>OZ024885.1:11334062-12534062 GCA_964017185.1 Rugalucina vietnamica
GAAAAAACTTTGATTTTGACCCCAAAAAACTAAGTCCGAATAGTCAACCGACAACTAGTTGTCGGTTGACTTTTCGAAAAACTAAGTTCGATTTTTTTCCAACATAGAAAAAACTTTGATTTTGACCCAAAAAAACTAAGTCCGAATAGTCAACTGACAACTAGTTGTCGGTTGACTATTCGAAAAACTAAGTTCGATTTTTTTCCAACATAGAAAAAACTTTGATTTTGACCCAAAAAAACTAAGTCCGAATAGTCAACCGACAACTAGTTGTCGGTTGACTATTCGAAAAACTAAGTTCGATTTTTTTCCAACATAGAAAAAACTTTGATTTTGACCCAAAAAAACTAAGTCCGAATAGTCAACTGACAACTAGTTGTCGGTTGACTATTCGAAAAACTAAGTTCGATTTTTTTCCAACATAGAAAAAACTTTGATTTTGACCCAAAAAAACTAAGTCCGAATAGTCAACTGACAACTAGTTGTCGGTTGACTATTCGAAAAACTAAGTTCGATTTTTTTCCAACATAGAAAAAACTTTGATTTTGACCCAAAAAAACTAAGTCCGAATAGTCAACTGAGAACTAGTTGTCGGTTGACTATTCGAAAAACTAAGTTCGATTTTTTTCCAACATAGAAAAAACTTTGATTTTGACCCAAAAAAAACTAAGTCCGAATAGTCAACTGACAACTAGTTGTCGGTTGACTATTCGAAAAACTAAGTTCGATTTTTTTCCAACATAGAAAAAACTTTGATTTTGACCAAAAAAAACTAAGTCCGAATAGTCAACTGACTAGAAAAAACTTTGATTTTGACCCAAAAAAACTAAGTCCGAATAGTCAACTGACAACTAGTTGTCGGTTGACTATTCGAAAAACTAAGTTCGATTTTTTTCCAACATAGAAAAAACTTTGATTTTGACCCAAAAAAACTAAGTCCGAATAGTCAACTGACAACTAGTTGTCGGTTGACTATTCGAAAAACTAAGTTCGATTTTTTTCCAACATAGAAAAAACTTTGATTTTGACCCAAAAAAACTAAGTCCGAATTGTCAACCGACAACTAGTTGTCGGTTGACTATTCGAAAAACTAAGTTCGATTTTTTTCCAACATAGAAAAAAACTTTGATTTTGACCCAAAAAAACTAAGTCCGAATAGTCAACCGACAACTAGTTGTCGGTTGACTATTCGAAAAACTAAGTTCGATTTTTTTCCAACATAGAAAAAACTTTGATTTTGACCAAAAAAAACTAAGTCCGAATAGTCAACTGACAACTAGTTGTCGGTTGACTATTCGAAAAACTAAGTTCGATTTTTTTCCAACATAGAAAAAACTTTGATTTTGACCCAAAAAAACTAAGTCCGAATAGTCAACCGACAACTAGTTGTCGGTTGACTATTCGAAAAACTAAGTTCGATTTTTTTCCAACATAGAAAAAACTTTGATTTTGACCAAAAAAAACTAAGTCCGAATAGTCAACTGACAACTAGTTGTCGGTTGACTATTCGAAAAACTAAGTTCGATTTTTTTCCAACATAGAAAAAACTTTGATTTTGACCCAAAAAAACTAAGTCCGAATAGTCAACTGACAACTAGTTGTCGGTTGACTATTCGAAAAACTAAGTTCGATTTTTTTCCAACATAGAAAAAACTTTGATTTTGACCCAAAAAAACTAAGTCCGAATAGTCAACTGAGAACTAGTTGTCGGTTGACTATTCGAAAAACTAAGTTCGATTTTTTTCCAACATAGAAAAAACTTTGATTTTGACCCCAAAAAAAAACTAAGTCCGAATAGTCAACTGACAACTAGTTGTCGGTTGACTATTCGAAAAACTAAGTTCGATTTTTTTCCAACATAGAAAAAACTTTGATTTTGACCCAAAAAAACTAAGTCCGAATAGACAACCGACAACTAGTTGTCGGTTGACTATTCGAAAAACTAAGTTCGATTTTTTTCCAACATAGAAAAAACTTTGATTTTGACCCAAAAAAACTAAGTCCGAATAGTCAACTGACAACTAGTTGTCGGTTGACTATTCGAAAAACTAAGTTCGATTTTTTTCCAACATAGAAAAAAATTTGATTTTGACCCAAAAAAACTAAGTCCGAATAGTCAACTGACTAGAAAAAACTTTGATTTTGACCCAAAAAAACTAAGTCCGAATAGTCAACTGACAACTAGTTGTCGGTTGACTATTCGAAAAACTAAGTTCGATTTTTTTCCAACATAGAAAAAACTTTGATTTTGACCAAACAAAACTAAGTCCGAATAGTCAACTGACAACTAGTTGTCGGTTGACTATTCGAAAAACTAAGTTCGATTTTTTTCCAACATAGAAAAAACTTTGATTTTGACCCAAAAAAACTAAGTCCGAATAGTCAACTGACAACTAGTTGTCGGTTGACTATTCGAAAAACTAAGTTCGATTTTTTTCCAACATAGAAAAAACTTTGATTTTGACCCAAAAAAACTTCGTCCGAATAGTCAACTGACAACTAGTTGTCGGTTGACTATTCGAAAAACTAAGTTCGATTTTTTTCAAACATAGAAAAAACTTTGATTTTGACCCAAAAAAACTAAGTCCGAATAGTCAACTGACAACTAGTTGTCGGTTGACTATTCGAAAAACTAAGTTCGATTTTTTTCCAACATAGAAAAAACTTTGATTTTGACCCAAAAAAACTAAGTCCGAATAGTCAACTGACAACTAGTTGTCGGTTGACTATTCGAAAAACTAAGTTCGATTTTTTTCCAACATAGAAAAAACTTTGATTTTGACCCAAAAAAACTATGTCCGAATAGTCAACTGACAACTAGTTGTCGGTTGACTATTCGAAAAACTAAGTTCGATTTTTTTCCAACATAGAAAAAACTTTGATTTTGACCCAAAAAAACTATGTCCGAATAGTCAACTGACAACTAGTTGTCGGTTGCCGGACTATTCGAAAAACTAAGTTCGATTTTTTTCCAACATAGAAAAAACTTCGATTTTGACAAAAAAAAACTAAGATCGAATAGTGGCAGAAAAAAGCTAAGTGCAAAGTTGACCAAAAATAACTTAGTTTTTTGAATAGTCAACCGTCAACCGACAACCGACAACTAACTTGACGTTCGTGAAAAAACTTTGATTTTGACACAAAAAAACTAAGATCGAATAGTGGCAGAAAAAAGTTAAGTGCAAAGTTGACCAAAAATAACTTAGTTTTTTGAATAGTCAACCGTCAACCGACAACCGACAACTAACTTGACGTTCGTAACTACAGCATACTATTTGTCGGGATTTCATGATCGCGATGTACGGCAAGTGGTAGTTTGGGCCTCATATCTCATCTAATAGTTATTAGAATTGAATGATTTTGGTATCAATAGGTGGAAATTTTCTAATCTAAACATCTACACATCACATGCTTTGACAACTTATTTTTGATTTGATTAGAATGCATGTATTCGGTTTTACTTCAATGTTGTCATTGGGCAAGCATTTGTTTAGAACATTACAGTTTTTGACACATTCCGTTGACATACTTTAGATCGATTCCGTAAAAATATTGATACTAAAAATTGCTTAAAAAGTACATTTTTATCATTTTTGAAAATCGATAAGTTAAAAAAGCATGGATACCACCACATTGATTTTGCGTTTTAGTAGCTGTCCATCTATAATTCCAAATGCCTTAAATTATAGGCTTATTTATCAGCAAAAGAAATAGTGGCGAAGCCCCTTTATGTTTATTCAGTCAATCGTCAGGTTGTGTTGTAACTTCTTTATTTTACAACACTTTATTTTGTGCGCATCTTTCTTTCTTTTTCACATCGCTTTCCGGCCCTCAGTAGTTTCACAAACACAACAATGACGCATATGACGGCCACACACAATAACGTCACAAGGATTGTGACAGTTGCTATGGCAATGGTGACATCCAGGTTGCCATGAGGACAATCCCCGTCTGTATCTGCTTCCGGTTCTGCAAAACATAAAAAATAAATCACCCTGGAATCGTACATAGTAATAGAAATAGTGTTTGCGCTACGTCTAGGTAAAATAAGCGAGATGAAATTTGCCTCTATCTCTGCTTACGTCGAATTTCGTTTTCACATCCGTTTCTATGTAAGTAGTACTATATCATTTTGATTGTATTCGATGCATTTGTACCATCTACTAGAGAACGACTATGCCGGCCTTCTTTGCATAATACAACATACATTGTCATTTCCAATAATTTCATATTTTGTCAGCTAACTCATTTCTCTAAGTATTTACATAACAATCACTATTGCCCTCTTTACCTTCATAAATCACCGATGTGTACAAGACCTCTCTTTGATATGAGGCGGTATCATTGATAACTTCCCTCTTTCGTCGTTTGACACCCGAACAATTCTGCAATTTAATTTCATTCTTACAATAACATAATTATGATAAGAATCATTCGAAATAAGGGAATGGATTTTTATACAGTGTATACTTGGATTTTTTTTCAATGTGCAGGGCAGGGCTTAGCTAAGCCCAGCCTTGGATGATTTCATTGTTCAGAAAGGGTCCCATAGCTGACAATGTATAATTGAGATAAAGGTGACTATGCTTGTTGTCTTTGTGCTATACCTGTGTCTCACCTGAATGATTTCAAAATATGTGAAGTGTATGGTAGACACACAAAAACATAAACATTTTGTTTCTTAAATATAACCATACAGCCCATACACTACACTCAAATATTTCTATCAAGTTAGCCAATGCCTCTATCTTTGTCAACAACACTTTGCTTTACTGATGGTACATGACCGCAGTAGAAGGTCAATAAAGTACCATTCGAAAAAAAAATAAAGCGATTCAGAGAACCAGCTGATTTTACTTATTTGACCTACAAGGTCAGCTCGGTCAAATTAGCAGCAAATTTGCTGCATCAAAAACGGTCAAGTTAGCAGCAATTTTACTGCAGCAAAGTCATGTTACATGTAGCAGCAATTTTGCTGCAGCAAAAACAGTCAAGTTAACGGCGATTTTGCTTGCAGCGTTGGAATTAAATTTGCTGCAGCAAGATAGAAAATACAGTCAAGTTAGCGGATTTTGCTGCAGCGAAATTGGTCAAGTTAGTAGCTATTTTGCCACAGCGAAAAAACAGTCAAGTAAGCAGCAATTTCGCTTGCAGCGAACAGTTTTGTAGCAGATTGGTTTTTGGCTTTTATCTAGGTGATAGCGCATAAGAAAATGACAATTAATGACACAATCACATCTATACAACGTCACCTACAACCAACCTTCAACAAAAAGTTCCATGTAAGTGGAAAGGTTTGTCGACTTTTTTTTTTATTATTACATTTTTTTTCGTCTGGCTGTGATCGCTATGTAGAAAAAGATGATGAATGCTGCAACAGAACTTTTTACCAACGTTATGGAAAATGTTGCAGATTTTTTACAGTTTCGTCTGGCTGTGAGCGCTATAGGAAACGAATACTTATGCCGTTCTATCCCACCCGTACAAAAGTTCCCTGCCAGCAGTAAAAGTGTCCATAGACTGGGAAATAGGTGGGTTATATAATGTCTGTTTGTGATGACATTCATCGTTTCTTATATATGTATGCGCTCATAGACAGACTTAAACGAAAACGAGAGACCAAATTGTGCTGTAGCTCACCTTAGTGATTTGCTTTTCAGTGTAAGCTTCAAGATAGACGATGATACTCTGGAGCCTTGTCTGTATGGACCCCATGGGCACAATTGACAGTATTTATAAAGAGGAGTACTATACACTAATTTGCACTAAATATGAAAGTTATGGGCCTTGCAGTTTAGAAAACTTTTTTTTTTTCAATCTAATGCAATCATTCCCCCATTTCAATGATGCTTCAGATAAAATTTGATCGCATTTGGCATGGTCTTAGAGGTAGTCATATTTGAAAGGGTAAACGGATGAACGCACAAACGGATGCAGGCACGCCGGCTCAAGTACCTTGATCCTATAAGCTCACCTTGTGAGGGCATAGGTGAGCTAAAATATCGGCCAAAAAATCAACTTTTAATGCTACTGACAGGGAATTTTTGTTCAGAACTTGGGTCACAGGCGGCATAGAAAAATCATGTTTGCGACATTCATCGTTGTTTTCTAATGCGCTAACAGTCATACAAAACAAAAAAAAAAAAAAAAAAAAAAAAAAAAAAAAACGTTGTCGACGATAAATTTCCTCTTTTAATGATGACAGGGAACTTTTGTCTTTAACTCGGATAATAGGAGGGATAGAAAAGGTTGTTTGTGGATATTTAAACAAAATCAATAGGTGACAAAAAGTTTCGCTGCAGCTAACTTGACCGTTTATTCCTTTTTTTTTTTTTTTTTTTTTTTTTTTTTTTTGTTGCTGCTAGCAGCAACAGATTCTAGCAGCAACAGATTCGCTGATAACTTGACTGAGCTGTCAGTCAAATTTAACAAATCTGTAGTATGACAGCACAACACTTTAAATACAGATCCATACTGTGACTTCCAGTAAGAAGTTAGTGTACTTTTTTGCCGCCTTCATTAGTAAATGTAAGCCCTCATCTTTGATATTTATTTGTATCAGAATTAAAGTTTTAAACAGAGAGTCATACAACAAGAATGTTTACCAGGCATTTACTAAGGGAATTTTCAATATGGTCATACATAAATACAGTCATGTAGTACAGAATATTTTTCTGTGACAGTATGTGTTTACCCATCATTTTCGGTGCATGAGGTTAAATTTTGACACGGATTGGTTCAACAATAACAAGTGGGTCATAGTATTAGTCCAAGTGAGAACTACCTATTTTTAAATGTAATGGTCAACTTTGTCATTGTCAGTAAAAAAATGACAGGCTCCGCCCTGCACATTGAAAAAAATCAGACTGTACGTATACTCATGGAAAGAATAGGGAACACTTACAGCTCTTTGGAGAAAAAATGATAAAATTTATTTTCCTGTTTCTATTGGCCTAGAAACATGTACATTCAGATTTATGAAAGTGCGCACCTTTTGCATTTGTGCCATTACAAAAACATGCCCATGCAATACACAGAAATTTTTGAAGTTGTAAAAAATGAAAATTTTCAGTAGAAAGAGTTGGATATTTTTCTTATTTTTGCTCAAAACATAGTTTGTGGGTACACATTAGAACCGCCTCGCTGAGGCGGTTCTAATGAGTACCCACAATCTATGTTTTAGAGCAAAAATAAGAAAAATAGCTATACCCCTGCATACCCAAGTTTTACTTTATAAAAGTGGGGTTTAAGGGGGTATTCATTGCACGGACATGTTTTCCTGATGCTACGGAGAAAACAATATGTCATGTACGGAAAACTCCATAATAACTAAATATTGAGCTTGCATCGTTGCTTCAGAACCCCACACATCTCCATTTTGAAAGGTACAAGTAGGCAATGATCAGGAAATGGCGCAATCAGAAAGAAAATCCCACTCAAAACTGAGGTGGGAAAAACTTAATTGACAATTAGGTACTTATACTAAGAAACCATATAGTAAGCAGAGTTAGCAGCGATTTACCAACAGATAGCCACTCAATTACCCAAACCTAACTAAAAATATGGAAACTCACATAAGGTGCAAACAGCTAAAAAATTCAACACCAAGACATAAAACAATAAGAACCACAACAGAAATATCGCCTTGGAACGATCAGTAATATACAATAACTGGCGGGCTTAAACTAGTTTTTCATGCTCATAACCCGCAGAGGCTCACAACATAAAGTTAGTTGTTCGGTCCTCGTGGTGAATCGATATCTAGTTATTGAATCTTCAAGGATAAACAAATTAATCATGGTAACCGCGATGATCAAACCCAAGGACTCGGATTTAGTAAGCTGCCCGACTATGGAGATCCCTTGGCGGCCAATAACTTACTGAAAATCCAAAGCAAAAGAAAAACACCAGTTGAACAACGGATGTCAAAGTAGCAGACAAGAAGCTCCGGGCCCAACCAACTAGAATGAATAGTTTAAAGTCGGACCAGCATAGAATCTGACGCCCGACCCATCAGCGTGCAATTAAAGAAGGCAGCATAATTATCAACCATGATTGGGTTAATACCTAAGCATGCAGACTGTCACATAACATTTAAGTGATATTCAATACGTTTGTAAAGTATAATGATTTTTATAAACTGACAAGTAAAATCATTCTTTCCCATAAGTTTCTTAAATATATAAACCAAGTCACCCTATAATTCAGGTTTCGAAAGGCTCTCACATAAAAGCGTCTTAAACTCAACATTAAATTTGGAAATCAATTCATAGTGTCTGTAATAAAATGTAGAAAATGTTTTTTATGATAGCGATAGCCCTTTTGGAGAAGTGTACCTGATAAACATTTTTATTTCGTGCGTTGAAATCCGCAACATGATTGCAGACTCTAGTGAACCTAATAAGTATACAACATTTGAAGCACGTCACCATCCAAAAACGGAAAATTTACTATATCAAAATCAAAGTCATTGCGTTTATCATATTTTTGAAGTAACACATCCATTTGCAATAGAAAGATGTAAATCTAAGAAGGGCGAAACAGACATGAAAGGATGCATGTTATCATTCTCATAATATAAACGAAATTCGATCTACAACTTGGGTCCGAAAATTGAATGATTTCGGTATGACGCTCAAAACGTGCATGCGAAACTTGCTAAGGAACGTATCGAATACCCTGCAATACAATAACAACTTGAAAACATGTATAGACAAAGGAAACAAAAGTGATATTGAAACCTGCCCCCGGAAAAGTACAGAACTACCGCCGACGGTCCTGCAACATTTTCCCTTTAAATGGCATTTTAACAGTTTTCCCTATTCAAATGCACAGGCGACCTATCTTGACCTTGCCATAAAATAGGTCAATGTCATCACAGGGTCATGATTTATATACACATTTAGTACTTGAGTCATTAATGCTTCATTAATGAGGTTAGGATCCTGTAAAACCGGTTCAAGCCCGCCAGTAATTTTATGTTACTGATCGTTCCAAGGCGATACTTCTGTTGTGGTTCTTACTGTTTTATGTCTTGGTGTTTATTTTTTTGTGCTGTTGGCGCCTTATATATGTTATCATATTTAAGTTAAATTTAGGTAACTGAATGACCACCTATTGGGAAATAACTGCTCATTCGGCTTACCAAATGTATTCATGGTCTTAGTGCCTTATTGTTAGTTTGTTTTTTTCCCGCCTAAGTTTTTGGAGTGTGCGCCTTTTCCTGATCGTTGCCTGCTTGTACCTTTTCATGCCAAGTTTTATTGAAATCGGTCCACCAATCCCGGAGAAAAAGAGTGTTGAAAGGTTTTTACCATATATGGGCAAAACGGCCATCTTGGTCATATGACATGGAATATTTATATATGTATATATTGGTTCCACCTTCCTATAGATAATTCATATAAAATTTGACTTTGATTGGCCAAGCGGTTTCAGAGAAGAAGATCTTTGAAAATGGTGGACGACGACGGACGGATGGACGCCGGGTGCCTGCCTATCCAATAAGCACATATGTGAGCCTTCGGCTCAGGTGAGCTAAAAATCGATACTGTTAGCTTAAACTACCTGAGATCAACAGTGTAAGCATATTGTTTCACATATTTTGCAATGAGCAATATTTATACCCCTGAGTATTATAAAACAAAAGAGCTCTACATCAGGAAACATGTCCCTGAAATGTATAGTACCTTATTTCCACTTTTGTATAGTACAAGTGTGTAGTACAAGGATACAGCTACTTTTCCAATTTGTGATCCAAACATAGATTGGTGGTACGTGTTACGCGGTTATAGCGTGTACGAACAATTTATGTTTTAAACAAAAAATAAGAAAAAATAGCAAAAATATTCTAATGATAATTTTCAATCATTACAACTTAGAAAAAAAAACTGTATACAGGATGGTAGAGTTTTCGTAATGTCTTTCACTCACGTCTAGACACCGAGCCCCCTCTGATGACGTCGCACTGAAGTCAAACTTGTTGCAGAAACCAATTGTACATTGAAACCATAGTTTTCTCACCAGGGCACCTTCCCGGAACTTATTCCACCTGTAAAATCAATGTTGGTCCAGATCTATAAGATGTGTTTCCGCAAAGTCCGCAAAGTCACATTTCCTGATGGTTTATCCGCATTTTCTATGTGTATCTGTTATAGTAGATTTACCTTATCTGCCCATTTTACCAAGGTAACCAAACATAGGCAATAATAAAGAAATGGCGCAATCAAAAAGATATTCCCACTCAAAATAACAAATTGACAATAAGGCAATTATACTGAGAGAATATATCGTGAGCCGAGTGAGCTGCTATTTCTCAAAAGGTTGCGACTCAGTTACACGAACCTAACTGAATATTATACAAAAACGTGCATAAGGTACAAACGGAACCAAAAATCTACACCAAAACCATAAGCAATAAGAATCACCACAGAAGTATCGTCTTAGAACGATCAGCGTGTTTGCGAAAACAGTAAAAGACGCCTTTCTATGTGTATGGTGAATCTTGACTGAATTTAGTCTGATATTTAAGGTAAGATATAGAGTTGATTTGTCCATGCTATTTGTAGTACGAGTTTATTTTTAGAATTTTCAATTTCCTTAATGTTATGAGTCCCATATTACAAATGGATCGAATGAATAAACTATTTTTTATCATGTTAGAAACTTCGTGTTTTTTTCCTTAAACTGATAGTTGAATCTGTGTATCTTGAGTAGTACTACATGTAACTTCCTGAGCCGCGATTTTCAATTCATATGCGGAATTTAATGGAAACTCTGACATTTTGATTTGGCCACCGAGAGGACTCGGTAAAAGGGCCTGTTACAGGGTATGGGAAATTAACATGGGAGTTTGCCCACGCATGGAATTTTGTGAAATTATGTGCATTAATTGTCTTGGTTATGACTGCTATAAAAATGGTGTATTCCCTTGTAAATTCAATTCCATTGGCAAATTATGACGTAAAATTTGACGTCACTAGCATAGCTGAGTGTACCCCACTTTAAACAGTTCTATAGTGATCAACGATTCATGAAGCAAATGTTGAAATATTTCCGGAATTAAAGTAGTCATAGGTAAGTTTGCTGATACTATAAATGACTTTTTTAGTATCAAGATATTGGCGCAGCAGTCATTTTTATGTACATGTAACCCCAATTTTCACCTGCTTATTTTAAAAGAGGTAGAATTTGAATGTAAAATTTTCTGTGTTGCAGTCTTTGTCAAGACACCATTTTAATATAAAAACTGCCCACATATGTTAGAAATATATTCGTGAAATTTCATGAAAATCGTGGACCGGTAACATGGTGTTTTGTTACATTCATTATACATAACCCTTGTTCGTCAAAATGTGTACTTGTTCACTAATAATTACAAAAGAATTTAATAAATGATTTATGACCATAGGATTTTTCCTAAAGGCTTATTATAAGCAATTTATATTATTATAGCATGCTTTTAATGAAACCCAACACCAAGACCTTATACCCTCTTACATAAGTTACGGTTTGGACAGACTTAAAAGAATTTAAATATTTCAATAAAGTTTTGTGTTTTAAACATCTTCTTAGTATAACTGCAGGGTTTAAAATGCAATATTATTGATCTTCCTGAATTCAGAGGTTGTCTCTGTGTAACCTTTCAATCTGTTACATATGTTACATTTAGCGCAAGCATGTACTATGAACAATTTTCATATGATGCGATCTTTAAAAGTTGAACTTTTTCTTCTTATTTTAAATGGATGTTATATGTAACTAGTTAATACACATGCTAAATCACGGGGTTGCTCATTTGCATACGTCTTATCCTTATTTAATCAGAATGTTACCAAAATCACAACTTAAGAATTTACATTTCATTGAACATCCCAATACATGTACCATGATATTAATCTCAAGAAAAGATTTTAAGCTTATTATTCAATCTGATTTTGTGACATTTATTCATCATTCAATGTTTTATTTTGATGCGAACCCTATCTTAGTACTTTTGCAGGATTGTGTAACCGATTAGAACACATATTATGCAAGATTAATGTTTGTATTTGTATGAAAGGAAAATCATTGTCTACAAGATGTTTGTCATGATATGACAGAACATACTTTACTAAATTTAATTTTTACCGAGAACTTACTAACTTAAATAATCAGTTTTGAAGGATGTAATGTATGTAACAAACAATATACGTTTAAAATGCTGAGTAAGATCCATATGAATGGTTTGATGGTTATTTTGCACGCATTTATGTGGGTAACTTATGTAATGCAGTGATGTTGCATTTGACTGAAGGCTAAATGTTTAAAATACTTAACGGCATATGACTTTACAGAATTTATGGTCCGTTTTAATCTCATGTAAAGATCAAAATCATATCGTGTGCTAAAAATCAAAGTTGTAAAATTTGGGTACAGAGATATAAGAGATACTCTAGCTTTCCCTCTAAAAACTTTAAACATAGAATTGGTATGTTAAAGTAATATACTGTAACAGTGAGCGTAAGAAATATTAATATCAGATTCCGTTTATCACTACACAAGTCCACATGGATCTCCCTATCCCACTCCTATATGAGAAGCATAACATCTGATTATCAGTTAAACAAAGTTAAACATTCTCTATTATTTCCTCATTAGAATAATTCAGAGCTTTTAGAATTGATTCAACTGAAGGCAAACTTTAAGCCATTTGGTCTCACTGCTATTTATCATTCGAAACCTAAAGAAAACAGTCAAATGTGAAAAAACAGATGTAGAAGACCATCACGAATAACATCTTTTTGGCAAAAGTAAGCAATGGCCAGGAGCTGCTGCAGTTAGAACCAAGGTTCCACCTAAAATCCCATGTGGAAAACAACCGAAATAACAAATAGATACTTGTTCAAAGAGAATGTAGAGTTTGCCACGAGAACAGCTATTTCCCAACAGGTGGCCACCCAGTTACATGGACGTTACTAAATATATGCCATTCAGGATTGCTTTATAGCACATTGTGTATCAGAAATGTACATTATAATCATAATCCGAAACCTTTGTGTGATGTTGAGGAGAAGTTTCAATATTTTGTTTAAATTACGAAAAGTGACCTACATGTATATAATGTAAAAATGACAATGTTACCGGTTTTAAATTATCATGAAATTTTGCTCAAATCAAGAGGATATATATGGCAAGTTTTTATGCAAATATGATATCTTGACAAAGACTGGAACTTATTTAACTTTGAAGTTGACTTTTGTAATTTTTGTAAATTTTAGAGAAAAAAATGAGAATTTTTATGTTTATTCAATCAGGAATTCAATATTATACTTCTGTAAAATGTTTTTATGGTATAAGTATAATGCCTTGGATGTTCTCGAACCAATCCACATGACTAATCTTAGAAAATGCTAAAACTTATGATTTAGGACACACAAAGAAGAGGGTAGGTATCATGTCATTGTGGCAGTGAGCCAGGGTTGCCTCTTGAGTCCTATAATTAATTATTTAATTCAATATATACATTTTCATAGCTCATATATTATGACCTACTTATGTGTAAAATTTAAAGAAAATCCTTGCGTGGGCACATCTGTAACACCCCCTTTCTAATTGACCGAAAAGCGTGCTTAATGGCTCTGCCGATGGCAATACAATATACGTAAATGATACCTGATCAAGGTACGAGCTCTAAGACAATTCAAGGTCCCAGCATTCACAAATGCAGAGAAAACAAATCTTTGACGTAAAACATTTAAGTCAATAGACCATATGATAAAGGCCAAAGGTACCAGGTCAGTGTGCATGCTCGGAGGATATGTCAAGGACTATTACTTTGCAATGTTTCACACTCTCGTCCATTTTGCAGGTGCAGAGAAAAACTTCGACGTAAACATTTACAAAGTCAATGGGCCGTGAAATGTAGGCCATGGGCAACGTGTGAACGTGTTTGTTCAAAGAGTATGTCAAGATAAATAACTATGTGAGGTTTCACATTTGAATTTTGCACAGATGCAGAAAAAATAGCATACACGTACTTAGACGTATGTGTTGACGGACGGATGGACGGACGGACGAACGGAAATTTGGACTCCTATATCGCACACTGCTATAAGTATGTTATATACAAATGAACCAAAATATAAGCATTTGTATGCTTTCAAATTACATCCTATAACGAAATTCTACATTATGATTTGTATACAGAAAATACCATTAACCTCATAACCCAGTAACAAAATAGTTGGTATATTTACCAGTACAACTTTCACACAAAGGTACAAGTAGGCAAAGATTAGGAAAAGGTGCAAACAGAAAAAGATTCCCACTCCAAATACCGAGTTGGGAAAAACTTAATTAACAATCAGGTACTTATACCATGAAAACATATCGTAAGCCGAATGAGCAGCTATTCTCCCAATAGGTGGCCACTCAGTTACCTAAACTTAACTAAAATATGAAAACATACATAAGGCGCCAACAACACAAAAACGTTAAACACCGAAACATAAAACAAAAAGAACCACCACAGAAGTATCGCCTTGGAACGATCAGCAACATAAAATTACTAGCGGACTTAAAGCGAACGTCACCCTCATCTTCTGCAGTGGCTCTGATATACACACACATATAATTAAGCAATAAGTAAATCATGTTAAAAGATATAAACTAGAAATTTGCTGCAAGCAAGGCTTTCAGTATACCCCCACAAAATTATCTAAGGCCAATAACTTCCTTTAAGTCAAACATGCCTGTAAGGTGTTAAATAATATACTGAAAGGTCAGGAAGTTGTTGATTTCACTGTACACTATTGATCGTTATTTATCATGAGAAATGAACAAAAATTGGCTATGTTAAAGAAAGCTGTAAATTTGTCAAAAATTAATTATTCAGCATAAGAATTCTTCATGCACATCTAAAATATATCTGCAACAAGTCTGCAAAGAATTAAAATGAAACAATGAACGCCCTAGGAGGAGTTGATTTAACAAAGTATGCACTACCAACCATATTGTATATAAGCGACGGTTGAAAAATAGCAATGGTTGAAAAGTGTCTAAGTTGACAAATACTGTAAATTTGTCAAAAATATTTTTTCGGCAATATATAGAGGATATTCAAGTTTTTGGAGTGAATATGAGTTTTATTTCATTGAGTGAAGTGAAAAAAATTTATATTTCATGAGTGCCGAAGGCACGAATGAAATATATAATTTTTCACTTCATGAGATGAAATAAAACTCATATTCACGACAAAAACTTGAATTTTCTTTTTATCATATTGCATGTAGTCATTGTAACGTTGCGCGCTAAAGCATATGACGTCAAAATCTTAAATGATGTCATTACGTCACGTCATTTTTTTTTTTTTTTTTTTTCATTACGTTGCTATTGTGTGTGAACGTTCATTTCGTCAACAATAGCATATATCATAAAATTTAGTTATGTATAAATTAGAAATGAAACGGTGGAATCGTAATTTGCGTATTCCCAAATCTTATATTTTCACATGTGAAAATATAACTTGTTTTTATATTTTCACATGTGAAAATATAACTTTTTCAAATACTGGTTATATTTAATACATATTTCTCTTTATTTCATCACTTGCCATATAATAAAATTCTTTATTCACATCTTCAAAATGTCTGTAACATGTCTGCAAGGTATTGAAAAGAATTACTGAAAGCCCTAGGAGGAGTTATGTAAAATTGTCAAAAATAAAATTTTCAGCATAAAAATTCTTCATGCACATCTGCAATATATCTGGAACAAATCTGTAAAGAATTAAAATTAAACAATGAAAGTCATAGGAGAAGTTGATTTCACAAAGTATGCACTACCAATCATTATTGAATATAAGGAATTATCGAAAAATTGCTAAGCCACGGTTAAAAATGCTGTAAATTTGTCAAAAATAACATTTTTAGCATCAAAATTCTTCATGCACATCTGCAATATATCTGGAACAAATCTGCAAGGAATTAAAAATAAACAATGAAAGCTCTAGGAGGAGTTGATTTCACAAAGTATGTGCTTGCAGTACTATGGCAAGCACATTATATAAAGACTTAAAAAGACCCATAACTCTTGCAATACTGACCCTTTGGCCCCTTAATTCATACCACACATGTATGATGGTGCAAGTGTGGTGAAAATTTGAAACGAATCAAGCAAAAGCTACTCAAGTTATTCAGCAAAGTTGTCAAAATGTTGACGGAATGACGGAATCACGGACAGGCTGAAAACAGTATACCCCATAAAACTTCGTTTTGCAGGGGGTATAATTATAAGTAACAACGTATACCATGTATAACGGAAAGAAGGCTAGCAGCTGTCGAAGTGAGGTGGTCACAGTGCTAGCTTGGACAAAACAAATAAAATACAGAGGGCTAAGTGAACAGTCAAATGATATTCGGGTGGCCACAAAGTCGTACAACAAAAACTCATCATTGGAATAACATAGATACATGTAATTCATCAAACCAAATGTTAAACATAAGATAAAAATAACGACAATTGTAAATGACATAACCATAGAAAAACTTATATCTTAACTGCTATAAACATAGAGTGTTCAGATATTTAACAAATGGATTATATGGTCAATTTCCTGCAGTCTGGTATAAAATTAGCCGCATCGTGAGAAAACCGGATTTTTGCATATGTTAAAACAAAGGCGCAGATCAGCTGTGTGCAGTAATTGCACTGCTGGTCAGCGCCTTTGTTTTCGCTACTCAGATAATACAATTCCTCTACTACTTAAATCCGAAATTTCAAGATTCTAGCTCTTTTGTGTGACTGTACAGGTCGGTTTGTGTCGGACCTTGTCGGAAAACACAATGTTGGCTTTCCCACGAGGCGGCTCAAATGGCATTAACAGGTTTAAGTCTACACATTAATTGACATTTCTTATGCAGCAATATACCCAACCTCACATACACAAGGAAAAACATACCTTGCTGCACGAATCATGTCAGTAGATATGCACCATGGGTTTGTCGGGAAGTTAGCATCTGATGGTGTATACGACGCAAAACTTGAGCGAACCTTGAAGTCCGAATTCATGTATAACGGCCCAGTTGATGCTCCATTTGCTATAGGACACCTGTGAAATATCATATAAATACTCAAAGTTTAATTTGGTACAAGGACGATTGTCGTGTAAACTTAACTATAAGGTGGATCTGGTATTACTTTCTTTGTTTACGTCTTTAATGCTGCTGTCAAACATTGTATTCATGAATCGACACGATTATAATGTTGAGACCAAATTTAACCGAGAAAAAAAAAAACGTATACACTTTCATCTTGTACTATGTCCTCTTCAACGAACAAAATGTAGAAAATAAATTCAATGCTCGAATACAAAACTGAATAGACAGTGTCGCATTTTCCAGTATTTGCAATCCTTGAACAAAATCTTCAACAAAATGCCTTCAATTACAAATTTCAAGCACAAAATATATACCTGCGATATTAAAATACTATAAAGAGGCTTAAAATACATTGCGTCATTTCTTTTAGCGAAAATGACAACAAATCAGCGTCAAAATAGCATCGATATAACGTTATCGTGACGTCACAAACACGTTTATATGTCGTTTAGCTATCGCCGTGTACATTTAATGTCATTTTGAAAACGCGCCCGTGAAATATACATAATTTGCACGGACATGTTTTCCTGATGAGACTTACGAATCGCCGCCAGTGTCCAATTCTTCAATGAACTCAACCGATGTGTCCTCCGCAATATTTTCAACCATGAAGTCTGCTCTGTTAGACACCCTACATGACACGGCGAACATACCAAAGGGATCGGCTTGGGCTGTAAACAGTATACAAACCTCATTTTGATAATAATGCGTATGCAATATACATGTTCATTATGATCTCGGTGGAAAACAAATTAACGTTGACCTTCCATTTTTTTTATTAAGAAAAAAATATAAAAAATATATAAAAAAAATCGTAATTGAATCTTATTGGAATGTTGCACATTAGCGATAATTCATCGTAAATAAAATAACGCGTGTAAGAGAAGGTCTGTATAATAATAATAATAATAATAATAATAATAATGTCTTTATTTAAAGAGGATGAAATATTTAGTACATAGACTAATCTCACACATAGTCCTCTTAAGAGTTAAACATATCTACATACATGTAGTTATATACATATGTACAAATCAGGATGTCTAGGAGACCTATCAAACATAATCATGTACAATTACAGTAGTGTTTTTTCAAAGAGACATGAAACTGAGATGAAAATGTACCTTAAGGACACTTGGAAATGATATCATTACAAATTTTAAATTTTAAATATGATTTCTGATGTTTGATCCATTTTTACTTTCTTTCTTATTGAGTGTCCTCAAGCATAGAAGGCTGTCCTGTTGCATTTCAGATTCATATAAATAGAATTGAAAGACCCATCGATGGCATGCGATAGCAAACTGTCTGGCTGGGGGGTTTCCCTACCTAGGTCGTTGCTGCCGAAAACCTCCGATGAATCACTCAGCCCTATGTTCGCGGTCAGCTAGATTATGTCCAGCGACCGCTAGCGACAAACATAATACAAAATATGAAATATTTAAGTGGGGACAGCAATATATATAGCCAGACCCAGTCAAGTGTGGGAACATGAAGAGAACAATGGTTTGATATATGACGTTTAAAATGTGTCGAGTTTTGCTTAATTTCTAATTTCTAGTATTTGCCGTTCGGGACAGCGGTAGTGTGGCGGAAACCAATGTCCAGACAGCACACCACTGTCCCTACAATTATAAGTATGTGCTTTATGGCTGGCTATGCAAGCAACGTGTTTTATGTCTCGTTAAGTTGTTTATTTAGATAATATTTCTTTACAGATGTTTTGAATGTGGAAAGACTTGTTGATTTTCTAATTTCAAGTGGCAAAGCATTCCATAGTTTTGGACCAGTTACAGAAAAAGATTTTTCATAGTATGCCATTCGCACAAATGAAACTTTCAGAAATTCTTGCTTATTAGAACGTAAATTTCTAGTGTTTGTATAACGCTGCATGTAAAAATTCATGTCCGCCGAGAATGAGTACAGTAATACATATAAAAATGTTAGTATTTATCTTTGGTCTTGAACGAATCAACATATTTTTCCGTACCGAGAATAGTGACGTCGATTAACGCAGGATGCTGTCGGGCAGATGGGGTAGCTAATTTAACGCAATCTGTCCTCCAGCATCCCACATTAATAAAGATATACACAGAACAGTAAAATTGTTTGGTAATTAACATATATTTGAAAGGTGAAGAAGAATCTTTGGCACTTTAAATGCCAAACATTTTGACTACAAGCTTTGAAGGCATCCAGTTTTTACAAACATGATTGTCAGGACAAACTTACGGTTGTATGTTGTCCCATGATCGCAACACATTTGTAGGAAGTAAGGTTGGCCTATCGTTACGTATGTCAATTCATTGGCCCCGGTGTCATCGATTGAATCCAGAATCTTCATGGTGCAGGAACGTTCTCTGGCTGGCAAAGCCGTCGGCGTAGATGGCCCACTATTATCATCAGGAAAACATGTCCGTAAAATGTGTACCTCTCAAAACCCACTTTTATATAGCAAAACTGGGATATGCAGGGGTACACTTATTTTTCTTATTTTTGCTCCAAAACATAGATTGTGGGTACTCATTAGAACCGCCTCGGCGAGGCGGTTCTATCGTGTACCGACAATCTATGTTTTGAGGAAAAAAAAGAAAAAAATCAAACTCTTTCAGCCGAATTTTTTTTTATTTTTTAAGCTAGAAAAAATATATGTTTATTGCATGGGCAAGGTTGTAGTAATGTAAAGAGTCGGGCACGTTAAGGAAAACTTGCATTAACACTTTTGTGAAGAATGGGACATTATAATTTGGGTGAGTCAACTTTCATCTTTAGGATTATCAGGAATTAATTTGAAGTATTTAAATTGTCGATAAAATTCTTCTGATCAAACAGAACAGCTCTTGATGGGGTGCACTTGTATATAATGCTTCCCTATGCATCATTGAGAAGACACTAGGCTCACATGGGTTAATGGACGAACATGTTAATTAAACTCATGACAATTGCACATTAGTTTGTGTGAACGGATTCAAATTATTAACGTCAACAAGTATTTTCATACCTGAGCCGCTGCATCAGACCAACAACAAACTGCATATGCAAAAACAAAGGCGCAAACCAGTTGTGCTTCTCCTTAAGGCTAAAGTTTCGAGCTTCCGGTCTGCTTCTACAGGCCGGTTTGTGTCGGACCTGGTCGGAATCCCAAATTGTTGGTTTTCTAATGTGGCGGCTTATTTATCATTAATATATGTCTATTTTATTTGTAGTGACCATCAACAAGGAAAACATACATAAGTATAAAACTCAAGGTGCGTAATCAAATTTTTCCCGAGTGGACCTCCTTATCAGTTTTTCATTGAAATTCCTCCAAGCAAACAGAATATACCCAGCTATTTTTTCCCATGTCCAATAAGAAGGTCGGAATAACTTGTGTTAATACATTATTGTATAGAACATTTTCGTGCAGTTTTGGAAATTCAACAACATTTAATTTCTATAACAGTTTAATTAATTCAGAAATAATTTCACTTTACGGTGAACTATCGTGATTAACGCGGTATGTTGGAGGGCAGATTGCGATGTATTAATTCACGACGGCGCATCTGCCAGACAACATAACGCGATAATGAAAAATAATTCACAGTAAAGTGAAATTATTTCGATTCTAACACGACTAATACATAAATGCATACATTTTTAAATGTTTTCCAGTGGACTCATTTTCTGCGGACATAAATCTTTATGAACGACGTCACAAAAACGACACCTTACGCGCGTAATTTTGCTTCCAGAGAATTATTGTTTATTTGCAAACGGTGGTTTCAATTAAACTGAATTGGAAAGACGATAACGTCGTGTTAGAATGCGTGATAAGT
The DNA here is from genome assembly GCA_964017185.1 of Rugalucina vietnamica. Taxonomy (NCBI): domain Eukaryota; kingdom Metazoa; phylum Mollusca; class Bivalvia; order Lucinida; family Lucinidae; genus Rugalucina; species Rugalucina vietnamica. Next base: position 11,355,016 of record OZ024885.1, read on the forward strand.
ATTCACCAAAACTTATTTAAATTCCATTGTCATGTCGAATGAACGCTTACTTGTGTCCAACCGTTTGTGATACGCTAATTAGGAGGTCACCTGGTGCGCACTTTCCTGTAATAACCCAATTTCCCCATTTATCGACCATCGCATTGGGACCAAAGTCATCGACAGCAGTACTCGGGTTATATGTGTACTCAAAAATCTTGAAGGCAAAGAAGATATTCTGGGCTGTGCCGGTACCGTCCTGTTCATGAGAACGAAAACAATCAGGGGAACATGCCTATGTAATGATTGTACCATTACATTCAAATTTCGTTTAGTAATATAATACTAGCGTGTACAGAGGATATTTTGTTTTCTTAGTTTTGGTTCTAATTATAGGTTGTGGGTACTCGTTAGAACTGTCTTTGCGTCTAAAAGGCGTTAGCATGATTGTCTGGGACCGGCATCAGTAGTCTAATGAATAGCGTATTTGCTCAGAAATCAAGAATTTGCGGGTTCGATAACCGGCGGGCAGCTTACTCAATCTGTGAGTCCTGGTTTTTGATTCATCAGGATGTTTATCATGATTTATTTGTTTGTTCTTGATGATTCATTGACTAGTTAGAGATTCACCACGAGGACCGAAGAACTAACTAAATGTTGTGAACCACTGCAGAAGCTGAGGGTGAGGTTAGGTACCTGTAAAACCGGTTTAAGCCCGCCAGTAACTTTGGGTTACTGATCGATCCAAGTCGATACTTCTGTAGTGGTTCTTTTTGTTTTATGTCTTGGTGTTTAAATTTTTTTGTGCTGTTGGCGCCTTATGTATGTTTTCATATTTTTAGTTAAGTTAAGGTAACTGAGTGGCCACCTATTGGGAAAATAGCTGCTCATTCGGCTTACGATATGTTTCATGGTATAAGTACCTGATTGTTAGTTTGGTTTTTTCCCACCTCGGTTTTTGGAGTGGGAATCTTTTTCTGATTGCGCCTTTTCCTGATCTTTGCCTACTTGTACCTTTTTGTATGCCTGCAAAGTCCAATTTGACGTAGTAAAGGCAAACCAACCATATGATATAGCATTTTATTATCTTGCTTACCTAATAAGAAGCTCATGGCATACTATAAATAGTTTTGTTATTGTATTTCTTTGACCGTTCCGTTTTTGTTTACATATTAACGGAGGTGTGTCTCTTCTAAAGACATTTTTTCAGGTGTGACATGAAGTGCGCCGATATGTCTTACTGGCCTGACCAGAATGCCATCACTAAAATGTCTATTTGAAGCCATCTGATTGAACATTTAAAAATGATTCAACAAACATGAAATCCGCAACAATACACAATTGAAATGATTGGAAAGTTATATAGATTCAATTGATGTAGATAAAATGACATTGTCATAACATATTTTTATATCTAATTTAGACTCACAGTATATATGAAAATTAATGTTTTCATGATAATTTCCAGCAAATTATCTACCACCATATATTTGAATTAGTAACAGAAACCTACCACAGTTATGCCACATCTATTTTTCTCAGTTTCAGTTACATCAATAGCAACGTTTATGCTCTCGCTACTAAGTGTGAGAGTTTTTCCACAGACACCCGAATGCGGAGAGGCATCCTTCTCCACAAACATTTGTTGCTCTACCGGGTCTGCCGAGAGGACGGGTTGCCATGAGCTGTACATCAGAGCCTGCATGTAGGTGTCAATGCCAGGTGTTAGCTTATACCAGTCCACGGTGACAGTCAGGTTGACAACGTTTGGATCAGTAGCATCTCGGTGACAGTAAGAGGATACTGTGAAAAAGGTGAGCGAATGGAAACTATTACATGCAATTTAACATTTCATTTTTTTATATCTATGGTATAATATGATTGTGTACTTCTGAAACTGTCCAACATACATGTAGGTTAGTTTAAACAATATTAGTAGAATAAAATTAAATTTAGCATACCATCAACGCAGCATTACTTGGCAAAAAATCATAAATTATATACTATGTAGTGACGGTTCACTATTATCGACACAGGCCCGTGTGGTATTGTTCTTTGTTGACAATCCGTTTTTAATTAGTGAATCAAGAAAAGAGCTTGTCACGCACAAGAATCCCATTATGTAAATATGTCGTGGCAAAGGTCACTTTGGTTGCGTGTTCCGTTAACTTAACAGGTAAACGGGACAAAGTTGGTCTCGGGGATGTGACAATTAACAAGGCAATGATTATATCAAGATAAAAGGCGATGAAATAAACACAGCATATGAGCCGCACCATGAAAACAACAACAACAACAACAACAACAACAACAAACAATATTTCGCATAATGCAAAAACAAAGGCGCAGATCAGCTTTGCAGTATTTGCGAAGCTGATCAGCGCTTTTGTTTCGCTACACATATAGTTCAATTCGTCTACTCATATTTCAGATTTCTTCATTTATGTGGAAACAGAAAAAATCCCTGTCTCAATATTTTGGTAGTTTTACACTGAAAAAAAATTATAAGAGGCCACCTTATATTTTTTCGTCTTGTTCAGAACGTAAAAAACAATTAATACGATCAATTAAAATTCATGATCATATGAATAAATCAATGTCTACCAGTGGCTATGTGCGTTTTTGCATTCAAAAATGCGTGATACTGCTCACACAGATGAAGCATGAGTAAGTGTACCCTCAATCCAAAAAGTAACACTCTATAAACATCAAATTACGAGACAACGTCAGAAAAAAACGCGTTGAGCCGTGACGCGAGAAAAGCAGTCTTCGAGCGTTCAAACCAGCCTATACAGCTATAGCAGATCCCTAGAGGCTTGTCATTCGAATTTAAGTAGAAGAGGAACTGTACTATCCGTGTACAGAAAACTAAGTCGTAGCATTTTTGTTTTCACATAGACCAAATTCCGGTTTTCTCAAGATGCGGCACGTATGGTTTCGACAATAAACTTTGAATTGACTTTGATTGGACGTTATATAATCACTGAGAAAAAGAAATGGCATTCCCAAAACTGGTATCCGTATGTGCAGACATGACGTGTCAAGACGACGTATCGTTAATATGGAGTTTTGCATCCAATACGGAGTGAAAAATTCTTACCAACACGGTTGTTTAGGCGTAAAGATGTGGCGCGTCTATTTGACGTTCATATGGAGTCCTGTATCCAGTAGGAAGTGAAAAATGCTTACCAAGACAGCTGTCCATGGGTGCAGATGTAGCATTACAATTTGCCGACGGATATTCAGATGTGTAGGAAGAAGCTATAATATAAGTGAACGAAAACTAATTAGTATTTGTTCTGAAACAAGGTTACCCCGTTCGAAGGACTTTTTTATTCATTTATACCAAACCTGAACGACACATTTATTTTCCCTTTTATATTGTAATGATACCTTTGAATTTGATGTTTACTATCATTGTGCCTTCTACATGTAATTCAATATACATATATGCTCACCGGCAAAAGTTTAGTCAGTGAAAAAACATCCCTTTGGGACAGTTTAAATCGCTATAGATTCAAAACCCCTAGATAGTTTGGGATTTAAATTATCTGTCATTTCCAACAAAAACGATTGAAATATTGCGTGTGTTTTTGCCGTAATGCATACACCAAGTTTCGTTCTTATTTTAAACGAAAGGGGGGTAATCTAAAAATAATGTATATTTGACTTGTGTGGCTGAATTTTGAAAAGACTTTTTCGGATTTTAGTCACTGGCAAAAACCTCTATCCGAAAGCGCTATTAATTAAAGCGCCGATTTGATCATTTATCGTGTAATTGCAAAAAAATGATGTTTTACGAAAAAGCCCAATAGCTCTGCCGAAATTGACAACTGGTGGAGTTTCTTTCCAGAATTAGAACGAGACTGACTTTGCGAATTCAATAATGGGGAACATCTTAGGCAAGCGGCCGGACATTATAGTATTCGGGCTGGTCAAAGTTACTGACTAAACGCTTTCCTATGAGTATATGTATAATTGTTATATGTATAATTTATGTTCGTTTCATCAAGACACCATATCACTGAAAAGTATACCTTTTAAACCACGCTTCATATTGTAAAACTGAGGTTTGGAGCGGCATACAAACTGTGATGTGTTCTTATTTTTATCCAAAACATAAATTGTTCTCGATAACGTGTTACCAGAATCAGTGTTTTAAGCAATAAAAAATATCAAACTATTTGTACTTTAACCTCGAAGCGACAAATTGTACCTTCGCACATTCAGACGTTACTCCTGTCTGTTCATCATCTTTCAGAAACTGCATTTGTTTTTTGTTTTTGTTGTTTTTTTTTTTTTTTTTTTTTTTTTTTTTTTTTTCAATATGTCACTTTTCTGAAACTCCACACATGAAATATGGCCATGTCATCGTTTTTCAATCCAAACATTGTAAAACAAAGTGCCGAAAAAAGTTTGATAAACGGTACACTAGTAAATTAAGTATGCCTAAAAGTTATTTTGAATTAAAATTTTGCCTTTTGCGTGTGCAAGAGAGGTAATCCAAACATCTTAAATTAAAAATTCAGCAAATCTTGTGGAATAATTTTAAGAGTTTGGTGCTCAGCTGTGCATACCGTACAATTTTTGTTTTGGATGACGTATTTGAAATGAAAAGTAATCAGTTTAGAAATCTTCCGGAAAAAAAATCCTTGCTGACATTTTTAAATGGAAAAATCCCTATTCATTTTTTTCTGACGTATACAGTCAGCCAGACATACGTTGAGCATCACCCTAACATTATTCTAGAGAAGGTTTTGAGATAACAGTTTCTTCATAACAACAAATATTCTGGGGCAGTTTTTTACCAGTGTCTTTTTTATATGTTAGAACTGTCAGAATGGCATTTGCCCCAATCGCTTAGATTCTATGGGGCCATTTTTACGCCTACCTTTATTTTGGGACGTATGCCCTTAGTAGTTGTATAATTCATCCATGACTAATGATTTGAATTTTTATAAGCTCGAAAATAAACTAGAGTTAAGATATAGACAAGTTCCAACAGACGTTTTGTTATACTCAATATTTTGTGGAAGTTACAAGAAGAGCCATCCAAACTTATTCGCTTTTTATTTAAGCATTACATTTTCACTATGTAACATGTCATTCCTGAACCTTTCACAAATGTTGATATCAGAGATACCAGTTTGCATTTTCATGTTGGTTATGGAGGATTTGACATTTTAAACAAAACGACATTTACAGTTTACACTTTCTTTTTTTTTTGCGATTTGAACATTTCAAATTTATGGGCTATTTGAGGGTATGTTTGCATAGTCAATTACCTTAAGGTTTATCAAGATTTGTTGTAAATAATCAATCGATATATCAAATATCATAAATGTTACAATTCGAATTATTTGTCTAGTTAATTCTGGAACATAAACCGAGAGATGTTGTCATTGCACTTGAATCATAAAGCCCTCTACATTGTGTACAGCGGGACAATGAACAGCAATGTAGAGTACATGTACCAAACTTGTACGAGTTTTGAATTCATGGAGGCTATGGTGATGCATCCAGTTAGTACAACAAATGATTAAATGTCTTTTACAGTTTCTAAATACCACTTTACTCCTCAATAATCGCGCTCGGTTTTAAAACATACATGATATAGAAATGTCATTTATTAAGATAGTTATGGCACAATATGTTCAAGTGATGCTTAACTTATGTCTGAATGTACATTTTTTTTATTTGTTGACTGATTTTCAAAATTTGTGTGGTACACTTTAAGACTTTTGGAATGCAAAATGGCGACAGGTAATATTTTCATGAGGTCTTTCAGAAAACTGAGATTTTGAAACAACACAGTTTCTGGAAGATGGTGCATAGACAGAAGTAGAAAACTGCACAAAACGAAAAAATCATGTAATTTATGTTTTGAACACAGCACTGTATATCTAATATTTGAACACTGGACTACCGATTGAATAAGTTTTTTTATTCACAAGTGGTCCATAATATGATTTATTGTCACATATCTATCGTCAAACGGCTACAATAGCAAACACACAGGTACAATATAGACTATAAGAATCTTACATGAGTGTCAGGTATGGATAGACAAATCTGTCCCGAGGGTCACATTTTGGCATCACGAGGCTCGCCGAGTGATGCCAAACTGTGACCCGAGGGACAGATTTGTCTATCCATATCTTACACGAATGATGGATTCTTTTTCTTGCACGTCGTAATGCGGTGAAGCTTGATTTTAAAACTATTTTACCTAGCAAAATCCTACAATCGCGGCGTCCGCCATTTTGAATTAAGACGTTTCGACGTCATCGTGACGTGTGTGCTTAGCGACAAAATTACGTGACGTCCTATACAACCAATGTTAAAAAAGAACACTCGGACGCAGGGTGCGACTAGGGTAAGATAACGAGTGTGAGATAAGAATTTCTCACATGGGGTTAAACGTAGGATTTCTCTATCTGGTGTGCGAGAAAAAATAGTATTGCCCATTTGCATATTGCCCATAAGGATGATATGCTTCTATCTAAACAATTGGTTCTGGCCAATGAGTAAACCATTATAAGCAAACGCATCGAGTTTTGTAGGCTGCATTTACATGCAGAAATGAACGCAAGTTTGACATCAGTTTTCATAACACGTATGTATGGTTCTTATAGTATATATGTCAAACCTCACAGAATATATTGAATATTCCGGTCAAATAAAGACTACTCGACTCTAGAAACATTACACATTCAAAGCAAACTTGTTTTGTTCTAGCATACAACATATTGTCCGAAACAACATTTTTTGATGTCGAATACAAATTATTTTTTTTTTCAAATGTTACAGCTGAAAAACTTGTATATTCTGTAATGAGAAGTGTAATATGATGACTTACAACATTCGGTCGCTGTTACCCCACAAGCTGTAAATAATAATAATAAAATAAAGCAGATAAAGACTAGGGCCCAGTTGTTCAAAACTAACGACGTCGTTAGTTAACGTTTCGTTAAAATTTCAAGCATAAATATTACAAATACACTGTTACTTTTTGTTGAAAAAATGTGAGAACTCTTGCAGTGCAAAGGATTTTCACATTTTTTCAACAAAAAATAACAGTGTATTTGTTACTATAGCTGATATTTGCTTAACAAATTTATGTCTTAACGATATCGTTAAGCTAACGATGCTTTGAACAACCGGGTCCAGGCAAAGTTCACCAAAATTAATATAATGCATTGGTCTTACTATAGCCTGCCCACCCTTCAGATGTTTTCGCCTCTAATCATAATCAGTTTGAAAAATAATTATCTGATAAATATCAAGTCAGCTTGCTTCTTACTTGTTGGTCAGCTAATGACAGACAGTAGTCAGTTTTCTCCCTTTCTTCGCTTATTCGAAACTACCAGGTCAAAACATTTGACTTCTGTTTTTATAGTTGCTTCCCATGCGAAGTATGGAAAGTATTTTACATATGTTCAATAGAATAGCAAAACAAGTTTTAAACCAATAATTTTAGTGATACGAGCCGAAGATTTCAAATGAATGGACCAATTCATCACTTTTTCCACTTTGGTATTCATCCACTTTTTTTCAAGGATATTATTTCAAAACAGTCTGCCATTGGGTTCCCTGAGGATTATATAAGATATTTTGATTCATTTTAAACACGATTTTGAATGTACGTAAACGTTGCCAATAAGCAAATGAAATAAAAGAAAGAAAAAAACAACATACAGAGTACAACCAAAAATATAACAAAATACCTTCATATCATTAGGATAACATGTCCGTGACGGATTACATGAATAACTACCAAAATTAACCGATTTATAACGCCCGGACCTTAAGCAAATGAAAGGGCTCGCAGAAAGCTCTCCCTTTCATCTAATTACTAATCCCCACGTGATAAATCGGTTTATTTTGGTCGCGGGGTAGTTATATACTATTTATTTTCTACTGATTGTTTTAAATTTTTACAACTTAAGAAAAATCCATATATTACAGTGACGTGTTTTCTTAATGGGAGACAACAAAGTCGTGTTAATGGTTGGATGTTCTGATTGTGTCACAAGACCTTCGACACGTTTAATTATCCTGATGATACGAGGTGTGATCAGAAAGTTCTAAGCCTGATATATTTCGAAGCAATCCATAAGACAAAATCCTTGTTCAGTCTGTCATTCTATTTAATTGAAAGTCATCTGGAGAGTAAAAACATTTGGTCACGCTTGATTGCTTTTGTACTACAGTATTGAGACGGGACATTTGCAAAATGAAGAAAGTTGAAGTGAGAGCGGTGATAAAATATCTTTGTAAGGAAATTTACGAAGACTTCATCACTACAATGCATGGGCATGTTTTCGTAATATATCATCAGGATAACATGTCCTTGACGGATTACATGTCCGTGGCATGTATACCCCCTCAACCCCACTTTTATATAGCAAAACTGGGGTATGCAGGGGTATACCTATTTTCCTTATTTTGCTCCAACGCGTAGATTGTGGGTACTCGTTAGAACCCACACTCTATTCTCTGATTGCGCCTGTTCTTGATCTTTGCCTATTTGTACCTTTTCATGAAATTTGAGTCCTCCGTCAAACCACCCATCATTAATATTCATTTTATATTGACCATTCAAATCAGCACATTAGCTAACGGTCAATGACGGTTAGACAACACGTGGGTTAGACAAACAAACCAACACGTGCTTTTTACAGGTAAATGTAGGTGTAAAATCACAATGTTTGTCTTAGGAAATAGGGGTGGGCGTGGCTATACCTTGCTGGCAGAGGAGTCAAATTCTTTCTTATAGCACGGTGAACAAATGGGCTGCAAAATTTAAGCGGGGGAGAAAGAGCATTGAGGATGATAAAAGGTCAGGTCGCCCCAAAGATGCCCCCACTGATGAAAATGTAGAGATCGTGCACAACCTTGTTATGTGTGAGAGAAGGCGAGACTTGCGAAGTATAGCCAGCGAAGTGGGTATAAGTTTTGGGGCAGTGCAAACAATTCTAACGGATATCTTGGGTATGTCCAAAGGTCTCGGCAAGATGGGTACCGAGAATGTTGACTGAAAAGAAAAACGAAATCGGCTCGATATTTCTAAGTATCTCCTGTCTCGATATATCCCAGTGATTTCATCGACCGAGTTGTAACCCAAGATGAGAAATGGGCTCATCTTTTTTACCCATTCGAAAATGCAAAACATGTGATGGAAGCACCCTGGCTCACCTCTCCCAAGAAGATTAAGAGACCGTCGGCAGGGAAGGTGGTGGCCTCAGTCTTTTGGGATAGTCAGAGAGTAATCATGATTGGTTATCTTCAACAAGGTCGCACGATAAATGGTGCGTATTATGCAGCAGAATTGAGGCACTTGCGCCAGGAAATTGCAAGAAAGAGGAGAGGTAAATTGACTCGAGGTGTTCTGCTCTTGCAGGACAATGCGCCTGCTCACACGTCGCAAGTTGCCATGCCTGCTGCGACTGAATGCGGGTTCGATGCCCTTCCTTATTTTCCATATTCTCCTGATATGGCTCCTTCTGACTTCTATCTTTTCCCAAAATTGAAATCCAGCCTTCGTGGAACACAGTTTGGAAGCAAAGAAGGCGTCATAGCAGCAGTGAACGAGTATTTTGAGGACCACGAAAAGGACGTCTTTTTGGAAGGGAAAAGCAAGCTCGATCAGAGACGGACTTAGTGCATTGTCTTGAAGGGGGATTATATTTAAAATTAATCACCAGATTTTTATTCCCTGGTAACCACAAGCACTTGAGGCATAGAGCTTTCTGATCACACCTCGTATTGGGATGGTGACATTTTAGTTTATAATCATTGTGCTTTCTATACATACCTGTTATGCTAACAAAGTCTAATGTGTGTGTGTAATTATAGTTTATAATTATTTGTTACATCAGGAAATCATGTATACAAAAAATATACACTTTAAACCACAGTTAATATAGTTAAAATTGAGCCGCCTCATGGGAAAACCAACAATCTGCATAGGCGAAAACAAAGGCGCAGATCAGCTTCGCGGTAACCGCGAAGCTGATCAGCGCCTTTGTTTTCTCTACTCGGATAGTACAATTCCTCCTCTACTTAACTCCAAAATTTCAAGTTTCTAGCCTGCTTCTGTAGCTGTACAGGCCAGTTTATGTCAGACCTAGTCGAAAACCCCATGTTGGTTTTTCCCACGAGGCATGTGATGCAGTCAGCTGTTTATTTTTTTATCCAAAACTGAGATTGTCGGTACTCGTTGGAACCTCTCACCAATGTACCCACAATCAGTGTTATAAGCCTAACCTCTTACAATATCGAACTATTTCTAATTATACCACTCAAACGTTGATATGCATCAACACTTTATTTTTTTATTATAGGACATACTGGCGATTGAACACACATACTTTTGCTATAGATACATAGCAGAACCATCTCAGTGCAAACATTCCATCTTTTTTGTTCGCATTGCCTGCGAGCGCTTCTCGCAGACTTGCATAAACGATGGAAAACCCCTGAAATTGAAGTTAAAGTTATCACTCCTGCCTACCCTATCCAATTCTTTGATTCACCCACTCTGACTGGTTCATTTAACTGCAAAAAGTACAATTAGGCAATGATCAGGAAATGACGCAATCAGAAAGAAATTCCCACTCCATAAACCGAGGGATGGGAATAAACTAAAATGACACTTAAGTACTTATACCAAGAAAACTTGTCGTAAGCCGAGTGAGCAGCTATTCCCCAATAGGCGGCCACATAGTTACCCGAACTGAACTAAAATATGAAAACACACATAAGGCCCAGACAGCACAAAAATTCGACTCCAAAACACAAAACAATTAGAACCACAACAGAAGTATTGCCATGGAACGATCAGTAATATAAATTACTGGGGGGCTTAAACCGGTTTTACAGGCGCCTAACCTCACCTTCATCTTCAAAACTATTTTGATAATCGAATTGTGGATACGTTTATGTCTAAAACGTTCTTTGGAAAAAAATCAGAAATCTGTGATTTTTTGGTTTAAAAAAAAAAAAAAAAAAAAAAAAAAAAGATTTTTATCAATTTGTTTTTCGCATAAAATATTCTCCTGTGCACTGTGAGTATGAAACAGGACACCGTTTTTGAATACGCATACTGGTTTGCTCAAAACAGCGTTTTTTTTTAAAAATGTGTTGACAAATGTTTCAATCACATAATGCATATTTCCATTATAAAAAATTTCAGTCCAATGACAAATGTTTTAAAACGCTGTTTTATCTTAACCAATGCCCGTAGTTGTTCCAGTCCTGCAGCTTTAAGGGCAACGTTTTAAGCGAAAATACTTTTTTGGTAAAGAAACGTCTTTTTAACCCAAAATCACAATTTTCTGAAAATTGCCAAAAGTGCATTGTAGACACAAAAGTATCGACATTTCGATTATCAAACCAGTTCTGCATTTGAATGAACTGACAGAATTGGATAGCGCAGGCAACAGTGACAACTTCAATTTCAGGGGAATTTCCATCGTGTCTGCAAGTTTGAGAGAAGCACTCGCAGGCAACGCGAAAAAAAAGATGGAATGTTTGCACAATGATGGTTCCGCAACATGTTTATAGCAAAAGTTTTGGTGTTAGATTACAAGTATGTCCTGTGAACAAAACTGAAGTTTTGATGCTTATCAAACTTTGATTAGTATATCTTAATTCAATTTTACAGCTGAAAAATAAAGGCTATGTAAATCTCGTAAAGAATATTGTAATATGATAACTTACAATATTCTGTCACTGTTTCCCCACCAGATTTCGCTGAAAATAACAATAAAATAAACCAGATAAAGTCCAGGCAAAGTTCACCAAAACCAATACAATAGTCTTACTCTAGTCTGTTCAATCTGTCGGTCATTCAGATGTTTTCACCTTTTATCATAATTGAGTCCTCCGTCAAACCACCAATCATTAGTATTCATTTTTGTATTTACCACTCAAATCAGCACATTAGCTAACGGTCTATGACGGTTAGACAACAAGGGGGTTAGACAACCAAACCAACACGTGCTTTGTACAGATAAATATAGGTGCAATTCATAATGTGTGTCTAAGAAAATAGTGTTGGGCGTGGTTATACCTTGCTGGCGGAGGAGTCAATTAGTTTGGCAATTGATGACCTGAGAAATTTCAAGTCAGATTACTTATTCATTTGTTGGCCAGTCAATCGGGTTCACTGAAGATTATGTTAGTAATTTTGATTCGTTTTGAACAATATTTTGAATATATCAGAACCCTCAGATTTTTTTTTTTCATTTTGACTGCCTTTCTAACTTAACTGCCTTTCTAAACATTGCCAAAAGTAAGTGAAAAGAAGAGCATGGCATAGTATCAAATCATTAGGCTCAATTTTTGTAGTGAATTGGAAATGGAAGAAAACAAAGTATTGGTCAAGGTATATATATAACATAGATAAACATACTATAATCTATTTGAAGATGTCAAATATCAAAACATGACTGAATGACACCGAAATTGACAATACTACACTAGGGTGTGTGGCAATTACCATTTGACTACTTATTAAATTTCAAAAACGCTAACCTGTTATTTTAAGTATTATCTGGCTTTACAAGAGAAATCTGGCTATTATTATTTACTGAGATGTTCGCGTTCTCATATAAAATAACGTCTTATGTCCGCGGGCAGAATGTACAAATCTTATCTGATACGAAGAGTGTTCAATAAGCTGGCGGCAAAGTTACATAATGCCCTTATTTTGAAAATAAGCTTAATTTAACTCCTCAGTAATATAGCCCACCATAATTTGTACATACAGTATACAGCAAATTTTACTGCTCGGGCATGAATACAGCGTTAGCACTGCTTGCTATGGAAACCATACATCGCGATTGCCGGCCCACTTTTGTTCATCTTTACAAAAAGTCGATATTTAACGATGACGTTGCCGTTCATAGTTAATCGTGCTATTTTCACCAAACTTTGTATGAGTAAAGTTCAATATGTTGGCGGTAAGCAAATGACGTCATATAAGTGTGTGACGTCATTTACGCGAAAGTCAGTCATATTGTTTAGTGAGCATGCCTAACATGCGAGAGGAAGAACTGCCTACAATAAATTTTGTGTTTGGAACGGACTTTAAAAAAAAGAAACACTGCTAAGAGCAGAAAACGCATAAGGAAACAAAAAAATTAAGAAAACGGCAATCTTACAGTATATTAACTTATTACATAATCACTGTCCTTCAATCGGATGTGGATCGTGAGTAAACAATGATTACACATATTTGTGTATATGTAGTTGTCGGATATTACACGTTTGGCAAAGCGTTTCGTTGCTGGAAAGAAGAATTTATACTTTATTGGCGTCTTGATAATCAGCCTAGGTAAGTTTGACGTCTCTTTCACATTTTTGAATCTTAAAACAGCATAAAATTGTAAAACTCGTTCCAAAGACATTGTTTAACACACAGAACTTGTGCTAAAGCAGGCCCGCTTTTTGTATAAAGATGTATGGTTTAAAATGTACTCCATAAATACCCTACTCAATGTTTAATTGATATGGCTGTGGTATCTTACATAATAGGGAAAACTTCCGACAAATAGACGGCCTGCTGTATTTTCGACTGTCCCATTTTCCGTTATTCCTAATGGAAAGACTGTACCATTACCTGATGACTCAATGTACCATTTTCAGTGATGAAAAATTCTTTTAGCGGCAGTAGATGCGTTTAGATTAAAAAAAGGTACAAGTAGGCAAAGATCAGGAAAAGGCGCAATCAGAAAAAAGATTCCCACTCCAAAAACCGAGGTGGGAAAAAAAACAAACTAACAATCAGGCACTTATACCATGAAACATATCGTAAGCCGAATGAGCAACTATTTTCCCAATAGGTGGCCACTCAGTTACCTTAACTTAACTAAAATATGAAAACATACATAAGGCGCCAACAGCACAAAAAATTTTTAAACACCAAGACATAAAACAAAAAAGAACCACCACAAAAATAAATAAATTTTTCTTTGGTCTCTACTGTGCTGATTTCAAAACTTGTTACGGCATAAAACTTTATGCTGGCCACAGATATCAGTTTATTGATGCACGGAATTAATATACAGAAAAAATCACTAAATTGTTTAGCTCACTTGAGGTGAAAGGTATAAAGCGCTAGTTTAAAGAACGAGACTATTGTCGGCATCCACGAGTGTGCTCGTCCGTCCAGGTGTCAACATTTTCAAACATGGATAAACACATTTTTCACGCTTGTTGAAATAACCTGTTTATTTTCGGCTTATACAATGTAGCAGTGTCAAAGGTACAGTGGTGTTATGGCTAAAAACCCAAATTAGCCGTTTTAACGGCTAATTTGGTAACGGCTAATTGAAAAATTTCGCGGCGAAATTGTGTGAAAAATAAAAGTCAGCACGGAATTCCGTCACGAAATTCCGGATTTCGCGGCGAAATTTCGCGGCGAAACACGGCGAAAAAGTATACCTGTCATTACGCATAAAATTCAATTAACCGGTGTTTCGCGGCGAAAAAGATGACAGTCATATTTTTTTTTTTTATTCAATTTAATTTGGATGATTTTATATCATTTAGTAGTCGTGTCAATATTTTGTTTTCGTTTCAATTTTGTATAATTATCGTTTTAGTCCCGACTAAAAAAATTGTTAAAATTTCATTTTAATTTGTATGCATTTATTTTTTTCAGGTCGTATAAATATTTATTTTCTTTTCAATTTTGTATGATAATCGTTTACGTTACGTGTTTTATTCGTGTCTTAACTGCTGAGACCCTAATTATCGGCTTTGTGTTTATTTTCATGCTTATTTTTCAGATTAATCAGACTTACTCGATAATATTACACCCTAATATCTAGCTTAATTAACGGAACAAAAGCTTATAGCGGCGTTAGCAATTTTCATGGGATGATTGCCCACAATTTGTCTGTTTGTACTGAGGCTGAACGTCCCAGTCACCAATGTTTCAGTCATGTCTGGACGGAGCTACCGTTTCCTGGGTATTAAGTAGTACTGTGGGTAGTTCATGTGCCTTACTCAATGACACAACACGGTGTCGCCAGTGCGGATCGAACTCATGACCTCTCGATTCGAAATCTGATGCACTACAACTATGCCACCGCGATCCCAATCCACAGATCTATACAAGTCTTTGGATTCAACATGATGAAGCAATCGGATTCAACTCTTCTATAGACATTTAATCGCCTGTGGTAATGACACTGCTTAAAGCATCAGTGAATTTTCGATTACGTCAAGTGGACGCCGTTTGTTGAAAACAATTTAGTCGAAACGACATTTGGTCGCATACGACCTTCACCGGGTCGATACGATATTCGGTCGAATAAGAGCAGTACAGCAACGTTCATGTACAAAACTGTGTCGGAATTGTCAATAATTGACGCGGTTCTTTTGCCAACCGTTTTGAGTTAAACAGCGTGTTGTGTGCCTTCTAAAATCCACATGTACGGACGGCTTGGAACATGTACATGCATGTCGAATGTCAAAACCTCATTGTATATAAGGCACAATACACTAGAAAAAAGGAGGATACTGTGTTTAAAACAAAATATTGTAGTTCATACTTGTACACTAATTTTGTGTCATATGAAGTTTTCAGTTTATTTCGGAACATATATATACAGTAAGGGCCACGAGTACGCACCGTGGCAATATGAGCGCATACCGCATAAATCGATGGTGAATAGATTAATTAGAACAGAGCGCAGAAGCCTAGTGGTGGATTGTATGAATTGACCGGAAACAAAATGTCCTGTGTTCGATTCCTATTTTCGGTTTCGTATTTGAGCAAAACCGGTTAACATGTATTACCCTGAAAGTGTTGTCGCCATGGGACTCAAACATTGTTGACTGTTAAACTGAACTCTTGTTGTACTTCAACAAGGCAAGTTCAATGTATAAATCGATATGATTGCGATTAGTCTTAGAGGGTGATCACAGTGGTAACAAGCAAGCCCAAATGTAAATGTGTCTTTTTTGTTTTGTCGTTAAAACAGAGAGCAAGGAATCTAATTGTTAATTGAGCAATACCCTTTAGACAATGTTTGTGCTACAAAACAAGGCACAAAGTTAGATGGCCCCTGCCCATTGGGACCTAAAGAAACATATGGGTTGTTTGTGCCTCGAGGCAAAGCTTATACGCTATTGACTGATCATCTGATTACTGGTTCACCGCTCAGGTCTGTGCCTGCCTAGGAAAAATGGTTTCAAGTCAAACCCTTCATACATATAAGCAGTATTGGCTTAGAGGGACGGTTATATTTCAAACACTTGTTGGATATCATGGCGCCCCATAAAATGGAGGCAGCGTCCCAACATGACCATTGCTGTTGATTGGGACGTAAAGCGTATATTTAAACAAACAAAGTTAGATTCAACGAGCTGGCTCATTCCGTTATAAATATTTTCGTTTCCGTGATTTCGCTATCGTACCATGTAATACCAATTGAAAAGTCGCATAATGCACGTTTTTCATTTCTATACATGCATAATTGTACATACTATTAATGTGCAAGTTAATCACGATCTATACTAGGAACAGATGAATCATAGTGTGGTCATTTAATTAAAAATAAATAATTTTATGTTAACATTTACAGGTGTTTCGCCTTTTTCGCGGCGAAATAGGAAATCTAAACTTACCTGTTTCAAACGTTAAAAAACGAATTTCGCCGCGAAAATCTGATTTTCGCGGCGAGAAAATAACCGATGAAACGTTTAAATTTTCCCTTGGCCGGTGAAATTTCGCGGTGGTTTCGCCGCGAAAAAACTCAAGTGATCAGCGCGAACTGTGCGAAAATGGGTTTTTAGCCATAACACCACTGTACGTAGTTCATTCACGGCCCAGGTGCCGCTTATATTGCAATTCTGAGCGAAGAACTTAACATGTAAGTAAGTCGTCTGTACTATCTTGAATTCTGACCAACGTGTTTTTGTCAGCATATCATATGTAGTCTGCTCTGTGTGTGGATCTTCGAATGGAAAGCCCCTGCAGGGTTCTCAAGCAAAGCAAATATGTTTGTGTTGTTTGCACATTATGTGCACATTATGTGCGTTTTTTTTTGTGTTTTTGGTAAATGAGTGGCCACCTACTGGGAAAATAGCTGTTCACTCTGCGTATGATATATAAGTACCTGATTGATTATTTAATTATTTTGCTACATCGGTTTTTGGATTGGGAATTTCTTTCTGATTGTGCCATTTCCTGATCATTGCTTACTATTATATTAGTCTAGCCTTCATCTGTGGCTGTACCGACTAATGTTGGACCTGGTCCGAATGACAGAAAACCGAGTTTTACACGGCACCGATAAATTACAATGATTACTTCATACCCTATAAATGGTGACGTAAATTTCGTTTTGTGCAGGGATAAGCACTTTAGTATATAAATAAATGTGCTGTAAATATCATTCGACGTTTCTCTTAATCTGCATCTAGCATTTAGCACCGCATTATACATACAATAGGTTTTCTATACAATTCTCACTTACAATTATATAAAAAGATTATTTGTTTGAGGTGAATACTAAATATATTTCATTGAGTGTGTTGAAAACATCAGAATCTTCACGATTGCGCAGCACAATGCAATTCAAAAACATTCGAGGTTGTCAACACACAAGATGAAATAGATTTGCTATTTACTGAGATAAAAGTACTTTTATATATTTGAAACAATAATGGCATGTGCAATACCTATAACATGTTAGGACGGTGAAAATGCAAAATAAAAAATCAATTATATTTTGTAACCAAATAATGACAATGTTACGTTTTCACACAAGCAACCCACCATCCTAATCATGTTTCATATACTTAAAGAATAAAGAAACGCAACACATACGTTGGGCTACTAAAAAATGCTTTGTAATGCAAGTCTGTGGTATAACTGAGCATCTTATATGAAAACAATTTCTAAACGTCAAATTGCAACCGGTTGAGCAACAATGTCGGTTACGTATGCTTAATGGCGTACTCGTAACCACACTGACCTACAGTAGCAAACCCTGTAACCATGATCATTAAATGACAAATTTGAAACCAAAACCAATATTTTGTTTCTAAAAACCCTAAAAGATATTGCTGATGTAACCATTGATCAGTTGGTAGCATTTTGGTATGTCATGGGACGTTTAACGTCACCAATGTCAATCAAAAAAATGAGTCAAAAGCCAGAAAAATTCCTTCGGCACGCGTTATATTTAATAAGATGATTATTTGCGTAAACATTGACCTTTGTACTTCAGACGTCCATAAAACGTCCATTATAACGTCAAAATCCAACATCCTACATTTTAAAGACTCTCATTACGTTTTTCAAATTTTCTGATTTAAAACATGATCAATTACCAAATGTTTGGTTACAGTGCGTAAATCGAGTGTTTACGCAAAGCATATAATCCGTTTCGCCCCTTTACATGACGTGATATTCTGCGTAAAGAACGTCAAAACAAACTCTCCGATGAGCCATTTCTACGGTACCTATGACGTCACTGTAGTTTAAAAAGCACGTCGTGTCATTTGTTCGTTCGATACATACCGTTTAGGTACGAATGACCAAAATCAGATAATTTAAATTTAAATGACGTTAATTACTCATTTTTCATTATTGTAAACTTCAGCATTCCGTTAACAAGATTTAACGAAACATGGGATGGCACATAAGTATACAATGATCCTAGTCTTAATTGCACATTATCAAGTCGACGTCAAGTAACCCACATGCTAAGAATTTGTCACCTTCCCTTTCGCCCCGACGTTTACGTCACAATTTGCGTTTTTAATAGTTTTTGACGTTTTTTTTGTTAATTTTGTCAATAAAATGACGTTTTCTCATTTTATCACGTGCAAAAAGCAGTCAGTAGGTCATTCCATAAAAGAATTTTAACAAAACGTCAAATACAAAAGGTAAAAGTTGAAATTTTGTGTGTTGCGTACTTTAATTCCTTTAGTATATATAAGTTTATACTCATTTGTGAAAATGTTGACAGCCGCACGGATTGCCTGGCACACGGACGGGCACCGATTCAAGTCCAATCCTATAGGCACACCTTGTGAACTTCGGTTCACTTTTGATAAACCGGGATGTACCGTGACAGAACCGTAGCGCTACCGTGGTAACCCGGGGTGAACCGGGGAGCCTTCGCGATTGTATTAAATGTTTAATGCAGCCGGAGCGAACCGGGAGGTGTGTCAAAAACCGGACAACAGCGGTGATACAACGGAACAAACCGTGATACCACCGGGGCTCGACCGTCATAATCCGGCATAAACCTTGAGTAATCGAAACAACTGCAGATTATTCTGGCAAAATCCGGGATTTCACCGGAACACCATCGGGGTGAACGGGGTCGGAACTGGTGCAAACCGTCTTTAATAGCTCTGTCACATATTCACGTATCAGCGGCGTATTGCTCGCGTATCTATGATAATTTCGATTGCCGAGGTGTGAGCCGTATTTTGTTCGAGCGACGTATGAAGCACGTACGTGTGACGTTCCTGCTACGTTCCCGCGCCTTATTAGAGACGTATCTGTGTTCACTTTGTTCAGACAATTCGCACATTACAGAGGTCACTGGTGGAAGACGCCACCGGCAAAATCTACATAATCTAGATTAACACCGAAGACTAAGCCACAAAGGCTTATAATATGTGTAAATGGTTATAATCTAGATTAACACCAAATACTTAGCCACAAAGGCGTATAATATGTATGGATGGTTTGACTTAAGGATGTTCGCTGCTAACATTTGACATTTCGGAACTTCCGGTTTTACTTTTCTTGAATATCTCGTAAACGGTTGCAGATATTTTCCTAATATTTTATATTTGGATACATATTGATGATATGCATTGAATGAGCCATGAAAATTGTCAATCTAAGAAACTTTATTTTTTATCCCATTTTCTGCAACTTTTCAGAAAATTTTAGTTGTCAGTAAAATGAAGGGGGTAGGGTAGATTAAACTTGACTATTACACATCTTCAAATTAATTGCACTATTTCGATGTTTATTTTTAGCAGCAGTATATGTGACCATGGTCTTCTAAGTCAGTCTTTGTGTCTTTAGTGTGCTGGTTGTAAAATTTTAGGTGGTTTTATGAAATGGGCTTTTAGAAACAAAACAGCCGAAGAAAGGCTGAAAATGGCGATTTTCAAGTTGTTGGTTCTCTCTTATATGCTCACTACCCTATATATTTCTTTCTTTTATTCGAACAACATTACCAAGTTCTATGTTGTGTGAAAATACAAGAAAAAGTTTGAATCAACAAATATGAATTTGGCACATTTCAAAATATTGATTTTTTCCAACTTTTCAAGTTTGGGGGTAGGGTTGAAAAAGGAATCGTAAAATTTTGTCATCCACTCCAAGTTGCAAATTTTTCTATGCTTTTGGTCCAAAATAGTCTGCGTTACGTAAATATTATGACTTTTGAAAGCATTCTAGTTGCATATTTGTTCAAGACAGGTATGTTTCAAAGAATTAAAAATTAAATTAATTTTACCAAATTTAAAACATGGTGCTCAGAGGTCTCATTCAGAGGCCTGTAGCTTGAAAAAATGCACACAACCCTATATTTATTTTGTTTTCAAATGTCTTGTGTTGTATTTTGGAATCAAAAAAGAGTGGTTAGAAAAAAAGTTTGAATACTTTTTCATTGGCAGCGAACATCCTTAAACCACTTTTCCTGGGCAGGCTCAAGCCAAAACAGTTTAACAGTAATCAGATGGTCTTCCTAGAAAGAGTTCATAAATAGGTCATATATAATATCTTCCAAATCATACCTGTACTCAGGTTTGGCTTAACATAAAATGAGAATCTTATTTTAATGGTCAACGAAACTCGTGTATGTATGGAGAAAAGTAACGACAGAGTTCGTAAAAGTAGTAGTGGCTACAAAAGTTAATATTACTTATTCAGCAACTGTAGTATCAGACATAGTGGCCGAAATAATGGGTACATAAACTGCAAAAAAAGGATGCATTCACTGCAAGAACGGATGCATTAACTGCACGAAATGGTACATTACTGCATCATTTAAAATCACTAAATCGTACACCTTGCAGTCAATAAATGGGACAGCATTAGGTTTGTCGTGGGTGTCTTTTAGAATCAATTTAGAACCTTTTCTCGGAGTTATCTGATATAATCCTTTGAACAACATCTAGATAACTAAAATACCTATTTCATTCACTACTAAAAAGATAGATATATGGCTTTTTACGTTTAAAAACTCGCCATGTAAGCGATCAGTCGGCCACGAGACGCTTGCATGGGCAGTGAGTTTATCACTGAACAAAAGAATTAATACACAAACACATACGAAAAAAAAGTACAAGTAGGCAAAGATCAGGAAAAGGCGCAATCAGAAAAAGACTCCCACTCCAAAAATCAAGGTGGGAAAAAAACAAACTAACAATCAGGCACTTATTCCATGAAAACACTTCGTAAGCCGAATGAGCAGCTATTTTCCCAATAGGTGGCCACTCAGTTACCTTAACTTGACTAAAATTATGCAAACATACATAAGGCGCCAACAGCACAAAAATATTTAAAACACCAAGACATAAAACAAAAAGAACCACCACAGAAGTATCGACTTGGAACGATCAGTAACACAAAGTTACTGGCGGGTTTAAATCGATTTTACACGGCCGTAACCTCACCCTCAGCTTCTGCAGTGGTTCATAACATTTAGTTAGTTCTTCGGTCCTCGTGGTAAATCTCTAACTAGTAAATGAATCATCAAGAACAAACAAATAAATCATGATAAACATCCTGATGAATCAAAAACCAGGACTCACAGATTCAGTAAGCTGCCCGACAATGGAGATCCCTGGGCGCCAAATAACTTACTAACTCCGGAGCTAAAGAAAAACATCAGTTGGACCCCGGTGGGCCAAGCAACAGACAAGAAGCTCCGGCCCCAACCAACTAAAATGAATAGCTTTAAGTCGGGGCCATCATAGACGCCCGACCCACCGGCGTGCAATTAAAGAAGGCAGCATAGTTATCAACCGTGATTGGGTTAAAAACTAAGCATGCAGACTGTCGCATAACATTCAAGTTATAACCTATACGTCTGTAACGTGTTATGATTTTTCTAAACTGAAAAGAAAAATCATTACTTCCTATAAGTTTCTTAAATTTGTAAACCAAGTCACCATAAAATTCTGGTTCCGAAAGACCCTCACAACATACTTCTAACTTTCCCTATTCAGGCGACCGTAGCTAAACAATATTATGTCACACAGTTTTTTCCGAGATAAAACCTCAATTATTAAGATTTCCATAAACATGTAACAAACGAATATATGTAATCATTGTTTACACACGATCCACATCCGATTGAATGACAGTAATTACGTAATAAGTTAACATACTGTGAATCTACAATCTACTTTTTGAATGCCTATCGTCGTTCCTCTCGGTAATTTCTGAATCGGTTGTATCTGAAGAAGAAGTTATCTATGTCTTCCACTGCCCCACACTTACACAGAGAATTAACGATTATGTTCTTGTGATATAGGTGCTGTTGGAGAAAGCTTCAAGTAAAGCATAGGCGAGAGGTTTGTATTTGTCCAAGTCTAGAGCCAGTATGATAATAAGCGGTTGGAATATTTATGTTGGTATCTAGTTAAGCTTTGAAGACTTCTTAAGACTGGAAGTCTTTCTTGTCTTCTGAGAGTCCATTCTAAGATCGGGTAGTGGAGGGAAGAAAAGCGTTAATATATTATTTAGACGTGGCAGAATTCGTTTTAAGTTTTGACAGATTACGTAACGGATCCCGTACAGTGCTACCAAGAGTAGGCGGGAGAAATTCAATATCTATTCTATAATAATGTACGAGCTTATGTTGTTCAACTCTAGCTGCAAGATTTTCCCAGCTTGTGTCATTGTGAAAGATTTCAACGGACACAAGTTCAGTAGGTCCCGTGACGATACGGGTAGCCTCGTTTTGTATTTTGTTTTATAATTTCATAGGCACATCTTGAGTACAATTATCCCTGACAAGTTTGGCATATTCAAGAAGAGGGCAGACAAATACAATATATAGAGAATATTTGCTTTTTTGAGGTGGATACCAAATATATTTCATCGAGTGAATTGAAAACATCAAAATTTTCACGAGTGCGTAGAACAAGTGAAACAACATTATGTTTTCAACTCACAAGATGAAATTTATTTGGTATTCACCGGAAAAAAGCTAATTTTCTTTTTATTTTATACAATACACAAGAATTTTCCAATTCACAAGGCAGGCGGTGAAAATGCAAATACCAAAAAATTTTGAAAACACAAATAATTTTGGTACCACATTGTTTCTTTCGTTCTAACTTAGAAAATGAATACCCACGCTTTATGTTTTCGTTCATAAATAACAGAGTTATAGGCGTTTGAATTTCTGAAGTGAGACACATTTAATGACGTCAAGTAAATAGAAACGTCAGAAGTAATCCTAAATCTACATTGAAGATATAGGCTAATATCAGTCACTAGTGACTTTTGATATCAGTGAGATTTGATATCAGTAAAATTTCATATCAATGACAATACCAATTTTATCAAGTTTTGATATACATTGGTTTTCACTGTAAAGTATAAAATAAATATATGTATAATATATACACATGGAAAGAAGTTAGGGAACACTTTTAGCTCTTTGGGAAAGTTTGAAAAAATCCATTTTCCTTTTTTCTGGCGATACTGAATTTTTTATCACATATATTTCATACCTTGGCCTAGCTACAGACCAATTTATGGAAATTCACAACATTTTGTCTTTGTACTACGGAGGATACAATATGCCATAAGTGAAAAACTCCACTTTTACGGAATACAAGTTTGCCTTTTTGCTTCTGCACTCCGCAAAACTCATTTTTTGAAAGCAAAACAGGAATAAAGTGTTGGTTCTGATCGTTCTGAATGAATAAACGACTTCGGACCTAAAACTTCAAGCGTCATCTCTTAACCAGCTAATCATACAAAATCTACTGTTTGCATTGATTTCTATGGAAAGCAATATTATTGGATATTTTGCAAATAAAACCGTAAAAGAATAATTCCGCTAGGACACTATAACCAGAACATGCATGTTTAGATTCCTAAAGGGTCATATCGAATATTTGACCCAACATTTACAACCTGCAAAATGTATACCCAAAGAACAAAACGTGATCAAGAACCTACCCCCGGGAAAGTATGGACCTACCGCCGACAGTCGGTCAGAAAATAAAGAATTTGTGATCAGAGCTCAACAAGCAATGTCTCAGCTTTATGCTGGCGAAACATTACAACGATGCGAGTTCAAATAATAATGTTATCGCACCGACTAGCAGTGCGTTTCTTAAATTTAGCAAAAAATTTCTGAATCAAAGATGGCCGCTGTCCGATGCAGATAATGTTTGATGCTAACCATTTTCACATAGAAGCACAAATTTGGATACTACAGATTCTGGTACGTTGTAAAAAACATTATTCATAGGTTTTACAAAGAAGGATATATACAGTCCAAAGTTGGTAGTCACATTATTACAGGTGTTCCCTAACTTATTTCTATGTGTATATATAGCTTTAAAGATGTTCGCTGCTAACATTTGACATTTCGGAACTTCCGTTTTTTTTTCTTTTTTGTTGAATATCTCGTAAACGGTTGCAGATGTTTTCATAATGTTTTATATTTGGATACATACTGATGATATGCATTGCATGAGCAATGAAAATTGCCAATCTAAGAAAGTTCATTTTTTCACCCCATTTTCTGCAACATTTCAGAAAATTTTAGTTGTCAGTAAAATTTAGGGGGTAGGGTAGACTAAACTTAAATATACTGAGCCAAACATATAACGCAACACGGTAATGGAACGTTTTTCGCATTTTAATATAACGTAAGACGGTCTATCCAACATATGATGATCAGCAATCGCCAATGAATAAATTGGGTACAAAGTTTTGGGTTTTCTGGGCATGGGTCGCTGAGATCGAATCTGATTGGTCAAAACGGTTATTTTGATGACATGCGCCCCTGAGAAATTCTGAAAGTCAATTTTAAAACAAAATGCTTCTTTATGGATCGCCCAGTGAGATTTGATGCGGCAATTGCAACATGGCTTCCATTTGTAGCAATAATTTCAAATCAAAGTTTGCATCATTGAAAATTGAACGTCAAATAGAACACAATAGAAAATGGAATTAATGAAAAAATCTAACGGCGAATTTTTTCACGAAACCTTTGTGAAAACATGTTCATTCCTTCATTCAGCATTGTTAGACAACACAATAGCGTCCAACTGTTGGGCCAGGGTCGTCTGCAACAAATGTCAAAATGCGAGTAAACTTGAATGGTTGGGAGTGAAAATGAGTCTTCAACTCTTCTTTTAATTGAGCAAAATTATTCATTGTCTAAAATGGGACAGGGATATTCCCTAAAACTGACATAAATTTCTTGGGTACGAATACACGTCGCATGTCGCATTCTGGAAAATCACAATGCATTTCATTTTTTGCCAAGATCCTACCTGTATAAAACGGTTAATTTCTCGTGACGCATAACACAGAAGGTTACGAACAAGATCTTATGAGATATGTCGATCGTCCGGCAATCTAATTCAGTGGAGGCAAAGTTTATTTGATACTGTTCTTGTGTGTAACAATACAAATAAACCGATGTTGCGTATATTACAGTATATTGCACATCTTCAAATTAATTGCACTAGTTCGATGTTTATTTTAGCTGCAGTACATGTGTACATGGTATTCTAAGTCAGTCTTTGGGTCTTTTGGTGTGCTGGTTATAAAATTTTAGGTGGTTTTATGAAATGGGTTTTAAGAAACAAAACAGCCGAAAAAAGGCTGAAAATGGCGATTTTCAAGTTGTTGGTTCTCTCTTATATGCACACTACCCTATATATTTCTTTCTTTTATTCGAACAATATTTACAAGTTCTATGTTGTGTGAAAATACAAGAAAAAGTTTGACTCAACAAATATGGGTTTGGCACATTTCAAAATATTGCTGTTTTGCGACTTTTCAAGTATGGGGGTAGGGTTGGAAAAGGAATCGTAAAATTTTGTCATCCACTTCAAGTTGCAATTTTTTCTTTGCTTTTGGTCCAAAATAGTCTGCGATACGTAAATACTATGACTTTTGAAATCATTCTAAGTATATGTTTTTTCAAGACAGGTATGTTTCAAAGAATTAAAAAATAAATAATTTTTACTAAATTTAAAACATGGTGCTCAGAGGTCTCATTCAGAGGCCTGTAGCTTGAAAAAATGCATTCTACCCTACATTTATTTTGTTATCAAATGTCTTGTGTTGTATTTTGGAATGAAAAATGAGGGGTTAGAAAAAAAGTTTGAATACTTTTTCATTGGCAGCGAACATCCTTAAGTGATTTTTTTTATCAAATTGAGTTTGCGCATTGAGTTTGATCCATAATCAGAGATGGAATGAAGAGGGTTAATGAGTATTCGAAACATACATTAGATTCGGACTAGGATGGGTTTATTGCCACTAACCATTTGAATTACAACGCATGTATCTTTGCCAGGTCTGAATTATGTGTTTCTGCCTCTTGTAGAGAATTGGCAACGATGATATTGAGGCTAGTGCCAACCGCAAAGAGTATGATGAAAGACTGTATGTCTTCAATTCTGTCGTCAATGTAGGCACGAAAAAGCATAGGACCTAAGATAGAACACTGTTGCTCGCTTGCGTTTAAAGATTTCCAGGAAAAAGAAACTCAAGGTATTACAATCCTCTGTCTGTGTTCCGCCAATAATTCACTGAACCCAAATAAGATATTATCAGATATGCCACTAGAATCAAGGAAAGTCCTATTGTCATACTCTATCAAACGATTTGCTTACATCACAAACATCTGCGCGGACTTCTTTTCATTCGTCTAGAGATTTGCATGTCTTTTATCTGATTGACAGTTGAGTCACCTAGTAGTATGAATCCGGATTGTAAGTCTAACAATATTTTGAGTGTTCTTGTGGTATCTCTCCAAAACATTGCTCACTGCACTAAGAAGTGAGAAAGGTCTATAAAATAAGAGACAACTGAAGGATCTTCTTTTTTTTTTCAAAATGGGAGAAAAGTTTGCTTGTTTCCATAAAGTGGGTATTTTACAAGTGGACATTGAGACGTTGAAGACGTCGCTGAAAGGAAAGATAGATGTGTCGCTAGTTCTCGCAAGATGAGATTGTTTATGGTGTCGGCTTCTGTCGCTTTTAACTAAAGTTGAAGCGATTTCAAGACAGATTCAACCTCATCTGGTGGATAAAGATAGAATTGAAGCTATTATTAGATGGTGGGACGGTAGGGGACATGTATGCTTTACTTTCATGTAAGATATTTTTTTCCAACAAAGAAGTCGTTCATCAGGTAAGCTTTAATGACTTATTCTGTGTAAATTATGTCGTCTTTAAGCAACGATGGACCGATGCTGAATTTTCTGATTTAATGACATCATGGAAACATCTCCGTGTGGAACTTTACCCCTTCAAACCTATTCTTATATAGTAAAATTAAGGTTTAACGGGGTCAAGAAAAAAAAACTCAATAATTGTTGTAAATCATGTAATTTGAAAGTCAAAAATGTTAAATTCTAACAAAAATCAATATAATAAACCATTATTTTATGATAGACAAGGTAAATGTTTGTAAAAGTAAAATTCAGTTCATAAATCGATATCTAATAATATGTTATTAAAAGTGATTACCAAGTAATCATGGAAAAGTTCCCGTAATGAATAAAGTGTTCTCCACCAGTCCTTCGGTTCAATTTCGTCGTTTTTTAAGTTTTGCTGCGAATTTACCAGTTTCCAGTTATTTTGATTTACTAATTTCGCCTACTTTTCTATTTCTTACATGTTCATACATGTATTTGTTAAACTCTGCAAGACTTCGAGAACTTTTGTATTTATTACAAAGACGTTTACGTTTTCTGATCAGTTTCTTTATCTCACTAGTTAAGCACGGAGGGTCAGACTGCACTATTTTGACTATTGTATTTGGAGTATGTTTTGTTTTCGCTAAAAATTTTAATTGTTATATTTTTAGCATATATATTAATGCCGTCTTTTTCAATGTTTCCAAGTTAGTCTCAACAATATCAAGTGAAAATGTCAAGTATTTCCAAAATCATATGGTCAGTTGTGTATGTTTTTTGCAGAGATGCTATTTTTGTGGAAATTTAGAACGAAATATACCGGACAATGGTACCGTGCACTTTGTTAAAGAAAGGGGCACCGACCACGTTTGTATGTTGCTTTTGTTGGGGATAAAAACTAAGTCAATGGTTAATGTCGAAATTTCTGTAAAGTGAGTTGGTTCTGCTATTTCCTGATGTAAGTTAAATCATTGACGCCTATTATTCTTTGTTTTGACCAGAAGAGGTCTTCCTTGTATCTTTGTTAAAGTCCTCTCGAATAGGGACATAGTTAATGTTACTGTTAATTGAAAGGCTGACTGATTCTTATATTGCAGATAAACTTGCCCCCACATACACCACGTTCATAAAGTAAAACTGAGGTTGACAGGGGTATACCTAGTTTTCTTATTTTTGATCCAAACCATAGATTAAGGGTACAGAATTCGTCAAAAATATGAATGTTTGAAAAAGTCACTTTCTGTATGTATCAAATATTGTATATGTCTGTATTTTTTGGCCAGTGGCCTACATGTATATTACCGCTACAAATAAACTTTGGACCTTTGATATGTTAACGCCTTACCAAAGTCAGAAAACCGTTAATCGATTCGTGAGGCTTCTGAACGATAAAATGATAATGCTATAATAACGTCACAATATGAATGAATAACCATTTAGCATACTGACAGTTGGAACGACAGAAACATATTTTACATTCCAACATTCGGTACCAATTTATACTGAACATAAACTTCAAATGACGCATTTATGCCAACTGTTTATGGTGGCAACTCTAACGTAACCGCGCCCTTACGATTCAATCCATTACATTCGAAATATTATTCGAAACAAAGGACATCTACATGTATGCCGTACA
Source organism: Rugalucina vietnamica (assembly GCA_964017185.1). Lineage (NCBI taxonomy): Eukaryota > Metazoa > Mollusca > Bivalvia > Lucinida > Lucinidae > Rugalucina > Rugalucina vietnamica. The sequence continues at coordinate 11,384,038 of OZ024885.1, forward strand.
TTGGGATATTCCCTAATTTTAAAATATGTCACTTTCAAAGACGAAAATGCTTAGTTCTTTATAATTATTGTGTTCTTGCATATTTTGATTGTCAATGACATAATTTGCGTCAATTTTAACATTAGTTTGGGAATTCACATTTCTAAGCATTAATGCAAACGATAGATTGAAAGCAAATTTACTTTTGAACCTGTACTGTATCTCTATAAATACATCTACATAACCTAAATATACTCACTTTGACACCGGTTTGACAAGAAATAAGACCATGAATGTTTACAATTTTACAGTTGGTGTTTTTAAAATTGTCCGTAACATCTGTGCTTATTTTAGTTCATAGAAAATTTCAGGAAATTATACATTTTCGTCTTGCTGACCCTGTTCCCCCCCCCTAGACCCAGGATGCCACTTTGATATGATGTGTGAATGTGAAAAACACACATACTGACGAAAGGGCATGCTGGGTCCCGGGGGGGGGGAACACACCTAGAATTAATTTATAAGATTGTAAATTAAAGATCTTATGCACTAAGCTAACATTTCTTTCAAAATAAACTTAAAATTACAAAACAATAAAAAAATCAATGTGTGGATATTGTTCAGCATTCATATGACAAACAAGCCCATATTTGTTTGCTTGAAAAGTGCTGTTGACAAACAAATGCAAATCAGTTCAAAGTCTAATGGTTCATTTTTGCCAAAGATGGGGAGGGTTGTCAAAGTATTTAGTTGCATTGTCTGGATTCTGTTTAATCAGCCAAACTGTTTTGTAAACGAAAGTGTATATATTTCTTTTCCTATAAATGCTAAATTCAGCCCCATAGTCATAACATGAAAATTTCGTCCTTCCAAATCTGAGTTTTAGGGACTTCTTACATCTAAGGCATAGATGTCCTTTAAAATTTAAACATGATGTACAGTTTTGGTTATTGATCCCTCTATTTTTCGAAGCAAGAGAACAATCGCATTTAAAAAAAATCAATGTACAAATGAACGCGGATTAATTTGATAAGGAGTTCATTGTCATAGCAGAAGCATTGGTTGAGATAGCACTCAAATAAAAAGTGGCAGGTGCCTGTTGTCACCTTTTGCGATCCTGATTGAAATCCGGGTCAAGGTATGTGACAGGGTAGTGGTCATACGCCCAAGGACGGTTGTTATCGACGGTTTCTCCGGTTTCCTCCAGCACGTTTGACCAAAACGCCAACATAAAGCCGGTAAGATGAAGACCGATGTAATCTGCGCTAAGGCTATTGTTCAAGGGAGGCATTTTCAATCGAAAAGCAATTAGAAACTTGTATAACATAATCAAAAAAAAACATTCCGCATAGCTTGAATCCTTTCAATAACTCGAAACTGACGAATGACGCAAGAACAGTGACTGTATTGTCAAAATGAAAATAGCAGGCAAGCCAAACTTGTTAACAGGCTTGACTAGTCTCCAATGAACCCATTACTTCATCAGGAAAACATGTCCGTGCAATAAATACCCCCTAAACCCCACTTTTATATAGTAAAACTGGGGTTTGCAGGGGTAAACCTATTTTTCTTATTTTTGCTCTAAAACATAGATTGTGGGTACTCGTTAGAACCGCCTCGCCGAGGCGTTTCTAACGTGTACACACAATCTATGTTTTGAGCAAAAATAAGAAAACAAATCATTTTTCTTTTTCCAGTGAAATTTTTCATTTTTACAACTATTTTTTTCTGTATATTGCATGGGCGTAATGTTTATTGACTTTATTGTCACTTATGATGCGTGTACTGATCCATTATCACTTAAATAGAATGATGGTCAATGATACAATCTGCACTTTATATTATGTACGAGCAGACATCGCATAAGACTTGTTGTACATGAAGTGCTAACAAAACACACTAAAATTTAAATGTGTTCAAAAGAATGATTATTATAACTGAATCATACTGCAGTTTCGGTCATTTGCTTCCAGTGACAATATTAAAAGCATACTGGTGAGAGTAAAAATACTGTATTTTACCCAACCAGTCTTGACGTCAACGTAAAGATTGATGGAAATCCAGGTAATATACCGTTAAACTCCTCGGTGGGCCATTTGTTTTGTGATAAGACTCAAATGCATAAACACGATAAACACGATAAAAACAACAATATCTATTAATCAGGGTCGGTTGTTACCGCAAAACGGAAATTTGCGAAACATAAGTTTCCTGCCATGATAAACGGTATGCGCGTGGAACACGAGTTAGGTTATTACTGTCAACACCAAAAAGTGATGAAAATCCTAATCTAGGTCAAACATTGAAACATATTTAGAATGTCAAAACACTCGTTTTCCTCTCTCTTTTTTTTTTTTTTTTTTTTTTTTTTTTGGGGGGGGGGGGGGGGTGGGGGGGCAATAAATGATCTTTAAAAAAACTTAAAGGAAAGTATAATATCCCGATTATATTTTGCGAACGAGAAGCTGCAGATTACAGCTATGTAATACTTGGGGAGACTCCAAGCAACAAATTATGGAGAAAATAGTAATCCATCATTTTTACTCGAAGAGTAGTTTGGAATTTTATTAAGGTTCCTCAGCATGTTTAAAATGAGTATTTTTGAGCTTGTTTTTATGTATATTTAAGTTCAGTTTACCATTTTGAAACCTAATTATCATAAATAACACTAAAATACATTGATTTAGGTGAAAAAATGGTGATTTTTTTGGTGATTTTCACCCATTTTTAGTTACTTGTGCAAAAGATTTTTTCTTGCAGTTGCTTCCCCTTGTATGTAGAAAAGTGATAAATATGTAGTTTAATGTTGTCTCGATAGAATAGAAGATGACAGACTGTGATTATCTGACAGAAACCTAGTCAAAATGGAGGATTTCAGAAATTGTAGAAAAAAATAAATCATGTATTGGAATGTAGAGGTCATTCCAGGTCATGACATGTATTGACCTGGTACTATTTTTTTTTTAAATGTATGGTGGACACATTGAACCATCAGATCATATTGTGGATAACAGGGGAGAGAACAGTTGCAATTTTCGTACAAGAAAAGATTTTATAAAAATTTCCAAAATTGTAAACTATCCACTTTTTTCTTAACAAATCACTTGTTCAATCAGTAGACGAATGCCAGTCAGTCACTTTAAGTTATGATGTTTAGCATCATATGAGCCGCCTCATGAGAAAACAAACAATCTGAATATGCAAAACCAAAGAAGCAGATCAGCTTTGAGGTAGCCGCGAAGTTGATCAGCGTCTTTGTTTCCACTGCATGGATAGTACAATTCCTCTTCTTTCTAAATCCAAAATTCCCAGTCTCTAGCTTGCTTCTGTGACTGTACATGCTGGTTTGTGTTGGACCTGGTCGGAAACACAGATTGTTGGTTTTCCCACGAGCCAGCTCATATGTGTACAATGTATTTCAGCTGATATCCTTTGCAAAGGTGCAATAACATGTTTTTAAGGAGCTGCCTCATGAAGAAACCATGAATCAGCATATGCGAAACCAAAGGCACAGATCAGCTTCCCACTAACTGTGAAATTGATCAGCACTTTTGTTTTTGCTACACAAATAGTACAACTCCTCTTCTTTCTAAATCCATTTAGTCTAGCCTTCTTCTGTGACTGTACAGGCCTGTGTGTCGGACCTGGTTGAAAACCACATTGTTGGTTTTCCCACGAGTAGGCTCAAATGGCTCATATGACAAAATTCAAGTAACAAAGCTTAAATTTGAGTTGTATCCTGAGAAAAACAGATTTTTGCATGTACTGAAACAAATATGCAGATCAGCTAAGCAAGAAGTGCAAGAAGTGAGCAGCTGCACTGAGCAGCGCCTTTGTTTGTGCAATACAGATAGTACAAGTCCTCTTAAATTTAAATCAAAACTTTGAAGCTTCTAGTCTCCACATTTTACAGGCTGGTTTTTGTGGAACCAGGTCATAAAAACTGAAAACTGTCTTTCTAGCACTGTGGCTCAAATGATATTTGTAACTGACAAAGGCAGTATTACTAAGAGATCCACTTGCTAAATGTTCAATTGGAAACCAAAGCTTTGATCAGTCAGCTCTCTTCATATGAGCTGCCGCACAAGAAAACCAATAATCTGCATAGGCCAAAACAAAGGCGCAGATCAGTTTTGCAGTAACTGTGAAGCTGATCAGCGCCTTTGTTTTCACTACACAGATAGTACAATTCCTCTACTTTCTAAATCCAAATTTTCCAGCCTTTAACCATCTTCTGACACTGTACAGGCTGGTTTGTGTCGGGCCTGTTCAAAAACCACATTGTTGGTTTTCTCCTGAGGCAGCTCATATATATCCACATTCTCTATAGTCTTGTCTTGGTAATTGTGCTTTCTCAACAACGTGATTCTGTATGGATGGAGTGTGCAGACACTTTGGTTGTCCTTGTCATCTCATTATCTCGCGCTTGGACACCCACTGTAAAAAATTATTGATTGCAAGTAATCAGTCTTACGAAACAGAGCACAAACACTGGCAATTATCTGATTAGATAAACAGACCAAGTGCATGTAAATGTAAATATCATAACTTTGCATTGTCAAAACACAGACTCGAAATTAAAACTTTAAACTTTGGTGAAACTTAAATTTATTTACTGATATAAACTGATATAAACCAAGCCTCAATACCAGTTTCTCTGCAATGTTTCTAACAAGTGTCCATATAGGGTACATACACATATTGAAGATAACTGCAGCTTGTTTATTTATCATCATTTACATGTAGGAATAATAATGTTTTTTACATGCATACAGCATACTCATTTAAAAAGACAAGTATTAGATGTATGATTCTGATGGCAATGTCAAATATATGTAAATTTTTGGCAAATTATTTACAATAAACAGATGTTACCTGTTACAAATTTAAGTCAATTTATAATCCAACGACAGCCTTCTATGGATTTTCTCTCGTTGATAAGTAGTGGTACTTGTATACTAACAGATGATCCACTTTAGCTGAGTAACAGCAGGTATTAAAACTAAATAATAAGAAAATAATTTAAATATATTAAAAAAAAACAAAAGTGTTATACAAACAAATTTATAAATGAGGCAAGGCATGAGAAAACCAACATTTTGCACATGCAAAAACAAAGGCGCAGCTTTGCAGTAACTGTGAATCTGATCATTGCCTTTGTTTTTGCTAGACATAGATAGTATGATTCTTCTACATTCTTAATCCAAAAGTTCTATCCTTTATCCATTGTCTATGCTTGTATAGCTCGGTTTGTGTCGGACCTGTTCAGAAACCACAATATTGGTTTTCTCATTACACAATTACACAGCTTTAATATGATGTGAATATTATCGAAAAAAAATTCACACAGCTGAATATGATAAGTTTAAATTATACATATTTAGAATAATTTTTTGCCTTTCATATACCAAAGGGAGAATGGTTGCAGGGTAACAGACTAATGAGTGACATGCCCATAATTTATTACCTAATTTCAACAGACATTTCACTTTATCAATAATATTTTAGCTCCTGTAATAACTAATCATTACATGTACCTAGGAAGAAGAGAAAACATGGACATGGCTGAAACTTTATTGATTGAGACATAAGCCATACTTGAATTACAAACAAGCAAAACTTAACAAAATGTATATTGTAATTATAACAATATAAATAGTTATTCTTCTATGTCCTATATGTATTAAAAATTAGGCAAGTAATAAAATGAGTCATGACATAATGAGACGCAGGGGCCAATCCAGGATTTTTGGACAGGGGTTTCAACCCACCAAAGGGGTTTCGTTTTCAATGTTTATTATGATTTTTCTATTAAAATTTTTTCAATGAAAATGAAATAATTTGGTCCTAGAGAGGGATTCCAGTAGGCACCCGAACACCCTCTAATTCCACAACTGAGAGGTGTTTATTTTATTGTCCTTATAGCATTTGATGATTTCCCACCTCGGTTTTTGGAGTTGGAATCTCTGATTGCGCCTTTTCCTGATTATTGCCTACTTTTACCTTTATGGTAAAGCAAGACACAATATTCTCAATTTAAAATATGGCAATAATCATGCGTGAAAAATTACTAAAACCTTCATATTATACATGGTTAACCGAGGATGGGATGGGCAATAATGACCATTGATAATCTTTTAATGTATATAAATAATATTTACCTTTATTATCAATAAACCTCAGCTGAGAGTGTCTCAGATCTGCACCAAGGTTGTCTACCTTGTATATTTCATCATCTCCATCATACTGGACTTAATATGTTACGTCCTCATCACCATCACTTCCTCTGATGACCGATATTACTGACCCAGAATAACATGTAGGTTTCTCTTCAGTTTCAGCTTCTTTCCAGAGGTGTGATATGCGGCGACACACAAACTTCACTTTTACTTGCCATTGGGATCTAAACTGGATCTAAATATCCAGGGAAAAAATAAAAATCTTTATTTGCAATACATTACAGCTAAAATAATTACACTGGAAGTACCTTTCCATTTTATAAAGCAACTGAATATATATGTATACATAGAGGGCTTATTTATACATGTAATATTAATTGTATTGTAAGTAAAAATGCATTATAAACAATTTTATAATCCATAAAAGTATTTACGCACAACCTGTAAGTGTTTACATGTCTTTTGTCAACTGTTTTATGTACATGTAACCATGCCCTTCAAAAAGAAGACTTTACTGCAACATTATATATCATATTAAAAACAGAGAATTAAAATTATATATGCTTAGTGAACTGTTAATTGACCAAAAATCGCAGAAAACAATACCAAAATTTTGATTTTTATGAAAAAAATAAATACATGTATATACATAATGTATGGGCCATTTTTGGTAATGACATACATTGACATTACAGTCTGGCTGATTATACCCTATTATTTTTTAAACAATAAATTACCTTCTGCAATGTGTTGTGTCAGATAAAAATGACTGTGTTGTCATCTGAATGTTCCGACCATTTGTGAAGAAGCTCCTGTGCCTCCTGTATGGGGTATTTCGTCTCCTGTGTGGGGTATTCTGTCTGCTGTGTGGGGTATTCCATCTCCTGTGTAGGATACTCTGTCTCCTGTATAGGATACTCTGTCTCCTGTGTGGGGTACTCTGTCTATCTGACTGCATGTTGATTGGGTAGGCTGGGGGATTATGTGTTTTGCTTTCTTGAAATCAGTTAACTTCATCAAATTCAGCCTTGGAGTCTTTTTTCTTCTTCTGGTTTAAGCATGTAAGTCTGATTTGTACTGAAAAAGACAAAGAATAAAAATAATGTAGCAAATGTTATTTTATTAGTGTGGTTCATATCACATTCAGCATGTAATGTTGTTTGCTTGTTTTTTTTAATTGAAGTTGAAAGGCCCGTCAACAATTTTTCAGTCATGCTGGGACAGAGCCAACACTTCCTGGCCATTATCCAGTAATCTGGGGAGTTAATGTGTCGTACATGCCGCACTTGTTTTTCAAACCCAAGAGTCTGTTAGACCAAAGCAATGGCAGGAAGGTCAGTATCATACACACACTGTTTCTGGGTAAGCAATGTAAAAATAACATTACATAATGTAACAAATAATATAAGAAAACCTTGGTATTGAAGCTTAACGTCCAAGTTAACAATTTTTCATTCATTTCGGTACGGGAAACTAATGTGTCCAAATTGTTGGTAACACTATAATTAACCATATGAACTATTGTCCTCCAAATGCTCTAGCTGAGATCTTCTATCCATTCGAAAGGCCTGTACAAAATGTTTGGCCCATATAAGTTGTGGCAATTTTATTTCATTTTGCCAGGAAATTTGTAAATTTTACTGCCCTAGGACTTAATAGGAAACATTTATTGAATATGTGCATAAAACAGGTGCGAAATATGCAAATTGGACTGAATTCTGCAAACTTTTCCAGGCAGAAATCACAGAAAATTTCGGGTGGAATCCAAATTTTTTACCAGTGGAATCCAGCAATAAAAATGGTGCGAAATATGCTAATTAGACAAAATTCTGCAAACTTTTCAAGGCAGAAACCAGAAAAACTTCCGGGCGTAGAATTATTTGTTTACACAAATACCTTGACTTTCAGTTTTAACACACCATTTTATAGCATAGAGTATATTATATTAACATTGAATAACTGAAATGCTAGCATGATGAAACTTGCATATGCACACTGTATTAGGGGCAATTCGGAAAAGTAATTTTGTAAAAAATTGCATTCCCGACTGCCAAAAAAGGGTGTTTGAGATTGCAAAAAAGCATGTGTTGGCAATCGTGAATGATAATTTTTTTCAAGTACATGTAAATAGAAACCCAATTTTCAACATTTTTATTGGAGCTCGTTTAAACCAGCTTAAAACTGCATATGTTGTTATTCTGTGTAACAACTGCAGGAAGTTCTGAGGCGGAATTATGATTTTCGCATCATTTTCACCCAGAAAACCGGTTTTAGACCCCAAAACCGTCCATTTACTGGCGGAATCCGACCCAAAAGTTTGTATGGGTGATGTGACTGTTTGTCAATATTTAGGCCCATTGTTTTAGTGTAGGACTTGTATTTGAACTAATCTGACCTGTGGCAGTATATGTATCTGTTTCTGCTGATAATTCTATTTGACTCATAAATACCTTTTGCACCAAGATTAACTGCCTTCTTTCATGTTGGGCTGTGACTATTCAATGTGGATCATTTCATTTTCAAAGGATTATTAGCTAAATGATTACAAAATGGGTAAATCAAGTTGTATGATCACTGCAAACAATGTAAATACGAAAACCATTATGGGAATGGCAAAATTGTGATGTTTTGTTTATTTTCAGGAATCACTGGATATTTTATGACTGCAACTGATTGGATAACCTCCGGAAATATAGAATGATATAATACAAGCATAAATAATGTGTAATTTACCTTAATTTAAACAATTTCTTGAGCTGATTTCTCGGCATTGTATATTAAAAACAAGGAAAGAAGCAACTCTGCATGATAATTATAACTGCAACTGCAGATGAACTCTAGCTCGGGACATTTTGTTACATCTATGCAAAAAGGGCCGTGAAATGAAAAGATAGCAGGCTGTGGGGGAAAACAGCAGTGGTTTTACCAACGAGCAGTCCCCGCAGGGTGGGGCTTTTAGCAGGGATTTGCTGAACCAAAAGTCAGTCCCCCATATTCCCCGGGCCTGGGGGTGGGGGGCCGTGGTTACAAATGACTAGTGCATAAGGCCTCAATATTCAGTATGTCTCCCCTGTACATGCTGTATGGAGCTCTTATTTCAATAAAAAACAAATAATTTTGAAGCTATCCCATGCAGGACAGTGCGCTGGGTCACCCATAACTACATCATGTACTTTTCATACATTAGTCTGAAGCTGATATGGATTCAGACAAAATGCAATAATTCCCCGACCTCATGTTTACACCACAGACGCATGATTATGTAAGACACTTCATAATTCCTCGATTTTGTATTTTTGTCCTGGAAAAAAGTTATTAATCAAACAATTGCAACAACGGTTTACCCTTTTAAGTGCTCCGATGCGGAACCGGCTTTTGCTCTGATCAATTTTCTTTCTCAACGAACGGTTGAGCATGAGCATTAGATTGTTTGGAATGTGTTTTTATCACAAGCAAAAATGACAAACTTTGGGTCTTTCATTCAAACTGGATGTGTATAAAACTTCTTTTGACCGTAGCGAAGAGCTTTTTTATTTTAAAGCTATGTTTGCCACCAGCAACACCAAACTTGCTCCCACAATTTTGCTTATTTTTCATTTTTAATAAAACTATAATTTCAAGGATATTGGACAAAACAAAAATTTTACCTTCTTTCTGAATTTTCTTTGAGACAAATTGGCTTTCATACATCAAAAATGAAAAAAAAATGATTTTCATTGAATTCAAAAATTTATAAAAACATATGACAGCTATAATTTATTGATCAATATCGACCATACATTACTACTCACCTGAAATTTTTGGTGGAAAAACCACGAAAAAATAAAGAAAAATATACGTCACAATTCACCTTTGACCTGTCATTTTCCTCTATTTATGCACAAAACAATGATATAAAATACAAGATCTCAAGACGGATCAATGACCAGTCATATTGACTTCTGTATTTTATCACCAGATATACGTGAAAACATAAAATTATATCTATATTTTCTCACCTTTTCTGCAAAAACTCCCTTTTTGAGTAATCCGGAAGTACCTAACCACTACCCTTCTTGCCCAAAACTATTTGGATGCGCCAAAAATAGTTCGTCATTGGAAATATTTATTTTTTTATCCGCCGATCGAATTAAGAACAAAATACCGATAAAACATTTAAAATTGTATACCTTATCGCAATATACATTATTAAAATTCATAGAAACATTATAATACCACTTTTTTTCAAATCAAAGGTTCTGGCAGGAATACAAAATTTCTGAATGTAAACAAAGTTAAGTAGTCCAACGAGGTCTGAGGATTTAGGACCAAAATGTTGTGGTATTGAAAGAGGCGATTACATCGAATTTAATGCAGAGAGACAGCACTTATATTGATGTTTATTATGGTGTAAGTTGATCACTTGTTCATTTTACCATTTGATAATAGTTTGGATGTTGACCAAAATCCACGAATTTGACAGAATTATCTCTCGTGGCAAACATGGCCGCCCCCAGTAGACATTCAATTTTGAGTGTGGAAGTCACCTCTTGTGAAGTTTTTGGTAATATTTCGTGTAGGAGTCGGTAGACAGTTGTATAATCTACTTATTTTGGGTGTAAATATTGACCATGTCCCAGTAATTCTTAACATTTCATTTTTTTCCTGGTGACAGTAAGAAAAACAAAAACAATTTTTTTTTGCCCATCTCAGCTGGGAGTAATACACAAAAAAACAGACTGCAATTTCGCCTGGCAAATCTTCATACATATGCCTCATAACACATAGAGTATCAGAAAGATCAGGCCTCTTGTTTAAGAATAAAACATGGCAAACCAAATTGACACTTTGGGTAAATTTCCATCTATGCACCAGAACCTTAAAATCACTTATTATTGAATAAATACATGTAGCCGTGTCACACGACATTAACAGCCATATATTATGGAAGATAAAATGCCATTTATTAAAGTGGAAGTTCACGGGCGCACGTGCTGTTAATACATGCCATTCATCATGCTCGTTACCGGGCGCCACACAAAATACGTGCTAATTTAGACGGAATATTTCCATCGGTATTCCGTTAAACCTCTCCATACCGACGGAAATGGGATATATTCAGTCCTTGGTCGAAAATGAAAATTCAGCAAAACTGCAAAACTGTGATATTCTGTTTTATGTTACAGCTTTTCTTGCATATATGACATAATTATAAATATTACAGTTGTTAAAGTACGCAGAATCATAAAATATTCCATTATTTTCTATGGAAAATTTCAAGAATGTCTATAAATAGACCAGGGGAGACTACTGTAGAAGTAGCGACTCAAAGTGGAAAATCGATTGTTTTTCTACATTAATCTAAACGTTTTAGGTAATTTTATGTGTTTACTAGAAGATCTTGGGCACTGGTACAAATACATAACAAAAATAATACGATTAATAGCAAAATAACTTAGCTGCAAGTCGCTTACGAAATCCGATATCAGTTCGACATTGGTTTAAATGCAACCTATGCTAAGCTGTCAGGGAAGTGGAACAAGGTACCGAAGTGGAGCGGAGTGACAGTTAGCCAGCTGATCTAGTGCTAATTATAAGTAACTGAAAGCTGTCCGGAATGAGCATAAAATGAAAGCTTTTACGCGTATGAAAATGTGACGAGGCTTCACCATAGTCTCTTTTGTTTATGCCGAATTTTTGCAATAATAACGATCAAAAATGATTTTGTCATTCATTAACATTCCCTATGTCCATCGGGTAGTGTTGAAGTACCGAGGGCTACACTGTTAATACATGGCTTTTACTTTTGCTTGTTACGGGGCCTCACGCAAAAATGACGTCATCGCGGAACGTGCATTTGATTTAACGTTATATTGTGACATCATGATGACGCTGAAGTTTACCCAGAAAGCAGCATGTTTATAACGTTGTTAGCTTACATCATTTTTCCGCGCCATTTTAGGTTTCTCCATTTCTCAATGTTTACAAATTTTTGCATGAAATAAATGTATAATGCAATAATCACGATCAAACATGTTCTTTCTGCTGCATTAACATCTGCTGGCCCTTCGCGAGGGTTGAAACCCTCGTCTTTCAGGCCCGGGTTTCAGCGCCCACTTCGGATCCCAGCAGATGTTAATGTATAAAAACATGTTTGATCTCAATATTGAAGTGCGCTTTTTCAATGTGCATGCACAGGGATAAATTTCGTTGTCGGTCAAAATTCCCATGTTGAGAGATGTTCAATATTATGAACCAATAATTGACAGTACTTGTTTGAATTCTTCACTCCTATGGAGCTAGAAAAACAATTTTCATCAGAAAAACATGTCCGTGAAATGTGTACCCCCTTAAACCCCACTTTTATATGGCAAAACTGGGGTTTGCAGGGGTATACCTATTTTTCTTATTTTTGCTCCAAAACATAGATTGTGGGTACTCCTTAGAACCGCCTCGGCGAGGCGGTTCTATCGTGTACCCACAATCTATGTTTTGAGCAAAAATAAGAAAAATATCAAAAATTTTCAGCTGAAAATGTTCAATTTTTGAAGCTAAAAAATCTCTGTTTATTGCATGGGCAAGTTTTCGTAATGCAAGTCAATGAAATGACTGTTTCTGACGTAATAATTAGTTCTTATTTTTCTTCACCTTTATATATAAACACTTTTGATACGTACTAGTTTTATATTACCAAAACCGAAGATAATCATACATGTACATTATTATCAATGCGTGCTTCCCTGCTCGGGATTAAGTCTTGACCTTTAGTTCTGTTATCACCAAGTCCTGATCATACGAGGGTGATCCAATAATGAATGGGACTTTTCTCCTATTTCATAAACCATACTGACTGACTAAAGTTTAATACTTTCATTTACTAGATACACATCTGATCTCTCTATAGAGCACATTGTATCAGATTTGCTCAACAACTTTGGTTGTTATGGTTACTTGAGAACTACTCGTGTAGTATCTATGGCCACGATCTTTTCTTTGAAGTCATATAACATTAAAATGGAGCTATGCCACACATTTTGAAAAAAGATAACTGTTCATAGTTGAGTATTGTCTGTGTTAATCATCATCTGTGAAAGATTTTGCTACAGTCAATTTGGATCTAGCGTTAGTGATCGAGAGCTGGTTGCCTAGCAACCAATTTATTCTATTAATTCTGACTTATAGCATTTTCTGAGTTCTGTGGTTGCTAGGCAACATAAATCTAAAAGGTCAGTTGTCTCTTTTGTAATTCATTTGTATTATTTGCACTGTGAATGATAATTTCAAGGTCAATGACAATTTATTATTTCATTTATACTCAGGCTCTTAAATATATCCCGTTACCCTACCCCCTATTTCATTGTACTTTTTCGCAAACAAAACTTAGCTTTTCGCGCAACAGTGCTCACCCTGTTTAAAGTTTCAGCTGTATATATGTGATATTTGCAGCGCATAAAGCCAGCAATAGATGGTATAAACTACAGTATGTCTTAAGAAGATTTTTTGACACCAGCTTCCATGGCAACCATATTTAGGTACATATTACCCACGTGGCCATGGACTGTTTACTGACATTCTCTCGTCGCTAGGCAATGGCGGATTGTTGCCTAGATGTCACATTTTAGCGGTGAATTGGGGTCGCATTATATTGAGCAACAATAACAATTTACTCCCAACATGCAAATTCTATTCACATAGAAATAATTCAAAAAGTCCCATTCTTTATTGGCTCACCCCATAGCTTACTCTTACCTTTTGCAGTAATGTGAAATCCTCTTTTGGGGTACATAGGATCAGAATGGAATGTCAAGCAGGCTTTATTCTGCTGGACAGTGATCTCTGTTGGTATGTTTAATAGGTTGCCGCAGTAAAGACTTCCATCACATATCCAGTAGTATTCATAATAAAAATTTTTGATAGTGTTTATACAATTTACACTTGGACAGTCCCCCTCCGTTATCGCCAAGAAATCAAATTTACAGTTAAACGGTTCTAAGTCAAAGTCATCAATCTCCAGCACAATTTCCTGTATAAAATAAAACACTGAATTAGTAGGCGCAAAACTGCAGAACCTGAAAGGGACATTTTGTTTTCTCACATCTTATTTATATGACATGTCGTCCAAACGCATTTAATGTTGTTGTTTACTTTCATACGATAGGCCAAAGTCATCCCGCAAAATGCGCAACAGAAATCTTTAAAATGGCCAATGCATTAGGAACATCTTCAACGCAAACACGGTGTGAACGCCTTAGAACTGCCTCGACCAGGTTGTTCTAACGTGTACCCACAATCAATGCTTTAAACACAAAGTAGGATAATGACCAAATTTACCAATAGACAATTATCATTTTACAAACATGACAAAAATATTGTGCAAAACATAGGCGAGTTTTCGTAAAGCTATTACCTGTCCAGGAGCTGCAGTGACGACCCATTGGCAGGTGACAGAAACTGGATAGTTTTGGTTGTTAAAATAATTTGGTGTTGTGATTATCGTCCCATTAGTGACAGTTATGTAGCCAGTGCACCCAGGTGCTGTTTGGGTGACTTGTACTGTAAAATATTATGCAGACTAAACAACATTATTCTCATTCTCAGACAACTTATGTAGAAGCAGTCACTCCGAATTTTTGACCTTATATCCGAGTTTTCACATCATTACATGCAAAAATGCGAGAACAGAAACAGAACTTTATCAACTTAACTAAGATGCATTTAAACACCATATACACCTGAAGCAAAATGATGTGTAAGGTTTTGAGTGTGGGTAACATATAACGCAAAATGTCTGTTCGGATTATATAGTATACCCGGAGAAATAAGGAACGCAATGGTGTCAATAATTAGTTTTTCATATGGCTCATAAAAATTAACAAAATTGTATACCATTTCGAACACATGCTATTCGGCCATGCATTGCATAAACATTTAAGCAAGGGGCCAAAACTGTGCTTAAAAATGGCAACCAACCAGGTACTGGTCAAATGTTGATGTCACATAAAATTGCACTCTCTTGGGTATTTGACAAGCAGACAAAGATTGGAAAAAGGCACAATAAAAAAAAATCCAAATTGGGAAACCTAGGTGGGAAAATTGACAATAAGGTACTGATACTAAGAAAAAAGTGAGCAGCTATTGTTTCAAATAGGTGGCCACTCAGTTACCCAAACTTAACATACATTAGTTTCAAACGGCACACAAATTATACTCCAACACTTACGAGGAGTGATCGGGAAGTACATATAAAATGTTCTCATTTCTTTAGTTTTTGTTATTTCGAGATAAACTTTCATCACAGTACGAAGCAATATATATGCAGTTATTCCATTGCAACAACGCATGCATAATGCGCACACGTGCGTTGCAGCTGTCGTAATGGAAACGCCGCCTAACGTTATGCGGCGCAACGTAACGTTCTAGCTTTATTTTTATTACAAAATACTTCTAAGTTCAAAGTATTGTAATACCCGTTTTGATTTTTATTTAATAGTTATTAACTACAACGTGCACGGCTCATATTGATTTTCACTCTATAGTCTTGCAAATCACTACTGACAAGCACGTGGTATCGTTTGTATACAAACAGATAAATGATCGGGTTACACACACTACAATGAGAACGCAGTTGAGGTTAGATTTTCAAGTTTTCTCCTACAGCGTTTCTTCTACAGACGGATAGATAGGTGCAGTCAATACAGAAATTGAACATTTATTGAAAGAAAATAACATTAGAAGTCTCGGTTATTTCGTTTTCGCAAACACTTTAATGTTACTGTTTTGGAAATACTATATAATCATGGTACGGAATTGTTTGCGAAAACGAAATAGTCTGGATTACTTATGTTACTTTCATTCAATAAATGCTCAATTTCTGCATTGACTGCACCTATCTATCAGTCAATTGAGTAAACGCTATAGGGGAAAACTCGAATTTCGCATGTCAACTTTTGACAGAATTTATTATGCGTCACTCGATCATTTATCGACCTGTAAGTAAACAATACCACGTGTTTCTCAGCTGTGAAATACCGACTCTGTCAATAGACAAAACTGATTTTCGACAATGTTGCATTTTCGCGAAGTCATTTTTTTAAAAAGCATATATTTATTGCAAACTCGAAACAGTTTTATGGTTTTTGTTAATGATAATGATAATCGCTGTATTTCCGGTGTATTTGGTTGGGATTTTGGCTTGGTTTTATCAAAAGTTTTGTTTCAGGTGTTCGCCAGTTTAACGCTATTTTTGTTTTTATTTAATTTTCTTTCTTTCTAATTTCAAGTATGTCCCCAGGAGAAGTGGTTTTCGGCGTTGTGCCCGGTAAATACGTTGTGTCCCAGATAGAGTGATTTGTTTTCATCATACTTGTCCCCTGTTGGAACGATTATCGGTGTCCTAGGAAAAGTGGTTTATCTTCATTATACTACTGTTTATTGTGCCAACCTCTATGTCGTACTCGTTCCCTTTCGTTCCTGTTGAAAACTAGCCGGATGGACGTTAATGACAATAGAAAGTTAATACTGTACAGAGAATTTAAACATAGCTTTTGTTACGAACAATATCTTGATGTTTTAAAGGTACGGAAATTTCGACATGCATTAGCTCAAATAAGGTCTGGCCACCATGAGTTAGAAATAGAGACAGGTCGTTATAATGATGTAGCAAGGGTTGAACGATTGTGTAAACTATGCCATGTTGAAATCGAGGATGAAATTCATTTTATTTTAAAATGTAGAGTGTATAATGATCTACGAATCATGCATTTACCTGAAAAGTTTTACAAGAATCCAAATGTACACAAGTTTAATATTCTAATGAGTACCCACTGTTGTGACATTCTACAGTCTCTAGCAAAGTACATATATTATGCTCTCCAAAGACGTTCGACGATACTAAATCAAGACTCTTAAATATGACTCACTATCATAGCTGGTGTACTGCTCATTTGTGCTTATTATTTGTTGTTTGTATTGCTTGTCATGGGCCGGTGGCCTGAATCAGAAAAATAAATAAATCAAAAATCATGCTACCTTGTTGGGAAAGAGCTAGTCATTCTGCTCTTCAAATGTATTGTCGGAAAATGTTTTATTGTGCTTTATGTATTTTCTTTCCCACTCGCTGTCTATGTTGGGACTTTAAATTTAATTGCATCGATTCCTGGTCCCTCTATTCTTACTTTACTCCTGACAATGTCTCTACTAGTTATAGTTTATGCAAATATTTTTATCATTTCGTTAAACATCGGCCAGAAAACAAGGTATTGAATTTAAGTTTACAAAATGAAATGGACGTTCTAGCATATTTTACGCTAACGGTTGAATTCAATTTCACCGTATTAATAGATAAAGCACCAGAATGCTGTATGTTTTCGAAAAATAGTCAATCAATGTTAGAAAATTATTTTTCACAAAAAAATGTCGACCAACTTTCTCAAATTCCAAAATACATTAACAAAGTAAGCCCAGGGGTGCAGGTGCGCCGGGTCACGTGAATTGACGTCATTACGTTGTCTCGTACATGAACGTCTGCGTCATTGTTTTAAAATGACAATGACATTTAATTAAAAATGATCAATGTTTATTCGTACTAAGTTTCATATCAATCGGTTTACGCAAACTTATTTTACAGCATTTTGATATGTATTTTCCGATCGCCCTCGTAAAACAAATAAAACCATAACAGACGAATCGCCTTGGAACAATCAGTAATATAAAATTATGGGGGGCTTAAACCAGTTTTACAGGCGCTTAACCTCACCCTCTGCTTCTGCAGTGGCTCTAATATACACAAAATATAAACGAGCAATAAGGAAAATCATGTCAAAAAATATACTGACGTCAATTAAAACGCCTCATCGAAAATATTGCATAACTGAGCAAATAGATATACAATAAGAACAGGTTTTGCATTTTCCTAATGTTTAAGTTCTCTCTCATGGTACGGCATATATCGAATTTGGTTAAGATGCGCACTTTACTCAAAACGTGCGTGGATGCGCCATTTATAAAATTGCCTCCTGGCGTCATGCTACAGACGCTCTTGACGTGAAAATTCATGGGCCATATGGAAATCTCACAGGAAAAGAAACAGACGGAACGAAAAAAAAGATACTGTTCGGCTTCTAGCGTCCAAAACGAACCCAAAGTCCCCTTATCGTTTTTTTTTTTCGTATTTTCCTATCGCCCCTCGTAAAACAAATAAAACCATAACAGAATAATCGCCTTGGAACGACCATTTATATAAAAAACTGGGGGGCTGAAACCAGTTTTACAGGCGCTGAACCTCACTCTCTGCTTCTGCAGTGGCTCTAATATACACAAAATATAAACGATCATGTCAAAACATATACTGACGTCAATAAAAACGCCTCATCGAAAATGTTGCTTAACTGAGCAAATAGATATATTCCTCATGTTTAAGTTCTCTCTCATGGTACGGCATATACCGAATTTGGTTAAGATGCGCACTTTACTGAAAACGTGCGTGGATGCGCCATTTATAAAATTGCCTCCTGGCGTCATGATATAGACGCTCTTGACGTGAAAATTCATGGGCCATATGAAAATCTCACAGGAAAAGAAACAGACGGAACAAAAAAAAATGATACAGTTCGGCTTCTGACGTCCAAAACGAACCCAAAGTCCGAGACCTTGTTCGCTTCGGTATAAGAGCCCCTGTATCGATTTTGTTACCCTTGCGTTTTCGATGACGTTTCTTCAACAAAATCATTTTGACGTTGACATCTCTAACACATGTACCTATGAGTTCTAATGATAAAACATTTAACAAGCTATACCGTTATATTCGGATGCACACCTTTAGGCCTAAACTAGAAAAAGTGCCCTGAGAGGCACGTATACCCCCGGCTGATAGCCACCAAGCCCCCTTCCCTACCCCCTACCTAAACAACCCGGCACATGCTCACCCCTGATATTGAACCTCACATCACCAACGAAAAACAGTACCCTTATCAAGTACATTTTAGAAACCACCAAGCCCCCTTCCCTACCCCCTACCTAAACAACCCGGCACATGCTCACCCCTGACATTGAACCTCACATCACCAACGAAAGACAGCACCCTCATCGAGTACATTTTAGAAATAAGCAGTGCAAAGTACTTTACATACAAACATGGGGAAGTGTTGTTTTAGAATGACATATCTATTTTAGAGCGGTATACAGAGCTGACGTGGATACCCAATCTAGGACATAAGCGCGGACATTTTGGGTCAGGTCCTCAGTCCTAGATTGAAATGAAATTAGAATGTCATATTCAAAAAAATTAAAAAAAATGTCATTCTCAAAAAAAAAAAAGAAAAAAAAAAAAAAAAAGAAAAAAAAAAATTAAGATGTCCTAGATTTTGACCTCTAGCCCCACCCCCAGCATGTACCCTAGTGTCTAATGTCATTAGAACTAAGGCAAACCTTATAGAGTACCTATGTGGCAAGTATGAATGATTTCTTAACATGATAGTAAAAAAAGTACAGAAAATACAATTATTAAAGAAGTTCTAGATTTTGACCTCTAGCCCCACCCCTGGGGACGGTAACCAGGATTTGGTGACATTGAATATGAAAGCGACCCCTAAAGGGTATCTATGAACTATATAAGAATACATTCCTATGATTGTTTGTTAAGATATGAACTTAAGAGAAGAAACATTAACATTGTAAACAGCACATTTTAAAGGTGACCTAGATTTTGACTTCCAGACCCACCCCCGGGCATGGACCCTGGGGTCCGAACTCATGGAAACAAAGCAAACCCTATAGGGTACCTATGGTCCAAATATGAAATGCCGGGGGTATAAAAACAGCTGTTTCCACAAACTCTTCGAAGTTTAATAGGGTAGGTAGAGAGGCATGTTTTTTTCTTCTTTTTTCTTCTATTTCATTTATTTATTTATATTTTTACGTGGGAAAATACACGGTTGGTAGGGCTATATATATATATTTATCATATGACGTCGCTGTTTTCCAGTGGATAACGTCATGTCATAAAAATCGTATGACCACACGTGTAATAACACTTTGGCTACATTCCTGGCAGTCCCCGTTGCTGGGACGCATAGTTACAAATGACGGGAGAATTTATCATAACTAAAAATATGGCTTAATATGAGACACGGAGACTGAATATTGTATATTATACAGTTATTACGAAAACATACCCATGCAATATACAGAGATTTTGTTCAGCTGTAAAAATTGAAAATTTCACCAGAAAAAAGAATCAATAGGTTTAACATGTTTGCTTAAAACATGCACTGTGGTTACACGTAAGACTTCCTCGCTGAGGCGGTTCTAACGAGTTATCACAATGTATGTTTTTGATCAGAAATAACAGAATAAGGGAAATCCCTGCAAACCCCGGTTTTTGAATATAAAAGTGGAGTTTGTGGGGCTATTCATTTCACGGACATACTTTCCTGATGGCTAGGCAAATTCTCATTAATTAGGTTCGCAGGGCAAAGAAATGCATTTATGCGTTGGCACGGTTTCAAGGAATTGACCAGCCATCTGAAAAGACGGGGTTACAGCTTACAGGAAATAAGTACTGCTATCGCCAAAGCCAGATCACACAAAAGAGGGGATCTACTATCTTACAGACCCAAAGAGGAGTCGACAGATACGGCCACCCCTTTTGTTATGACATATCATCCTGAACTACCCAAAGTTAAGGAAATCGTCAACAAACACTGGTCTATCATTGATTCCTCAGAACGCCTGAAGAAGGTATTTCCTTAGAAGCCCGTGATGGCATATAGACGCCCTAAGAGTCTCAGGGACCTTCTAGTCAAAGCTAGACTACCACAAGACCATATGGACAACACCCCACCTGGGGAGTCGAAGCCTTGTTGGGGAAGGGCATGTTCTTGTTGCAAGGTCATGACACCTACTCAGGTTGCCAAGTCGTCCAACGGCGCGCCAGTGAAACTCAAACACCAGACAAACTGCAAATCCAAGAATGTGGTTTATCTGATCACCTGCACAAAGTGCAACAAGCAGTATATAGGTGAGACTGGACAACCCCTCCATAAGCGTATCAATGGTCACCGCTCTGATTGGAAACACCGGAGGTTTCAAAGGGCACCGGTAGCGGAACACTTCACTTTACCTGGACATGACTTTAACAGCCACGTTGCTCTATGCTGTCTTGACCATGACATCAACTGGTCTGATTCGGCAAGAAAAGCTCGTGAAACGTATTGGATCAGACGCCTGAACACACTCCAGCCACATGGTATCAATAAAGGTGATTAAACACAGTAGTGTTACAGCATAGTGCAATAGGCCAGCATGTATAGTTAGCCTAACATGGATATTTGATCCGATTTGATGTCCCGTTTTGGACTTCATCCCCCTCTACACACTGTCTATCCACATCCAGATAGGCTTTACTCCTTCATTTTGCACATAGAGACTCCGCCTTCACCTGTACCTTACTTATTAGCTGTTCTTATAATTTACATTTGTAGCGGTGTGTTAACGACTGACGCTAATAGTAATCCGATAATCTTACAGGTGACGCTTCAGATGTCCGATAATCCTACAGGTGAACGGTCACGAAATTCTCTCAATTTCAGTTATACGATTTTACGCCATTTAGTACTTTTTATTTTCAACTTTGACAGTTCTAACACTGTTTCCAACCTCTCCAAGATGTATTAGCCCACTAAAATCATAATTTTGTTAAATTTCTGTTTAATTTTCCAAATTTCTTCATTTTCAAAATTCCGTAGCCATTTTGCTGTAGTTACATTTTTTCTAGTTTGTAGCGGTGTGTTTATTTATTATGTAGTTATATAAGGTTTTACAATGTTGTGAGTAGTATGTACAATTTTTAGATTACATTTTGTCTCCTAGTTTTGGACTGCCTATGACAGGCAGATGTAGATATCACACTCTAATTATGTAGTATTTAGTAAGCCTCTGAAGAAGCCGAAAGGCGAAAGCGCGCTCAGGCACAAATAGGATTTTGCACTGTTGATGATAAAATCTCCATATATACTTACCGCATATCATTTTAGCATCCAAATTGGATCCAGTGCTACCGACAGGGTTTGATTGTTTGATGTATATGACCTAAATCTCATATTATATATATATATATATATATATATATATATATATATATATATATATATATATATATATATATATATATATATATATATATTGGGAGAAATAGGACAAACATCAAACAAAAATCTTCCCGGTGGCACTGGATCCTAAGAAAGGATTCGAAAATGATTGAAATAAATATATAGGGGGATTAAACCATTAACAGTGCAAGAATAAATCAAACTTATATATATATATATATATATATAAAATGTTTTTTTTTCGAAAAAGTAAAAAAAAATCAAAACCGTGCCAACGCATAAATGCATTTCTTTGCCCTGCGAACCTAATTAATGAGAATTTGCCTAGCCATCAGGAAAGTATGTCCGTGAAATGAATAGCCCCACAAACTCCACTTTTATATTCAAAAACCGGGGTTTGCAGGGATTTCCCTTATTCTGTTATTTCTGATCAAAAACATACATTGTGATAACTCGTTAGAACCGCCTCAGCGAGGAAGTCTTACGTGTAACCACAGTGCATGTTTTAAGCAAACATGTTAAACCTATTGATTCTTTTTTCTGGTGAAATTTTCAATTTTTACAGCTGAACAAAATCTCTGTATATTGCATGGGTATGTTTTCGTAATAACTGTATAATATACAATATTCAGTCTCCGTGTCTCATATTAAGCCATATTTTTAGTTATGATAAATTCTCCCGTCATTTGTAACTATGCGTCCCAGCAACGGGGACTGCCAGGAATGTAGCCAGGTATTATCCTTTTCACGGTCCCCGCAGTGGAAAAATACTGGGGATTTTTATTTTACATGAGTTATTCATAATATGGCAGTTTAACAGCCTGTGGGGAGAATGACCACAAAAATACTAGTTAGTTTATGCTTTTGGAGCCATTTACTGATTAAGGAATATAGTTCTTAAATCAAAGCAAGTAAAAATGCGAGGGTTGTCCCAAAAGTTCCATTACAATCACTGTTTTGCCACAATAACAGCACGTCAGAGCTCACAACACTTATGATCAATAAGTACTATATCGAAGGGCTTTGGGGGCAAATTTTCGTACTTCTACGTGCATTTGTTAAACTGCAGTGGAGGTTTGAACCCTTGTTCCCCTACTTCAGCGGAGCAGGTCTATCGGATAAATACACTACAAACAAAAAAATCTATTTCAAAATTATATTTATATTTAGCTAAACGAGACTGTAGCATATATTTGGAAATCTGAGTAGAATATTTATAAGCAAATTGTCAAAATAATGCTATAAAGATCGGCCATGCAAAATAAGAATAATTAACCAAATGCTATCCATTGTTAACTACTTCCCATGTTTCATTAGGTCAAGCAATATTACTGTTAGCTGATAGTAGGTGTTATGTTACAGTACTGAAGTCACCAACTAATATCAAGCTTGATATTTGCTTGGTTTCCATTAAAGAACATATTTCAGATGTTTAAATATAACCACCCTATATTTTTGCTCCGCATGATTTTGCCGTCATCGTAATTTTGTCGTTGAATTTTTATAGGTAAGCTTCTTTATTTGTCTCCTAAACTATCAAATCGTTCTCAAATTTCGTAACATTATCACTAAATGATGCTTATAGAATAGTAGTTAATATACGCTGGTAAATTTTTCTAAATGCTCACATTTTACCTATGTTGATTTAGCAGATTGCGAAAAATAGAAAATACGAAAACATTTTGCATAGTTTGACCTGCTCCGGTCAAGCCTACTTACGGAAACCATGGTAACTGTAGCAGTGACGTCATTGGAGTATCATTTTGTACAGTAAAATAAGTTCCGAATATGGCCAATTATTCTGCATGAGTAACAGTTGTTGGTTCCTGCTATGTGTTCAGAATAAAACGCATATGTAACGGGATTTTTGGGACAGTCACAAGCCACGTATATACATGGCGAGCTGGTTTGAACAAATTTTCATTTATTTTCTGAAATTTCGCAAATTTTCTCCGCGATATCGCATAACTCAAAAATTACTGTTATGTGATAGAAACGGTCGTAATGTCTTAACGAGAGGCGCTTAGAAAATACTTTTCTTACGTTTCGGTCCGTTTTCAGTCAGTTAGGTTTCATTTGCATCAAATTATTGCCTTAACGGTCTAAGAGAGGCTACTCTATGCCGGCTGAGTGGTTTCCCTTGGATACGTATGAGGTAACGAATTATTATTTTTACATTGCCTTTCGTTAAATTCTTAATTAGTTTTGAAAATAGTGTTCAATTGTGATTCATACTGAACTATTAATTATATTCCGAAGATTCCATTGGAATTTCATTCAAAGAGGATTCAGGAAGCCTCAAGGACAGTTCTCATCAGCGCTCGACTGCTGTGTCAATATCTACGGACAAACACACCGATATCTAATGAAATTCGGTACTATATACCCAGTGACCGTTTAGAGAACAATTTGTCAGCGATCACTGTCATTGTTTCTCTTGGAACACCCGGCAAATCGTTTAAGGTGGGCAAAATATACTCCCCAGGTACATGGTGGTAGTGCATTCAGTCCAAAAACATAGATAAAGTACAAGTTCAGCTTTTTAAAGCATAATTCAGCTTCTTAAAGCACACAATTAAAACTAAGGAAATCTTCAGAAAATCACAAGTAACAAATAATTGTCTCATCTGTAAATAAAACCATATTGTATTTTTCAATAGTTCTCAGATCTCTTGACCATCACCCACGTCCAGAGATTCGAACCAAGTTCGTGCACAAACCTTTCGAGTTTGCAAATCTGCTTAATTGCTTGTTCGTCCGTTCGTACGTTCGTCCGTCCGTCTGGCATATACAAACGGCATATTCCAATAAAGAAAACACAACGCGAAGTCCAATAGGCCACTTAGTGTCGTGAAATATTACAATACTAAGCCTGGCCTACTACAGAACTGGTGAGTCCGTGACCAGGATGTGGTAAATGATGGTCATTAGAATTTCAAGCCAAATAAGATAGGAATAAGGTTCAATTTTTAATTGAAAAGAAAGACACTTGCATTTCATGAAAAATGGACACAAATAAATGTAAATCCGTCACTTTCAGTACAGATTACAACCTAGGTCCACAAATTTGTCATGTACCGGAAACACCAAGCACAACCCCTAGTCCGGACCCGCAAATAAACCAAGCCCCAAGCACATACAATACAACACAGGGTTCAGACTCTCGGGTCAGCTTTGTACCCGAAACCCCTCTATTCGGATCTATGTCCTCTGTCGATACCTCTTCGTATCAAAGGCAATCACAACTTTCTGGGACTGTACATAATGAGCCACTTGCAGCCTCAACTCCTGCAGCTACAAAGGGACAGTCTCCATGGTTTCCTCCACAAGTTGATGGATTAAACGAAAGCTACTTAAGTGAGGGCCCATTAGAATCAACTTATAGCTCCCTTTCCCTAGAACCTTTACGGGTACATACACAATCGCCTCCACAAGACCCAATGCAGCACACAAACATACCAATGCCAGGGCAAACTGAAAATGGGTTTTACAGCAGCCTTTTGTTGCCAGGAAGTCTTAGTGCTAATCAATCCCCTGATTCTATGTACTATCAAACTTCTGAACGTACACCTAGTCAAAATACAGCATTGTTGAAACACTCTCAGAATACTCACGATAGTGGCATTCAAATTGGCACCTCTACAGAAGCACCATATTCACAGGCATCATTAAACTTGTCTATAGCAGAAAGTTCACAAAACCTTCAGCAAATCAGTAATGAACTACAGCAGCAACTGCAGTTTGTCCATACAGAATTACAGAAAATTGCTTATTTACAACAGCAACAGCAAATGTTAACTACGGAACAATTATTAATACTGCCGCCTATACACTATGGAAGCTTCACAGACATACGAAATCCTGATCAAGTTATTGCCCCTGCAAGCTCGGCAGATAACCCAGTAATGACTAGCATGACCACAGATCCTGACCAATTACCACCTGATAGGCTATACTCCCCAAGCTTACAAGAGTATGCTTCTGATACCAAAATAAGACAGCCACAAATACAAAGCCCGTCAATTCAACACACTGCAGTATTTAGCCAACGTCAAAGATCAGAAAATCCACAATGGTCTACAAATGTGCGGAATTTCAGCACTCAAACACAAACTTGTAAGCAGCCTTGTGCAACACAAACACTATTGCCTGTCAAGCAAAGTTATGGTACACAAACACCCGACCATACACAACAGCCATCAGCAGATACTTTCCTGTATACAGACAACAGAAAATCAAGTGCCATACAGGCTAAGCACAACAACATGGACTCACGTAGAAGTGGTCTTGTCAACGTCGGAATACAAACGCAACGTTTAGCGAACCCAGTATATGTGCAACAAGGGAATGTTCCATTTACACCGCAGTACTGGAAAACGCCCATGCAGACCAATCATTTTCTTGTACCAAACATCCTAGCAAATGCTACTGTACAGCCATATGGACAACAATCAGAAGCTGCAGTGCCAAATATCCGAGGCAATGCTCCTCTACAGCCCTCTGGACAACCATCAGCAGCCCTTGTAACAAACATCCCAGCAAATGCTACTGTACAGCCATATGGACCACAGTCAGCAGCCGCAGTGCCAAATATCCTAGCCAATGTTCCTATACAGCTCTCTGGACAACAATCTGCAGCTCCTGTACCAAACATCTTAGCCAATGCTCCTGGACAAAAATCAGCAGCACCTGTACCCAGCATCTCAGCCAATGCTTCTGTACGTCCGCTACAGGCCAGCGCCCAACAAAACCAGACTATACTTAATAAAAAGGAAGTGCATCCGGACAATTTTGACGGTACTGGGAAAACAGAGTGGTCAGATTACCTGGTACATTTCGAACAGTGTGCCAAGTGGAATCAATGGTCAGATGCCCAAAAAGCACAAATGATCAGCATCCATCTTCGTGGAGAAGCTCAGAGATTACTTAGCGGTTTAACCGTGGCACAACTAGGAAACTATGATGCGATAAAGCAAATACTTTCCGACAGGTACGAGCCAAAACAAAAGGATGTGACTTATAGATGTCAGTTTAGATACCACAAGAGAGAAAAGGGAGAAAGTGCTTCGGATTATGGCTATCATCTTAATAGGTTAGCACAAAAAGCATATCCAAATCTTACACTAAATCAACTAGAAGTACATGTTATTGATCAGTTTATTACGGGTCTAAATAACTATGAGCTACAGAAACATGTCCAGTTTGGCCATCCAAAGTCACTTTACGAGGCCATCGGCTTGGCAACAGAATATGAAGCTCTGGATGGATCCATTGACAGAATCAAGAAACCAAAAGTAGAACAAGAAAACATTGCGCCGATTGTGCCACAAACTGAAACAGCCCAACCATCAGCAAATTTGACTATGGAACAACTGGACCGCTTAATTGAAAAGAAACTTAGTTCATTTTCCTTTAGTACAAAGCAAAGGAGCAAAAGCCCTGCCCCCGATTCTTCCATTGAAGCAGCATCCACGACCAAACAACCAAACAAAGCTAAACAGAGTTCAAAACCTGAAAAGCATTGTACATACTGTAAGAGAAATAACCACACTATCGATGAATGCAGAACACGGAAATATCATGAAAGACGGCGCACAGAGCAACAGGATAATCAGCCACGTACTGACGCTGCATACATAATAACGACCGAGCCGGAGCCACATGATATTACAAACAAAGTGATAACACAAGCAATTATAGACCACAACCAGCAGGAGGAATCCACTGACTCACAAAGCTCACAAATTACCAATGAAATGTCTTCATCTGTCTCCCCCCAAGTGCTCCCACATGTCCTAACAGGTCAGATAAATGATGAATATGAGACGAACATCAACTTCAATGCAGCTTCCTGTATATACCTGAGTGCTACGGTATTCCATGCACCACTTAAATTGCTAATGGACACGGGTTCCCCCTATTCCATACTTTCTCTGAAGTACTTTGAGAAACTACAATCCAACAATGATATGAAGTTAATCAGAGATGATATCAAACTTACAGCCGCCGATGGAAGCCCGTTGGAAATAGCTGGTAAAACAAAAGTGCAGTTCCAGTCTGAGAATGTCATCTTCGAACAGGAATTCATCGTGGCAAATATTAAAGGCATCATTGGTATACTAGGGATGGATTTTCTCACAGCAAATGATGGCACAATTAAGATTAAGAAGCAAATCCTGAAAACCTCAAGGGGAAGACTAAAGCTGTACAAACAGACATCCAATGCATGTGCTCGTATTCTCGTCGAGGATACCATCTCAGTACCTGCAAATACAGAGCAAATTTTACACTGCAAGATAGACCAGCCTCTCTTGAGAAAAGAAAACCTGTGTTCCCTTGAGCCAGCCAACCACCTCACAAGTAAAGGTTGCTTTGTTGCCCGAACTATAGTTGATCCTGATTGTGATGATGTGGTTATGTCTGTTGTGAATCTAAGCGATCAAGCTGTAAAGATAAATCGACACTCAGTACTTGGTCAATTAGAAGATATTGAGGAGATTTATTCTGGTGATAATGTCATGACCGAGAAATCAGCAGATCAGTCTAAACTACCAGATCATTTGCAAATTCTACTTGACAATGCATCAGACAAGCTATCTGCAACTGAAAAGCAACAGCTTTTAGAAGTGTTAGCCAAATATGAGGATATTTTCATCAAACCAGATGGAGTTCTAGGTCAAACAAACCTTGTTGAGCATGATATTGAAACTGGAGATAGTAAACCAATCAAAATACCACCAAGACGCATCCCAATATTCAAGCGCAATCAGGTAGATGAAGAGCTAGAGAAAATGATTTCACAAGGAATTGTAGAGCCAAGTGACAGCCCTTGGTCAGCTCCTATCTGTTTAGTGAAGAAGAAGGATGGTACTTGTCGTTTCTGTATTGACTTTCGTCGCCTCAACTCTGTTACTATCAGAGATGCGTACCCATTACCAAGGATTGATGATACTCTGGATGCTTTGTCCGGTTCCATGTGGTTCAGCACATTAGACTTGGCTAGTGGATACTGGCAAATCAAGCTTACAGAAAGGAGTAAGAAGAAATCTGCCTTTGTGACACCTCATCGTGGCTTATTTCACTTCAAGGTAATGCCATTCGGCCTTACAAATGCTCCAGCAACTTTCCAGCGACTCATGGAGAAGATATTATTTGGTTTAACACCAGAGAAATGTCTCTGTTATCTAGATGATATTATCATCTTGGGAAAGACATTTGAGGAAGGGTTGAGAAACTTAGAACTTGTGTTCCAACGTTTACGTGAGGCCAATCTCAAACTCAAACCGAAAAAATGTTTTCTGTTTCAACCAAAAGTGACCTACCTGGGACATGTCGTCTCAGACGGGGGAATCAGCTGCGATCCTGCAAAGATAGAAGCTATAAAAAATTGGCCAACGCCAGAAAACAAATCAGAGGTACGTTCAATACTTGGTCTGATGGGATACTACCGGAAATTTATTGACAACTTTTCTGAACGGGCAAGCCCTATGACCAAGCTGACACGGAAAAGAGCAAAATTTGAATGGAATCAAGATTGTGAAGCAGCTTTCCAAGATCTCAAGGAATGTCTAGTCAACAGTCCAATTCTAGCATTTCCAAATAGTAAAGACATGTTCATATTAGACTGTGATGCTAGTCTGAAAGGCATAGGAGGAGTCCTGTCACAGGTTCAAAACAATGAAGAAAAGGTCATAGCATATGCAAGTCGCACACTGAACAGAGCACAGCAGCAATATTGTACAACCAAAAGAGAACTACTAGCTGTAGTCACATTCATGAAGCATTTCAAACACTTTCTTCTTGGCCAAAAGTTCCTTATAAGGACTGATCATGCTCCTCTTATCTGGCTTCGCAACTTTAAGGAACCAGAAGGCTTGATTGCCCGATGGATAAGTATCATAGAAACATATGACTATGAAATACAATACAGGCCTGGCAGACACCATCAAAATGCCGACTCCCTGTCCCGGATACCAAAACGAAAATGCCCCAACACCGCATGCGCTGAGTGCTATCCCAGTTCCCTTAAAGTAGGATTGGATGAAGATGAGGGAGCCGATAATAGGCAATCGGTCACATCGACCGATGAGACCCAGGATAATATCTCCTACCAGTTTCCTATTACTCCTTCTAGTCCCGCGCCGGGGCCTAAAGATAGGAAGGCATTAGCCGTGGCTATAGGTGCGGATTGCAACTACCAGTCAACTATCGGCCCGATTTTACCTGAAATTGAAACTCATGACATACGGGATAGCACACCAAATTGGCTCCCCGCATGGAGCTCCGATGAATTAATTCAGATGCAGAAAGATGACGCGTCAATTAGTTTCATCATAGACAGTAAGGTAGAAGGTCAGAAACCTGTTCTGAATGAGATTCAGCAGGCAAACTCTGTTATTAGAGCTCTATGGTATCAATGGGACAATTTAGAGCTGAGAAATGACATTCTCTATCGTAGGTGGAAAGACAACAAGAATGATACCATATATCAAATGATTGTTCCTGAAGATATGCGTCTGATGATATTCGAGAATCTTCATTCCGCAAAAACAGCAGGACATTTCGGTCGCGATCGTACGATTGAACGTATCAAGCAAGGGTATTACTGGCCTGGAATGAACGCTGATGTAGCAAGATGGATCAAAGAATGTGACGCGTGTGCCAGAGTGAAACCTGGTCCGGGTCTAGGAAAATCACCCTTGCATCAGTTTCGCGTCAATGAAGTGATGCGCTGTGTCGCCATTGATATATTTGGCCCTTTACCTTTGTCCGAAAATGGAAACGAATACATAATCGTTTTGGGTGATTACTACTCCAAGTGGGTTGACGCATGGGCAGTACCTAATCATAGAGCTCAAACCGTTGCCGACAAATTAGTAGTCGAGTTCTTTACGAAGTTTGGATGTCCCACTCAAATACATACGGATCAAGGCAGAGAATTTCAGTCAGAATTATTCAGGCTCGTTTGCCAAAAGTTTGGAATCTACCAAACTCGTACAGTTCCGTTTAGACCACAATCAGACGGTCTCGTAGAGCGTTTTAATCGCACTCTAAAGCAAATGTTGAGAATATTTGTCGCTGAAAACCCAAAGGATTGGGACGATCATTTGCCCTTCCTCCTCATGGCATATCGCGCTACCCAACATAAGAGTACAGGCTGCACACCAAACCTAATCTTCCTGCAAAGAGAAGTATCCTGTCCTCTTGACCTCATGGTAGGCCCCCCACCAAATACAATAGAGGAAGTTTGCCCCATTCAGTACATAGAATGGATTAAATCCGCAATGAATGTGACACATGGCTTTGTTTTCAAGCATCTTGGCGCAGCTGCAACTAGACAGAAAGCATACTACGATCAAAATCTTAAACCTAGAACATATGAAATAGGAGACTGGGTATGGCGATACTATCCACCAACGGCTGGCCTAAAAATAGGCTGCGGGTGGACTGGACCATATCTCGTTGTAGGGAAGCTTTCAGAACTGACTTATTCACTTCAAAAATCGCCACTTTCGCCTGTGTTGAATATCAGCGTTGACGATTTGAAACGATATGAGGGCAGAAATCAACCTCATAGCTGGTTACATGATCTAGACAATACAACTGCTTCAGAGCCTCCCAACAATTCGTTTGGCTATCAGACCCCAGACAACAATTTGTCAGGTCATCAAGTCTCGGGCAGCAGCAGTTCTATCACAAATGAAAGCTCTATCGCTCTTGGCGATGAGGATCCAATACCCCAAGACATAAGTGCAGCTCAAGAAGGAGAAATAAACTTAAATAACACTCATGAGCATTCAAATTTAAGTCCGTCATCAACACAGAATGCGCAAAGGCGAATTCCAGGTGTACCAATTATCAGATCTCGGCGTGCACGTGTAGTTAAACCACGTGATGTATGGTCGCCGTCATAGATGCCTTACAGAGTATTTAATGATGCCTCATAGCATCAGACTAGTGTATATAGACAGAGTCCCATAAAATAAACATGTAAATATGTTAAATACAAGAAATCATAAAAAAAGGTTAAAATGTGAATATATAAAGTCAAAAATGTAAATAAATAAAGCTAAAAATGTGAATAAATAAACTAAATTAAAACGTGACTGCATGTCACATTCAGATAAAAATATAATATGTTTCTAAAAATCAAAATAACCATTTAAGAATATACTGAAACAATGCACTACCACCTGTATCATGTGTATATAACATTATTTTCACTCTATATACCCACCTTATATTATGCTGACCATTTTCCTCAATACGAATTGTAAATCATGTGAAGATCATCACTCATCAATCATCAGTGCCCACTGCAGACTATTTTCTGCAACCCTATGCTATCATTTTTCCAGAAAGAACTATGGCAGAGGTAGAGCTAAAGGTAGATGAGGCAGAAGAAAACGAGTTTGTCCAGAAAGAGAGACCATACTGGCCCTTTATACCATCACATTGTACTGTCCCAGTTTGTCAGGGGTTCGGGAAATTCAGCTCGTATCGGGATTTCAGGGAACACTGGACGAGGAAGCATACCAAAGAGCTCTCCCATTACATATGTCAGGAGTGTGGAAAGAAGTTTGCAAACAACAAGCACGCAAAAGCCCACACCAAGAGCAGGATACACAAAGGCAAAACCATAACTATCAAATATGTACAGGAACCCAACACAGAATTCATCAACCCCTGGGACACTCTGCCGTACCAGTTGGGGGACAAGGAAGATCGAGCAAACATGATAACTATCCAAAGACATCGCTTGGCGGAAGAGAGGAGAGAAATGAACAAAAGAAAAATCGATGTCTCCAAAATTCCTTACGTCGGAGATAGCGTTTGCCGGGATGAGCGAGTGGTGGAACGTGAGGGTAGACTATACAAGGATACCGGTTTGTGGGGACCACCTGAGAAGAGGAAGCGAATTCCGCTGATGGACAAGAAAGCTGACCAACAGTGATAAAAATCTTTATTGATGAAGTTGAATAGTGTGTGTTTTTAAAAAAAATGAAATCAATATAGTGACTTATGATCGTTTCTGTTTATCAAAGAGCAATTTCATTTCTAAAAGTTTTTTTGTGTGTCGGATAGTAAAATATTCTGTGAAGAATACTTAAAGCTTCACACAATATTTTAAATAAGGGGGAAGGTGTGTGATAGAAACGGTCGTAATGTCTTAACGAGAGGCGCTTAGAAAATACTTTTCTTACGTTTCGGTCCGTTTTCAGTCAGTTAGGTTTCATTTGCATCAAATTATTGCCTTAACGGTCTAAGAGAGGCTACTCTATGCCGGCTGAGTGGTTTCCCTTGGATACGTATGAGGTAACGAATTATTATTTTTACATTGCCTTTCGTTAAATTCTTAATTAGTTTTGAAAATAGTGTTCAATTGTGATTCATACTGAACTATTAATTATATTCCGAAGATTCCATTGGAATTTCATTCAAAGAGGATTCAGGAAGCCTCAAGGACAGTTCTCATCAGCGCTCGACTGCTGTGTCAATATCTACGGACAAACACACCGATATCTAATGAAATTCGGTACTATATACCCAGTGACCGTTTAGAGAACAATTTGTCAGCGATCACTGTCATTGTTTCTCTTGGAACACCCGGCAAATCGTTTAAGGTGGGCAAAATATACTCCCCAGGTACATGGTGGTAGTGCATTCAGTCCAAAAACATAGATAAAGTACAAGTTCAGCTTTTTAAAGCATAATTCAGCTTCTTAAAGCACACAATTAAAACTAAGGAAATCTTCAGAAAATCACAAGTAACAAATAATTGTCTCATCTGTAAATAAAACCATATTGTATTTTTCAATAGTTCTCAGATCTCTTGACCATCACCCACGTCCAGAGATTCGAACCAAGTTCGTGCACAAACCTTTCGAGTTTGCAAATCTGCTTAATTGCTTGTTCGTCCGTTCGTACGTTCGTCCGTCCGTCTGGCATATACAAACGGCATATTCCAATAAAGAAAACACAACGCGAAGTCCAATAGGCCACTTAGTGTCGTGAAATATTACAATACTAAGCCTGGCCTACTACAGTTATATAATTGCAACTGCAATTTTTCTACAGCGACAACTGCATTTCAAGCTACATAAGCAACTGCATCAATGTTCTCTATGCAAAATGGTTGGGTCGGACATTATAAATTGAAGGGTCGGTGTTGTAATTTTTATTTTTTGTTTTGATCAGGGTGAGTGGAAATACAGCTATTTTTTACGCCTTAGTCTATTTCCTTAACGTAGTCGCATTATTTCAATCGAATAACCGATAAAAGAGTAATGGTATTATGACGCTTCATTTCCTAGACGTAAAAAAACATGTTATCCGTAAGGACGTACGTTTCGCGTTGAGGGCAGCGAAATTTACAATTGAAACCATTTTTTGTCAAATAGCCATGCCAGGATAGTCTTTGAAAACACGTTTGACCATCTGGACAGCGATTATCATTTAAGCATAGACAATTAGCTGCAGTGACGAAAATGACGCTTAAGAACGAATGTTCCAACATCATATGGTCGCGTATAAATATCCCATTCTATGGCTTAAAATTGTGTTGGTATTCTGACTGAGACTTTCAGTAACCAAAAGAAGCGATGCCTGATAGAATGGTTCATAATCAAAAAAGGCGTTTTGCAAAGGGGTGTATGTTTTAAACGGCATGTCATTTCTCAAGCAGCAGTCTGAATAATTTCATTTCAGCTTTCCGAAAGCGTAGAATGTTACACATGTATCAAAGCATATGACCCGTACATGAAATAAGTAAAGTTGTTAACCTTGCAGCATGTCATGTTATACTTGAATGCGGCGTTTTTCGCTGAAGTCACTACTTAAAACATAGTTACCAACGTATATCATTTGTAACGGAAAGCAGGGTGAGCAGCTATTGAAGCGGGGTGGTCACATTGCAAGCACGGACAGATCAAATAAAATGCAGAGGGCTAAGTGAACAGCAAACCGATAATCGGGTGGTCATACATAAAACACGCCATTGGAATAACTTGAATAAATGTGAACCATAACAGTCCCGCCTAGGAACGTTCAGTTATAAATAATTTGAAGGCTTAAACAAGCTTTACAGGCACCTAACCTCACCATTATCTTCTGCAGTGGTTCACAATATTTAATTGGCCGTTCTGTCCTCGAGGTGTTAATCTCTAAGTAGTCAATGAATCAACAAGGAGAAACAGTAAATCATAAAAATCACCATGATGGATTATATTCGAGGGCTCAAATACCTGACGATGGAAATACCTGGGCGCCACTTACACGGGGTTTATTCTCTAAGCCTCTATAATCTGGTGTCGTCCAGATATAAGCAGGTTTCGGTAGTGGTTGTGAAAAAATTGAATATAAACAAAGAAATGGAGTAGACAGGTGAACAGGTATGTTGCATGATTACCATTTTAACTTTTAAGTTTAAATAAAAAAAAACCCTGATGTGCAGTCTCAAGAGAATTTACAAACGCTAGTATAAACCAAAACTAGAATGGAGAAGATGCAATAGGAAACTAGCTTTAAATGTTCAAAGTTTCGCTGCATGAAAAACGCGTTTAATTTGCCATAATATCCGCACAAGACGTAATTAAATTTCAAAGTTTACTGAAGTTTTGTGAGTTTACGTTGGAATCATATTCGAAATATTGAAATATATTTCTCGTTTACTTTAAGTTTAATGCAACGTAAATCGTTACATTTTACTGCGTTTATGTGCAAATTATACTCAAACAAAACGTAAAATCTAAAGAAGGTAAACTCCAAATATAATGTCTTGTAAACGTAGAATTGTGTCAGCTTTAATTCATACAAAACTTTGGAGTTTAATTTAATGTAAACTTGACTTAAACTTGACAATTATACATGCGGAATCGTAATTGGCAGATAATCTTTTATGCAACATAGTTGAGGTAAACTTCAGGTTTTGACATGTTTTGACTTTCAATTTTTTATGTAATTTTTGCTTTTTTCATGTTGTTATGTATTTTGTGCATTGATTTTAGTATTGTTAGATAGTAGTTGATACAATGCACATTTCTTGAAGTTTCCACAGTTATCAGACTGATTTTAACTGAGTATTTAGCAATTTTTGTATATGCTTTAATTAGACTTTGTTGCGACTCGTCCTGCAGATACTTTTTCAGTCCTAGCAAACTTATCTTTTATGCAATTTTCATGATTTTTGGTAAAAGTATAGACCTTTATGTTGTCCTAGCATTAGGCTATAAATCTTTTGCATACTTTTTATATTTTAGATGCAATTTAAGGGAATCTTGAAATTTTAGGGCCTGTGCTATGACTGTATTATTAAATTAAATTGACTTTTTTCTGGTGAGAAAACTTCTAATAGTATATTATTATAATGTTTTGACTTTTATAACATTTAAGGATCTTAGATATTTGGAATTTGCCTACTTGTACCTTTTCATCTTATTTTTATGTTAACCTAAGGGACCTTTTTGCTTGACACTACTGTGTCACCTTTAACACCTCTAAAGTTGCAATTTTAAGGAGGCAGATGTGTAACATTTTAGTTCTGGAATTGGAAGAGTCCATTTTTACTAGGTTAAGCAGATTTGTGTTCAAATTTATAAACTTTAAAATGGCCTTTTTAAATGCTTTTTGTTACATGTATTGAAAATTTATGTTATGTTAAACAATGTTGTTGTAACAATTTTTGTATATTTTGCATATTTTAGCTTTAAAACCTGTTTTTAACTGGGAGTTACCATTTATGTACTAGGTAAGACAGGTAGCATTTTTGGGTATAAAAGGGGCTGCTTTGAGTTTTTCATCACTTCTTGGATTATTATTCTGTGTTTCATTCTTCTCTCTGGATTAACAGTGAAATTCCAAGGGATTTAATTAATTATTTATTTTCTTATTTTTGGACTTAGAAATTTTGACATCTGAACATTTTAGTAGAATTTGTCTAAGTCCGTGAAAATTTTTAACTTAGTTATTTTTGGCTTCTGAATATTTTCTCTGAAATTGTCTAAGTCTGCAAAACGTCTTAACTTAGTTATTTTTGCATCACTTTACTTTCTTAGATATTCTAAGTCCACATATTCATTGCAAGAACTTAGTATTTTCTTTCATAGCTGAAATAAGTATTGTCATTTAAGAATTTAACTTTACTTTTGGCTTTACTTCTAAATTAACTTATCCAGGAGTCATAATAGATTATGAAACTTTAATTACAATTTACTGCTTTCTGTCTTTGTAATTTGGTTGCATAATTTGTCATTATTGCTTTTGTTTTGTTTACATGCTTGCTTTGCCCATGCTTATGATAGAATAGAAATATTAGTACAAAATAGATTTATAAACTTCACTTTCTTGTTACGTGGTCATTTTTAAGGGTTTAGCAAACAAGAGTTAGACTTGTAATTCTTATAAGTTTAAGACTGGTTTGTTAAGAGAGGAATTTCGGACTTATCCTCAAATTCTTACATGAAGATTTGGTCATTACTAAAGATGTCCTAAAACAAAGTCTGTGGTGTCGGCAATCCTGATAGAATAAATTCACCCAATACATCTTATTTGGTGTAAAACTGTAGAAGCACATCCAAGTCTGAATGAAACCCTAAATTCTTCTCAGAACAATTGTTTCAAAACCCGTAATGCGCACACTGTGTCTGAATAAACCCCCAACTGCGTCTAAAATTATGAGTCTCTAAACCGTCTTAAGGTCTAGGGACACAGCCTGCTAATCTTCGCCGGAGTTTGAAAGACATTATCCCGCCAATTCTAGCAAGGCTTACAACAACTGGTGTCTGAGTTGAGACACTTCGGCCAAGTTTATTTCAACTCGGTGTGTGCATCTAAAAAGTGGCCTCGGATCTGTACACTTAAATCGGTCTTCAGGTCTTGAGGTGCAGCCAGCTAATCTTTTCCGGAGTTTGAAGCGCAGGCTCCTGTCAATTTTAGCCAGGTTTACAACAACTGGTGTCAGAAGTGGGATACTTCGGCCAATTTATGCTAACTTGGTATATACATCTAAAAGTGGCCTCGGATCTGTATCACCGGATCGCCTTCCTCAGTGCTTATACGGCACAAGCGCACGGGGTGTGAGTTCGTTACTACATCTTGGATATAGTACAAGGGATAAATTGAAGATATCAAAGACTGTTATGAATGATGATGATGTTTAATCTACATGTCTTCTTGGAATGATGATAGTTCACATACTGCAAATATAAATATAAAATTCCATACAATATAATGTTACATTGTAGAAATGAACATATTGTAAGAAACTACGTCTATTCACTACAAAGATATTGAAATGTGTGTCTAGTACAATGACTGAATAAATTATGCCTTAATGTGTAAATGGCTGAATGAATGAATGTAGAATATTTTATGACGAAATGGAAGGTGACTGAATTCATGAATGACTGAATGCATGGATAGCTGGAAAAGTGAATGCATCTATGAATGGCTGTGTGAGCGATTTGATGCATAGTTGACACAATATAGAATAGAGCGACTGATTTAGTTTGACATCTATAATATTCTTGAATGTACACTTATCTATTAAAATGCATAACAAAGTAAAATATAACTAACCTGCAAATATAAATATAAAATTCCATACAATATAATGTTACATTGTAGAAATGAACATATTGTAAGAAACTACGTCTATTCACTACAAAGATATTGAAATGTGTGAATAGTGCATGTATTATACGTGAGTGAGATATTACCGTTATGCATGTTCGTATAGGACACAGTATAGGACACAGTATGGGAGCGGGTACACTGAAAATAGAATGTCAGAGAACAACACTATCCATACTGAAAAAGATATATTGTATGTTGTAATAGTGTCAACCTGGAAATGAAATATGAAAAGCATGTATATACAATTACATACATTATCAGATCAACAATTTCATTTTTCGACCTGTGACACTCTTCCCAGCTTTGAAAATGTCGTCCTCGACATCATCTAAAATTTCAATGAGTATATTAATGATATGTTGTGATGATGACCTAAAGATAATGAAATATGTTAATGCTGAAATGAAATGGAATGACAGTGTGACAAAACATACAACCTGAAAAACAATAATCAGATTCGAAGCATGAAGTGAATACTGCGGTAAATACTTTGTTGTACAAGTATAATGATGTAAAAATGACCTACCGCTGCGCCTCTCGGGACTGAAATGAAAATATCAAAAAGCAAATTACTCAATTCAGATCAAATAAACATGAATACCTAACCTGGAAACCTACCTAAACCCGGGTTTACTACAACTACCTACAATGACCTGAACACTACTGAGCCGCCTGAAGCTTTCCTTGCTCTCCAATATCTATATATCATACCAATACTCCATACTTCACAACAGAATACAATCACTGTATTGTGACAAATCCATTGCTTCATTTAGCCACAATGTACATCAAAATCAGTTTATAAAAATAGTTAAAAGATCAACTGAAAAGAAATGATAAACATTTCCGTCTGATAGCCACTGAATCATTTCACAGAAATAACCCTTAATACACATCGCATTACACCATAGATGTGAACCATATGCTGATAACGAATATAGGTGTTTTAATCTTTGACTCGTGAAACGGTTGTTAATTATTCGTTAACGGCGGCAATCAAGCGTTATACAATGTTTAAAAGAAGTAGCGACATACTGATAAATTCAGCTCTGGCGCAGTCTAGACGGATTAAAAAAAATAGTCAGTATACTTACCACCACAAGTGTGTGATAAGTGAATATGTACAATTAAAACCTACCTCACTGTCTCACTGTCTCTCTTTGGTCAAACTGACCTTTGGTTATCACACTAACCAATTACCTGTAGCCATCCAGTTAGGCGGTTTGCGTTGCCGCACAGGACGACGTCGTCTAGGCATCTGGCTGGATTTGTCACACTTCTTTCGCTTCGGTTGCTGGTTTGCTTGAGGAGGATCATCGACATGCTCTTCATCAATCTCTGAGGATGAACTATGTTCCTGCTGAAAGAAATTAGGATCAGAGTCCGCTGACTCTTCGCCTCTCTCTCCTAACGCATCCTCCGACTCTGATTCCGGACTGTCTTCCTCAACGGCTGGGGCTGGTAAACCTGTAAATTGGAGAAGTTGGTTCCTGTGAAGCTTCCGCAGACGTCCTTGACCATCTTCTCTCTTCACACTGAAAACAGGAATATCTGGAATGGGCTGGTCTACAATAACGTAGGGTTCAGCCTCCCAGATGTCTGCTAACTTGTGCTTACCTTTAATGCCAAGTTTTTCCACCAGCACTCTGTCTCCGACGACCAATTTGTTCTCATGAACATGTTGGTCATAGTACGATTTGTACCGCGATGTCTGACGCTTTGCTTCCTCTGACGATGCTTTATAAGCAAAATCCAGTCGACGCCTCAACTGCTTGGCATACTCGGACCTGTCACTGCTTTTCACCTGGTTTTGATCAATTCCCAAGAAAGCGTCTATGGCCAACCTTGGGTGGCGACCAAACATTAAATAGAAAGGTGAGAATCCTGTCGTATCATGTCTGGTCGCATTGTATGCGTGCACAAGTGACGGCACATATGACTTCCAGTCACTTTTCTTTGAGTTGTCCAAAGTACCAAACATTCGTAGCAAAGTCTGATTGAATCTCTCGACTTGCCCATTCCCCATTGGGTGATATGGGGTTGTACGAGTCTTTTTGATTCCACCAGCTTTGCACAAATGTTGAATAACTTTGGACTCAAAGTTTTGTGCCTTGTCACTATGCAGCTTGCAAGGAAAACCATAGTGTACGATAAAGTTATCGTAAAGGATCCGAGCTGTGGTTTTAGCAGTCTGGTTTCTGGTTGGAAATGCCTGAGCATATCGAGTGAAGTGGTCAGTGATCACAAGTACATTC
Source organism: Rugalucina vietnamica (assembly GCA_964017185.1). Lineage (NCBI taxonomy): Eukaryota > Metazoa > Mollusca > Bivalvia > Lucinida > Lucinidae > Rugalucina > Rugalucina vietnamica. Next base: position 11,425,168 of record OZ024885.1, read on the forward strand.
TCGTATCCTCCTTTTGACATCTCCAGCGACAGGTAATCAATACACACAATGTCCATAGGAGCAGTTGATGTGATATTGACCAGTTCTGCCGCTGGGATTGGACGTGTCTTCTGTAAAATGCACCTGTTACACTGACGCACTCTACTCTCTATGTCATGATTCATCCGCAACCAGAAAAACCGTGTCTTGATCAGCCAAGTTGTACGGTCACGGCCTTGATGACCTTGGTCATCATGCAGAGCCTTGAATATTGTGTCCTGTACAGCTTTAGGTGCCACCAGCTGGTGATAATCAAGGCCATTTATTTTGATCTTTCTATAGAGGACACCATCTTTGACAAAGAGCTTGCTCCAGTCCGTCAGAAACTTTCGTACGTCCGGATGCTCATATGATGCCAACCTTCTGGTTGGTTTTCTTTGGGACATAACCAAAGTTTTCACCCTGGCTATGAGAGCATCATCGTCCTGGCCTTTTGCCCAGTCAGTACTGCTTAATGCAGACGCATTAACTGTCTCGTCAGGAATGTCAATGTCTGGCACGACGATTTGCGGTGATACACATGCTGCAAGTGGCTCCTGGTCATCTTCATGGCATGTATTCAACACTGCTTTCAAGATATCTGGGTATACAACACGTTCTGGCAAAGTACCCTCGGGCAGACGAGATAACCCGTCGGCATCCACGTTGAGCTTCCCACTTCTGTAAGAAATGGAAAAGTTGTAGTTTGCCAAGGCTGCAACCCAGCGATGTCCTGAAGCATCAAGTTTTGCAGTTGTCAATACATATATCAGCGGGTTATTGTCAGTAACCACTTCGAAGTTTGCACCATACAGATAGTCATGGAACTTATCCGTGACTGCCCACTTCAAAGCTAGAAATTCTAACTTGTGGGCGGGATAGTTCCGTTCTGCAGGTTTCAAACTTCGACTGGCATATGCAACGACTTTGTCCACGCCATCTCGCTGCTGGTAAAGAACCGCTCCGAGGCCACTCGTCGAGGCATCCGTGTTCAAGATAGATAACCTCCTTCTTGAAAAATTCACACTTGGACGCTTTCAATTTCAGGTTGTATGTGTGAAGTCTCTGAAAAACTGCTTCAAGACGGTCAAGATGAGCATCGAGTGTGTCCGAAAATATGATGATATCATCAAGGTATATAAGGCAGTCCCGCAGATTAATATCTCCCATGGCTCTCTCCATAAGCCGCTGAAATGTGGCTGGGGCGTTGCACAGGCCAAAAGGCATCCGGTTACATTCGTAGAAACCTAGATTGCCGACCTGGAACGCCGTCTTAGCCTTGTCCTCCTCCTTTAACTCCACCTGCCAGTAGCCAGCCTTAAGGTCAAGTTTTGTGAAATACTTTGACCCTACTAGCAGATGAAGTGAGTCCTCGATTCTCGGAATAGCGTAGGCGTCCCCTATTGTGCGCTGATTTAGCTTACGAAAGTCAATACAAAAGCGTATTGACCCGTCTTTCTTGCGCACAATCACTACGTTCGACGAGAATGGGCTCGACGAAGGACGAATAGCATCGGCTGCCAACATTTCAGCAACGTGCTCACGAACTTCTTCGATCATTGCAGGGGAGATTCTGCGGTACGGTTCTTTGAACGGCGTCTCATCGGTAAGCTTGATTTCATGTTTAACCAAGTCCGTATGACCTAAATCAAGTTGGCCTCTTGAGAAGATATCTTGCCACTTCTCGAAAATCAAGCTTACTTTCTGTTTCTGATCTTCAGACAAACAGGAGTCGGACAGGTCTACTCCTATATCAGACAATTTGAATGCACTTTCAGAAGTACCTTGGCTATTGTTATCAGTTTCAGCAGTCTGCTGATTTGTAAGCACGGTCTTATTGTCGTCACCAGGAATGAGAGACCGAAGAACTTTAACTTCTTGTAAGTCACAAAGAACTGATCTTGGTGCAATAGTGACAACTTTGGCAGACATGTTATAAAGCTTCACAGGCACTCTTGCTGTCTTGCCCTGTCTGTTCAGTCTTACTACTCTTGGGCAGATTCCGATCTTACTGGATGCTTTGTCTGACTGTTCAGTGACGGCCGCTTCACTTTCTTTCTGTTTTCGAACAAAACCAGAGACAGTTACCGTTTCGTATGGTCTTATTTGGAAACTAGTCTTATTAGTTGACCGTACTGAGCCAAGGAAACCGGCTTGTAATGCTTGAAATGCACGTTGCCATTCTGCGGGAATATTTTCAGCTTGTTCATTTTCACAACGTTCCTGATACCGTGAAATAACATTTGTACCTAAGATTACCGGTACATCAATATTGTAATCAGTTGTTGGGACAACAAGAGCAGGCACAGCTATTTCAATCTCGGGCATAAATTGTGTTTCAACATAAATTTGTACACAGTGTATGTAAGGCAATGTTCTGCCGTCAGGCCCTTTCAAGTTGACCACTTGTTCAGGAATTATAGGAGGTTTTGGGTCCATACTATTGTAATATTCTTCTGAAACTGTAGTCACTTGTGAACCACTGTCTACTAAAGCTGTTATTTCTTCTCCGCAGAATAAGATCTTTGACTCATTTGACTTCCCGATTAAACCTGAGATCACTGTCTGTTTAGGGCGTTTTGATTTTATGTCCCCTATCTGCCCTGTGATGGAGACATTCACTGGTTTAACTGGTCTTTTCCTTTCTTTTCTACTGTCTCTTTCTTCGCTGTTTCTTCTGTCTCTGTTTCCTCCGATGTTTGTCTATCATCATATTGCTGCCAATTTTTACCTCGGCCTCTTCCTCGGCCTCGGCCTCTTCCTCTATAATATGTGTCATCTCGTTGTTGACCTCCCCTTTGTCTGCCTCTTCCTCTATAATTACTTTCATAATGCTGTGGCTGTGTTTCTCTAGCTTTCAGTTCCTGTATTTCTTTATTTATTATCTTCATTTGTTCCATCATGCTTTTAAGCATTGTCATCTGTTCATCATTCTCTTTGAAAACTGGTTGATGTTGTACAGCTGTTTTCCCTGTTTTCTTCTTTGTTTCTAAACTTCGTTTCGTTTCTCTAGCATTAATCTCATGTTCCTCTATCCTTACTTTAATCTGCAATTCATCAAAATCCTTTATTGTTTCAAAGTGTATCTTTGTCGCATTCTTCAATTCTTGACTGTACAGTGACCTCCAGAACTTTCTCCTCAAAGTGTCATTCTTGCTTGTTTCAATTTTATGGCCCTTGTCTATTGCCTTCTGTAAAATGTCTTCCAGTCTTATGCCCCAGTCTGCAACTGATTCATCTGGCATTTGCTCTGACGTATAAAATTCTTCTATTATTGCATCACAACTAGCAACATATCCAAATACACTCTGAAGGCGATTTAATATCTCCATGTGTGTTGCTGTCGGACCAAGCGGAAGCAATACTTTCTTTGCAGGTACTCTGAGTGATTTCCGCATTGCCTGCGTTATTGCTAGGTCAGAGTATCTATGAGCTGCTATCAGACTTTCAGCTTCTAGCTTCCAGTCTTCAAAAGAGCCTTCATTTTTCGGTCGCGGCTCTGCTCCAGAGAAAATGCCAATAGATGCTTTTGTAAGACCCTCATCAGCAAGGGTATATCCATGCATACCGAATCTTTCTGTATCAGCACCCAGTGAATTTCTATTGTATGACGATCCAGGGCTATTCACAATGCCTCTGCTATACTCATTGTATTGATCTATGTTAACCGAGCCTTGCTTTTCTAACCTCTGTTGACGCTTGTCAACTTGTCTCTCTCTAACTGTTGCCCTATCTGTAATTTCACGGTCATTGACTGTGTGTGAGAGCTTATCTGTGCTTCTGTCTACTGTTCTATTCCTAGGTTCACCGTATACTTGATTTTGATTTTCACTAGCAAATGTCATATGACGATTTCTATCTCTATGTGGTATCTGTTCTGAATACCTTTCGTGCCAATCAGACTGTCTGTCTTCTGTCTTACTCGCCGTATTCTTGTTCGTTCTTGTCAGAGTTCTATCTTCCTTAATCTTTTTCAAATCAATCCGTTCCTGTTTTATTTCTTTTGGTCTTGCTCCGCTTGCTACCTGTCTCTTCTTTTGTTCTTGTTCATATTCCGCTTTAAGCCTTTCTATGAAAGCTTGTTCCATTTGTTTCTTCTCTTCATTCCATCTATCTTCTGCTTGTGTTATTTCATATTCACGTTGAGCAATCTCTTTCTGTCTGTCTTCTGCAAGTTTCTTCTTGGCTACAGTTTCTTCTTCCATCTTCTGAAGTAGTGATTTGCTTTGAGAATACAACTCAGCTTTCAACTTTTCCTGCATATCCTTTCTGATCTGAGCTTCTTTCTCATGCAAATGTCTCTCAAAGTCCTCTCGTCTCTGTGCTAGGTACGCACCTCTTTGTTCTGTTAATGCTTGTCTTCTTTCTATATCTGAAAACAGCTCATCTATTTTATCTCTTTCTTCTCTTAGCCTTAAAGTTCTCTCTTCCAATTGTTTCTCTAAACTGATTCCAGATGCTTTTTTTCCTGCCTGATCTAAACTATGAGAACTTCGCTGTCCTTCTGATTCATCTTCTTCCTCAAACGATTCTCCTGGATCTGATAATCTCAGCTCGAGGCCATCAGCATCTTCGAACCTATGATCCACATCTTGGAAATCATCTGCTTCATTGTAATGTCCTCTTGTGTCGGCATTCTCGCCGTTTCCTATGACTTGCATCTCTGAAATGTCAACTCCTTGGTCTCTCAGCATCTGCCTTTCCTGTTCTTCACGAACCATATTTCTTCTCTCAGCTCTCTCTGCCCTAGGGTCAAGTGGTATCCACCACCCTGGGTTACCTCTTCCACCCGTTGCCATTTTGAAATGACTGCTTTTGTGGATTCAAATCAAATAGCTGCGCAACGACAGCTTTTAATGTGTAACTTAAATATTCTGTATTTAGTTACACCTGTATTTCCTTCCTTTTAAAAGGAATACGCTTTTTATAAAAAGCCAAAACTTGTATTTCACTGCTTCTGCAGACACAAGTTTAATTGCTGCTCAGTGACAGCTTTTAATGTGTTTACTAAATATCCTGTATTTAGTTACACCAGGCTTTCCTCTTGATAAAAGGAATCAATTTGTTTTTCAAAAGTGAGTTCTTGTATTTCACAGCAACTGCAGCTGTATTGAAGATAACTGCTGCACAATGACAGCTTTTGATGTGTACACTATAATTTCTGTATTTAAGTACACCGCTTATTCCCTTTTAGAGGAACAACTACCTGATCACAACTAATAGTTCAATATCACTAATTCTACCAACAAGATCCACCACGAAACAAATCAACGCGAAAGAATTTTTCAAAATTCAATCTAAACCGATTCCAGCAAAAATCACAAAGTTCAAGCCAAAACCGAAAAGCCTACTGTACTCTATCCTATAATGTCAACAAGAATGACGAAGGTTAGAATGAGGTAGAAAGAAAATGTAATCTGCTTTTATTTAATTCAGGCAGCACTGAAAAAAAAAATCAGAAAACACACAAAAAAACAACAACATTAACTTCAAAAATTGAAAGAAAAAAAAAAAAAAAATATCTGCCGCTAGCAGGAATCGATCTCACGACCTCCGCGTCTGTCACCTAGTGTATACAACGCCCGCTCTACCGACTGAGCTATTCAGGTAGATAAGACAATAAGACAATAAGTTCCCCTCCAATAAATCGATTGTCGTATATACCCATTTGAAGGATAGAACCAACCTTGGTTTGATTAATTTAGCGCAAACGAAAATTTTGGCAGATTTGAAAGGAAGTTCGGGCAATTCACTACCACTTTGATTTACAAACTGGATTTATGTGTATGACGAACTATTTCAAAAGCCAGGTACTGCAAAATCAAAATCGCAAAATCGCAGACGCAAAATTCGCAAACGCAAAACGCAGACGCAAATTCGTGAACGCAAATCCGTGGGTTCGGAATGAGTGGGTTGAATTATTTGGGGGAAGGGGCCAATATCAATCCGCGAAACAAAAATAACGACTAAACGCTCAAGGGCCTGACTGTATGTATGGACACGGAATGGACGGATATGGCATGCCACACGGTAGAAAATCGGCTATAGTGTACACAGATTACGGTTTGAAACCAACGCAGGGTACAAGGTAAACGCTGGGCGAGAAAGAAACGGTGATCACAAAATTTCCGACACTAGAACTGAATCAAGATTGTGAGTTCTTCAGAGTATTTTTACTTGGAGAATCTCGCACGTCTTGATTTTACAGTCACAACATATTGTTTTATAACCCTTTTCTTATAAAACAACCATTGGCAATTGTCACTTTTTATAACTGATTTTTATTGAATGTATTGCATTTACTGCATACACAATTACACATCAAATCTTTGATGCTTTGATACAACCGGTAAAGTTGTAACACTGCTTCAATTCAGTATTACCGCTATCCGATAGTAGTATCACGGAATATCACCGGATCGCCTTGCTCAGTGCTTATACGGCACAAGCGCACGGGGTGTGAGTTCGTTACTACATCTTGGATATAGTACAAGGGATAAATTGAAGATATCAAAGACTGTTATGAATGATGATGATGTTTAATCTACATGTCTTCTTGGAATGATGATAGTTCACATACTGCAAATATAAATATAAAATTCCATACAATATAATGTTACATTGTAGAAATGAACATATTGTAAGAAACTACGTCTATTCACTACAAAGATATTGAAATGTGTGTCTAGTACAATGACTGAATAAATTATGCCTTAATGTGTAAATGGCTGAATGAATGAATGTAGAATATTTTATGACGAAATGGAAGGTGACTGAATTCATGAATGACTGAATGCATGGATAGCTGGAAAAGTGAATGCATCTATGAATGGCTGTGTGAGCGATTTGATGCATAGTTGACACAATATAGAAAAGAGCGACTGATTTAGTTTGACATCTATAATATTCTTGAATGTACACTTATCTATTAAAATGCATAACAAAGTAAAATATAACTAACCTGCAAATATAAATATAAAATTCCATACAATATAATGTTACATTGTAGAAATGAACATATTGTAAGAAACTACGTCTATTCACTACAAAGATATTGAAATGTGTGAATAGTGCAGGTATTATACGTGAGTGAGATATTACCGTTATGCATGTTCGTATAGGACACAGTATAGGACACAGTATGGGAGCGGGTACACTGAAAATAGAATGTCAGAGAACAACACTATCCATACTGAAAAAGATATATTGTATGTTGTAATAGTGTCAACCTGGAAATGAAATATGAAAAGCATGTATATACAATTACATACATTATCAGATCAACAGTAGTATTTTTCGACCTGTGACACTTAAATCGGTCTTCAGGTCTCGAGGCGCAGCCAGCTAATCTTTTCCGGAGTTTGAAGCACAGGCTCCTGTCAAATTTTGCCAGGTTTACAACAATGGGCAGAAAAATAAAGTGTTTAAACAACAGAAGGAATAGGTGTAAATGAAAAAAATGACATTCACAGTGGAATTCGAACCCACCACTTCCGAAATTCAAACTCATCCAAGATATTGTAGTTATTCTTGTTACCTGCAATAATGAAGAAGATCCACTGAAAAACAAAGATGCTAGAGTGGCCACAACACAAAATATTGATTTTTCAAAAACTTAAGGGCAGATAACTCCGCAGTCAGAGGTCGGATCTGGTCGAAATTCAAACTCGTCCGAGATATTATAGTTATCCTTGTTACCTGCAAGAATGAAGACGATCCACTGAAAAACAAAGATGCTAGAGTGGCCACAACACAAAATCTGGATTTTTCAAACACACAAGGGCAGATAACTCCGCAGTCAATGGTCGGATCTGGTTGAAATTCGAACTCATCCGAGATGTTATAAATGTCCTTGTTACTTCCAAGAATAAAGAAGATCTGAATTAGAATGAAGGCGCTAGAGTGGCCACAACACTAAATATTGATTTTTCACACAGTCAAGGGCAGATAACTCTGCACTCAAGGATCGGATCTGGCTGAAATTCGAATTCATTCGAGATGTTATGGCTATCCTTGTTACTTGCAAGTATGAATAAGATCCGATCAAAATTGAAAGCGCTAGAGTGGCCACAACACTAAATATTAATTTTTCAAACACTCAAGGGCAGATAACTCCGCGATCAGAGGTCGGATCTGGTCGAAATTCGAACTCATCCGAGATTTTACAAATCTCCTTGTTACTTTTAAGAATAAAGAAGATCCGAATAAAAATGAAGGCGCTAGAGTGGCCACAACACTATATATTGATTTTCACACAGTCAAGGGCAGATAACTGCAGTCAAAGGTTGAATCTGGCTGAAATTCGAACTCATCTGCGATGTTATGGCTATCCTTGTTACTTCCAAGTATGAAGAAGATCCAATCAAAATTGAAGGCGCTAGAGTGGCCACAACACAAAATAATGATTTTTCAAACACTCAAGGGCAGCTAACTCCACAGTCAGAGGTCGGATCTGGCTGAAATTCGAACCCATCCGAGATATTATAGATCCAATGAAAAACTAGAATTGTCAGAGGATCTGACTATAGCCCCGCTTCTGAGCTTTTTTCCAGGGTGAGAAAAACAATGACAGGTAACAATCCCAAGCTAGATCTTGTAAATATTGATGCAGGTAAAAACTGTGTTAATGTAAGATCCTGTCAATTCGTTTTCAAGATATTGCGCGGAAACAAAATTCTGATGTCAATCAAGGGCTGTAACTCTGTCAAAATTTTGCGAAAAATGACGGGCAATAATCCCAAGCTAGATCTTGTTGATGTTGATGTGCATACAAAATTTTGTCAAAGTCTGTCAATTCGTTCTCCAGATATTGAGCGGAAACAAAATTTGATGTCAATCAAGGGCTGTAACTCCGTCAAAATTTGGTGAAAAATGACAGGCTACAATTCCAAGACAGATCTTGTCAAAGTTGATGTGCATACAAAATTTGGTCAGATTCTGTCAATTTGTTCTCAAGGTATTGAGCGGAAACCAAATCCTGATGTCAATCAAGGGCCGTAACTCTGTCAAAATTTGGCAAAAAATGACGGTCAACAAACCCAAGCTAGGTCTTGTCGATGTTGCTGTGTCTACAAAATCATTCTCAAGATATTGAGCGGAAACGAAATTCTGATGTCAATCAAGAGCCTTAACTCCGTTATAATTTGGCGAAAACTAATGGGCTACAATCCCAAGCTAGGCCTTGTTGATATTGATGTGCATACAAAATTTGGTCAGACTCTGTCAATTAATTCTCAAGATATTGAGCGGAAACGAAATTCTGATGTCAATCCAGTGCCGTAACTCCGTCATAATTTGGCAAAAAATGATGGGCTACAATCCCAAGCTCGTTCTTGTCAATGTTGATGTGCATACTAAATTTGGTCAGATTCTGTCAATTTGTTCTCAAGCTATTAAACGGAGACGAAATTCTAATGTCAATCAAGGGCCGTTACTCTGTCAAAATTAGGCGAAAAATGACGGGCAACAATCCCAAGCTAGATTTAAACAATGTTGATGTGCATGCAAAATTTGGTCTGATTCTGTCAATTCGTTCTCAAGATATTGAGCGGAAGCGAAATTTTGACGTCAATCAGGGGGCTGTTACTCCATCAAAATTTTGGGAAAAATGATGGGCAACAATCCCAAGCTAGGTCTTGTCTATGTTGATGTGCATACACCATTTGGTCAGATTCTGTTAAACCATTCTCCAGATATTGAGCGGAAACGAAATTCTGATGTCAATCAAGGGCCGTATCTCCGTCAAAATTTAGCGAAAAATGATGGGCTACAATCCCAAGCTAGATCTTGTCATTGTTGATGTGCATACAAAATTTGGTCAGATTCTGTCAATTTTTTCTCAAGCTATTGAGCGGAAACGAAATTCTAATGTCAATCAAGGGCTGTAACTCCGTCAAAATTTGGTGAAAAATGACAGGCTACAATTCCAAAATAGATCTTGTCAATGTTGATAAGCATATAAAATGTGGTCAGATTCTGTCAATTTGTTCTCAAGCTATTGAGCGGAAACGAAATTCTGACGCCAATCAAGGGCCTTAACTCCGTCAAAATTTGGCAAAAAATGACGGGCTATTAGCCCAAGCTAGATCTTGTCAATGTTGATGTGCATACAAACTTTGGTCAGATTCTGTCAATTTGTTCTCAAGGTATTGAGCGGAAACCAAATCCTGATGTCAATCAAGGGCCGTAACTCTGTCAAAATTTGGCAAAAAATGATGGGCTTCAATCCCAAGCTAGGTCTTGTTGATGTTGATGTGCATACAAAATTTGGTCAGATTCTGTCAATTAATTCTCAAGATATTGAGCGGAAATGAAATTCTGATGTCAATCAAGGGCCGTAACTCCGTCAAAAATTTGCGAAAAATGATGGGCTACAATCCCAAGCTAGATCTTGTCAATGTTGATGTGCATACTAAATTTGGTCAGATTCTTTCATTTTTTTCTCAAGCTATTGAGAGGAAACGATATTCTAATGTCAATCAAGGGCCGTAACTCTGTCAAAATTAGGCGAAAAATGACGGGGAACAATCCCAAGCTAGATCTTGTCAATGTTGATGTGCATACAAAATTTGGTTAGATTCTGTCGATTCGTTCTCAAGATATTGAGCGGAAACGAAACTCTGACGTCAGTCAAGGGCTGTAACTCCGTCAAAATTTTGGGAAAAATGATGGGAAACAATCCCAAGCTAGGTCTTGTCGATGTTGATGTGCATACAAAATTTGGCCAGATTCTGCCAAGCCATTCTCAAGATATTGAACGGAAACGAATTGTTCACGGAAAGACAGAATGACGGAATCACGGAATCACGGAATTACAGTAGGACAGGGTGAATCCAGTATAGCTTCACTTTTCAAAGTGGGGCTATAATAAAGGCGCTAGAGTGGCCACAACATTTTTCCCATTATAAGTCTATAGGGATTTTCCCAGACGCTCAAGGGCAGCTAACTCCGCAATCTGAGGTCGAACCTGGTCAGAAATCGAACTCATCCGATGTTATGGTTGTCCTTGTTACCAGATCCAATCAAAAATAAGGTGCTAGAGTGGCCACAACATTTTCCCCATTATAACTCAATGGGAGCTATCTGTTGCCATGGAAACCAGAGTTCTGATCCGACCTGGTCCAAAACCTAATGCAACCTTTACCCCTCCTCAATAATGCTTCAGATAAAATTTGATTGCGATTGGCCTTGTTGTCTTAGAGATATTCAAGATTGAAAGTGTGAACGCACGGACGCACGGACGGACGGACGGACGCCGGCTCGACTACCATACTATAAGCTCACATTGTGAGCCTTCGGCTCAGGTGAGCTAAAAATAACCTTGGTATAAGCACATTTTTCAGGTGGCCGTGAATGATAAGACGCTTTTGTAAGGTAAACGTGCAATCTGACTGCCACTGTTCCAGGTACACATATTGTTTATGCAGTCGAAAACACTCTCAAATCTAAAATAATTGAGCTTGTTTATAGTGGCTGAGAGACATATTCACTGAAAAGCTTAACAAGGATCTCATCCTATCCCAACACATAAAAATGGTTCCTCCTAATTCTGGCGTGAGTTGCATAACGCGAACCCTTGTCGTATCGTTTTTTTTTTTTTTTTTTTTTTTTTTTTTTTTTTTTTTTTTTTTGTTTTTTTTTTCTGCCTTTTGTTCTTTATGTGTGCAACGGTTCTATTATTCGTTACGTTAGAGCGCTTAGACGCCTATCGACGATAATGTAAACGTAATCAAACCTTTACAAGCTAAAATATTTTTTCTGAATTAAACAGATATGCCTTCGGTCACATTTATAATACATTTTATTCTGTAGGAGGATTAAGCAGTCAAATTTCATGCGGTCGAGCTATCGATGACGCCATTTTGATCTTCCTTGTTCCTTAGCAACGGCGGGATGCTTTCAGAGAGGCAGCTCCTGAGAACGTTACGTAGCGCTGGCGAACACTTTTTTGTGACACACCGTTGCATAGGAAATAGGTACAAGAGTGTTGTTACAAGAGGCGAGTCAGAGAAAGGACTTTATGGCCCACAGTAAACTAAAATAAACTTTGCTGTACCCAACGTGATAGCATATAGTTCAAAGAAGCCTCATTTGAAAAGTTTGTTTGTTTGTTTGTTTTAATTGATGCTTTATGTCAAGTCAACAGCTATGGTGGTATCAAAAACCTTATTTTGTAATGCAGAGGTCGTTATTTCAATCTGGGGCTTCTCCAGTGTTTCGAATGGAACTTTTAACCTAGGCCTTGACTCCGTACGACCTTAGTTATCGATTGGAAGTAATACACAACTCATCCTCACATCAACTAATGCATACATAGGTTACATTTGGCCTACGATGCAGTATAGGAATTTTCCTCTTTACAATTGAACATGCTAGTGGAAAAATCACATATATTTGGAAAAACTGGAATGTGTAACTAAAAAATCAAAGATGTCACTTACAATGCTAATTTTGAAAGGGTAATTTTAACATATGTTACGGACATTACAATGTAGATGTCAGATTATTGCTCAAGCATCTAAAGTGTGTAGAATGGGCATGTTTCATGCAGACTATATGAGAGGGGTGAATGAGATAATAAAAATGTTATTCTTCTGACGCTCAAACTGCCATATCATTATTTCTTTAAAAACATATTATGGTAACATATGTAACAGACTGTAACAGACAACAAAGAGCAAACATCTCTTACTGGAATAAACTTTTTTGTCATCTAAGATATAATATGTTTGCCAAATTTCTTATGGGATAGAGCATTAGACCGGCATTCATGCTATGCACAATGCCTTAGTTATTTATTACATGTTTGTTACATATGTCACATTCTGGATCAAAATCTTTGGTCCTAGATACTTGGTTACAGACCCTCAGAGCCATGGTTCATGATAAAATAAGCAAGAAAGTATGGAACTATTTCAAGTATCTTACATATTTCATGTTCATTGCAATAGAACATTTCGCATTTGAATTTGGGGGTAGGGCTACTAAATAATTCATTTAAGGCAATATATACATGATAGGAAAATAAACATTGGTTTTTCTATCTGCAAATTAAACATGCTGATGGAAATAAATCTCATATTTTTGGGAAAATGCATAGTGCAACTGTAAAAGTAAATGATATCACTCAAAACTTTTATTTTCAAAGGGTATTTTAATTTACATTACCTACGTTACAGTCAGTGTGGGTCAAATGTTTGTTTAAACGATTTTAATATGTAGTATAGACATTCAGCAAGCAGACAGTATGAAAAAGTTGAGTAAAATGATAAACTATTGTCATTTTTCTGTAGCTGAAAACACCATATCATAATTTCTTAATTTTGTTAAGATAACTTATGTAACAGGCTGTTTCAGGAAAACGCTCCAACGCTCAGGGTGCAAACATCTCTTATTCTACTTAGCTTGAATTGTTCTTTAAGATAGGATGCGTCTGCGAAATCGACCCTCTGGCTAGCCTCCTAAAAGTACAGGGTGTTTTGCGCAAAATACTGTCACAAACAATGGCATACCATTTAAAATTTTCAAATATCTGTGCTTTGAAGATCGTCAAAATGGGTTGAAATTATTTTCAACTGCTTTCTTATTTCTATCGATTGTCAAACTTCAAATGGCGACTCTTTATGGAAATCAATCGCCCGTTTCCGTTTCATTGATTACCTGTAACCAGTCATCTCGGTAAAGCCGCGTGCCAAAAATCTTTTTAACATACGCAGAAATCCAAAAGAAGACTGACAAACATCCTTAAGGCTTTGCAGCTCTATGGTACTGGAGATAAACCGTATAAACCAAGAAAAGATTTAGGCTGAGTTTTAATCAGTGTAGCAGTCATAACAGATCAAATTAGGCTCTTACAAACAAACAACAAACATGATTCAACATAATAAGCGTTTAAATCAATGCAAAAAGTATAGTTTTTCACCTTGTAATTGAAACACATTACCCGAAATTTCTGTTTATGGTACGTTTGAATAATCACGTCCTATAGATATTCGTCGGTTGCTGAAATGTTTTTGTTTTCTTTACTTTGGTATAGTACATGACTTCGTGTATGCTCAACTTGAATTTTAGCAAGATTTGATTAGAGATAGATATTCCATGACGTTTAGAATTTGAGGGATTCATGAAGAACTTAAAGGGACACTTTTGTGTCCGGGTGGCAAGAGTTTTATTACCTAGGATTACCTGTTAAAATTAAAGTAGGCGCGGCTTGACTATTGGCTCAGGTAATTTTAAGCCTATTGGAATTCCTGTTATACTTAAGCTGCTGATAAGAGCTGTCAATAATTCCACAGGTTACTTTCCTCCCTAAAGCATTATCCAATCAGAATTGACTATTGCTTGTAATGTTTATTGGAGGGCTCAGGGAAATGTTGACAGATTGGTGTCTAAACAAAAAATTGAGATAAGACACCTACTTCGGCCTTTTATACTCCAGAAGCACCTTTAACGATAGAATCGCACCATTGCGTTACTTTTTGTCGGGTATATATAAAAAACTAGACCATAAATAACAATACCCCCATGAAGTTCAACTCCTGTCATGGAAATCGCATCTTGATCGAATCAGGCCTTAACGCTCACTCTGCCTTCTCTCGACCCAGATGATATTTTGATTGTGATGGACCCGCCGGTCTTGCAGTCTGTCTGGCAATTATGGTTAAATTGTGATCACTCTCACGCACGCACGCACGCACGCACACACGCTCACACGCACGGGCGGTCTCACGGATAGTCAATCCTTTAAGCTGATCAGCTAAGCCTTTTCATTTTTAAACGTGTTAATCTTTTTATTATATTCATTTTTACAAAATCTTTTCGTTAAGTGTTGTCTCAGAAGTCTCAATAAGAGAGCCCCCAGCATGCAAATCCGAATTCTGATGTTGCCTCGGTCCATGACAGCTTAAAAGAAAGATACATCTCGTTGCGTTACAATGCATACATACACAGAAGGGAAATATCAAAAAGATAATTCCCAGGTTTGCCACATTTGTAGTTAGAATATAAAGGTAGATACACTTCTGGAAGTGCCACATCGGTATCGGTAGCAACAGTATTGAAACTGGAACAAACTCTGGCACTTTTTTCTGACGCTCCGCCCCCAACGTATCCCTACAATAAACAATGATACATTTTGGAAACATCTCCGTGGACCCTTGATTATTTGGGCCAAGGGAGGTTTCGGTGGAAAATTGAATTTTGGTATTGTGATGAGATAAGTCTTGCAAATAACAGGTATATGTCCCCACGCTTTAAATGCAGTACAAGTTTTTCATTCAAATAGTAAACGTTGCCATGAAAACGCTCAGAAAACGTAGAAATAACACTTGTTTGCACTTTTTAGGTATATTTTTCATTATGAAACGATATATTCAACTACCGGCCCACGCAAAAACAATTTCTTAATATGAAATAATTATGAAGTATCATCCAGACGTATTGTATGCAAAGTATCATTTTGTTTGTCGCGTGGGCCAGTAGTTAAAAATTAAAAATTGTGTTCAGAAATGGCCAATAATTAGCCAAAAAGTGCAACATTTGCTTTATCCATAGATTTTCTGTGTGTAACCATGGTAACGCTTGTACGATGACTGAAGAATGCGTTCTGGATTTCATTAAAGGAGACATGTATTTGCTTTTAGGAATACTTGTCTCAAATAAATTCCTAAATTTATTTTTTAACAAAATCTGAGGCCAAAAACAGGCCTTAAACCCGCCAGTAACTTCGTGTTACTGATCGTTCCAAGTCGATACTTCTGTGGTGGTTCTTTTTGTTTTATGTCTTGGTGTTTAAAATATTTTTGTGCTGTTGGCGCTTTATGTATGTTTGCATATTTAAGTTAAGTTAAGGTAACTGAGTGGCCACCTATTGGGAAAATAGCTGCTCATTCGGCTTACGAAATGTTTTCATGGTATAAGTACCTGATTGTTAGTTTGGTTTTTTCCCACCTTGGTTTTTGGAGTGGGAGTCTTTTTCTGATTGCGCCTTTTCCTGATCTTTGCCTACTTGTACTTTTTTCTTAAACTCCCTGGGCCTTGATATAAAATGGCAAGCATTATAATCAAATACATATTTTCAACCTATTTGTATTTTGCATCAGAATAAATGATTATCGAATTACTATTGATGAAAATAAGCATTAATTACATCTGGAATTTAATCATCTTTGTTTATGATTGATTTTTACCTTTACCAACTAAAACCTTTCTTTACAGTAATAAAGGGAGTATGAAGGTGTAAGATGTTTAGAGACATAATTCTAAACAATATTTTACTGTTTAGCCTCGTTCAGGAATTTTTCTTTGATTAGAGTCCCGTTCATATGGACAGGATTTGCATATACGCAAATTTTGCATTAATGCAAATTTTGCTCACGGAAGTAAAAGCACATTTTGCTTTGCATTCATATGAGCTTTTGAGGTCATGTCATTACAGCTAAATTGTCAAAAAGTTAAGTTGTGATTTTTATATCGGATAGCATTAATCTCATGGGGAAGAGTACTCACATATAAAATTGATATGTATGTGCCCCCTAGGTTAAAAAAGAAGTGGGCTTACAGAGCTTATCAAACTTGAAAAGTGGGTGTTTTCAGAGCTGATAGAACTGTAAAAGTTATGCGTTTAGAGTCGATAGAAGTGTAAAAGTTGTGCCTTTAGAGCTGATCGAAATTGGAAAAATGAGTGTATTCAGAAAAGGTGGGTGCATTTAAAGCTGATCAAATTGAACAAAGTAGGTGCTTTCAGAGCTAAAGGTGTGTGTGTGTGTGTGTGTGTGTGTGTGTGTGTGTGTGTGTGTGTGTGTGGAGAGGGGGCATTAGGGCGGCACATACCCTTACTGCATTTATATCGGAGTACCCTCGTAAGGGACTGTTCAGATAACACTGTAGCCTCAATTTTAATTATGCAATAATCGAGCAAAACTGAAAATTATAATATTTACACGCGTTATTATACCACGTTACTAGATGACGAAATAGTTAAGAAGTTTCAGGGCTTCAAAAATAATGAAACAATGTTTTTTCTTCCACCAGATAAATTTAGAGCTCTGATTTCCATTCTTTTTTGCTCACCCTAACGTTATTTGTGATTCCAGCAAGCCCCATTACATCATACAGATAGAAAACATCGTTGTTGTTAGCACCATCGGACAACAGGGCCATTTGGAATTTAGAGGTCTGTAAAATTTGAAAATAAAATGCAAGGATGCAATAATATTTTTACGATGACTGTTACTCAATGACTTTCGATACGCTTGATCCTCTCAAGTTAAAGGTGCGTAAGAACATTTCTTACATACCTCTTTCATAAAGATAGAAAAATTCCGGTATTTTAGCGGTGGTAGACAAATCTATCTTACACTGCTCGCTTGGTTGCTCATACAAGATAAGAAAAGCACGCGACTAAATTCGATCGTTTCTAGCCCAAAGCAGCTGCTTCCAGCAATTTGTTCAACAAAACTAGACTACATTGGTGTGAATTCATAGGGTATATTCTTGATTCACACTCGTTTTCAACGAAAAACAAATCAAAACTGCATCTCTTTTCAATTTGACAACGATTTATTTACATTTGACGTCATATCCGCAATAAACACAACGTCATCAGACTGAGTTAATTAAAGCACGGTACCAGGTGACGTTACCGGTAAAATAAATTTAGGCTTAATCGGGGTATGTAAGAAAAAGAATCGATCATGGGTGGTCAGTGGAGAAAGGAAAATCCCAACCCTCGGGTCCACCGTTCCGGTGGGAAACCCGGCGAGCCTCGTTTCCCACTGGAACGGGTGGACCCTCGGGTTGGGATTTTCCTATCTCCACTGACCACCCATAATGGATTCTATTTATCTAAAATGTGCTTCAAACTATAACCTCACAATTAAACAACTAAAAGACTTATCTGTTTGGTAGTGTCTAGCCGCCCCGGCCCGGACGTTTAGACCGATAGTCTAGCCGTCCGGCCGTCCGGCCGTCCGGGTCTGTACGTTTAGACCGGTCGTCTATCCGTCCGGGTCTGGACGACTAGCATATATCCACCCATAGACTAGCCGTCCGGGTCAAATATGTATGTTTGGTTGGTTTGCCAAAACCACTTTTCTTTGAGCAGCCACAGACCTGCGAAGCGGCTAACAAGTAATTAATGAGCGTTCAAATGATTATAAGCTTTGCTTGGAGGCACAAGTACATGTAGTCCATCCTTTTCTCACGGCCCCCATTGGTGGGCCCTGTGCTGCATGTGTCGTCAGGCAAAGCTTATAACCGACTGACCGTCTGAGTAGTTGTTTCCAACCTACCCAGGAAAGAAGCGACATATTCAAATTATCCGTACAAATAAACTTTAATTCTACTTGCTTTGTTAACCTTTAAAGCATGATTTATTCCTCATGCCGTGACATCACAAAGTGGGACATACTTCACATTAGATTGAGACAACTTCCTGCTATTGCCATATTTGTTGACTGGGACTTAAATACTTCGTATTGTCCAATGACGGAACCTAATGATCAATTGCTCTAATTATCATCCGCGCCATAAAGAGTCGAACCAGGACCTCTTGCGCGCTATTATTCTCTTTCGAATTTCGTATTTCTTATTTTAGTACACGATGCATTAAACCCGAAGCATAATTATAATTCACCCTCCATTTTTTATTTGTTCCCTATTTACAATTTGGCATTTATTGAAATTTTGGACACTGATTTTGACGCAAAATGAAATGTAACAAACCATAATTGTCCTGGCTGATATATCAGGAAAACATGTCCGTGAAATGCAAACACCCTTATACCCCATTTTATATAGTAAAACTAATCTATGTTTTGGAGCAAAAATAGGAAAAATATCAAAACTTTTCTCTAAAATTGTTATTTTTTACAACTTGAAAAATCTCTGTATATTGCATGGGCGTGTTTTTCGTAATGAAATGCAGATGTCTTATGTTCAATGACAACACCCGGCAGCTCGCTTTAAAAGCCGAAATGCACCGAGAGGCAGCTGTAGCACTAGTACTGTACAGCTTTACTATCAACGGTTATCAACTGGCATCAATATATATTTTGCTATCGTCTATGATATAGTAATGCATGGTTTCTTGGCACCAGACGCTTTGTTGAAACTGAAATGGTCTGCGTCTCAAAGGAAACAACAAGTCTTTAAAGGGCTTTAAAGGGCTTATATGATTTTTCCGGTATGTTTAAAGGAACAAATACTGAAATATATTATGCAGCGACTCAAAATATCGTCATACTACATAGCCCCTATATTTATTATATATAATGGTAATAACTACTGACCTAATAAATGTAATTTCTACCTACTACATCATTTTGCTTAACGCATCAAAAGGAAGCGTACTAGTACTTAACGTTAATTTAAGTGACGGGTTTTACACGTTCATTCTCCGCCATGATGCAGCGATACGTAGATGAAACAGAGGAAAAGAATAAAACACTTTAAAAATATACTGTCCTTGTTGCGAACTTAAAGGAGTTCTATCTGACGAGAAAATAAATCCAATCGACATTCGTACGAATGTCGTGCGACACTCTCACGAATGCCTCGCGACTGACGTACGAATGAAAATAAAAATAAGCTACATTCGTGGGAACGTCGTGAGACATTCTCACGAATGCCTCACGATTGTCATGCGACAGTCGCGCGACTATCGGAGAGTCGCGCGACAGTCGCGAGATATATGTTCAAAATTATACCGAAATTCGCGAACTTGTCGCATAATGTCCATTCAATGAGACTTCAACGTGAAAGTTGTGTTTTATATCGTTAACTTTTGTCGCGAAATAGTCGCGAACTATTCGCCAAAAAGTCTCCAGTTGTCGCATTCCAGTAAGGTAGAGGCTTTTAGCCTCTTCGTTGGCCCTTTAGGTAAGGCAACATGATCCCAACGATATTTACTGCAATTATGCAATAGAGAGATTATACAGAAAACAAATAGTCTGTCTATTCCCGAACGCCGGCAGTTTCCGAACGATAGCTATCAACTCCTTACCCTAGCTCAGCACATGGTATTTCATACCATTATTTGTGTCCGTAGTGTACAATGAAAACAATAGGCTAACGTCAAAAGAAAAACGTTACCACTAGGAGCGGTTGAAAAGCTGTATTTTCCAATTTTTTGTACGATTACTTTAATTTACACATCCGGCCACTACTTCATTTTATCTGTTTTCAAATGTCAATAATTGAGCATTAATTCCATGCCATTTTGTAATACACGATCTTGTAAACTAACGTCATTGTAACGTCATAATGGCACATGCTAAACAAGTATATATATATATATCAATAAATATGGCGGCCCCCGTGGCCGAGTGGTTAAGGTCGCTGACTTCAGTGCTCTTGATCATTCGATCATCTCACCGATGTGGGTTCGCGCCTAGCACGGGGCGCGAATTCATATGTGAGACAAGCCATGTTCTGCTTGCGGGTGTGTCAGGTGTTTTTTCCCCGGGTACTCCGGTTTTCGCCCCACCTACCGATTGATTCGTCTCAATATGAGTGAAAAAAGCTTGAAAGGGACGTAAAACTGAATCAAAAAAAAAAAAAAAAAAAAAAAAAAAAAAAATCAATAAATATTTCATCAAAATGATCATTTTCAAGAAAGTCGGGCTTTCTTTTCGCATTTCTGTTGCGAATTAGTATAAATCAAACATACATACTCACAATAAAGGAAGGATATTTCACAATACACGGTGTTGTATTTTTATCAAAACAGTAAAATAAGAAAAGTATAATCTTACCTCTCCTTCCGAATTAGAAATATACCACGTGATAACCAATCCTTTGTATGTGGCTAATATCGCATCTGTTATCGCGTTTTTGTCTACGGGTACACAATCATACTTTCTGGACACCAAGTCCTCAATATCAGCCCTATCGAAGGTGTTGGTGTAATCAAGTGGCCTAAATGCCATGGAATAGCTGTAGGCTGTTAAATAATTGAGCCGCATCGTGAGAAAACCGGATTTTTGCCTATGCGAAAACAAAGGCGCAGATCAGCTTCGCGGTAACCGCGAAGCTGATCAGCGCCTTTGTTTTCGCTACACGGATAGTATATTTCCCCTTCTTCTTATATCCGAAATTTCAAGCTTCTAGCCTGCTTCTGAGACTGTACAGCCCGGTTTGTGTCGGACCTTGTCGGAAACCCCGAAGACCGGTTTTCTCGCGTCGCGGCTCATATAGTGCAAAGTTGTATAATACATTATGAGAATTGCCATGTAATATATAGATTTTTCTGAAGTTGTAAACAATGAACATTTTCCGCAGAAAAAGTTTTTTATATTTTTTTCTTATTTTTGCTGAAAACATAAATTGTGGGTACACGTTAGATCCGCCTCACCGAGGCCAAAATGGAAATCATGCGAGGTTTATGGTTGTCTTTGTTACCTGCAAGAATGACGAATATTCAATCAAAAACGAAGCAACTAGAGCGTTAACAAAGTTGTCCTCATAATCCATCTATGGACTTATTTCAAGATGGTCCATGAGCCAATACCGTAAATTTTGGGGGTCGGTACCATCTAGCCTGAACAAATCCCCTTATGATTTTCATGTAGGACTATGTTTGTAGACTTGTAAAAAATCGGGGGGACTTGCATTGCTGGTAGCTTTAATGGTGAAACGACACGTTATTTACGATACCCCATAATTAAAAAAAACGTCATTTTAACACAAAAACGGTAGGGAATAGTATTCTAGCTATCCATATCCCCGTTTCCTCCCCAAGGGAAATTTCTAAACTATTATTTTCTAAAAGTAAATAAAAAAGCTATCAAATCCTGTTTTCTGCCATCTGAAAGTCGAGGCGTTTGCGTTTTACGCTATGTTTTATTAAATTACTCTAAATATTCAATTTTAGCGTCAATAATGGAGGTACACATAGAAAATTGAAAATATCTCAATTGTTTTTTTATCCTAGACCATTGAACGTGGTCTCATTCTTAAGCTTAGACATATCCCTTTTATCCTATGATAAGTAATGGAAATTATCTTACTTGCATATTCATGAATTTTCATTAAAACATTAAAATGAAAAAAAAAAAAATAAATAAATAAAAATCAATTATCCCATAAAAAAACTAATTTCAGGCCTAAACTATCATTGTGGCTCCTTGTTATTGTATCAGTTATTCTATTTGATAAATTTGTTGATGCCATGGGCCTAAATGAAAATCATCTCATTTGCATTTTCATGAATATTAATGAAAATGACTAAAATCAGGATTTACAAAGGGAAAATAATTATATTGCCATTTGAAGGGTTTGGTTTGGGTTATAGGATGTAATTTGAACCCTTAGAACAAATAATCAAGGGTGCCAGTTTGGTCAGAGGATCACTTTAATGCCCATTTGTGTCACCTAAAATCACAGAGTGTTCAATACAACCCCTAATAAGCGCAGTTAGTAAGGTGATACACCTATATTACCACATGTATCTTGGCTACTGATAGACCTAGAAAGCAGAAATAGGTATCAAATGATTGCTTTTGCAATGCTATATAACTATGTAATAAGATATAATTATCAAACTGACTTCTGTGTGTTCGAATATTAACGAAAACTTCATGTATTAGTTTAAAATCACAGAAAATGGAGAATACCAGTCTCAGCAACCAAAAGCTTTAAAGAGCTTGAATTGGTATCAAATGATTGCCATGACAATGCTCTATAACCATGTAATAAGATATATAAACAAGCTGGCTATCTTAAGGCTCAAATATTAAAAAAGAACTCCAAATATTAGAGAAAAATAACAAATAAACGAAGGGGAAAAATCAACGAAATTCAGAAATCGCAGCAACCAAAAATTCCAAAGACTTGAAATTTGTATTAAATTATTGTTATGATAATGTTCTTTATTAATGTGAAAAAAATACAGAATGATTTTGACCTAATTGGTGTTCAAATATTGATGAGAACTTTCAATTTTAGAGACAAATCACAGACCAAGGTAGGGGGTATACCTACAGAAACGTTTATAGCTCAGCAGCCAAAAGCCATAGAGAGCTGAAGTTTGTAACAAATGATTGCTATGATAACATTCTAAAACGACATAATAAGATACATTAATAGTCAGACTTTTGTGCTGTTCAAATATTGAGGAAACTTCAAATATTAGAGAAAAATCACAGAAAATGGAGGGGGTATACCTACAAAAACGTGTATTTCTCAGGAACCAAAAGTCATAAAGAACAGAAATTGGTATCAAATGATTGCTATAACAATATTTTATAATTATACTATTAGATATATCAATAAGCTGACTCTCTTGTAGCGCAAATACTTAAGGGAACTTCAGATATAGGAGAAAAATCACCGGCAAACGAAGGGGGTATACAAGTAAAACTGCTGATATCTCAGTGACCAAAAGCTCTAGAGAGCTAAAATTTAAATCAAATGATTGTTAGAATTATGTTCTATAATCATTAGATAAGAAACATAATTAATTTGACTTTATCATTGTTGGAATATAGATGAGAACTTTAAATATAAGATAAAAATCTCAGAAAAATATAGGGGGTATGCCAACGGAAACGTATATATCTCAGCAACCAAAAGTCCTAGACAGCTGAAATTGGTATCAAATGATTGCTATGACAGTATTCTATAACCATGTAAAGGGTATGTAAATAAAATGTCTTTCTTTTTTCTCGAATATTTAAGAGAACTTAAGCTATAGAAGAAAAAACATTTGCAAACGAAGGGGGTATGCCAATAAAACTGCTGATATATCAGTGACCAAAAGCTCTAGAGAGCTAAAATTGGTATAAAAGATTGCAAGAATAATGTTCTATAAACATAAGATAAAGAACATAAATAATTTGACTTTCTCATTGTTGGAATATAGATGAAAACTTTAAATATTAGGTAAAAATCTCAAAAAAATATAGGGGGTATACCAACGGAAACGTATATGTCTCAGCAACCAAAAGTCCTAGACAGCTGAAATTGGTATCAAATAATTGCTATGACAATGTTGTATAACCATGTAAAGGGTATGTAAACAAAATATGTTTTTTTCTTTCTCGAATATTTAAGAGAACTTAAGCTATAGGAGAAAAAACATTTGCAAACGAAGGGGGTATACCAAGAAAACTGCTAATATATCAGTAACCAAAAGATCTAGAGAGCTTAAATTGGTATCAAATGATTGCTAGAATAACTTTCTTTAATCATGTGATAAAAGATAAATAATTTGACTTTCTCATTGATGAAATAGTGATGAGAACTTTAAATATTAGATAAAAAATCTCAGAAAAATATAGGGGTATACCAACGGAAACGTATATATCTCAATAACCAAAAGTTCTAGAGACTTAAAATGCTACAATATGATTGCTTTGACAATATTCTATAACTATGTAACAAGTATATAAACAAACTGACTTTCTTGTTGCTCAAATATACTGAGAGGAACTAGAAACTTAAGTTTTGTCTTTAGAGAGTCCCTGTTTTGAATCAATACAAAAAATTGGTTTCCTATTATAAAAATTGCTTAAAGTAACGCTTCTGTTACAATATTGGTTCGTCACAAAATAAGAAATTTGCCCAGGGGACTGCCTCTGGTCAGATTTTTGACGCAATGGTCAAAATCAGAGTGTTCAAATTCATTTATCTAATCCAAAGCTCAACTGTATGATGCTGTAAAGAACCATAAATCTTTATTTGTGTCTCAAACCAATGGAGCTTTAAGAAAGTTGTCCCCTGTACATTTTATGCATTGAAAATCACACGTTAGTATTCCCCGAAGTTCTCAACTTAACGTCATAAACGTAGCCATTATTTTGCTTCCATTGCGAGTTTGCAGACTTTTTCTTCCATTAGGTTTTTAGAAATTGTCACATGGTATCAATTTTGCACTGTAAGCAGTTTTTGCATAAACGTAAACGTCCGCTCAACTATGCTTGACGTCACATTGACGTTTGAAGTGTAGGTGAACCACGCTTTCCTGTACAAGGAAACTAATCCATTTAAACTTTATTTAATGCGTATATCATTTGCTGATCTAATGAAACGCCTGTTTGCAAAAAAAGGTACCTGAATTCCTAACTTTGACGTGACGCTAACAATAAAAACGTTAACATTGTAAACACCGACAGCGGATTAAAGATTTCAATGTCGAGAAGACAAATGCCTTGTCTGAGATTCAATGCACACCAACTTCAATCATTCATCATGAAAATTCTTTACCGACATAAGAAAACGTCGAAAATGCACTTTCATGTTTGACGTCAAAAATTAAACTTAACGTTTTGCAGCTAAACATTTCACATTAACATTATGTTGAGCAAATTCTAATGACTTCGAACGCAGATGTTTATGCTCGTTTACTTACATCATCGAAAATGCCTCTTGTCATGGTCGTGCATGATTTTTCGTATGAAAACGTCAAAATGAAGTAACTCAATTCCAAATGATGGAATGCAATTTTCAAAATGCAAAATGTATAGCAGAAGTGCACACTGTCATAATCAAAATATACCAACTAGTTATATGTAAATTATATCTAAAATAAGCAAAGAATAAAAAATGTTGGAAACTTAAGTTTCTATTCCTCTCAGTATATTTAAAAGAACTGAAGATATAAGAGAAAAATCACTTGCAAACGAAGGGGGTATACCAATAAAACTGCTAATATCTCATCGACAAAAAGCCCTAGAAAGCTGAAATTGGTATGGTATCAAATGATGGCTAACATAACGCTTTAAAACCACTTGGTAAGTCACTTAAACAATCTGACTTACTTTTTTTGAATATTGATAAAAAAACTTTAATATTAGAGAAAAATCACAGAAAAATTAAGGGGTATACCACCAAAAAACTTAATACGTCAGCAACCAAAAAGTATAGAGAGCTTAAATTGATATCAAATGATTGCTATGGTAATGTTCTATAATCATAAGATAAGATTTATGAAAAATTAGACTTTAATAGTATTTGAATATTGATGAAAACTTAAAATATTAGATAAAAAATCACAGAAAAATATAGGGGGTATACCAAAGGAAACATATATATCTCAACAACCAAAAGTCCTAGAGAGCTGATATTGGTATCAAATAATTGATATGACAATATTCTATGACCATGTAAAAGGTATATAGCAAGCTGACTTTTTTGCTGCTTAAATATTTGAGAAAACTTAAGATATAGGAGAAAAATCACTGGCAAAGAAGGGGGTATATCAATAAAACTGCTGGTATCTCAATAAAACTGCTGGTATCTCAGTTACCAAAGGCTCTACAGAGCTGAAATTGCTATAAAATGATTGCTATGACAATATTCTATAACCATGCAACAAGTATATAAACAAGCTGACTTTCTTGTTTCTCAAATATTTAAAAGAACTTAAGATATAAGAGAAAATCAATTGCAAACGAAGGGGGTATACCAATAAAACTAATACTATCTCAATGACAAACAGCTCTAGAAAGCTGAAATTGGTATCAAATAATTGCTAAGATAATGTTCTAAAATCAAGTGGTAAGACACACAAACAACCTGACTTACTTTTTTCGAATATTGATAAAAACCATAAATATTAGAGAAAAATCATAGAAAAAAGTGGAGGGGGTATACCCCACAAAAATCTTTATAACTTGGCAACCAAAAGTTATAGAGAGCCGAAATTGGTATCAAATGATTGCTATGGTATTGCTCTATAATCATAGGATAAGATTTATGAAAAACTAGGCTTTCTTAGTGTTCAATATTGATGAGAACTTAAAATATTAGATAAAAATGACAGAAAAATAGAGGGGGTATACCAACAGAAACGTTTATATCTCAGCAGCCAAAAGTCCTAGAGAGCTGAAATTGGTATCAAATGATTGATATGACAATAATTGATAGCCGTGTCATATAATAAGACATATGAACAAGCTGACTATCTTGTTCCAAAAATTGAAGAAACTTAAGATATAAGAGAAAAACACAGACAAATGAAGGGGGTATACTAGAATAAACTCGAAGATTTTAACCATAAAGCTACCACCTAGAAAGGTCCCCCCGATTTTATCTAATTCTATACATGCCAAAATTGTGAAAAAGTGCGGGGGGATCTGTTCAGGTCAGGTGGTACCGACATCTTAAATAGCTCATGGACCAAGACACACAAAGGCGGCTAATGCCGCACCGGCTACGATTTCATTACGAAAACTTGCCCATGCAATATACATATTTTTTTTTTTTGAGCTTAAAAACCGAAAATTTTTTATCGGAAAAAAATGATATTTTTGTTATTTTTGCTCAAACCATCGATTGTGGGTACAGGTTAGATCCGCTTCGCCGAGCAAAAAATTAAACTGTTTTGGAGCAAAAATAAGAAAAATAGGTATACCCCTGTATACCCCAGTTATACTATTTAAAAGTGGGGCATAAGGGGGTATACATTACACGGACATGTTTTCATGATGGAACTCATCCGAGATACTGTGGTTTCCCTTCTATCTACAAGAATGGAAAATAGTGCAGCCCAAAATTAAAGTCGCCAGGTTGTTAAAAGTAAAATCACCATTATAAACCTGTGTGAGATGTATGTGCTGCCTTGGAAACCTGTGCTTTGATCCAATTTAGTCAAAATCCCAGTGCAAAGCTGTTAGGGTTTATGCGCCAAAGTTGACGTTAATATTAGGTAGCCTCGACGTTTAACGTCGTTTCCTGTTTTGTATAACGTTGCTATGTTTCGTTGCGGCTCAAGAACCATCCTATATGCTCATCTTGTCAGCATTTGGCTCAGATGAGACCGGTAACAAGTAGTAGAACCACATTCTGACCATTATATACCTATTATTACTCACTTGCGTCATCGTAAGGGACGACATACGGCGCAAACAAAACGTTGGCATGTCCATGTGCCATCCCAGTCCCAGTGGTGGATTCACTGGGAGGCGAAGTTATTGCCCATGCCGGATTAGCGGTCCCATCCTGAGCTTCGCAAAATCCAGTCTGAAAACACTGAAATTAACATCAAATGCGGTTAAAGGAATAGGTTTAAAAACATTATCCTTCATTTCAAAAGAAAGAGATCAGCAAAACAAACATTTTGACACCACATTCATTAAAATCGGTTAAGTGGTTTTGAAGATATGAAAGTTTTAAGATTCAACAATGGCCGCCTTTGGTGGCCGCCATTTTGTTTAGCTAGTCACGTGATCAGTATGATTCTATTAAGTGAATGAAAAGTATTTCAACAACTTTCATACTTTAATATGCATGGAAATGACAGATATTTATAATTCCATGATTGTGAGGGAGTGACTTCAAACCCTCACAGCCTCGTTCTGGATTTGG
This sequence comes from Rugalucina vietnamica, assembly GCA_964017185.1. Taxonomy (NCBI): domain Eukaryota; kingdom Metazoa; phylum Mollusca; class Bivalvia; order Lucinida; family Lucinidae; genus Rugalucina; species Rugalucina vietnamica. The sequence goes on from OZ024885.1 coordinate 11,453,491, forward strand.
GCCATCAAAATTTTCAAACCGCTATAATTTTCTTATACCTTGGTTGGTTTTCATGAAATTTGTCGCAAACTGTTCAGCTACATGAAGGCTTTCATAAAATGCACACACAATAGTTTGTGGGCCTATTCCTTTAAAGATTTACTTCTGAAAGAGCTAAGCTCACTTAATTGTCGTTGATTTGTAAGCTTCTTTGGGTTTACTGGTAAGGGTATCCATTGAACTTCACATAATAACATAAATCATTTGTCATTCATAAAATTAGTAATTAGACGTCTGACCCCTAGACTATTTTGACAAATTTATTTACATTCGCTGCCACTCAAGTTATAAATCCTGAATCCCGTCATAGATATTCCGTTATAGATATGAATAAAATGAATATATTTCACCAAAAGGGAAACGTGTGTCACTCATATTTTAAGGGTAAATGTGTGACGTCTGTCTACTACGATTGTTTAGTATGGTAGAAAAAAAGCTAAATCATGCAAGAGCATATTGTTCGTCATGACAAATAAGTATTCAAAAGTTGGTGGCATAAACTTGTACAAACTCTTTAAACTGATAATTAAGTTAACTTAATTATTCTTCCCTCTTCCGAACATTAAATTTTACTATAATGTGATTGAAACATAAAAAGTAAATAGTGCTATGATCCGCCGTCTACTCTGTATCGAAAGTAATACGGGGACCCCAACTGTTAATCATGATTACTGATGCGACGTGGAATGTTAATGTATGCTATAATGAAGTTTCGTATGCGTCGGCGAGATCATTACGAATGCGACGATCAACATCCTCTGTCCATGGACGGTAAGTACCACATGATTTGCTCTCGTGAAAATAAACAAAGCCGAGTTTACAAAATCGGTGTCCAATTCTTCTATATTCTCAATTAAAGGAATAGGTTTACAAACAGTATCCTTCATTTCAAAAGAAAAAGATCAGCGAAACAAACATTTTGACACCCTATTCATTAAAATCGGTTAAGTGGTATTGAAGATATGAAAGTTTAAATATTCAACAATGGCCGCCTTTGGTGGTCGCCATTTTTTTAGCTAGTCACGTGACCAAGAAAGAAAAATGCTTATTTACAGCAGTAGGCTTACTTTTTACATTCGAAAACAGATCAGTATGCTTCTATTAAGTGAATGAAAAGTATTTCAACAACTTTCATAATTTAAATTTGCTTGGAAACGGCAGATATTTATAATTCCATGATTGTGAGGGAGTGACGTCATACCCTTACAGCCTAGTTCTGGATTTGGGCCATCACAATTTTCAAAATGCTAGAATTTTCTTACACCTTGGATGATTTTCATGAAATTTGTTTCAAACTGTTCAGCTTCATAAAGGGTTTTATAAAACGCACATACAATCGTTTGTGAGCCTATTTCTTTAAAGTCAATTGAAATACTTTCGGCACTTGTGTTTTAAGCTAATGCTTTATTAAGTTGACCGGTAGATACAACGCTGCCACGGAAACTCATTTCATTCTTAAAGAATTTTTTTATTGTATTGGCCATAAACTAAGAAGCATATCACAGTCCTGTGGGTATCTGTATTGAAATATGTATCCAAACGGCTTTGAAATTGCACATTTATCTACTGAGCGAGAAAAACAGTAAGATAAGCAGCTTTTTATGCATCGCAGACGAAGGTGCGTACTACTAGAATGAGTCATTTAAGACTTTTCAAAATAACTTCAAGTAGGAACATAGAATAATTTGGCAGTTCACAGTGGGCGCCGATTTTGTAAACTCCGCTTTGTTTATTTTCACGAGAGCAAAACATGTGGTAGTTACCGTCCAAGGGCAGAGGATGTGGAACGTTGCATTCGTAACGATCTCACCGACGCATACGAAACTTCATAATAGCAAGCATTAACATTCCACGTCTCATCAATAATCACAACTTGAAATAAATACACCGCTACATATTTATTGTACTTTGTAGTCCGGAAATTAACTTACCACCATTACACCAATTGGTTCTCCGAATGCGCTGAAAAAGCCTGATGTAATATTAATATCGACTCCATTTTCCAGGGCTGTTTTTGCCGTATCACCCGCAATAGAATTCACTGTAATAATAGTGAATACAATAATACAATAAACTGCCTCTTTGACGTTACAATAAACGATAGTTTTAATATAATGTTTAGATTATTGTTTTTATTATTATTGTGTTTACTGGACCAATAGTGTTATAATCATAAAAACTTAGAATACAGGTTTTAAATTATTTAATTTTCAGGCGCCTCGATATCAATATAATAGACAACTGTAGTGAGCTCAATGATCTATAGAATACCAATATTGTGATGAAGATCATATGGTAGCCGAAAGTTGAATATTCCATGAATAATAAGCAAAAATAATGGAACAGTGAAAATGAATCGATACTACTTGCTTTGTTATTTCTGATTCTGAAAAAATATAATTAATTGAACAGATGTTTTCACTTCTACAAGGCCGCTTTTGAATCAGTTTCGCTGGTATCAAAAGGGAAATGACCATTACATTCCAAGTTGTAGCTTAAAAGCTTGTTATTATAGCTTGAAGAAAATTCTATAGGCATTTATAAAATTATAAAACACCGTAAAGTCACTCTATTTATTGACGTTTCTGCCTTTGGCCTTGTTCAAAATTTTGACATTATGACATACTGCAAATTTACTACATTTCGATGATTTTCATGTGCGCCGCCATTAAATTATAAAAGGATGACGGAGATGTTACGTTATGGCAACGTCAAATCCGCCAACGTACGTGTCGTGCATTCGTAACTAGAAGGTTCCTTCATGAAATACCACATAAAGCGGCATTCAATTAAATTTTACCTGAAAAATATGAGAAGTGTTACTGATAAGCAGCATGTATATACATACATTAAAATCTGAACAATGTTACAGCCGCTTCACTGGAATTTCAATATATATGAAACCTGAAATGCGACGCAATTACGAATGCACGACACGATTTGACGTTGCCACAACGTAAGGTAATTTCCGTCATCCTTTTATAATTTAATGGCGGCGTACATGAAAATCATCGAAATGTAGTTAATTTGAAGTATGTCATAATTTTGAAAAAGGCCAAAGGCCGAAACGTCAATAAATAGAGTGCCTTTTTTACGGTGTTATTATAGCATACAGACTGTCAGGCAGGACTATATGATCGCGATTTACGGCAAGTTGTGGTTTGGGCCTTGTATCTCATATACTATCAGAATTTAATGATTTTTGTATCAACAAATTGGCATTTTTCCGTTCTAACATCCATACATTAGATATTTTGAAAATTTATTTTTGAAAAGTGTTTACAAGGTTTGATTTTACGCCGGGATATGCATCTTTGTTAGAGGTGTTCGTGGGAAAATGCATATAGCAGCTTAAAATGCGTGAAAAGACCCACCGATTTGTAGTTTTATGTTATCTAAAGTAGATAAACAGATAAGCATTCACCTTTTCAAAAATCAGTCTTTTGTCATTCTCAGGATATATTCGAAGATGTACTAGACAACTATGTTCAAAAATATGAAACTAATTTGCTGCATTGTAGTTTTGCTCTGGAATGCATATATTCATTTTTACCTTTCAATTTTGTTAATTGGCAGGTATATTTTGTGAAAATCATTACAGTTTCAATTATATTCCATTGACATAACTTAGATTTATTCCGTGAAAATGATATTGAAAAACAAACTATATTTATTATCGTTTTTAAAAAATCAATCACTGCTAAAAAGCATGGGTACCCCAAAACTATTGCGCTTTTTAGTAGCATTCAGTGTATACATTCTATTTCAAGATGTCTGTAAATTATAGGTTTATTTATCAACAGAAATTAGTATCGAGACGCCTTAATATTTTGCAAACTTGCCTTCTATATCTCTATTATTATTGCCCGGATTAGCCCCGTTGAAGGCTTGCAACAATCCTCCATTTCGGTTGAAAATGGTTGTTCCTTCTGATTGATGAAGCAACACGACTGTAACATACACTATCAGCATCCCTTGCATTGTTCAAAGATGACTGTTTAATTATAAAGCAAAGCTCTGAAATAGACATATAGGACTCATATTTTAACCTGCATCAAACAAGAGAAACCTCGTCATCGGAAAAGCGCGCTCATTACCGGAGTACCAATGGTCCTCTAAACTTTCAGCTGAGATATGGGATATATACAAATTAACTTGTTCAACCATTATGATCATATACATGCACATAGTCAGGGGAATAGCGGGATATGCAGGGACAGATGAACCCCTGAGGTCATTTATATTTTTAGAATCATAAACCTGTCCATTTGACTATTCCCTCAACGTTTTTCCCTTCAATGATAATTTAAACAGTTTACTGCATACGCAACCTCAGCTGGCCTTGTCTTTAAATAGGTCAAGGTCATCACAAGGTCATGATTCTTATACATGGTACTTAAGTTATCAATGATTCATGCGAAGTTTCGTTGAAATAAGTTCATCGATTCCGGAGAAGATGTTTTTGAAGGGGGTTTAACATATGTGGGCATATCGGTCATGGTAGTCCACAGTTTTTAGAGCATTTTTCACTTAATTTAGCTAGATCCGCCAAAATTGGTAAAAGCTCTGGCCAATCTGGTGAACAATCCGAGTTCTCTCATCAAATCATTAAATCAAATGTCTAGCAACAAAAACATCATTTTAATCGCCTAGCACTGACTATCACCCTACCTGTATTGGGGATATTTTACCCAACCCCCTCTTTCAGACAAGTGAATTTTCATAAAATATGCCCAAAGCCTGGGTCCCCATGCGTATTCTATGCAGAAGCACGCCCCATAAACCTCATGCAAATACTTAGAGAATCAACCCAGGATCATAATGTGCAGTGCACAAATATGTGCCATCCATCTACTTTTTTCGCTATTTGTGAACAAAGATAACCCTTGCAAAGTCGACAGTGGAGAGCGTCACCGGCTTTTAACCCAATCACGGTTGATTACTATGCTGCCTTCTTTAATTGCACGCCGGTGCATTCATTTTAGTTGGTTGGGGCCGGAGCTTCTTGTCTGTTGCTTGGCCCACCGGGGTCTTACTGATGTTTTTCTTTTGCTCCGGAGTTAGTAAGTTATTCGGCGCCCAGGGATCTCCATCGTCGGGCAGCTTACTGAATCTGTGAGTCCTGTTTTTTTTTTTTTTTTTTTTTTTTTTTTTTTTTTCATCGGGATGTTTATCTTGATTTATTTGTTTGTTCTTGATGATTCATTGACTAGTTAGAGATTCACCACGAGGACCAAAGAACTAACTAAATGTTATGAACCACTGCAGAAGCTGAGGGTGAGGTTATGGCCATGTAAACCCGCCAGTGACTTTGTGTTACTGATCGTTCCAAGTCGATACTTCTGTGGTGGTTCTTTTTGTTTTATGTCTTGGTGCTTAAAATATTTTTGTGCTGTTGGCGCCTTCTGTATTTTTTCATATTTTTAGTTAAGTTAAGGTAACTGAGTGGCCACCTATTGGGAAAATAGCTGCTCATTCGGCTTACGAAATGTTTTCATGGTATAAGTACCTGATTGTTGGTTTGGTTTTTTTCCCACCTCGGTTTTTGGAGTGGGAATCTTTTTCTGATTGCGCCTTTTCCTGATCTTTGCCTACTTGTACCTTTTTGACTGGCGAACGATCCGGGATTCTTATATAATTCCGGTTTTTACCAGTCTAAAAATAGAAAATAAGTATTTTCCACATGTTTGAGGTATAATTGATCCGATTTGGGGACAAAATTCGGCAAATTATTGGAAGAGGATAAGTTACAGCCCACTTTCATGCCCTACCCTTTAATATTGAATTTTTTGTACAACCTCAAAATTATGACACTGTGAACGGAACCTTAAAGCAATACTTTTTGCACCAGTTTCTGGCAATTTTGTCTAAAACTATTCTTTATTATAATTCAATTCAATTCAGGCAAAGAAAGTGGATTTACATTAAAACTGGCCTTTCAGGATAAGTCAGAACAAGTAATATGGTTTCGAGGCAATTTTATGTCGATTTTTGAGGAATGGAGCCCCATTTAACCGCATGCAGCTTTACTCACTCTGTGTTCGTGCGAGTGACCAACCGATCACAAAACAGTTGTGTCCACATATTGGGCCACCTGAACAAAGGTAACTGAGACCTTGAAATGGAAATTTAAAAAATCGGTTACTGCATTAAAGCAATTAAAGTGGATGTGTATTAAAACTGGCCTTTTCAGGAGAAGTCAGAACGAGCAATATGATTTCGAGACAATTTTAGATCGATTTTTTAGGAATGGAGCCCCAATTAAGCGCATCCAACTTACCTCACTCGGTGTTCGTGCGAGTGACCAACCGATAACGCAAAAGTTGTTTCCACATATTGGGCCACCTGAACAAAGGCAACTGAGACCTTGAGATGGAAATTTAAAAGATCGGTTTTTGCATTAAGGTAGCAGTCAACAGCTGTTAGAGCAGTTTTCACTTAATTTAGCTAGATCCGCCAAAATTGGTAAAAGCTCTGGGCAATCTGGTGAACAATCCGAGTTCTCTCATAAAATCATTAAATCAAATGTCTAACAACAAAATAACATCATTTTAATCGCCTAGCACTGACTATCACTCTACCTGTATTGGGGCTATTTTCCCCTACCCCCTCTTTCAGACCAGTGAATTTTCGTAAAATATGCCCAAAGCCTGGGTCCCTATGCGTATTCTATGCAGAAGCACGCCCCATAAACCTCATGCAAATACTTAGAAAATCAACCCAGGATCATAATGAGCAGAGCACAAATATGTGCCATCCGTCTACTTTTTTCGCTTTTTGTGAACAAAGAGAGCCGTTGCAAAGTCGACAGTGGAGAGCGTCACCGGCTTTGACTGGCGAACGATCCGGGATCCTTATATAATTCCGGTTTTTTTACCAGTGTAAAAATTGAAAATAGAAAAAGTATTTTTCACATGTTTGAGGCATAATTGATTCGATTTGGGGAAAGATGTCGGCAAATTATCGGAAGAGGATAATTTACAGCCCACTTTTATGCCCTACCCCTTAAAATTGAAATTTTTGGACACCTCAAAAGTACGAAACTATGAACGGAACCTATTAGTTCATCCTTCCTTAAGATGTTTTATACCCCACCCATCTCAAACCCAACTCCGGACGTCTTGAACTGTGTTTTGCCTCTGGACGCAGTTGGGTGTGGACGAATGAGTGAGGTTGACGTTGCGCACCTCTTCCTCACTAATAATCCAATTTCATAGTGCACGTCATCTTGTTTTTCAACACACAAGCACTTGCATACATAACAATTTCATAATACATCCACGACAAACCTACGAATGTCCTGTGGCGATGGGCGAGTGGTGAAGCAGCAGGTGTAAGACACACTGGGAGCTGAAGTTGCAGACATGCACGCAGGCGACTCAGTTTTATATATGGTGTTTCCGTTAGGAGAAGCAGTGAACAGCCCACTTTTATGCCCTACCCCTTAAAATTGAAATTTTTAAATAGGCAGTCAGCTGAGCGACTGAGCAGGCCAATTATGGACCGCATTGCTTACCCCCGTAGCATGAGAAAGGGGCTAGAAAACGTACCCTATACAATTGCCTGCTTCAATCCCCCTGGGTGCTTAACCGCGATCAGCCGAGATCCCTGCTAGTGGTCTAAAAAGTAAAAACAACAAAAAAAAAAACTGTAGCTTAGAAGCATATAATGTGTGAACACTGATGGACAGTGCTCGGTCAGATAGATCCCAGCGTGTGCAGAGAACTTGGGAGGTATGATATTCAGATAGCTGCACTGAGTCAGATTTGGTTCGCAGATGTTGGGGAGATCAAAGAAGTTGGTGCTGAAAACACCTTCTTCTGGAGAGGACGCAACGGTGAAGAGAGGTGTGAAGCAGAAGTTGGCTTTGCCATTAAAACGGAACTTATTGGTCAGCTTTCAGGATTGCCAAAAGGCAAAAATGACCGCCTAATGACATTGAGATTTCCTCTGTCAGATAATATACATGCAACTATTATCAGTGCCTATGCACCCACGATGACCAATTCAGATGAGGTTAAGGACAAGTTTGATCGTGACGTAGACGACGTTATTTCTGCAACACGCCATACAGTCAAGCTTATCAATTTTGGCGACTTTAACGCCAGAGTTGGTACATACCACCAGACCTGGGAAGGAGTTATAACTCCAGAAGGTGTTGGAAAGTGCAACAGCAATGGCCACTTGCTTCTAAGGAAGTGTGCTGAGCATGATATTCTAATCACCAACACAGTCTTTCCTCTACCGAATAGTAACAAAATATCCTGGACGCATCCACGTTCCTAACACTTGCATTCCATAGACTACGTCATAGTGCGGAGAACAGACAGGCAGGATGTCAGAGTGACAAAGACTTTGTGTGCCGCAGACTAAGAATCCAGCCTGTGATGCAACATCAAGGCAAGAAAGCTCCTAAGAGATTGGTTGTCTCAAAGCATGAGACAAGCTTTCTGAACGGACATTTGTAACCAAAAGGATGTAATCAATCTCAATTCAGAGGAGCCCCAAGACAACTGGACAGTTTTTTTAAAAGTGATTCATTCTTCTGCTGCAACAACTTTAGGACATCCATCTCGCAAACATCTAGACCGGTTTGATGAGAATGATGACGAAATTCAGAGGCTTCTAGAAGAAAAGCACCGATTGCACAAGGAACATCATGATGCTACTAGCTCTGTGTCCAAGAAAGCAGCATACATCAACATTTGTAGGACAGTCCAGACCAAACTTCGGGACATGCAAGATTCCTGGCTAAGGAAGAGAACAGAAAATTTTCAGTCTTTTGTGGACAGAAAGGACATGAAGACATTCATGATGCACTGAAATCATTTATGGCCCAAAGAGCACAAGAAGCACCAAATTGCTGACAGATAAAGAAGCTATCGTAAAAAGGTGGACAGAACACTTCAATAGTTTGCTGAATCGATCATCAAGCATCAATGAACGGACAAAAACTGAAAGTTGTTGATACATTCACATACCTGGGAAGCACTCGCTCCAGAGCAATACAGATTGATGATGAGGTCACTGTCAGAATTTCAAAAGCCAGTGTGGCATTGGGAGACTCCGTGCAAATGTCTAAGTGCGAAATGGAATCAATAAAAATAAAACAGAGATCCACCTTCAAGCTTGACACTAAGCTGAAAGTCTACAAGGCAACCTGTAAACCACGTGACAAACAATTTCTTATTATGAAATAATTATGAATTAAAAATTAAAACTGAGATCCTTTATCATCCAGAGATATTGTATGCAAAGTATCATTTTGTTTGTCATGTGGGCTGGCACTTAACAATTAAAAAATGTGTTCAGAAATGGTCACAAATAGACACAAAAGTGCAAAATGTGCTCTCTTTATGGTTCTTCTGCATTGTAGGATAAATGAAAAACTTGTTCTGGTTTAAAAATGGAAACATATGACTGTTTTTATGAATAGTTTTCTCACCTAAATTCCAGATTTTTTTTTTTTTTTTAGCAAAATCTGAGACCAAAATCAGGCCTTAAACACCCTAGGCCTTTTGCTGTGATTGGAGCAGTTTCATAGAAAAGGCTCTTTGAATATAATGGTAATATACATGTTTATTGGCCCGGGCAGACCAGCCCCGATCCAATTGTTTTCAGAAATATTAAATCTTCAGTCCATCCCTTTTAAGTTTTCCTTTCAAATGACGTTTTGACAATTTTTCCTATGAAAATATACTAACCCAAACTCCTAACGCAACAAGAAATGTGGCCGAATTTTATAGAAATAAGTTTAGAAGGCAAACCAAACTGGGGATCACTGAGCTGTGCTCTAATTGACCAAAACGCTATTTTCCCATTTTCAGGGTATTGTTGACGTTTTGATGACCATGGCTTTGCATTTCACAATTCTGTAAGGTTTATCCATTCTGGAAAACGTTGTTGCATGGGAAAACACCGCCCCAATTTCTTACAGGATTACTTTGAACTTAAAAAACTTAGCGTTTTTGTGTTTCGCTTATTCATTCAATACAAATTAAAAATCTAAGAAAATCGCTAAAACAATGATTTACATTCATTTTAAAGTCCGAAACTGTCAAGTTGTGTTGCCTTTAAATGTTACTAAGCTCAGCTCCTAAGATCGTACCGGTTTGGGTTAAATCCTATCCAGAGAATTTTGCAAAAATCCAATTTTCGCCTACCATAAATCGATTGCATTTCATTTCCTGGTTACTGCTCAGCGATCCTCAGAATTTTAACCAAACATGCAGCGAATAACACACTTCTCCTCAGATGCGTTTGGATGTCCCATAAACTTCAAACGTTTGAAGTTAACGACGCTTCATTTACTGGTGTACGAATGCATGTCACATGCCGAATACCGGCAAAGTCCCATGCTTTTCGTTCTTTAACAGACGCACTGCCTCTGTAGAATCGATTGATTCGTGACAATTAGCGACTTGTGGTAAAAACTGAAGTTCCATGTGATGCTTGGATAACACAGCATTTTATTTTAAGATGTATTTCGGCCAAAGTGTAAACAGGACGAGCGCAACTGAGAAAACAAACCACTGTTGCGTTAGCTCTTTGGGCTAGTATACATGGGTGACCCCAAGTTGACATTGCCGTCAAATAGGTCAAGGTCATCCCAGGGTGATGATTTATATAATCTTTGTAGAGCTCCTCTTCCTGATGCTTCATGCCAAGTTTCAAAATCATTCGGCTTCAAAACATCACATGCAGTTACAGTAGCACTTCTGTAGTTTTCGGTCCTCGTGGTGAATCTCTACATAGTCGATGAACCATCGCGAAAAACAGATAAACGACGCGACGAATCAAAAAGAAGGACGAACAGATAGTTTATGCTGCTCGGTGTTTGGAGATCCCTTGAAAGCCAAACAACACTGAAAATCTTGAGCAGAAGAAACGCACCAGCTAAAATATGATGGGCCAAGCAACAGCAAAGAAACTCCCTACCCAACCAACCAAAATAGATTTTAGATGGGACCGTTAAGATTCTGACGCAAGACACACCGTTGTGCAATCAAAGAAGGAAGCTTGGTAATAAATTCTGATTGGGTTAAGATTAAGCATGCAGAAAAGCCCTGCTCATAAAGACCTCGCAACCGACGAGCAACCGTTTTGCGACCAGAAAAATAACGGTTGAAGTAAAGAATAGGGAACACCCCACCCAATCTCTAGCCTCCAACAGCGTAAGAAAAATCAGCAGAATGATCATAAGGTAGACGGTTATGCATATATATAATACGCATGAGTTTTAGGTTGTAATTACGCAGTAGTGATGAGTATCTCAAATGCTGGTAGACAGGTAGGTTGAAAGTTCGACGGATTTGTATACAATGCGCATTCATTTGAAGGTCTATCTTAATAATAGACGGGCTTTCCTCATAATTTTCTTATTAGTGATAAACGCAGTAGATACTAATTGTTACCTCTTCCCGTAACATGACTGCAAATGTGGAGTTTTCATTATGTTGCAGCGGCTTGACTACATCATGAACCTTATCTACATCTGTAATTGCCCATGGTTGACAGGCATGCGCAATTCTTTCACTTTCGTCGACCTCTCGACATGTGGATCTGTCGACCAACAAAATAAACGTATCCTCCTACACCCTTTGATCATATTAACTTGGTCACCGGTGGATTTATGTTCTGGGACACATTACAGACATACAATGATTTAGATGTATACTACTGGCATAAAGTTAAGCATATTCAATTTGTGATCTTCATTTGGGATTTGAACGCAAAGAATCAAATCATTTGAAACATTTCCAAATTTTGTTTGTAATTTTGACAAAACCTTCATACCAGCCATTCAAGAAAGAAACGATAATCAGTCTACGATTGAGCAAAGGGCTACAAAAGCACATCGAAAATTACTCATAAAATTGTAAAAATATAGTAGGGAAAATACGGAGGTCAAAGGTGAGCACAGCTTCTCAGAAGACATTAAGACGGTGAAGATTTTTTCTAAACGTTTAGTTTTTAGCAACCAGTTTCAGAATATGCTAAAAAATGTCCAATGACACCAGAGAAAACTCTGTCTTTTACAATATTCTGGCTTTGGTTGCCGGTTTATAGAGGGCTACTGATGAGGGTTCATTACCCGAAATTGCGCAATATAGTCCATACTATCTCTCTTTGAATGCTTTTACTGCTTCCAAAGGAATAAACCTTTATTTTTATCGACCACTTCCGGTTAATATTCCGTGTATCATCCCCTCTATCGAATAACAACTTGGCACCTGCTGATCATGGAAGTCATTGGATTCATGCGCCTTTCCCGTGGTATCTTGTCCCACTCCTCCAGCTGAGCTTGGCAAAGCTCGCGTATATTGAACATGGCTGGTTCCCGGTTTCAAACTCGGCGGCCAAGCTCGTCCCACGAGTGATCGACGGGGTCCAAGTCTGGCGAGAAGCTCGGCCATGGAAGACTAGCGATGTGGTGCTGATTTTGTATTTCCCGATGGTGCCTGCACGATGTGGCCTTGCATTGTCATCTGGTAGTACCATATTCTGGCCGTAAGGGGAGTAGAGGAAGTGCCTAACGACGGGTTCAAGAATCACGTCCCGTTACTTTTTGAATTTAGATTACCATTCACCCCTTTTAAATCAATAATGCAATCGGAAGATAATGTACTCCACATCATTTGCCCCATGCCACAGTTCCTTGCACACAGGGTCTAATTAAGTATTCACCAGAGAGGTGTCAAAAGTGGGTTCGACCGTTTGTTTCCGACAGAACGTTCTGCCAGCTACGTAGTCACTTCATACCAGCCCCTCTGATGCCGACATTTCGCCATTTCACCCTTACTTTTCCTTTTTCATGGCATATTTTAATATAAAAATTGTTTTAAAGACTTGGTTAATTACCAAATTGCAAAGAAGAATCATGCTTGTTTAACTCGTGCACAGTGCTTTCACTCGAGCTTCTAGAACGTGTTCAGTGTTGCATAAAACGAATCGAATTTACCAAAGTTTTGTTCCTAAATTACTAGTTCACATACAGGTTAAAAACAAATCTGAAATTTTATTTTATGACTTTGAAATCGAGGTCGCATAAAAATATGCTTAACTTATAGCCAGTAGTATTTATAGTAAAATGGGGTGTAAATATACTTTGTGTATATAATTTTGTTTTCTTACTTTTGATCTTCTGAAAATGTTTCATTTTACCACGTTAAAATCTCTGTATATTGCATGGACATGCTTTTGTAATTGTCACATAGCATGCCTTGCCTATTGGTGCTGCATAACTGTATGGAATATAAAATAATTTCTTTCTTTTTGAAGCAGCAAATTTATTCAAAGGAAAATAGTATGGACTATAGTGCGCAACCCCTGGCAATTAAACCCTCATCAGTAGCCCCCTTAAATCGACAACGAAAGCCAGAACATAGTGCTGCAATGTCAAGAAAATACACGAGACGTCTAAGTCAAAGACACATTCCTTAACGGGGCCAAATAATTGAAAAATTCTTAGAATAGTGTTTCTAAACGTAAGTGTTTTGAACACTCTGAATACCTTCAATGATCTCAAAGGACCGAAAGCAAAAATATAATCTGCACAATGGATTAGACATTTGGTTTCTCGCTAGCGTGACGTATGTAAATGTCATGTTTTATAATGGAATTAGGAAAAAGATGTAATTTCTCTGAAATGATGCAGCATGATGTATGATGATTTCTAGCAATTTTTGTAAGGTACGCACAGCTATGGCAATTGTGGATAAGAAAGATTTCGCAGTAAGTGCAACAGAAGAGAAACTTTGGCCAAAGAAAACTGAAGAACAAAATTATGGCCAGAAGTAACGAATAAAGACAAACATCTTATGAAGAGACATGAAAGTACAGCATATACATGTAGCGTCGACACTGACGTACAACAGCGTAAAAGCGCGACACTGTTGAATAATATAGAGAGAAATGTGCATTACTTATTGAATTCTGCAAATGATATCTTAAAAATCAACATTCTAAAGGAATTGGTCGTTTCTTAAAGATAATCAAGGAGAAATAAAAAAAAATCAATTGGCCAGCTAAATGACAATTTGAAATGAAGGAAATCAAACTTGATACCGAAAGAAAATGTGAAGACTTAGGCGTCATTGAAAGCAGCGGATTGCATCGCGAGACATCGACAGTGACGTACAACATCGTAACTTTGACTGCGCGACACTGTTATATAATTATAGTGAGAAAAGTGCATTACGAGGGGGATTCAAAAAGTTCGAGGAAAACTGCTGCCAAATTTGTAATTACCATGGGAAATTTTAACATAAAGTTAACATATGCACAAAATTTGAATAATCTCGGATGAAAATTAGGCGAAAAATCACATGCGTTACTAAGGTAACAACAGTAAAACCGGTCCAACGTCATAACTACATCATGCTATACGCATTCATGCCGCTGTTGGCTAGTTTTTAAGCACTTTTGGAATCTACCTGGCATACGGGCGTCTAGTTGTCAGTTCTGTGTGTATAATGCGATGAATTGTGCAAAAACTACAATTCGATATATTGTGTATTTCACGAATTATACTCTTTTCTATCACGCCGATCATTTTCGACAGCATGCCGTTATTTGACGTTACGCTGTGCGAGTCGACAAGGACGCTTTTCTGACCGTGTAGAAATCATGCATACTACTTTTTGATTGCCGTTTTCTTAATATCCTTGTTGCCATATGCGCTTTCTGCTCTTAGCAGTGTTTTTTTTCTTTTATAGTCCGTTCCAAACACACAATTTATCGAATACCGTTGTTCCCTTCGCATTTTAGGCAGGCATGCCAACTAAACAATATGGCCACTCGGTACGCCCAAATGACGTCGCACACTTACATGACGCCATGTGATCACTGCAAACATTGGCGAAAAAAGCACGGTAAATTATCAAATGCAACGTCATCATTAATTATCGACTTTTTGCAAAATTGAACAAAAGTGGGCCGGTTATCGTGATGTAAGGTTTCCATAGGAACCGCTGTTAACATTGTATTCATGCCAGAGCAGCAAAATTTGCTGTATAAGTACAAATAATGTTTGTCTATATAACTGTAATAGTTTAATTCAGCTGATTTACAAAATAAGAATATGGTGGTACTTTTCCGCGAACTTTTTGAACGCCCTTCGTACTTATTGAATTCCGTAAAATTAATTGACATCTTAAAAATCAACATTCTAAAGGAATTGGTCGCTGTTAAAGATAATCAAGGAGAAATCAAAAATTCAATTGGCCAGCTACATGACAATTTGAAATGATGGAAAACCAACTTGATACCGAAAGAAAATATGAAGACTTAGCGTCAATGAGAGCAGCGGATTACATCGCCGAGACATAATACTGGAACACTAGACCGGAATATTCGCAATATCGAGCGAGCAACTTCTTTACTTGCCGTATCAATGATCAAACTGGTGGCTCTACCGTACCAAGAAGATTGTAAAATCAGTATGGAAGGTGATGTCGATAGTTATTTGGACGCCTGTATCCAGTCTCGAGTTGCAAAGCTGTATAATGATTTTAATGATGTCTTGGATTTGCATAATGACGCTTGTCGGTGGTCCAGGGCCACTCGAAGGTCGGGTAGAAATTATTTACTGAGGTCGGCATGGAACGGTTTGTGATAACTGGTGGAATTACAGTGGCGCTAATGTTGTTTGCAGGATGCTTGGTTATGAGAAAGGTGGGTATGCATATACAGGCAGGTAGTTTTGGAAATGGCTCTGGAGAAATATCAATGGACAAAATGGAATGCACTGGGGATAAACGTTCATTAGTAGCGTGTAAGCACCTTGGAAGCAAGGGTTATGATGATGTCAGTTCTAACTGCAGCCACGGGAGAGACGTGAACGTACAGCACGTTGTGATACGTAAAGATTTATGTTTTTCATTCAAAATTCTGTACCAATTGCTTGTTGTCATCATTGTCTCTTGATTTCAGCATAGTAAAACATATGAATGTAAATAACTTTCTTTATTAGTTTTCATTTCAAAACATTATTCTGAATAGTTTGGTTTGGTTATGGGTTCTCAAGGACCTAGAGTTATTTGATCTTAGTCATGTAGCATCAGAGACCCAGGCTCTTCAATGTGTATATAAATCACGACCCTGGGATGACCTATTCTACACACAAGTCATCCGGTCTTAGGTCAGGTGAGCGTCTTAGGACCCATAAACCTCTTGTTTGCTCTTGAGGAAACCCAATTAAAATGTATTCAATATACTCTGAATTGATCAGCTGGAAATTATGAAAGGTTCTCAAGATGCTTGCGAATACCCACAATCTATGTAACATAAAAGAAAGAAAATTAATAATTACCATGTTTTACCCCTATAAAAGTGGGAAATGTAAGATTTTAGAACTCTCGTCCAAGTTAAGTAAAAGGCGTAAAGGTCACAGGTAGAAAAGCTCAAAACGTTGGGCGCTTGAAACTGAAACTAGTGCTCGTATATATTTTCAGTAGAGTGCGTGGGAATGTATTTTACACGAATATGTTTACGATATGTAATTTCGGTATCTAATCAAGCATTCTGTATTTTGCAATTTCAGTAAATAGCACAAGGTTAAACAAACAGGAATTCATATGTGAGACAAGCCATGTTCTGCTTGCGGGTGTGTCAGGTGGTTTTTCCCCGGGTACTCCGGTTTTCGCCCCACCTACCGATTGATTCGTCTCGATATGAGTGAAAAAGCTTGAAAGGGACGTAAAACTGAATAAAAAAAAATACAACAAAAAACATAAAAAAACAAAACAGGAAAATCTTATCGTCATTAAATAGATCAATGACATGCGCATAAATCGGGATGAAAAGAGAACATGCCAAAGATTTCTACAGCTAATTTACAACGTGTAGCCCGTTTCATGAAGCGTTCTTTGACATGTCATATCCTATAACACAACTTATTACTGATTTCGGAATAAGATACGTCTCATCCTTAAGATATCCATCCTAACTTTAGTGCTTACAATATGACATATCTTATGACTGATCTTATTAAATAGGACACTAAAATGGCGGCCGTTTTATGTGAGGGCAAAATAAAACAAACTGGACTGGTTTCGAATCGCATGGCTAGAAGATAACATAGCTTACCATTGAGCCACCGAGTCATAATTTTTCTTCATTGATTCAGTATTGATGAAGGCCAATATATTTTATTTTTAGTTTGTTTGTTTGAATTGATACTTACTGTCCCAGTCAACAGCTATGGTCATGTCGAGACGTTGCCTTTATTTCTTGGCACGTTTATACAAAATTAGGATGGCTGTCACGGCATCCAAAAAGTGCTTCAAATATACTGAGCCAAGCGTATAACGCAACATTTATTTGCAATGTTATACAAATAAATTTTGGGCTATATTTGATTCAGTATTCAAATACCAAAGTAAAGCTTATGTGTATGAATGGATTTACTTGAACCAGGTTTTCTAGGCAGCTCTGACCTGGGCGGTTAACCAGTAGCCTAAGCAGATGGCCAGTCAGTAGCGTCTAAGCTTTGTTTGGAGGAACAAGCAGCCCATCTATTATTTTTTAAGGCCTCAATTGGTCCAATTTTTATTTTAACTGCAAACATCATGAACTGTACACATAAGTGAGAGTATAACTAGGCATAATCTTAATATGACAAACTGACTTAATTTCCCCAAATCGGAACAGGGCTTTGATAATCAGATCGGCCGCTCGATGCCTCAGGTTTATTGTATATTAATTACATGTAAAACTAACGCCGGTGTTAACGAGATTTGGTTTCGGTTTGCAGGCGAAATAGTCTAAAGCATTACAATAAAACAGTTTGTAGATCTAAGTACATGTATTTATACTGAAACAAAAAAGAAAAGAAAAAAGAAAAAGAAAAGAGAAAAAAATGGAATCGATCGCGGATCGCCTGGTTCATATTGTGGCAAAATACTTATTCGATATCTTGCAAACATCCACTGAGATATCACCAATATTGAATCGGTTCTATGATTTAATATACTTGTCTGGTGTATTTGACCTTGAAATGAGACAACTCATAAGAGCAAGTCACAACATTAAACATATGACAAGTCTTACCGATAAGATAGTTCATAAGACACTACTAAGATCAGTCTTGATCATAAGATAAGATATACCATAAGAGAGTTTCGTGAAACGGCGTACGATTTACAACATTTACGGAGTTGTGATAAAACGATTTTCTCGTTTATTTGTACAAATCCATCAAAATAAGTTATTTAAATGAGATAAAACTCCGTTTTTTTTGCAATATGTCGATTTGTTTTATTTTATGACTAGCAATTCAGATGCATTCACCAAATGCATGTTGCGTTTATGACACAAATAAAATTAAACGCAATCTACGCCGCACCTGGCAGAGTTTCTACTTTAACAGTCAAGCGTTTATTGCTAATATGAAATAAGGCACCATCTTTGGCGCGACGCTCTGTTCCTATTGCGCCAATGATTTTAAAAGCTGATAATTTCCTCATCCTCACCCTTGGGCCCTTCCAGGTGTTTTGCGGATCTGGGAAGGTCATTTATTTTCAGGGATATGGGGAGCAAGCATTAACGTTTGCGGATTAAGGGAGCAGAGGAAAGGGCAATTAAGAAAACAATATTCTTTCAGAGAGCAGGCAGTTAAAAGACCCACCGGGTAGGACCTTACCCAGATGATCAGGGACACACTAGGGCGCGGGCCATAAAATTCTTCAGTTTTTCTTTTTGCACAATTAACAATGATTTCCGTACATCATAAAGTTCTAGATCTGTATTTTAGGATAGACCATTCCGAAATAAGGGAGGTCGTTTTATTTCATACGAACCTTTGCCGCTCGGCGCGACAAAGGTCGTGCACTGTGCAGTTAACCGAACGCAACCATGTGACGTCATACTCGGCAAAGCTGTGACGTCATGTTGTCATGATCTATCGGGAACAAAAGCGACAGATATTCTTGAGTAAGTGTCTTTGTTTAATTTGTCCATTTAGGGCAGCCGTAGTCGAACAAAAAGTTTGTTAAACATAATACGTATTTCGAATGTTTCGACGTGAATTGTTGTTGCTAGTCGCTACCCCGAATTCCGGTTTCGGCTGACGAAAGATTTTTTTTCTACCAATGTATCTAGAACAAAATAGAACAGAACATTGTACCACGTTCTACCATAAGAGCGAGACAGGAGCGTCGCTATAAACTTTTCGGAAGAATTCATGGGTTTCCCGCCCAAGAATTAAAGTCCCAGTCGCATGCGCCAAAAATACACGCGTGTAAATATACTCCGGTGTGAAATTTTACTCGGGGTAAGCAAATAGCGCATGCGAGCCCAAATGCACAGGAATACATATGGTAAATTTACTCCTGGGTCTGACCAGATGCAAATTTTAATTTTACAAATACACACGTGTAAATACTTTAATGTTCCATGTGAACGCAAAGTAAAAATTACCTATGAGCTTTTTTATGGAACGCCTTTACTGCCTCCGGATGTCTGAGTTCCTTATGTTGTAGGGACATATCTTTATGTTGTGTGGACCTATCGTTATGTTGTATCGAACTTTCTTTATGTTGTGTGGAACTGTCTTAATGTTGTGTGGACCTATCTTTATGTTGTGTGGAACCATCTTTATGTTGTGGGCAACAATCTTTATGTTGTGGGCAACTGTCTTTATGCTGTGTGGACCTATCCTTAGGCTCTGTAGAACTAGTTTTATATTCCGTAGACATGTCTGTATGTTGTGTGGAACTGTCTTTATGATGTGTGGAACTGTCTTTATGATGTGTGGAACTGTCTTTATGATGTGTGGAACTGTCTTTATATTATGTAGAACTATCTTTGTTGTGTGGTGCTATCTTTATGTTCTATGGACCTGTCTTTATGTTCTATGGACCTGTCTTTATGTTCTGTGGACCTATCTTTATGTTCTATGGACCTGTCTTTATGTTCTGTGGACCAGTCTTTATATTGTGTGGAACCGCTTTTATGTTTTGTAGTACTGTCTTTATGTTGTGTGGAACTGTCTTTATGTTGTGAGAACCTACCATTATACCATGTGCTTTCATCATTATGATGGATACAGTTAATATTATGTTATGAATATACACCATTACGTCACAGGCAATTCTAACATGTGCTTTATCGATGATGTCATATTATGTATAGATACTATTTTATCGTAGGAAACTGTCATTGTGTCCTGTTATATAATCATTATACTGGATGCTATTGCCATTATAGTATGTGGAACTGTCTTTATGTCGTGTGACACTGTCTTTATGTTGTGTAAAACTGCCTTTATGTTGTGCGGGACTGTCTTTAAGTGGTGTTGAATTGAACTTATGTTGTATAGAGCTGTCTTTTTGTTGTGTGCAACTGTCTATATTTAATGTTGAATAGCATTTATGTTGTATAGAACTGTCTTTATGTTGTGTGCAACTATCTATTTTTGTGTGCAACTGTCTTTTTGTTGTGTGCAACTGTCGATTGAATCCAGAGAAGTTGATTTTTAAAGGATTTTACCATATATATGGGCATGACGGCCATCTTGGTCATGTGACCTAGACCACTTATATAAACTTTGGTTCCCCCTTCCTAAGGATACCACATATGAAATTTGGTTTTGATTGGTGAAGTGTTTCTGAGAAAATTCAGTTTTAAATTTAATATGAAAATGACCTTTGGCCAATGTCAAGAGATGACCTTGACCTTGAATACTCATAGGATTTCATTAACTCAATAACTTGTATGCATGTACCAACTTTCAGGTCACAGGCCACAAAACTTCCTGAAAAATCCAAATGCTTTCCATTTTTTTTCCTTTGAGAAGCCTATGTGACCAATGTTGACCTTGCCATTTAGTAGGTCAATGTCAACCCAAGGTCATGAGTTATACAAACAATGATGGAACAGAGTCCCCGATGATACATACCAAGTTTTATTGAAATCGGTCCAGCAGTTCTAGAGAAGAAGATTGTTTAAGGTTTTTACCATATATGGGCATGGCAGCCATCTTGGTCATGTAACCTGGACCATTTATACAAACTTTGATTTCTCCTTCCTAAGGATATCACATATAAAATTTGGCTTCGATTGGTGAAATTGTTCCTGAGAAAAGTAAGTTTTAAATTTAATATGTAAATGACCTTTGACCAAGGTCAAGAGATGACCTTGACCTTGAATACTCCTATGACTTTATTTACTAAATAAGTTGTATGTATGTACCAACTTTCAGGTTACCCGAAAAATCCAATGTTTTCACTTTTTTTCCATTTCAATGCCTATTTGTACAAAGTTTACCTTGCCGTAAAATAGGTCAAGGTCACCCTAAGGTCATGGCTTATACAAACTATGATGGGCCAGAGTCCCCAATGCTACATACCAAGTTTCAATGAAATCGGTCCACCGGTTCCAGAGAAGTTTTTTACCATATATGGGCATGGCGGTCATCTTGGGAATGTGATCTTGACATTTATACAAACTTTAGTTCCCCCTATCTAAGGATGCTCCACATGAAGTTTGGCATTGAATGGACCAGGGATTTCAGAGGAGAAAATCTTTGAAAAGTGTGAACAACGACGACGACAACAGCGGACGACGGAGCATGGCCATCCTATAAGCTCACCTTTTGAGATGAGCTAAAATATAACAAGAAAGAAAAACGAAATATTTGACGAGATATTTGATATTTCACTGTGTGCTTGACACTTTGTAACAGAGATAATGCCAGTCAAAAGTTTTGTACAATGCTTCTGTCAGTAACATTTTGTGTAAAACTGAAACCAACACTCTATGTAGCAAATGCTAACCTGTTATGCCTGTTGAGAAGAGTAAAGAGCTTTTACAATCATCACCATGGTCTTATTACAAAAATAAATAAATAAATAAATAAATAAATAAATAAATAAATAAATAAATAAAAACATCTGCTTGACAGATTATGTTACGCCCGACCCCCTCGATCTCCCAAGCCCTACATGCGAATTTAAATGACTAAAATTGTACAATCTGCTTCATATTTGATAAATAATGCGCTTTAATGTTATTCAATACCACTAAGCATCACCTTTACGTCTTTTTTGTGCCGTTGTGCACTTTTTTACGCATCTTTACATCACTTTGCGCTACTTTACTGTATTTAGTTGTATCATTGTTTTTGTCTTTACATGCCGTATAATGATGAAAAATTAAGTAATTATATTATATGTATATGCATTCTTCCCTTTCATATATACTAGGGGGCGAAACGACAAGTTGGGCGAAGCGACTAGTGGGGGAGAAACGACTAGGGGGAAAACGACTAGGGAGGGAAACAGTTTGGGGGCGAAACATCCCGGATTCCGACAAAATGCGGAGCATTCCGGTAAATAGTGATACTACGAAAAAATCAATACGTCCTCACAATATAATGACAGTTGCACATTACATAAAGACACTTGCACAAAACATGAAGACAATTGTACGCAACATAAAGACAGTTGCACAGAACAAAAAGACAGTTGCACAAAACATAAAGTCAGCTCTATACAACATAAATTCAATTCAACGCCACTTAAAGACAGTTCCGCACAACATAAAGACAGTTTCACACAACATAAAGACAGTGGCACATAACATAAAGACAGTTTCACACAATATAATGACAGTTTCACATACTATAATGGCAATAGCATCCAGTATAATGATTATAGAACAGGACACAATGTCAGTTGCCTACGATAAAATAGTATCTATACATAATATAACATCATATTCTACCAGTATAATGGTGTATATTCATAACATAATATTAACTGTATCCAACATAATGATGAGAGCACATGGTATAATGGTAGGTTCTCACAACATAAAGACAGTTCCACACAACATAAAGACAGTACTACAAAACATAAAAGCGGTTTCCACAACATAAAGACATGTCCACAGAACATAAAGACAGTTCTACATAACATAAAAGCGGTTTCACACAACATAAAGACATGTCCACAGAACATAAAGACAGTTCTACATAACATAAAAGCGGTTTCACACAACATAAAGACATGTCCACAGAACATAAAGTCAGGTCCACAGAACATAAAGATAAGTCCACGCAACATAAAGTTATATCCACACAACATAAAGAAAGTTCGATACAACATAACGATAGGTCCAAACAACATAAAGATAGGTCTCCACAACATAAGGAACTCAGACACCCGAAGGCAGTATAGGCATTCCATACTTTTTGTTATTTCAAGTCAATATCTGCTTTCAGATAATGATTTTTTCACATTTTTTGTTCTTAACTGATTATTTGACATTTGCAGAAACTGTTGACATTGTTTATTGCCATTCAACACATTTTAGATAATATGGAGTGCAAACAGCCAAACAATTTCTTCATAATTCTGGAGGGGGATTCTTGGGACAATTCCTTGTGAAAGGATTATAATAGGGAATTATATAGAACTGCTAAGGTTAAGCCTGTCCATTACATGAGCCGCGACATGAAAAAACATTACAAAACTTGCCCATGCAATATACAGAGATTTTTTTCAGTATCAAAAAACGAAAATTTCGTCAGAAAATTTTTGATACTTTTCTTATTTTTGCTCCAAAACATATATTGTGGGTACTCGTTAGAACCACCTCGTAGAGGTATACCCCTGCATATCCAGTTTTGCTATAAAAGTGGGGTTTAAGGGGGTATACATTACACGGACATGTTTTCCTGATGACCGGATTTTTGCGTAGGCGAAAACAAAGGCGCAGATCAACTGTACAATAACTGCACAGCTTATCAGCGCCTTTGTTTTCGCTACACAGGTAGTAAAATTCCCTTTTTACTTATATCCAAAATTTCAAGCTTCTAGCCTGCATGTGCTGCAAAAATTCAACAAGGACACAATAAAGCAGCCTATTCATGTTTTGCAAATACAGAAAAACTTAAATGGACAGGTTTTAATCCAGAAATGATTTAGTTACATACAAAAATACGCCTGGTGATAAAACCCATGTGAACGCAATTTAAGTTTACACATAGGTTGATTTGCACACCGGAGCATATTTACACACCGGAGTATATTTACATGCGTATATTTTTGCGCATGCGAATCGGACTTAAGTTCTTCTGGAAGCTTCTGTTACTTGTATAGAATATGAGCCTGTGCATGAGAAAACAAACAATTTGCATAGGCGAAAACAAAGGCGCAGATCAGCTTCGCAGTAATTCTGAACCTGATCAGCGCCTTTGTTTTCACTACACGGATAGTACAATTCCTCTTCTTTCTAAATCCAAAATTTCAGTGCCTTTGTTTTCACTACACGGATAGTACAATTCCTCTTCTTTCTAAATCCAACATTTCCAGCCTCTAGCCATCTTCTGTGCTTGTGTCTTACATGGTTGGAAATACAAATTGTTGTTTTTCTCACGCACAGGCTCATATATGTTGCATGCTCCGTACAAAATAACATTGATATATACAACAACATGGTGAAAACCTCTTGATGTTACATACCTGCAGCATAAATCTAAAGTGGGTGGAGTCAGATATTTTCAAAATAAATATTGTATCAGAAAACATATTTTGCCATAGCATATCAAGAAAATACTTCAATATGCTTATTGTAACCTAAACTTTTGGTAGAAACTTTTTTATGCGGGAATAACAGGTACATCATTTTTATCAGATTTAACTATAAATAACACTGTCCATCACTTATACAGAAACATGTGCTTTTAAAAGATTAAAGGAGAACGCAATATTCAACAACAATACCGTTCAAACTAAAGTTTTAGTCAAAGCAAACATTTTGGCGCATTTTACCCGAAATCGGCCTAGGAATAAGTGGAATATTGACACTTGAAGTTTTGGAACGAAGTGAATTTGGTAGCCATTTTGAATTATTTAATAAGAAAACTTAAAAAATCTTAAACTTTGAATAAAATTCATATTTCAAAACTTATATGATGAATTATGGGTAGAATTGATATCAAATCAATAGTAGAAAACATTCAAACAAACATTCCCAGAAAAATATTCATAGTGTTTCATTCATATTGTTTATGTTTATTTAATTAGGGCTTTATGACGTCATAAAGCCTCATGAATATCCAAGATGGCCGTCTCCTTAAACAAACATTGATGAATATTCAAACCAACATAACTTTCTTAATTTGCCTCCAATTTTTATGAAACATGTACCATATTGTGAAGGAAAGTCAGTTCTGTCATTTAAGATACATTATATTTCAACCTTGACTTTCCCTTTAAGCAACATTTACTTAGGACAGTGACGCCATATGTTTTGAAGACATTAGGGAAGTTCTTCTGACAATGACTTGCATGTATCAAATTACGGTAAAACCAATAGTTGTGTGATGCTGAAGTGTCAATAGGTTTAAAGTCCACGATGGCATATCTAAAAGATAAATTTATAATATATTTTGCACAGTATATTTAAATGCATTATTATGTGTACACTTTATGTATATACCTGTTAAAATAAGACAAATAGTCTGTGTATTGATGTAGAACATACATACACAGTATATTCCCCAGTCTTGGCAGGTAATGATGATCCCAAAAATACTACATATAAAATTTGGCTTCGATTGGTCAAGTGGTTATTTAGAAAATTAAGTTTTACATTTAATTTGTAAATGACCTTTGGCCAAGGTCAAGAAATACCCTTGACCTTTTATGCTCGCAACACTTCAATAGCTCAACATGGTGTCTGTATCTACCACCTTTCACAGGATACATAATTTCCTGAAAAATTCAATGTATTGAAACGCTTATGTAACCCAAATTGAGCTTGCCGTTAAATAGGTCAAGGTCAACCAGAGGTCATGATTCATATAAACTATGATGGACCAGAGACCCCAATGCTTCATGCCAGGTTTCGTTGAAATCGGTCCATCGGTTCCTGAGGAGAAGATTGTTTATGTTTTTTACCATATATGGGCATGGCGGCCATCTTGGTCTTGGTCATGTGACCTGGACCATTTACGTATATTAACTTTCGTCCACCCTTCCTAAGGATGCACCACATGAAGATTGGCTTTGATTGGTCATGCGCTTTCAGAGGATAAGATATTTGAAATTGTGGACGACGGACGACGACGACGGTCTACGGACGGGTGCCGGAGCATGGCCATCCTATAAGCTCACCTTTTGAGCCTTCGATTCAGCGGAGCTAAAAATGGAACCAGTGGCTACCTTGCGTTGCGCTCAGCATCATAAGGCAAACGTTGGCTTCTCATCTCCCACTAACACTGACATTCCATGTCTAACAAAATTATTATTATTATTATTATTATTATTATTATTATTTTTATTATTATTATTATTATTATTATCATTATTATTATTATTATTACCTGCAAAGTTCCATCCGTTGTCTTTCCGACGATCGTTTGACAATGCACGTTACTTATTGAAATAGAAATTAATGGTGCATACGGTTGCGAATCAATGAAGCATCAGATACCTTAAAGCTTTCATGAAGTGCATACAGCTTTATATGTTTCAACTTGCCATTTCACAAAAATAAATTGTTTATTATTCTGATAAACAGCATACTAATATAAAGTGACTATATGATTTTTTTTTTCTCTGAAACAAAATCATTCTTGAATTATGTTTAGTAATAAAACGGTTTGAGAAGAAACATAAATGCAAGTGTTTGTCCGATTTGTGTCCCAACCCAGCAGGCATATGACGTCACAATGACGTCAGGATGAAATGACGTCAGGATGACGTCGCATCGACGTCGATCTGACGTCGTTCTGACGTCATGTGCCCGCTGGGAAAGAAGAGGGGTAAACCAGTATGTCCAACAACTAGGCCTTTCGACTTATCATAACAAAAACACACTTGTAGTTGCTGCACGATCGTAGTAGGCTTGTGTCATAAATTCTAACGGTAAATGATCTATTGTCGAAAATATTTAACATGCGTTTTACACAAGAACGTAAAAGTAGGCGATTATCAGGAAATGCCACAATCAAAGAGAAACCCCCATTCCAAAACCGAGGTGGGGAAACTTAATTAACAGTAAGATTACTGATACTTTTTTATATTAAAACTATATAAAACACAATCAGGGTGGACATTTCACAAAATACATGTTATAGGCCAGTCCCGGGAGGCCAATATGTTGCCATGATGCATTCCTAGAATGATGTTATTGTCACAGCTTTAACTTCACAGGCATTCTAGTGATATCTAATATGTGTAGGCTATTATTAGCTAAACGGACCATTGCCTTGTCAATGAAGCTATTCATTTTAGTTGTTTGGGGCCGGAGATTCTCGTCTGTTGCTTGGCCCGCCGGGGTTCAACTGGTGTTTTTCTTTTGCTCCGGGTCTCAGTAAGTTATTCGTTGCCCAGGGATCTCCATCGCCAGGCAGCTTACTGAATCTGTTAAAGCCAGATGTACGTAATTGACCTCACGGTAGAAAATTTTTATTTTTGGCATGTGGGTGTATTTTGATGTCCTGCATACGAAAATGAAAAGAAATCGATACCGTTCCGAGCTTGTTTTCGAGATATCGGCCATTAAAATCTTCAAATTTGAGAGCGAAAATACATTGACGTCAACGTAAAAAGCGATTTTTAGACCCCCTTTTTGTTAATTTTCTTGATATATTTCAAAAAATCCACGGTAGGATTTTTTAAAAAACTAATATGTATTAGAGAAATTCCTGAACTACAGGTTGATAACGAGAAAGTCCTTAGTTACCGGGTTCGTTTTCCTGCTATAAGCGTGCGAAGAGAGGTAGTCGTTACTGAATTCAGTACGTTGTAAGCGCGACGTCGATTTTGCGCCAAAATCTCCGACGCTATTTTGTATTCAATATTGCTAACTGTCGCGCAAATGATGTTTTCCTCGGGATAACATGTCCACAATCTATATTTTGAGCAAAAAAAAAATAAATAATATCAAAATTTTTACATTTCTGAAGTCCTCTGCATATTTGTATGTACATAGTTTCGTATTCCGAACGTAAGCTGACGCTAGAAATGACGTTTCGAGCGAAAACTGACGTTACGAATGCGGCGTAAAAATGACGTTTCGGCCCTTAGATACGCACGTTCCTTTGAGCGCCTTCAATTACGTACATCTGGCTTTAAGTCCTCGTTTTTGATTCATCGGGGTGGTTATCATGATTTTTTCGTTTGATGCTGCTTTCGATATCATCATGAAAACATGTCCGTGTAATGTATACCCCCTTGAACCCCATTTTATATAGCAAAACTGGGGTATGCATGGGTATACCTAGTTTTTTTATTTTCGCTCCAAAACATAGATTGTGGTTACTCGTTAGAACCGCCTCGGCGAGGCGGTTCTAACGTGTACCCACAATCTATGTTTTGAGCAAAAATAAGAAAAACAGCATTTTTTTCTAGTACTGAAAATTTTCATATTTTACAACTTTAAAAATCTCTGTATATTGTATGGGCATGTTTTCGTAATGTACTGAAGCATGAAGAAGTCGCATTTGCAATGGTATGTGAATAAATTGTGTTCTAATCATCATGCCTAGAAAATGCTGGGTAATTATACAGACAACAATATTGATGAGTTTTAAAATCAGCACATAGAGGCGAATGATGCTCCGAAAAAAGGCAAAAAATATCAAGTTTTATATATTCCGATTTCAACCTAATTCAACCCATATTTGACGAATGGATTCCCCCATCATTATCATTTAGACGAGTCCACTTTCATTTTTAGGGGTGTTAGGAGTGATTTTTATGTTTTGTCTAATTGTTCGATGAAATTTCTCTTTGCAAACAGAATAGCCCCAGATGGGACGCCGCGTTCTGCGGCGTCACATCTGGCGCTATTCTGTTTGCCTATGTCCCACAAAAAGGACGCCAGGCTTATATGAGTTAAGTATGTTATCGATGAAGGTTGTTTCTCCTCAAAAATACAACAAAACTTTGGGTTTCAATTTGTTCTGGGTTTCGCACAAATATCTATACTTTGATTGGGCTAACATGCTTATACAATACATCTGTATTTTACAGTTGTTCAGTTTAAACATTACGAAAACCTGCCCATATGATATACAGTAATTTTTTCAGGTCAAAAATCGATAATTTCCAGAGGAAATTTTTTTATATTTTTCTTATTTTTGCTCAAAACATAGATTATGGGTACACGTTAGAACCGCCTCGCCGAGGCGGTTCTAACGAGTACCCACAATCTATGTTTTGGAGCAAAAATAAGAAAAATAGGTATACCCGTGCAAACCCCAGTTTTACTATATAAAAGTAGTTTGAAGGGGGTGTTCATTGCACGGACATGTTTTCCTGATGTAATTAATTTTCTTAGTTGCTGCCCAAGATATAGATTGTCGGTGCAAGTAAGAACCACTACGGATTGTCAATCTACGTTTTGAAGCCAACACATAAACATTGATAAATACCCTAGTACTTTCAAAATTACTGTCTAAATATTGGGTGTGAAGAGGTATACATTAAAATAAATTAGATTATTCTGAATGATACGTCTATCTAATTTGTTTACATTTTATAATCACAATATTTGAAACGAAATATCACGCGTAATAAAGCTTTACAAAATTGCAAATATCATTCTGCGCTGAATGCATCTAATAATTCAAAATCGGCAATTTTTCAAACGTATAATGTGATTTTATTAGTACGCAAAGTTTATTCTTTTTGTCCATCATGTCTATGCTGCACTATCTTCTGAGTACTGTATATTTTCATACAGTACACGTAAGTTAAATATGATTTTTGCAACAAATATAAGCTATGGGTTAGGGCTAAAAATCATCTATACTCACACATTTAGTTACATTCTTGGCCCTTCAACACAGTGATAATTATCAGCATAGCAACGTCAATTACACATGTAACTTTGTTAGACATTGGCGACTATGAGTCAAGTCACACCAAGAACACACGTCCGTGCAATATGCACCACCTAAAACCCCACTTTATATAGAAAAACTGAGGTATGCAAGAGTATACATAAACTGAGTTCCACAGCCAACGCAACTCGTCAGTTGTATAATGTTTGTGGTTTCATGTGATTCATCTGAGACTTTCCCATTGTCGCGACACATTTTATTCGATAGGGCTAGATCTGTAACACAAAATAAAGTCATATGGTTGGCATCTGCAGTGACGTCGATGACGTGACCATGTGACGTTGAACGCTTAAAACATGCAATTAATGGCTACCCAAAATCAGTACATTCTGAAAACTTGCCCATGCAATATACAGAGATTTTTTAATTGGACTTTAAAAAATATTTTTCTTATTTTTGCTCAAAACATAGATTGTGGGTACACGTTAGAACCGCCTCGCCGAGGCGGTTCTAACGAGTACCCACAATCTATGTTTTGGAGCAAAAATAAGAAAAAAATAGGTATACCCCGGCATATCCCGGCATACCCAAGTTTTGCTATATAAAAGTGGGGTTCAAGGGGGTATACATTACACGGACATGTTTTCCTGATAAGTGATTTCTGGCGTTAAGCCGTAGGTTTCCACAATGCAATTGGCATGTTCATCGGCCGATATTCCAAGAATACAAATTTATGCATATATTTGAAGAAATCACTGTGGTTCATAGCTCCATGAACATCAGAAAAATTAAACTCATTGCCTATATTTACATTCATTTCTCTCGTTCGCTTGTTGAAAAATTATCAAGGCGATCACATTTATAAGCAAATAGGGAATTTACACACAGTGTTTGTTGAAACAGCGGAACGGCGTCGACGACGTCATGACGTTAACAACGTCCAATCACATTGGTGAGAGCCATGGTTTTTCATGACGTCAAATTTCATGGAACTATGAATCCCATTGCAATTCTATAGATTTATTTAAGACTTTGCATCAGAAATGTAAATATATAACAGTGAAAAAAAACAAAAATCTGTAAAAGGTAAAACAATCACGTAGCGCTCTATTGTATGGGTAACCGATATTGCTTGTTATTACAGGAGATGCCTGATACACTACTGAGAATCACGTGGTATTGTATACATACAAACCGATAAATGATCGGTGACAACGAAGATGAGGTTAGATTTTCGAGTTTTCTCCTTCAGTGTTTCTTCTACTGACTGATAGATAGGCGCAGTAGTAGTAATGGCAGGCACTATGGCGTTCTTTTGGAGAAACTTTCCAATTTTGACAGTCGGTACGTATGATCTTCTATATAGCTCATCACCTTATATACACACAGAAAAAGTTAAGGAATACCTAAACTAATTTATCGTAATGTTATTTTCTCTTTGAGAAATCATCACTTTCCAATGGTGATAGCCGGTACGTATAATCTTTAATAAACCCTCTCTTTGGGTAGGACGCACCCTATATACACATGGAAAAAGTTAAAGAACACCTAAACTAATTTACCGTAATGTTATTTTCTCTTGGAGAAATCATGACTTTCCAATTTTATTGTCGGTATGTATGATCTTCTATAAAGCTTCTCTTTGAGTGGGAAGCGCCTTATATACATATGGAAAAAGAGTAAGGAACACCTAAACTACTTTAATGTTATTTTCCCTTGGATAGATCATCACTTTCCAATGGTTATAGTCGGTACGTACGAGCCTTTTAGGGAGCACATAATATACACAATAGAAAAAGTTAATGAACAATTAATTTATTGTAATGTTATTTCCTCTTGTAGAAATCATGACTTTCCAATTTTGACAGTTGGTACGTTCGATACTTTATAAAGCTTCTCTTTGGGTAGGAAACACATTATATACACATGGAAAAAATTGAGGAACACCAAAACTAATTCAATGTTATTTGCCTTTGGATAAATCATCATTTTCCAATGGTGATAGCCGGTACGTACGGTCCTCTATAAAGCTTCTCTTTGGGCAGAAATAACATTATACATGTATACACATGAAAAAAGTTAAGAAACGACTTTTCATGTCATTTGCTCTTGGATAAATCATCACTTTCTATTGGGGACAGCCGGTACGTACGGTCCTTTATAACGCTTCTTTTTGAGTAGAAAGCACATTATATACACATAGAAAACGTTAAGGAACACCTAAACTAATTCAGTGTTATTTGTTCTTGGATAAACCATCACCTTCGGTACGTACGGTCCTTTACAAAGCTTCTCTTTGGGAAGGAAGCACATTATATACACATGGAAAAAAGTTATTCCTAAAGGAATTCCTAAAATACTTTAATGTTTTTTGCTCTTGGATAAATCATCACTTTCAAATGGTGATAGCCGGTACGTACGAACCTCTATAAAGCTTCTCTTTGAGCAAGAAGAACCTTACATGTATATACACATGGAAAAACTTAAGGAACACCTAAACTTATTTAATGCTATGTGCTCATGGATAAATCAGAACTTTCCAATGATGATAGTCGGTATGTATGAAAAGGTACAAGCAGGCAAAGATCAGGAAAAGGCGCGATTAGAAAGAGATTCCCACTCCAAAAACCGAGGTGGGAAAAAAACAAACTAACAATCAGGCACTTATACCATGAAACATATCGTAAGCCGAATGAGCAGCTATGTAGCAACGATAAGTGTCCATCAACGACTTCTGTTCACCATGAACAAAAGTCGTTGCGGCCGCAACGACTTCTGTCCACTAGCTAAATGGACAATAGTCGTTGAGCATGTAGATATAAAAATTATTTTCAACGACTACTGTTCATTTTCATAGAGCACTGCGAAAAATGCTTATTACTGTTATTACCGTACATACCTTGACACCCATTTAGCAAACAACATTCACAGATGGACCATAAGCACCCTGTATGATTGGCTTTCAGTCCATGGTAGGAACGCCTTGGTCGATGCCTGGGGTAGGAGGTTTGATCCATGGATCCATGTCTGTGGGTGGGGCTAGAGAACACTTAAATATCGATGTACTGCTGTGTAGCATTTGAGCTCGACTGCACGAAGTGCATAGAGCTATTGCAGTCACCCCGGTCGTCCACGTTCCCGTACCCGTTCCCCTGCGCGTGCGCGTCACACTTGCGTTAAAGTTTTCTAGAAGTCCATATCTTGACAACCACTCATCAGAAAGCATTCATACATGGACCATAGATACCCTGTAGGGTTAGCTTTCATTCCATGGCATCGGACCCCTGGGTCCAGGCCAGGGGGTGGGGCTGGAGGTTTAAATCTAGAACACCTTAAAAAATGGCCATTCTTGTGTTAAAGTTTTCCAGAAGTCTATATCTTAACAACGACTCATCAGAAAGCATTGATACTTGGGCCATTGATACCCTGTAGGGTCTGCTTTCATTCCTTGGCATCGGCTTCTTGGGTCCATGTCAGGGGGTGGGGCTAGAGGTTAAAATCTATTAAACACTATTAATAATAATGGCTTTTCTGTGATATTGTATTCTAGTAGTCTATATCTTGAAAACCTTTTATCAGGGGGCTTTCATAGTCGGACCATGGGTACACTGTAGGGTTGGGTTTCATTTCATGGCATCGGATCTCTGAGTCCATGCCTGGGGGGTGGGGCTAGAGGTTAAAAACTAGAACACTGTAAAAAAATAGATGTACTGGTGTGTAAATTTTACAAGGAGTCCATATCTTGAAAACTTATCATAAAGCGTTCATACTTCATACACTTTAGGTTCCATAACATCGGTCGGACCTCTGGGTCAGGGTCAGGTGGGTGGGGCTAGAGGTCAAAATCTAGAATTCTCTGATTTCCTTTTCTTTTTATCTCTTAATAGAAACAACTAAGGAAGATGGTTGGTCATTCATCTTTTGACTTAACGACACTGACTTGTGTCATGACGGTAAGGATCGGTTGACCTACTTTCCATGGTTCAGTGATCTTGCCTTATATCTTGACACTCAATTTATATATTTTCTTACTTCTTTCAGATTATGAGTAAGTATGACCAGATCTTTGACCCCAATATACTTATAGGTCACTGTGACTTAATTTCACGGTTCAGTGATTTTGCCTTAAATCTTGACACTCAATCAGTATATTTTCATACTGTTTTCAGATTACGAGTGTGTATGACCAGACCTTTGACCCCAATATACTTACAGGTCACTGTAAACTTATTTCACGGTCTAGTGATTTTGCCTTATATCTCGGAACTCAACTGGTATATGAACAAACTTCTTTCACAGTATGTTTGCGTATGACAAGACCTTTGAACCTTAAGTAGTCATAGGTCATTATGACCTAATTTCACGGTTCAATGATTTTGCCTTATATCTCGGCACTCAGGTGGTTTATGAACATACTGTTTTCATGATATGTTTGCGTATGACAAGACCTTCGACCCTTATGTAGTCCTAGGTCACTGTGACCTAATTTCATGGTTCAGTGATTTTGCATTATATCTTGACACTCAATTAATAAATTTTCTTACTTCTTTCAGATTATGAGTAAGCATGACTAGGCCTTTGACCCCAATGTACTTATAGGTCACTGTGACCTAATTTCACGGTTCAGTGATTTTGCCTTATGTCTTGATACTCAATTGGTTCATGACCAAACTTCTTTCACACTTTGTTTTGGTTTGAAAAGACCTTTGACCCTAAAGTAGTCATAGGTCATTATGACCTTATTTCACGGTTCAGTGATTTTCCCTTATATCTCGGCACTCAATTGGTATATGAACATACTTCTTTCATGATATGTTTGCATATGACAAGACCTTTGACCGTTAAGTATTCCTGGGCCACTGTGACCTAATTTCATGGTTCAGTGACTTTGCCTTATATCTTGACACTGGCACTCAGTTGGTATCTTTGCATACTTCTTTCTGATTATGAATGAGTATGACCAGACCTTTATTACAAACATACTTATATGTCACTATGACCTAACTTCATGGTTCAGTGATTTTACTTTATATGTCAACACTCAATAGGTATATGATCATATTTCTTTTACATTATTAGAAAGTATGACTAGACCTTTGACCCTGAAGAACTTTTAGGTCATTGTGGCCTTATTTCACAGTTCAGTGAGTTTGCCTTGTATCTTGGCACGCATTTGGTATACGAACACACTTCTTTCACAATATGAGTGAGACCTTTAAATCTTAGGTAGTTATAGTTAACTTTCATGGTTCAGTGATTTTGCCTTGTTACATCAAGGTAAAGCGATGTATAAGCATAATGCTTTGGGTTACAGGTCAGGTTTGGCCTTATGTTTGTCAAAGGTCAGAAGCAGTCGAGCGCGCTGTCCTGCGACAGCTCTTATTATTTATTTTTTTTACAAAGAGTTCATATCCTGACAACAACTTATCATAAAACATTCATAGTTCATACGCATTAGGTTTCCTGACATCGGACCACTGGGTCGGAGTCAGGGATGGGGCTAGAGGTCAAAATCTAGAACTGCTTAAATATTGTTTTTAGCTCGACTACACAAAGGGAATAGAGCTATAGTATTCACCGCGGTCGTCCACGTTCCCGTTCGCGTGCGCGTTACACTTGCGTTTAAGGTTTTTCTAGAATCTTGACAACCACTCATCAGAAAGCATTGATACTCTTAGACTATTGATACCCTGTAGGGTTAGCTTTCATTCTATGGCTTCGAGCCCCTAGGTCTAGTCCCGAGAGGGGGGGGGGCTGTAGGGTTGAGTTTCATTGCATGGCATTAGATCCCTGGGTCCATGCCTGGGGGATGGGACTAGAGGTTAAAAACTAGAACACTGTAAAAATGGATGTACTGCTGTGTAACTTGTACGAAGAAAGGTATCTTACTTCATACAATTTAGGTTCCATGACGTCGGACCTCTGGGGTAAAAATCTAGAACTCGCTACAATATTTTTGGCCATTTATATCTAAATAGAAACAACTTACTAAGATGGTTGGTCATTCATCTTTCAATATTGTGACAATGGCTTGTGTGTCATGACGGTAAGATTGCGTTGACCTACTTTCCGTGGTACAGTGATTTTATCTTACATCTTGACACTCAATTCAGATTATTTTCATATTACCTTCAGATTATGAGTGAGTATGACCCCAATATACTTATAGATCACTGTGACCTAATTTCACGGTTCAGTGATTTTTCCTTATATCTAGACACTCAAATGATATATTTTCATACTTCCATCAGATGATGAGTGAGTGTGACCAAACCTATTACCCCAATATACGTATAGGTCACTGTGACCTGATTTCGAGATTCAGTGCTTTTGCCTTATATCTCCGCACTCAATTTGTATTTTTTCATACTTCTTTCAGATTGTGAGTGAGAATGACCAGACCTTTGACCCAAATATACTTACAGGTATAGGTCACTGTGATCAACGTAACGACTGCTATGAACAGTTGTCGTTGAAAGCTCAACCGGTTTTGTCCATTATGTAGAAAAACCTTTGAACTTGTCTCATACTAGTTCCGAACGCCACGATTAATTGTTATAAGATAGATTTTTTAAACAGTAACTCTTATTGTGTTACGATTGACTGATTTATATGATTTTGTCTGTCGTGAACAGAACTCGTTGAAAACGTAACGACTTCTGTCTGCTGTGAACAGTTGTCGTTGAAGCCTCAACCGGTTCAGTCCATCATGTACAAAAGCCTTTGAACTTGCCTCATACCATTTCAGAACGCCACGATTAATTGTTTTAAAATATATTTCTGTATCAGGAACTTTAATTGTGAAAAGATTGAGTGACTAATGTGATTTCATCTGTCGTACAAACGTCTCATGCTTGTTTAGAAAGAACACGATTACTTGGTTTTAGATATATTCGTGTATCAAGAATTTTAATCGTTATAAGATTGACTGATTTCTATGATTTCATCTGTCGTGAACAGAAGTCGTTGACAACGTAACGACTTCTGTCTGCTGTGAACAGTTGTCGTTGAAAACTCAACCGGTTCTGTCCATCATGTACACAAATTTTTGAACCTGTCTCATACTCGTTCAGAAAGCCACAATTAGTTGTTTTAAGATAGATTTGTGTATCAGGAACTGTAATTGACATTAGATTGACTGACTTATATGATTTCATCTTTTGTGAACAGAAGTCGTTGACAACGTAACGACTTCTGTCTGCTGTGAACGGTTCTGTCCATCATGTACACAAACATTTGCACTTGTCTCATACTCGTTCAGAAAGCCACGATTAGTTGTTTTAAGATAGATTTGTGTATTAGGAACTTTAATTGATATTAGATTGGCTGACTTATATGATTTCAACTTTCGTGAACAGAAGTCCTTGACAACGTAACGACTTCTGTCTGCTGTGAACAGTTGTCGTTGAAAACTCAACTGGTCCTGTCTATCATGTACAAAAAAACTTTAAATTTGTCTCATGCTTGTTCAGAAAGAACACGATTACTTGGTTTAAGATATATTCGTGTATGAAGAATTTTCATCGTTATAATTGTCGTTGAAAACTCCATCATGTACACAAGCATTTGAACTTGTCTCATACTAGTTCAGAAAGAACACGATTACTTGTTTTAAGATAGATTTGTGTATCAGTAACTTTAATTGATATTAGATTGACTGATTTCCATGACTTCATCTGTCGTGAACAAAAGTCTTTGACAACGTAACGACTTCTTTCAGCTGTGAACAGTTGTCGTTGAAAACTCAACCTGTTCTGTCCATCATTTACAAAAAAACTTTGAACCTGTCTCTTACTAGTTCCGAAAGCCACGATTATTTGTTATTAGATAGATTTATGTATCAGGAACTTAAATTGTTGTACGATTGACTGATTTATATGATTTAATCTGTCGTGAACAGAAGTCGTTGACAATGTAACAACTTTTGTCTGCTGTGAACAGTTGTCGTTGAAAACTCAATCGGTTCAGTCCATCATGTACTAAAAACCTTTGAATTTGTCTCATACCAGTTAAGAAAGCTACGATTAGTTGTTTAAGATAGATTTGTATCAGGAACTTTAATTGTAATAAGATTGCCTGATGTATATGATTCCATCTGTCGTGAACAGAAGTCGTTGACAATGTTACGACTTTTGTCTGCTGTGAATAGTTGTAGTTGAAACTCAACCGGTTCTGTCCATCATGTACAAAAATCTTTGAACTTGCCTCATACTAGTTCAAAAAGCCATGATTTGTTGTTTTTAGATGGATTTGTGTTTCAGAAACTTTAATTGTTATAAGATTTTCTGACTAATGTGATTTCATCTTTCGTGAACAGAAGTCGTTGACAACGTAAAGTTCCTGATACACAAATCTATCTAAAAACAGCAAATCGTGGCTTTCTGGACTAGTATGAGACAAGTTCAAAGGTTTTTGTACATGATGGACAGAACCGGTTGAGATTTCAACGACAACTATTCACAACAGACAGAAGTCGTTACGTTGTCAACGACTTCTGTTCACGACAGATGAAATCATATAAGTCAGCCAATCTAATAACAATTAAAGTTCCTGATACAAAAAGCATAAAAATTCGTCAATCGTATAACAATTTAAGTTCCTGATACATAAATCTATCCTATAACAACTAATCGTGCCTTTCGGAATTAGTTAGAGACAAGTTCAAAGGTTTTTGTAAATGATGGACAGAACCAGTTGAGTTTTCAACGACAACTGTTCACAGCAGACAGAAGTCGTTACGTTGTCAACGACTTCTGTTCACGACAGATGAAATCATTGAAATCAGTCAATCTTATAACGATGAAAATTCTTAAAAAACGAATATATCTTAAACCAAGTGATCGTGTTCTTTCTGAACAAGCATGAGACAAATCTAAAGTTTTTGTACATGATGGACAGAACCAGTTGAGTTTTCAACGACAACTGTTCACAGCAGACAGAAGTCGTTACGTTGTCAACGACTTCTGTTCACGAGAGATGAAATCATATAAGTAAGTCAATCTAATATCAATTAAAGTTCCTGATACACAAATCTATCCTAAAACATCTAATCGTGGCTTTCTGAACTAGTATGAGACAAGTTCAAAGGTTTGTGTACATGATGGACAGAACCGGTTGTGTTTTCAACGACAACTGTTCACAGCAGACAGAAGTCGTTACGTTGTCAACGACTTCTGTTCACGACAGATGAAATCACATAAGTAAGTCAATCTAATAACAATTAAAGTTCCTGATACACAAATATATCCAAAAACTGTTCACAGCAGACAGAAGTCGTTACGTTGTCAACGACTTCTGTTCACGACAGATGAAATCATATAAATCCGTCAATCGTATAACAAATAAAGTTCCTCATACAAAAATCTTTCTTAAAACATCTAATCGTGGCTTTCAGAACTAGTATGAGACAAGTTCAAAGTTTTTTGCACATGATGGACAGAACCGGTTGAGCTTTCAACGACAACTGTTCACAGCAGACAGAAGTCGTTACGTTGTCAACGACTTCTGTTCATGACAGATGAAATCATAGAAATCAGTCAACATTATAACGATGAAAATTTTTGATACACGAATAAATCTTAAACCAAGTAATCGTGTTCTTTCTGAACAAGCATGAGACAAATTTAAACTTTTTTGTACATGATGGACAGAACCAGTTGAGTTTTCAACGACAACTGTTCACAGCAGACAGAAGTCGTTACGTTGTCAACGACTTCTGTTCACGAATGATGAAATCATATAAGTTAGTCTATCTAATATCAAATTAAAGTTCCTGATACACAAATCTATCTTATAACAACTAATCGTGCCTTTCGGAATTAGTATAAAACAAGTTCAAAGGTTTTTGCTCATGATGGACAGAACCGTTTAAGCTTTCAACGACAACTGTTCACAGCAGACAGAAATCGTTACGTTGTCAACGACTTCTGTTCACGAAAGATGAAATCACATAAGTAAGTCAATCTAATAACAATTAAAGTTCCTGATACACAAATCTATCTTAAAACAACAAATCGTGGCTTTCGGAACTAGTATAAAACAAGTTCGCTCTTAAAGAATGGAAAAGAAGTATCTTCACTATCGTGGATAAACGTATTAAGTTTTATTCACAAAATACTAATCTTTTACCTCCTAAACCCAAATCGTCATTTAGGCATTTGAAGCAGGGTATCCAAGAATTTCATAGAAAGTATGTCTTGGTTCCGGCAGATAAAGCCGCAAACAATGTTGTTGTCGTTTGTAGACTTCACTACGTTAACACCTTAAAACAGGAGCTTGATGGTACCAGGGCTTATCTGGAGACAGATACTGATGAGGTGTCTGTAGTAAATGCCCACTTAAACGATTTACCTGTTAAGTTTTCTGTTTGTGTCAATGAAGGCCAAGACAAACTTCCTACGATGTATTGGTTACCTAAGCTTCACAAAAGACCATACAAAGCTAGATTTATTGCAAATTCTAGCTCTTGTACTACCACTGAACTTTCTAAATTATTAACTTCTTGTCTTACTGCTATCAAATCTCATGTTATAAGATACTGTGAGACAGTGTATGAAACTTCAAATAAAAATTGGTTTTGGTCAATAAAAAATTCTGGTGAGGTGCTCAGTAAATTGAAGTGTAGAGGGTTCCGTGCGACAAGCTTGTCCACATATGATTTTTCTACTCTGTATACAACATTACCACATAATCTAATTAAAGAAAAACTTCTGGATTTGATAGAGTGGACCTTCAAAAGGGCATTAAAAAACTATGGTTCACTTTATTTGGCATGTAATGACAGAAAGGCTTTTTTCACTTCCTCTGACCAAAGTCGGTATACCCTTTGGTCATGTCAGAATGTGTGCGACGCCTTATCCTATCTCCTTGATAATATTTATATTAGATTTGGGACCAAGTTATACAGACAAATTGTTGGAATTCCGATGGGTACAAATTGCGCACCTCTCGTAGCTGATTTATTTTTATACTGCTACGAAAGAGATTTCATGGATTCTCTTAACCATGATAATCAAGCTGATGTTATCGAGGCTTTTAATTCCACATCTAGGTACCTCGATGACCTTTTGAACATTGACAACCCTTATTTTGAAGGTATGGTCAATCAAATTTATCCACCTGAACTTCAGTTGAACAAAGCTAATATCTCAGATACCGAAGCCCCCTTTTTAGATCTACATCGTTCTGTTGCAAATGGATTTGTTTCTTCTAAAATTTATGATAAGCGCGATGACTTTGATTTTGATATAGTAAATTTTCCTTTTTTGGATGGTGACGTTCCTCGTCGTGCTTCTTATGGTGTATACATTTCGCAACTTATTAGGTTTGCTAGAGTCTGCAATCATGTTACAGACTTCAACGCTCGAAATAAATGTTTAACGGCAAAACTTCTCCAACAGGGCTATCGGTATCATAAACTTCGAAAAACCTTTTCTAAATTTTATCGTAGACACTATGAATTGATTTCCAAATATAATGTTGGGTTAAAGACACTTTTAAGTGAGGGCCTTTCGGAACCTGAATTTTATGGTGACTTGGTTTACAAATTAAAGAAACTTAAAGGAATAAATGATTTTTCTCTTCAATTCGGAAAAATCATATCACGTTACAGACGTATAGGTTATAACTTGAATGTTATGCGACAGTCTGCATGCTTAGTTTTTAACCCAATCATGGTTGATAACTATGCTGCCTTCTTTAATTGCACGCCGGTGGGTCGGGCGTCAGACTCTATGATGGCCCCGACTTAAAGCTATTCATTTTAGTTGGTTGGGGCCGGAGCTTCTTGTCTGTTGCTTGGCCCACCGGGGTCCATCTGGTGTTTTTCTTTTGCTCCGGAGTTAGTAGGTTATTCGGCGCCCAGGGATCTCCATCGTCGGGCAGCTTACTCAATCTGTGAGTCCTGGTTTTTGATTCATCAGGATGTTTATCATGATTTATTTGTTTGTTCTTGATGATTCATTGACTAGTTAGAGATTCACCACGAGGACCGAAGAACTAACTAAATGTTGTTAACCACTGCAGAAGCTGAGGGTGAGGTTAGGTACCTGTAAAACCGGTTTAAGCCCCCCAGTTATTTTATAACTGACCGTACCAAGGCGGTACTGCTGTTCTGGTTCACACTTATCAAAGTTATTCAAATTACGAGTTTCATGTTGCATGGCTTTGTGACCACCCGAATATAATGGCTGTTCACTTAGCCCTCTGCATTTACTTGTTCTGTCCAAGCTAGCACTGTGACCACCTAATACCTTCAATAGCTGCTCACTCTGCTTTCCGTTATTCATGTTAAACGTTGGTATCTATGTTTAGTATTTTCTTAATATGATTTCTTATTTCTTGTTTATCACTGAACCACTACAGAAGCTGAGGGTGAGGTTAGGTACCTGTAAAACCGGTTTAAGCCCGCCAGTAACTTTGTGTTACTGATCGTTCCAAGTCGATACTTCTGTGGTGGTTCTTTTTGTTTTATGTCTTGGTGTTTAAAATTTTTTGTGCTGTTGGCGCCTTATGTATGTTTTCATATTTTTAGTTAAGTTAAGGTAACTGAGTGGCCACCTATTGGGAAAATAGCTGCTCATTCGGCTTACGATATGTTTCATGGTATAAGTACCTGATTGTTAGTTTGGTTTTTTCCCACCTCGGTTTTTGGAGTGGGAATCTTTTTCTGATTGCGCCTTTTCCTGATCTTTGCCTACTTGTACCTTTTTTCAAAGTTTTTTGCACATGATGGACAGAACCGGTTGAGCTTTCAACGACAACTGTTCACAGCAGACAGAAGTCGTTACGTTGTCAACGACTTCTGTTCACGACAGATGAAATCATAGAAATCAGTCAACATTTTAACGATGAAAATTCTTGATACACGAATATATCTTAAACCAAGTAATCGTGTTCTTTCTGAACAAGCATTGGACAAATTTAAACTTTTTTGTACATGATGGACAGAACCAGTTGAGTTTTCAACGACAACTGTTCGCAGCAGACAGAAGTCGATACGTTGTCAACGACTTCTGTTCACGAAAGATGAAATCATATAAGTTAGTCTATCTAATATCAAATTAAAGTTCCTGATACACAAATCTATCTTAAAACAACTAATCGTGGCTTTCTGAACTAGTACGAGACAAGTTTAAAGGTTTATGTACATGATGGACAGAACCGTTTGAGTTTTCAACGACAAGTGTTCACATCAGACAGAAGTCGTTACGTTGTCAACGACTTCTGTTCACGACAGATGAAATCATATAAATCCGTCAATCGTATAACAATTAAAGTTCCTGATACAAAAGTCTTTCTTAAAACATCTAATCGTGGTTTTCGGAACTAGTATGAGACAAGTTCAAAGGTT
This sequence comes from Rugalucina vietnamica, assembly GCA_964017185.1. Classification (NCBI taxonomy): domain Eukaryota; kingdom Metazoa; phylum Mollusca; class Bivalvia; order Lucinida; family Lucinidae; genus Rugalucina; species Rugalucina vietnamica. The sequence goes on from OZ024885.1 coordinate 11,496,681, forward strand.
TTTGTACATGGTGGACAGACCCGGTTGAGTTTTCAACGACAACTATTAACAACAGACAGAAGTCGTTACGTTGTCAACGATTTCTGTTCACGACAGATGAAATCATATAAGTCAGCCTATCTAATAACAATTAAAGTTCCTGATACAAAAAGCATATAAATCCGTCAATCGTATAATAATTTAAGTTCCTGATACATAAATCTATCTTATAACAACTAATCGTGCCTTTCGGAATTAGTAAGAGACAAGTTCAAAGGTTTTTGTAAATGATGGACAGAACCAGTTGAGTTTTCAACGACAACTGTTCACAGCAGACAGAAGTCGTTACGTTGTCAACGACTTCTGTTCACGACAGATGAAATCATAGAAATCAGTCAATCTTATAACGATATAACGATATAACGTCAACATAACGATGAAAATTCTTGATACACGAATATATCTTAAACCAAGTAATCGTGTTCTTTCTGAACAAGCATGAGACAAATTTAAAGTTTTTGTACATGATGGACAGAACCAGTTGAGTTTTCAACGACAACTGTTCACAGCAGACAGAAGTCGTTACGTTGTCAACGACTTCTGTTCACGGCAGATGAAATCATAGAAATCAGTCAATCTTATAATTGGGCCACAACGTGAGAAAATGTACCTTCTGACACTTATTTGAGTATTGGACAAACAAAGTTACGCTGAATGTATGATGTTTCTGGAGTCTGTTACTCTTTATTTGACCAGATTATTTCATTTATTTTGTGAGTTATGGCCAATTTACTATATGAACCCTACAGACGTCATTGTCCTGAAAAATGACGTCAGAGTTGTGTAATGCATTTCTGCATGTTAGCAGAGCTTACAAAACTCGATGCATTTGCTTAAAACTGTTTAAGCACTGGTCAGAACCTATTGCTAAGATAGAAGCATACCAACCTTACAGGCAATCTGTCGTAATTATTTTGTCTATTTTTATGATGATGCAGTTGCTATGGTTACCGTTTAACGATACATATAGGAAAATTATGAGTATTATGGGCTAAAACAAGGGCAGATAACTCAAAATATTGACTATAAATATGTTTTAAAACGCATTCATTTGGTAGAGCAGTGTTCAAAGATTACAAATACAGTGTTATTTCTATAACGCATATTACATAATTTTTTCGCTTTTTGCTGCTTTTTACTAGTAATGTCAGAATGTCCGAAGGTACATTTTGTCGCGTTGAGGTTCAATTATTAAAGTTCTAGATAAACGAATCTATCTTAAAACAAGTAATCGTGTTCTTTATGAACTAATATGAGACAAAATTAAAGTTTTTTGTACATGATGGGCAGAACCGGTAGAGTTTTCACCGATAACTGTTGACAGCAGACAGAAGTTGTAAATTGTCAGCGATACCAGTTTGTGACAGATGAAATCCGTTAAACTTTTACAATTTAAGTTCCTGATTCACAAAGCTAATTTTCTTTTTATTTTATACAACACACGGGCATTTTCCAAATCACAAGGCAGGCGGTGAAAATGCAAAAACCAAAAATTGTTGAAAACACAAAAAATTTTGGTACCACATTGTTCCTCACTTTCTAACTAAGAAAATGAGAACCCACACTTTATGCTTTCGTTAATAAATTACGGAGTTATGGGCGATTGAATTTCTGAAGTGAAACACATTTAATGACGTCAAGTAAATGGAAACGTCAGAAGTAATCCAAACTCTACACTGAAGATACAGGCTGATACCAGTCACTAGTAACTTTTGATATCAGTGAGATTTGATATCAGTGAAATTTCATATCAATGAAAATACCAATTTTATCAAGTTTTGATATACACTGGTTTTCATTGTAATGTATAAAATAAAAATCAGAATTACTGAAACACGAAATAAGGTTATAATGACCTTTACGTACTTTTTGTTCAAAGGTTTGGTAACACTCATTCATAATCTGAAAGAAGTCTGAAAAGTTACTGATAGCGTGTTAAGATAGAAGACAAAATCACTTAGACCATGAAATTAGGTCACAGGGACGTAAGACTAGTTTGTTGTCAAATGTCGGGTCATATTTATTCATATTATGAAAGATGTATGCCCATATACTAATTGAGTGATGTGATATAAGGCAAAATCACTAAATCATGAAATTAAGTCACAGTGACGTAGGATTACTTGTAGGTCAAAGGTCTGGTCATATGCCAACATATACTGAAAGGAAAGAAGTATAGCTGCTAATTCGGCTTACGATGTTTTCATCGTATAAGTACCTGATTATTAATTTAGTTTTTCCCACCTCGGTTTTTGGAGTGGGAATCTTTTTTCTGATTGCGCCTTTTCCTGATCTTTGCCTACTTGTACTCTATCATATACCAGTTGAGTGCCGAGATGCAAGGCAAAATCACTGAACCGTGAAAAAAGGCCACAGTGACCTATAAGTAATTTAGGGCCAAATGTCTGGTCATACTCACTCATAATTTGAATATCGACTGCTCTGACCTTTGTCAAACATAGGGCCGAACTCGACCTGTAACCCAAAGCAATATGCTCATACATCTTTTTGCCTTGATGTTATACAGAACAAAATCACTCAACCATGACAGTTAACTATAACTTATAACTACTGAAGGTTTAAACGTCTCAATCATATTGTACATCAAGTATGTTAATACACCACCTGAGTGCCGAGATACATGGCAAAATCACTGAACCGTGAAATAAGCTCACACTGACCTATAAGTACTTTAAGGTCTTATCATACTAACTCATAATAATAAAGACGTATGAAAATATACCGAGTGTCAAGATATAAGGCAAAGTCACTGAAGCATGAAATTAGGTCACAATGACCCAGAAATACTTTAGGGTCAAAGGTCTTGTTATACGCAAACATAGTGTGAAAGAAATATGTTCATATACCAAAAGAAAACCGAGATAAAATGAAAAATCACTGAACCATGTAATCAGGTCACAATGACCTAGGACTACTTTAGGGTCAAAGGTCTTGTCATTCACAAACATAGTGTGAAAGAATTATGTTCATAAACCAATTGAGTGCAAGGATATAAGGCAAAATAACTGAACCATGAAATTAGGTCACAGTGACCTATATGTATATTGTGGTCAAAGGTCTGTTCATACTCACTCATAATCTGAAGGAAACATGAAAATATCATAATTGAGTGTCAAGATGTAAGGCAAAATCACTGAAACGTGAAATTAGGTCACGCTGACCTATAAGTAGAAAGGGGTCAAAGGTAAGGTCATACTAACTCATAATCTGAAAGAAGTACGAAAATATACTAATTGAGTGTCAAGACATAAGGTAAAATTACTGAACCGTGATATTAGGTTACAGTGACCTATAAGTATATCGGGGTCAAAGCTCTGCTAATACTCACTCATAATCTGAAAGAAGTATGAAAATATACTCATTGAGTGTCAAAATATAAGGCAAAATCACTGAACCGTGAAATTAGGTCACAGTGACCTATGTCAGGTCATACTCACTCATAATCTGAAAGAAGTATGAAAATATTCTAATTCAGTGTCAAGATATAAGGCAAAATCACTGAACCGTGAAATTAGGTCACAATGACGTTTAAGTTTATTGGGATCAAAGGTCAGGTCATACTCACTCATAATCTGAAAGAAGTATGAAAAAATAGTATTTGAGTGTCAAGATATAAGGCAAAATCACTGAACCGTGAAATTAGGTCACAGTGACCTATAAGTTTAAGGAGGTCAAAGGTAAGGTCATACTCGCTCATAATCTGAACGAAGTATGAAAATATACTAATTCAGTGTCAAGATATAAGGCAAAATCACTGAACCGTGCAATTAGGTCACAATGACCTATAAGGTTATTGGTATCAAAGGTAAGGTCATACTCACTCATAATCTGAAAGAAGTATGAAAATATACTAATTGAGTGTCAAAATATAAGGCAAAATCACTGAACCGTGAAATTAGGTCACAGTGACCTATAAGTTTATTGGGGTAAAGGGTCAGGTCATACTCACTCATAATCTGAAAGAAGTATGAAAATATACTAATTGAGTGTCAAGATATAAGGCTTAATCACTGAACCGTGAAATTAGTTTACAGTGACCTATAAGTATATTGGGGGTCAAAGCTCTGGTCAAACTCACTCATAATCTGAAAGAAGTATAAAAATATACTAATTGAATGTCAAGATATAAGGCAAAATCACTGAACCGTGAAATTATGTCACAGTGACCTATAAGTTTATTGGGGTCAAAGGTAAGGTCATACTCACTCATAATCTGAAAGAAGTATGAAAATATACTAATTCAGTGTCAAGATATAAGGCAAAATCACTGAACCGTAAAATTAGGTCACAATGCCCTTTAAGTTTATTGGGATCAAAGGTAAGGTCATACTCACTCATAATCTGAAAGAAGTATGAAAATATACTAATTCAGTGTCAAGATATAAGGCAAAATCACTGAACCGTGAAATTAGGTCACAGTGACCTATAAGTTTATTGGGGTCAAAGGTCAGGTCATGCATACTCATAATCTAAAAGAAGTATGAAAATATACTAATTGAGTTTCAAGATATAAGGCAAAATCACTGAACCGTGAAATTAGGTCACAGTGACCTATAAGTATATTAGGGGTTAAAGCTCTGGTCATACTCACTCATTATCTGAAAGAAGTATAAAAATATACTTATTGGGTGTAAAGATATAAGACAAATTCACTGAATCGTGAAATTAGGTCACAGTGACCTATAAGTGTATTTGGGTCAAAGCTAAGGTCATACTCATTCATAATCTGAAAGAAGTATGGAAATATACTTATTGAGTGCCAAGATATAAGGCAAAATCACTGAATCGTGAAATTAGGTCACAGTGACCTATAAGTTTATTGGGGTCAAAGGTCAGGTCATACTCACTCATAATCTGAAAGAACTATGAAAATATACTAATTGAGTGTCAAGATATAAGGCAAAATCACTGAACCGTGTAATTAGGTCACAGTGACCTATAAGTGTATTGAGGGTCAAAAGTCTGGTCATACATACTCATAATCTGAAATAAGTATGAAAATATACTAATTGAGTGTCAAGATATAAGGCAAAATCACTGAACCGTGAAATTAGGTCACAGTGACCTATAAGTATATTGGGGGTCAAAGCTCTGGTCATATTCACTCATAATCTGAAAGAAATATGAACATATACTAATTGAGTGTCAAGATATAAGGCAAAATCTCTGAACCGTGAAATTAGGTCACAGTGACCTATAAGTTTATTGGGGTCAAAGGTCAGGTCATACATACTCATTATCTGAAAGAAGTATGAAAATATACTAATTGAGTGTCAAGATATAAGTCAAAATCACTGCATCTTACTCAAGTTTCTGGATTTTTCAGAAATAGACAGTTATCGTTGACACTGCAGATCATATCTACCACAGCAACGACTTCTGTCTACAATGGACAGAAACGGTTGAAAAATCAACGATTACTGTCTAGTGGACAGAAGTCGTTGCGGCCGCAACGACTTTTGTTCATGGTGAACAGAAGTCGTTGGTGGACACTTATCGTTGCTACACAGCTATTTTCCCAATAGGTGGACACTCAGTTACCTTAACTTAATTAAAAATATGAAAACATACATAAGGCACCAACAGCACAAAATAAATTATACACCAAGACATAAAACAAAAAGAACCACCACAGAAGTATCGCCTTGGAACGATCAGTAACACAAAGTTACTGGCGGGCTTAAACCGATTTTACAGGATCCTAACCTCACCCTCTAACATCTATATATAGCCACCATCAGGAAACCATGTATTTATGAAAATGGGATCTACAGGGGTTTACCTATTTTGTTTCTTATTTTTGTTTCCAAAACATAGATTGTGGGTACTCCTTAAAACGGCCTCGCCGATGCGGTTCTAACGTGTACCCACAATCTATGTTTTGAGCCAAAATAAGAAAATATCAAACTTTTTCTACAGAAAATTTTCATTTTTTACAACTTTAAAAATCTCTGTATATTGAATGGGCATGTTTTCTTAATGATGGTAGGTTAACAACTGAGAGGGCACAGCATAACAGTAGTGACATAAGCTGGTTTGTGTAATAGCACGGGTCGTTAAAGTTTAATGTTTACGGATTACATAAAAATGTTGACGATTATTTCGTGATTACAGTATCTTGTCAACATGTAATCGTTCTAGCTCCACATCAGGAAAACATGTCCGTGCAATGTATACCCCCTTGATCCCCACTTTTACATAGCAAAACTGGGGTATGCAGGGGTATAACTATTTTTCTTATTTTTGCTCCAAAACATAGATTGTGGGTACTCGTTAGAATCGCCTCGCCGAGGCGGTTCTAACGTGTACCCACAATCTATGTTTTGAGCAAAAATAAGAAAAATATCAAAATTTTTCCAATGAAATTTTCAATTTTTGCTTTTGAAAAAAATCTATATGAGGGTCTGGATGGGGGGTCCTGGTATTCACTAATCACTAAAAATTTAGCCATTTATTCACTGTCATTAAAATTTTGGCTAATTCATTAAAATTAGCTTGATTATTCATTAAAATATATATTACTAGTCGCACCTTCTTCGCCAAGCTAATAAGCATAAGCAAAAAGGTCCCCACCTAAGACATCCCTTATCTCAAGCCATAAGCCGATTGTTTTAGCCTTTTAAATTTGTTTGGAGTATAATCCCCTCCACCTTAAATACTAAATACCCTGAATCTTTCTCCTCAATTATGAATACCAAAGGGTATGAAAAAAAAATGTAACATCGGGGGTAAAGGTATAATAAAATGGTGTTGTTTTTATTTAGCAAACTATTTAGCATAGGAGTAATATGTGATGTATGGATTTGTGCTTGCGCCTGATTGTACAATACAATTTATTTATGTCTTAAATACCGAGCGAGCGAAGCGAGCGAGGAAAAAAATATGTAGTGCCATTTAAATTGTCAGATGGATTGGCATGAACATTCTTTGTGCTGCCTTGTTTCTGATTGCAAAATGCACTATAATTATGGTCTGTCATATAAGACACCAAGATGATGTCCATCCACAGAAAATATTATCATTATAGGATTGGAACATTGGAACATACATAATAAGGACAAAGTGGGGTAATAGAATAAAAAGAAAATACATATGCATAAGCAAACGAAACAGTGACATAGTATCTGGCTCAGTAAACATCCAGAATGATTTAATTCATTTTTCTCTGCCTTCAAATGACACATTTTCAATTGGCCCATGAGGTGAGTCCCTACATGCTTAGCTTCCAGACATGTATTTCCAAACATTCAAGGATTTCTAAAATATGAATATAACATTTGAACTTAATCGGGTCTGGGGGCGTCCAGACCCCAGACCCAAGAAAAAAATGAAATTCTGGAATGTCAGGGAGGTCATCTAAGACCATTTCATATCCAAATTTTAGCATATTCATTATTCTTTAAAATGTTATTATTCACTATTCATTATATTATTCTGCTATTCATTAAAACTTTACATTTATTCATTATTCTTTAGGACCTCATTATTCACTAATCATTAAATTTTTTGCTCTTTATTCACTCTCATTAAAAAATTTAGGCCATTATTCATTAATCATTATACCCCATCCAGACCCTCATATTGGTCTGGATACAAATATTGCATGGGCAAGTTTTCGTGATGAAGTTTAATGTTTACGGATTACATAAAAATGCTGACGATTATTTCAGTATCTTGTCAACATGTAATCGTTCTAGCTCCAGAAATCACAATCCAAACCTACCACCAGTTTTGCCACCCCTGACTCCGAACAGTGGCCCGATGTCAGGGAACCTAATGTGTATGAAGTATGAATGTTTTATGATAAGTTGTCAAGATATGGACTCTTTGTGAAAAAAAAAAGAAAAAAAAGCAGTAAATCGATATTTAAGTGTTCTCTAGCCCCACCCACAGGCATGGATCCATGTATCAAACCTCCTACCCCAGGCATCGACCAAGGCGTTCCTACCATGGACTGAAAGCCAACCATACAGGGTGCTTATGGTCCATCTGTGAATGTTGTTTGCTAAATGGGACCGTGTCAAGGTATGTACTTACAGAACGATTTTAACAGCAATAAGCATGTTTTCGCAGTGCTCTATGAAAATGAACAGTAGTCGTTGAAAATATTTTTTTATATCTACATGTTCAACGACTATTGTCCGTTTAGCTTGTGGACAGAAGTCGTTGATGGGCACTTATCGTTGCTACAGTCCATACATCTTAACTTAAAGTATATTTGTTAAAATTAGTCGTTGCGGAATCTCATCAGCGTAAAAGCAATTTGATATGGTAGGCAGAATAGTTATTTGAGCAATAACATGACTGTGTTCTTTACAGTTGTCGATTCTTTGAAAGACATTTTCGATTATCGTGAGCAGCAGTTCAAAACTTGAATTCCAAACAAAAAACCACACTTCGAAAATCAGGTGTTAACTTACTTATTTCCATGTATTAACTGAATCGGTTCACTTATACTAAACAAAATTTCTAACTGAACGCCTTAAGTTTCCTGGATAATTCAACCAAAGAAGCCGTGGTGTTGAAGCTATGTGCAACGTTATTTAGTCAATCAACATTGGTTTGCCACAAAATATTTAACCATTTTGCATGATTTAGACCACGTGATAAATTGATTACGATGGCAACCACAAAATCAAAAATCACCAAAGCCTGCAGAAACACGTGATTACGACTGTGTGACCAAATTTGCCCACCCGAGCGGGCTGAGCGTTTATACCAGCATACTATATGGTGCACATGTTGTATGGAACGTCCGGTAAAGGGCTAAACTAAACGAGGGTATAAGTTGAGTTTTCTGGAACTTAAAACTAGCAGCGGTATTTCAATAGTCTTACTATTGCTTGCACCTCTTCAAGACAACATTCGGGTCCTAATAAATATAATCTCAAAAGTAGAGAACTTCAAAAAGAAAAAGAAAGCATTTTGGCTAATTAAAGCAGGAACGCGAAGTACTGCACAAAATAGTTTTTCTCGCCCATGCGCACAAAGCGTCGCAATTTGCATTTTTTGTTATTGATTTAGATTGTTTGTCTCGTGGTAGCGTCCCCCGTGGCTCAGCGGTTAAGAGGGCTGATTCTTAATTATTCGGTCATCTCACCACTGTGTCTGAGGTGGGTTCGAGCCACGCTCTGGCTACATGTGAGACAAGCCAAGTTCTGCTTGCGGGTGTGTCAGGTGTTTTTTTCTCGAGGTTCTCCCATTTTCGCCCGTCTGGACTGATTGGCCCGCCTCACATGAGCTGAAATAATCTTGAAAGGTTCAAATTGTAACAGATATGAGGTACCCTGTATAACGTGAACATGGCATTTACGGGGTTACATGTACGTGTATACATTTTCTTATTTTTGTTCGAAAACATAATTTGAGGGTACTCGCCAGAATGCAACATACAGAACTTTTACAGCTCCAAAATTTGAAAAAATTTTCACATGAGTTTTGTATACATACATTATTTTTATATTTGCTCAAATCATAAATATTTTGTCGGTAGAAGTAAGAACCACATAGTGGAGTCGATTTTAACGCGTACCCGCCTCAATCTACATGTGCGTGTGATTTGGTGATTTGGATCAAATAAATCAGTACTACATGTACATGTATCAAAAAATATTGACACCTGTACACCCATTTTATTGGATATTTAAATGCGGGTACATGAACATTTCACGATGCGTTACGGAAAATAATAATTAAAAACATAAAAAAAATCAATCAATGAAAATGATCAAAAACCGCTGTGTAAATGTATGCCCATTTCATAAACGTAATTTCGTGAATTTTGTTTAACTCATATTAGCCTTTTTTTACGTCCCTTTCAAAATTATTACAGCTCATATGAGACGGGCCAATCAGTAGGTGGGGCGAAAACGGGAAAACCCCGAGAAAACCACCTGACACACCCGCAAACAGAATTTGGCTTGTCTTCATATTAGCCTTGCGTCCATTTTGTGGGACATGGGCATACAGTATAGCCCCAGATGTGACGCCTGTTTGCTAGACGAATTTCATCGAAAAATAGAGAAAAAAATGAAAACCATTCTTGATGCCCCTAATAATGAAAGTGGGCTCAACCAATTGATAACAATGGGAAAATCCATTCGTCAAATATGGGTAAAATTCAATCCAGATTCTATCGCAATCTATCACAGCGGGAAGATGCTGTCAGCTGCTTGCATTAATTTTAACCCATATTTCACGAATAGGTTTTCCCATCATTATCAATTGGATGAGTCCACTTTTACTTTTAGGGGTGTAAGGAGTGATTTTTAATTTGTATCTCATTTTTCGATGAAATTCCTCAAAGCAAACAGAATAGCCCCAGATGGGACGCCGCGTTCTGCGGCGTCACATCTGGGGCTATGCTGTTTGCCTATGCCCCATAAAAAGGACGCAAGGCTTAAATGAGTTAATCTTATCTGATATTCATTACGGGATCTAGCCCATGCAATATACAGAGCGTTTGGCGCCTTCAAAAATAATTTCAGTGTAAATATTTTATATTTTTTTCGGCGAGGCGCTTCTGTGGAGTATTCACAAGTTATATTGTGCAGCAAAAAATAACAAAATACTGTATAAAACTGGAATTAAAGGGGAATACATATCTCGGACATGTTTTCATCAGGAATGTCCGTGCAATGAATACCCCCTTAAACCGCACTTTACCCCACTGCTATCTCAATAGTAAAACTTGGGTTTGCAGGTGTATACCTATTTCTTCTTATTTTTGGTCCAAAATAAAGATTGTTGGTACTCGTTAGAACCGCCTTGGCGAGGCGGTTCTAACGTATACCCACGATCTATGTTTTGGCAAATATATAAAAAAAATATCAAAATTTTGCTGATGCAATTTTCAATTTGTACAGCTGAAAAAAATCTCTGTATATTCTGTAATGCCTGATATGCTGATTATTGAGATTGTAAACGTGCAAACAGAATGCGCAATTTTCTTAAATTGATATAAATGATCAAGTTTCGATTTTTTCTTTCGTTCTTTATCTCTTGAACCGGGAGCGGTAGCTCGAATCCTAGCTAGTATACCTCATTCGTATATGTATAGCTAGTATACCTCATGCGTATATGTATAGCTAGTATACATCATTCGTATATGTATAGCTAGTATACATCATTCGTATATGTATAGCTAGTATACTTCATTCGTATATGTATAGCTAGTATACCTCATTCGTATATGTATAGCTAGTATACCTCATGCGTATATGTATAGCTAGTATACTTCATTCGTATATGTATAGCTAGTATACCTCATTCGTATATGTATAGCTAGTATACCTCATGCGTATATGTATAGCTAGTATACTTCATTCGTATATGTATAGCTAGTATACCTCATTCGTATATGTATAGCTAGTATACCTCATTCGTATATGTATAGCTAGTATACCTCATGCGTATATGTATAGCTAGTATACCTCATGCGTATATGTATAGCTAGTATACATCATTCGTATATGTATAGCTAGTATACATCATTCGTATATGTATAGCTAGTATACTTCATTCGTATATGTATAGCTAGTATACCTCATTCGTATATGTATAGCTAGTATACCTCATGCGTATATGTATAGCTAGTATACTTCATTCGTATATGTATAGCTAGTATACCTCATTCGTATATGTATAGCTAGTATACCTCATTCGTATATGTATAGCTAGTATACATCATTCGTATATGTTTAGCTAGTATACATCATTCGTATATGTATAGCTAGTATACCTCATTCGTATATGTATAGCTAGTATACCTCATTCGTATATGTAGTAGGCTTACGTGTATCGATTCCTGGCTCCGAGGTTATAAAATCCCTTTCATACTCAACTCTGCTGAGTATAAAATTTAAACTAGAAGTAGACGCATTTATGCCGAAATTGCTCAAATGTTTTGAATTGTTTGCATAAATCAAGTAGTCTGAAGGGCCGCCGCCCATTGCGGCTTGAAGAATTATATGGTCTGCTTGTGCCACCCGGCTACTGTCTGACCGCCTGTATACTGAGCCTGCCAAGAAAATGTGGTTTCAAGACAAACCTTCCATACGTATAAGCCTTAGTGGCTGATTTGGGTGGTTATATTTGAAGCGCTTCTTGGATGTAGACATCCTAAATTTGGGAACAAGTCCCCTAAAATGGCGGCAACATACATGTTGATTGGGATGTTAAGCAACCATTCAAACCATTACGAAAACTTGCCCATGCAATATTCAGATATTTTTTTTAGCTTTAAAAATTGAAAATTTTCAGTTATTTTTCTTCTTCTTATTTTTGCTCAAAACATAGATTGTGTATACACGTTAGAACCGCCTCGGCGAGGCGGTTCCAACGAGTACCCACAATCTATGTTTTGGAGCGAAACTAAGAAAAATAGGTATACCCCTGCATACCCCAGTTTTGCTATATAAAAGTGGGGTATGAGGGGGTAATTGGGGTTGTTGGTTTGGTTTTTTCCCACCTCGGGTTTTTGGAGTGGGAGTCTTTTGCTGGTTGCGCCTTTTCCTGATCTTTGCCTACTTGTGCCTTCTCAATTAACAGTTTGACACTTTGTTAATTCAAGTGAGACTTTGTTGATTCAAGTGACACTTTGTTGATTCAAGTGACACTTTGTTGATTCAAGTTGAGAAGAAAGCATTGCTTGCTTTCAATAAATGTTTTTAAGGTGGAAGTCCTATAATTTGAGGTGTGTCATGTGAAAACTTAAGACGGCTGGATGGATTGACAACTCAATCCTTTAGGAACAACACAGCCACAAATTTCACGGACATGTTTTCCTGATGACACAAACAATCTGAAAACACGACTCATAAAACGTTATCAAACTTTCACTTCCTTAGAAATGAGGAATATGTTCTTTTTACCTGGAAAGCCTTTACCACCTGATAAGCCCAGGTAAATGAGCTTTTTCTGATTTCCTATTAGATAGGCTTGGTGGAGGAAAACCTGATTCAGGATTTTGCTTAAAGCGGGCTTCGAAAACCGTTACTCTTTACTCAACCGCAGGATCTTATAGGTGTTTAGGCTATTTCGCGAAAGGGTTCTCATAAAAGCCATTGTCACGTGACTGTGGTCACATGCAAATGATTGAAAAAACACACTTTTCATTTTACAACCTTTCGCAACTCGCTCAGCTAGAACTTGCCTAAGAAAAATAATTTTGCACTACAACATATTTTTGGCGAGACGCTACTCTCGGGTGATGCAAAGAAAAAAAATGCGAAAGTATATGTCAATTTAATTGTGTACATGTATGTATACATTATTTTATGTAGGATCACATGGCTGAACGTTTGTTAGACTAAGACGTGTTTTTGCAGCATCTTGCGACTAGTTTTGGAATGGCAAATAAAGCTTATTTTTACCTGCTTAATCGCAAAATCGTTTTACTTTTTGCCAACTTCAATTATGAGTACATACATATTGAAACAGACAAGGCAGCAATAAAGGAAATCACCACAAAACATGTGTGTTTACATATGTAAAATATACAGGCGCCATTGCGCATTTTTTATTTCGTCAGTTCATTTTGCAACTTCTCGAGAGAAGCTTAGGTTTTGAAAATCAGGCATTTTTAAATTGATAATGCCTGAAATTCAAAACTTAACACACAAAGTAATAACCTAGACCGATATAATGTGAACCAGTAGTGTATGTTTTGAATACTACTACTACTACTACTTCTACTACTACTACTACTACTACTACTGCTACTACTAATAATAATAATAATAATAATAATAATAATAATAATAATAACAAAAATAATAATAATAACAGCAACAGCATAATAATAATAATAGCAGTAGTAGTAGTAGTAGTAGTAGTAGTAGTAGTAGTAGTAGTATAACTATTTGATTTGAAAATTATCATTTGCTGTAGCGAAAAACATGTTATCAAGAAATACAATTTATTCTGTTAAAAATCATTTGAAACATATTGATCAATGATGTTTGTTATTCTAATCAAACTAGAATATTTGTATGCGGGATAGGCATTAAATAAGCATCAACAAGAACAATCCTGCTTTCACTTATGCATGAACAGAAAAATAATGTACATTTTACATTTGAACAGTCTGAGAGAGGCATGCATTTATCTTTGCACGGTCTGCTCAGAAAGTAAATGCCACGTGTTTTCTTTATAGTTATGCTGTATTAAAACGTCTGAGAATAATAGATGGGTTTTCTGCTCACTCGACTAGTATGCTATCTCTATATTTCTCTCGCAGACTATTTATCTATTTCCCACTTTATAAAGAAAGTGTTAGGAATCATTAATTTGGATTTATCTTTTAATAAATTTGGCGAATTTTCATGATGTGCTGTACATAATGAAAGTACTTGGAATACTATGGATTCGGAAAAAGTTATTTAATGATAAGAAAACAGAGGCATAGTAACGGTAACGCTTTATAGACGATGTGTATAATGGAAGATCAGGTCAGATAATTGAAACGCGTAGAAGGGCGAGCATTTGGTGAGCATTGCTGCGAAAAAAATCTGTGTTTCGATAGTAGTCTGTCGTTTGTATGTTTTGCAATCGTGCTTTTCTTTAATAAATTCGCCGTGTGCTTCAACACTCGCATAGAAGTAAACTCATTTAAGCCTGGCGTCCCTTTTATGGGACATAGGCAAACAGAATAGCCCCAGATGAGACGCCGCAGAACGCAGCGTCCCATCTGGGGCTATTCTGTTTGCTTAGAGAATTTTCATCGAAAAATTGAATAAAATTTAAAAATCATTCCTAACGACCCTAAAAATGAAAGTGGACTCATCCAATTGACAAGTATGGGAGAATATATTCATCAAGTATGGGTCAATATGTATAAATTTGCCGTGTGCGTCCGTCAACACACGCATAGAGACTCCGCGCAGATCAGTGAGGGATTTGCAGAGCTAAATGGTGAGGCCCTAAACGATAAAATTCGCTTTTTCGTTCATGGAAAAAGGATTTGGTTCGTTATATACGACTAAAAATAAATGGATCCCCTAATTTCAAACCAACTGCCACCCTAAGTAGCGTAAAACCCGATTCGTCTCAAAGGAAACTGAAAATTACGTAGACAAGTCTTCCCGTGACGCAATTCAGCTTTCCCCTGCCATTTTGCTTAAGTATTTTCGCGGCATTAATTATTAACAAAAGTAATCATTACAGCGCAATTTTGTCCTGATTTTAAATTAGAGCTTCCTCGCTTTTAACCGGAAGCTGCGTTTTTGTGAGTTCTTCTGGAAATTCATTAGACACAAGCGCGGCACGTGCGAGCTTGCCTCATGCCAACGCAAGAGCACAGTATGCCATAGATAGCCTTACGTTCGCTCAGTTTTCTATTTATAGTTTCAACTTGCTGAATGGGCGGCGTTCCTGCATAATTGTCTGTGGGGATGCTCCTGCTTTTTTCCTGCAGAATTACAAGCAAAAACCAAAAACAAACACTAGCTGAGATTTTTTCGCAGCAGTGCTCACCAAAGGCTCGCCCTTCTACGCGTTTCAATTATCGGAATTCGAATTAAGCCATATTTGGATATTGTCTGGACTTAGCGGACTGGTTCATGTCTTAGACTATTGTTTCTAAGCAGCAGTCTATTGGAATATCATGACTATTGATCGATAGACTGGTTTTGATAAAAATAAAAAAAAAGATGGCGGGCGAACAAATTGATTGTTTTAACGGCAGCATCATGGGTATAGTATTAGAATATTGGTAATCTATGCAAATAATATGTACTGCCTATACACAGCAACTGAATAAAGGGTATGTGTTCAGCGAATTTTTGGATCTGTATAGACGTGCACCCCGAATGTCTGGAAATTTGAATTGCCTTTACCAAATCTCCAAGGAGCTCAGCTATGTAAATTTTGCAATGAAGAATCTGCGTTGCTGTCTGTTCTGAGTTTTCACAGAGTACGCCTTCTTTTGTCAACTTGCGACTGAAATAATATTGTGGCACGGCATCTGAAAATTTTCTCGTTTCGTTTTCGAAAATCTGGGCACAAATCAACCGTGCAGCTGATCAGGGCCTTGTTTACTCTGCATGCATACATGTAGTTATTGTTTTGTAATTTCTAAGAAATGTCAGGTCTGTAACATCGCGTTTGATTTCTCATTGTTTCTCGTATCGGGTTCTGTTAAAACTGTTCAAATCCAGGAATTTCGTTTTTTCAAAGACACGGCTCAAATAGAATAACAGAAGCAGCATTTCAATAAGGATAATTTCTGAGCCGCGTCGTGAGAAATCCGGATTATTGCCTATGCGAAAACAAAGACGCAAATCAGCTTCGCAGTAAATGCGAAGCTGATCAGCGCATTTGTTATCGTTACACAGATAGTACAATTCCTCGTCTACTTATATTCAAAATTTCAAGCTTCTAGCCTGTTTCTGTGAAAGTACAGGTCGGTTTGTGTCAGACGTGGTCGGAAATCCCGAAGACCAGTTTTCTCGCGTCGCGGCTCATAATTTCTGTGACGGTAGAAAGGTATTGGAACCAGTATATGTGACAAGGACTTGAAACTATCAGGGATAGAATTAGTGTGTTGGCACGATCTGGAAATCTCGTTTATTGGAATTAAAACAAAAATAAACTGACTTTGGCTTGAAAGACAATTGGTAAGAAAATAATTACGGATTAACGGTGGATTTTGGAATAAATCAAGGAAACAAGTACGAGGGTTTTGTTTGTATGACGGTTGGAAAATAGAAAATCGAAAAAAAAGTACGGTGTATTTTATGTTCACGACAATCGGAATCAAAACGGGTACGTTAAAAACGGGATCAGTTTTTAAACGAGAAAAGGGACAAAGGGGCGGAAATTGACAATCTGAATTTATATAGGTGCGCATAAAATACGACGGAATACGAACGAAGGGAGTCAATATTGCTGCGAAAAGTATTATCAAAAATCAAAAAACGTGGATTTTCCTGATTTTGAACGATTCTTTATGACTGGCAGACACTTGGAGGGACTCCAGATGCGTCCAAACATAACAGCACTTACGAATGGAGTGGGGCCCCATATCCCTGACCCACATATTCCAAACGGCCCCGTCTCCCACGGGCCCACCCACGGGGCCACGACGATCCCCATGAAGGACCATGATGCAATCAAATTATTTGTAGGACAGATTCCTAGGAACTTAGAAGATAAGGATTTAAGACCGATATTTGAAGAATATGGACAAATATACGAGTTGACTGTTCTGAAGGATAGATTTACTGGCATGCACAAGGGTAAGTTGATTTATGACGAATCCCCTTTATTTAAAGCATGCATTACGAAAACTTGCCCATGCAATACACAGATATTTTTTAGTGGTAAAAAATGAAAATTCCATCAGAAAAAAATGATATTTTTCTTGTTTTTGCGCAAAAAAATAAGAAAAATAGATATACCCCCGCATACCCCAGTTTTTCTATATACAAGTGGGGTTCAAGGGGGTATACATTACACGGACATGTTTTCCTGATGGGATAGATTAACTGGCATGCACAAAGGTGGGAGAATATATGAGATAAATTTATGGCATTTCACATACATGTACATGTAGGTTTGCTAAAATGAACTTTATTGCAAAATATGAACATTGATATAGTCCATAACCATAGGCTTACTACTACCCATTACGAAAACATGCCCATATGATATACAGTAAATTTTTCAGGTCAAAAATCGATAATTTCCAGAGGAAAATTTTATGGGCACAGAACTACTAGATGTACGCATAAAACTTGAAAGAAATACCAGAAGCTGTAACAAATGTAACGCCTTCCTTTACGACTTAAGTAATAATTCATACAATATCAAGTAATAATTCATACAATATCAAGTAATAATTCATACAATATCAAGTAATAATTCATACAATATCAAGTAATAATTCATACAATATCAAGTAATAATTCATACAATATCATTCAGTGAAAATATGAAAACATTTTGCATATTACACTAGTCAGCATGATCAAGCATATTGTATAATCATTGTTATCATTCTCTGCTGCTGAGCTTCGAAATCAATTTTTGAACTGTGGCATGGGAATTTTCTGATACTGACAAGTGCAAACAATGGAAAACTTATATCAGTTAGACATGCTAATGCCACAAGGGCGGAAAAAGAACGTGGCCCGACAGGGCCTAGAAGACCGTTCTTGTTTCTTCATGCTAAGTTTTATTGAAGAAGAACAAATCTCAGACACCTTTTTCCGAGCGTAAACCAAATATTAACTTTCTGAAAAATGTCAGAAACAGACACTAAGCCAGTCGGCGAGAAAACTGTACATTATGAAAATATGCCTATGCAATACAAAGAATGTGAAAAATAATGATTTTCGATTGAAACAAAATGGTAGTTTTCTTAAAGAAAACAATCGTGAGTACTCGTAAGAACCGCCTTACCGAGACGGTTCTAACGAGTACTCACAATCAATGGTTTGAGCAAAAATATGAAAAAAATATTATGCAGCTTTGTTGAAACACAATGGACAAACTTCTACCTGTTTAGACAAGGGTGCTGACGAGTTTTCGCGGATGATATTAGTTTTTCACATGTGTTCGATCCTTCCTTCAGCCAAGTTGCAACAAGAATGTATACACCCTTCATCATGGTCTTGGTATATTATATAATTTCGGATATACAAACGCAACAGAAAAAGGGGCTGGCCTGAGTGTACTTGTCTCAACCAAACTATAATCCTTGCATTGTTTATTACCACCGCCCCGTGAACGACTGAATCCCTTTTATTTGTTTAGTTAACGGAACACGGAACCGATATGACCTTTGCCAAGACATAAATGGCATGATATATCGTAGAACCCCATAAGCAAGACAATAATACTCCCAAAATACTAAGAAGAGTTGTTTCCGCCCGTTGTATAAAGATTGTTGTTTTGATGTTGTGATATGATGTGACTAACTCAGGAAAACATCGTTTCAGTTATGTTTCTTGTAACAATGTTCCTGATAGAGTACGTGAATGCATACTAGACCATACTACAACAGCAATTCGTATTGGATTGAAAACAGTTTTGCCATTCCCATGGGTCATAAACACTCATCCTGTTATTGGCATCGGAAAATCAATATTTGACATCGTGTTAAAAAGATCTGCTCTCAAAGAACAGATAAAATAAACATTTAGCCGTATTGGTGACAATTGTAGTGTATCATGCTAGACTTAACGGAATTTTTCTCCATTTCTGCTCCAAGGCAGCCCAGTAGCTCAGTAGTAAAGTGTCGGACACTAACATGAGTGCAAGCCCGTAATGTTTGGGAAGTACTTAGAAGGCAGTGGCTCCGTCATTGAACGTTGACAGGGGTGTTACACAATAACGCACACATGCAAGCAAATAGGTCCATCTACTAAACTGACGGCGTGCCCTTAGTAATACCATAAAGCCATGATTGAATAAAATGTCCACCTTTTAGAAATTAGATATCAGACATTCTGTCAATGTGCGTATATACCCTTACCCAAGAAGATGTTTTCTTGAAATCCAGCATAAAATACTGCTCAATACATTTCGATATTAATGTTTAGTTCCACATAAAATATAAATAAAAGATCGGAGCTGATTTCGCTTTCTCGGTTGTTACCACACCTACAGATTTATCTGTATCACAGAATGACATTTAAATGGCTCTTTTATTATTTGTATGGCTCTGAAATATACTTACTTAACTAGTATTTTGCGCACAACATTGTAAAGCAAGCACCGGAGAATGTTTGTCATGCTGGTGACAAAATTCATCCTGACTTTATGAAGGCAAACTCAAACCGAACAACCGCTCATTACGTCCGTCGCAATTCTGGTTGTTTTCACAGTACATGTAATGTTAAATGTATGTGAAAGGGTATCTGTTGTAAACATACCCCAAACACATTTTTTTTCTTTCTTTCCGAGAGCATATCAGTACATATAATGTTTCGTATTTTTTTTTACGTTTTTTTTTTACCTGTAATGAAATCCACAAGCTAGTCAAAGATGTTGCCGTTTAAATGTTATGTTTGCTGCATTTAATCGTTTTCGCAGTAAATATTTGGAATGATAAAATTAATGAATTTGCAGCGATTCGAAAACTGACAGGTAACTAATATGATTAAAAACATATTTTTACTTACAGAACGTTTTGCTTAGGTTTTTATGCAGCTTATATTCAATTATACAAACAGCTGGAGAGTTAAAAATTTGCACGTGTATCTATTTTCATATCTGTTTCTGTTGCACCAAGATATTTCCCCATCCCATTCCCCCTGAGAAGACTTATGAGAAACGTATGACTAATTGAAAGCCCTTGCATTTAGCATAAGCCCACCACTGTCCTCAAACGTATCGTGTAACTGAACCCAGAAACAGTGAAAAAGCATGTACGGCAGCCACAACCACTGATATACTGTGCTACATATGCAGACATTTTGACTGATTTCACCAGCACACCCTTTATGGTCATCATCGTTGGTGTAACTGGTCGATCTGAAGCCAATGAATTGTTGTACTTCATATGTTCCAGTACGAAAACTTTCCCATGCAATATACAGAGAATTTATTCAGATTAAAAAAGTGAAAAAAATCATTGGAATAATTTTGATATTTTTCTTATTTTTGCTCAAAACATAGATTGTGGGTACACGTTAGAACCGCCTCACCGGCGGTTCTAACTAGTACCCACAATCTATGTTTTGGAGCAAAAATCTATGTTTTGAAGAAAAATAGGTATACCCCTGCATACCCCAGTTTTGCTATATAAAAGTGGGGTTCAATGGGGTATACATTACACGGACATGTTTTCCTGATGGTAACTGGTCGATCTGAATTGTTGTACTTCATATGTTCATTTGCATTTTGTTTTGTTATCTCAGTTAGATTTACCTTTTGGGAAGTAGTTGGTTTCTCGATTAAACGTAATGCAAATTATACTGACGGACTTTAATAACGCAACACTCTTTACCGGATATCATTTGCTTAAAACTGATTTAGATTTATAGTAGAACTGAAGCATAAAATATACATAACATCCTGAATCTTAACACCATACAAATTATTTATCCATAAAACTTTGTTTGCTGAATTCTTTGCTATTTTTTTTTTCTTCTGTCAGGTTTAAATCTATTGACAATTCTTTGAATTGTTTAATCATTTCTTTAGTAAAGAATTGTGTCTCGGGCAATTCTAAAGTAAATGTTCAATTGTTTCTCTAGAATTTCCGCAAAAGGAACAGCTAGGGTTGTTTATTAATACAAGTTGATCTTGAAAATTTACTGGTTTCAAGACATTATGAAAACTTGCCCATGCAATAAACAGAGATTTTTTAAGCTGTAAAAATTGAAAATTTTTTTATATTTTTCTGGCGGTCTGCACTGTGGGGTAAACTTCTATGTAACGAAATAAACGGAAATTTTTTAAGAGTACTACATAATATATATCTTAATGCAAAATCCTTTATCTCCATTAATAACCAAGAATCCGGCTTTCTTGTCAACGGCTGCGGACTACGTCAAGGTGATAATATTTCGCCAATTTTATTCTCTATGTATCTTAATGACCTTGAAACATATTTTGACGCGAACCGTATAAACGGTGTGCCGGTTGAATTTCGTGCCGATGATATGTTTATTTACTTGGAGATGTACGTGATGCTCTACGCGGATGACACCATTATTATGTCGAACAATGCGGAATCATTCCAAGCGTGTCTTGATACATTTCACACGTATTGCATAGACTGGCGATTAACTGTTAACGAGTCTAAAACAAAAATCTTAATATTTGGGGCAAGCAAAACGGACAATTTCAGTTTCAAGTTCGGAGAAACGACTCTCGAATTCGTAGACACATACAAATACCTAGGAACTGTGTTCTCTAAATCCGGTTCTTTTCTAAATGCCAGAAAACATGTACTAGAACAAGCTAAGAAAGCCATGTATCTCTTAAAAATACGTATAAAAAATCTCGATCTCCCCATAGACCTCCAATTGAAACTATTCGATAATACGATTCTCCCGATACTAACTTACGGGAGCGAAATATTTGGATTCGAGGACTGTAAAATGCTAGAAATCATCCAAAATAATTTCTTGCGTTCACTGGTGAATTTCCGTAAAAGTACTCCATTATATATGGTCCTTGGCGAATTTGGCAGATACCCACTGGAATTCGCCATCAAAAGTAGAATGATTGGTTTTTGGGTCAGAATTTTAACAAATAAACCGACTAAATTGTCCTATATACTATATAGAAAACTTATAGAAACACCGGATCTTAACCCAAAATGGGTAACTAAAATTAAACAAATTCTTGATGAATGCGGCATGTCAGAAGTCTGGTTATCTCAGACACCTCCACGGAACTTAGCGAAAACTGTCACCGAAATCCTGCAGAATCAATTTTTTCAGTCATGGGGAGCGGAACTCAACGAATCGTCTAAGGGTAGAACCTACGGAATTTTCAAGGAAACGATTGAATTGGAACCATATCTGACCAAACTGCCGCCTAGGTTATATACTCCACTTGCGAAATTAAGAACTGCTAATCACAGATTCCCTTGCGAAGTGCTTAGATGGCATAGGCCCAAAATTGAATTATGTGATCGACTGTGTCATCTCTGTGACCAACAGGACGTCGGAGATGAGATACATTACCTGTTTATCTGCCCCGTTTTCGCCGAAGAAAGACGCAAGCATATCAAACGCTATTATTTTACGAGACCAAACATCGTAAAATTCAAAGAACTTTTAAACACGTCAAACATGAGCGAAATGCGAAACCTATGTCTGTTCTTAGAAATACTTCTAAAAAACGCTGTTCTCCGTAGTTAATAGATTCACTAGAATTGTCTCTATACACAGATAAACATCTCCATTATTACTGCCCGGATTGGATGCCATGACACGAGGGGTGGGTGTCGGGGAGCTCTTAGGTAGCAGAATTTGCTACCTCAGAGCCCCCCCCCCCCCCCTCCCCCGTCCCCATCGAAAGTCTTGTCCTCGGGAGCTAGGCACCAAAACGAGCAATTTACTAACCAAACACTTACCAGGCATAGTTAATATCCTTTCTCTTTTTTTTTTTTTTTTTTTTTTTTTTAAACGAGTTTCAACATGCTGCCATGCTTTCAGCCAGACGGAAATCGCGACCATGCTTAGCACGTGCTTGACCTACGGACAGTTATTTAGATGCGCTAATTGACGAGACAGACGTGTTGACAAATAAACAATAACGACTGCGCATCACTAAATTGCTCTAGATCGCATACTAATAAAAGTAAGAAATCATTCAAAGTTCCAAAACACATTTTTCAAATTTTTCTGCATTTGTATGTCTTCTCAATATACTCATCGGATTTATATATTGCCATAAACTGGACCTTAGCCCAGGCTGAACACATACCGTTCTGTACAGCTAGGGACTATACCGTTTGTCATATCCCCATTAGTATGATACTATTTATTGGAAACCTGTAGTTACCAGCTCGTTATACCTACATGTCATGTTTACTGTATTTTCACTACCCCCACCCCTTCTTCTTCCTCTATTCTCCTCACTCACCTAGACTCTACCATAACCTCCTTACTTATACTTTACCTTAATTTCATGCTTGCCATGTCATATTGTATCTTTTGTAACATTAACTCGATGTCACATGTATGACCGGAGTTGTGAAATAAAAGATTTGTTCATTTGTTCTAATTTTTGCTCGAAACATAGATTGTGGGTACACGTTACAACCACCTCACCAAGGCGGTTCTAACGAGTACCCACAATCTATGTTTTGGAGCAAAAATAAGAAAAAATAGGTATACCCCTGCAAACCCCAGTTTTTCTGTATAAAAGTGGGGTTCAAGGGGGTATACTTTTCATGGACATATTTTCCTGATGAACATTACATCACAAAACATGTCTGTTAGTAAAGGTTGATTTGCAAGTGATTAAATAGAATTTTTTAAAAGATTCCCAAAAATTTTGGTTTTATAAAAAATCTCCTTTGCACTGTTAGTATAAAAGTAAAAATTGATTTTGAATTTAGATTTTAGATTACCTAACAAACAAACAAACAAACAAACAAACTCTTTATTGACGCTCAGATAACAATACGTTACATATGAGCCAAAGTAAACATTCATTCTATCTTTCATGGTGGTTAGTTAAGTATGCAATGGAACATGATAAGGTTAAGGAGCAAAAGCAACGTAACAGATGTGAAGGAAGAAAGAGTAACTCTCAAGGAAAGAGTAAAGGGGAGACTATGCATAGTAGTAGATTTCATACAGTCTTATAAAGAATCTATTCATGTGCAAATATGAAGTATTATATCGTATCATATCAAAAACAAGAAAAAGTAGAAATGCAAGCGGAACGCGTGCGAGAGAACCTGAGTTCGACTAAGATCGGCATGCTCAGTTGTCGAGTCACCTCTGAGTAAAAAGTAAGGATTAAAATTTGTTTCATACGACATGGACTGGGTCCATGGACACATGTCAGTTCAATCCCCAAGTCTCATTACCAGTACGTCCTGTGAACATTAATAAAGTTTTGATCCCTATTTATTGTTGTCTTGTTCTTCTTTTATAGTCTATGATCCAGACAACTTTTTTGGTAACAGTAATGGAACTGAATCTAGCATTGTTTTTCAATAAGCATAGCATGTGTAGATAAGATTTCAGTATGATAGCAATCACAGATCGGTAGCTTATGTTACGAAAATCGCACTTTTCGTTGGGTCCCTAATTTCGGACAAAATTTGCTAGTTTTTACTTTTGACAAAACAAAGTTCTCAACTTTATGGAGAAAACAAAACAAGTAAAGGTGCTTACATAGATTGTTTTGGCAATAGTATATAGTGCATCTTGAAGCCATTTAGAAAATAGTTGTGCCACTGCTTGATATAAAGCCCCCACCCTCCCACCTCGGACATTCATTTTAGTATATTTGCTGTTGAGGCAGGCAACGTTTGGTATCAACCAAGAAACCTAGAGCTTACCATATTCACCATATTCTGATATAAGCCTAGGATGTGTTGATAAGTTTTCATTATGTTAGCAATCACGAATCGTTACGTTATGCCCATCAATTAAACATTTCGACAGGTATCTCGAAAAAAATGCTTTTCTTAACGTTTGACAAAAATGTTTTCATCTACATGTTAAGTAAAGTGTCTTGTATGTTTCTGTGGTCAGAAGGACCACCTTATTGCCTTAAAATATTGTCCTCAACGATGAACACATTTGCATGCTGCAAAATTGCATAGTTTTCACACCACCCCTCTTGCAGTTCTAAACAGTAGGGTGTTTTTACAAAAAATACTCACATCCCACCAATAGCATGCTCTATGGTACTATAATCAGTCTTATAGTGAGGCAAAAACCTTTCAATTTAAGGATGTTCGCTGCCAATGAAAAAGTATTCAAACTTTTTTTCTAACCACTCTTTTTTGATTCCAAAATATAACATAAGACATTTGAAAACAAAATAAATATAGGGTAGTGTGCATTTTTTCCAGCTACAGGCCTCTGAATGAGACCTCTGAGCACCATGTTTTAAATTTGGTAAAATTAATTTAATTTTTAATTCTTTGAAACATACCTGTCTTGAACAAAAATACACCTAGAATGCTTTCAAAAGTCATAATATTTACGTAGCGCAGACAATTTTGGGCCAAAAGCATAGAAAAATTTGCAACTTGGAGTGGATGACAAAATTTTACGATTCCTTTTCCAACCCTACCCCCATACTTGAAAAGTCGGAAAAAATCAATATTTTGAAATGTACCAAACCCATATTTGTTGATTCAAACTTTTTCTTGTATTTTCACACAACATAGAACTTGGTAATATTGTTCGAATAAAAGAAAGAAATATATAGGGTAGTGAGCATATAAGAGAGAACCAACAACTTGAAAATCGCCATTTTCAGCCTTTTTTCGGCTGTTTTGTTTCTAAAAGCCCATTTCATAAAACCACCTTAAATTTTAAAACCACCACACCAAAGACACAAAGAATGACTTAGAAGACCATGTACACATATACTGCTGCTAAAATAAACATCGAACTAGTGCAATTAATTTGAAGATGTGTAATATTCAAGTTTAATCTACCCTACCCCCTAAATATTACTGACCACTAAAATTTTCTGAAAAGTTGCAGAAAATGGGGTGAAAAAATGAAGTTTCTTAGATTGACAATTTTCATGGCTCATTCAATGCATGTTATCAATATGTGTTCAAATATAAAATATTAGGAAAATATCTACAACCGTTTACGAGATATTTAAGAAAAGAAAAACCAGAAGTTCCGAAATGTCAAATGTTAGCAGCGAACATCTTTAACCTTGATACCTAATATTTAAATCATTGAATTCGCTTATTCATGAAAATTAATAATAATAATAATAATAATAATAATAATAATAATAATAATAATAATAATAATAATAATAATAAATAAATAAATAAATTAATTAAAAAATAAATAAAAATAAAAATCCTGGAAAAATAGGTGGTATGTGTACAAAATCACTTGTATATCAGAGCTGTAAATAAATCCAACATGCTGAAAGATGTATCAAATGAATGCTATAGTAATGTTATATGATCCTGAAGTATGATATAAGAATAATCTGATTTTTAATGAAAACTTAAAAAACTTGAGAGAAAAAGTGAAAAACTAAAATGAGTTTAACTACAGAGTGACTTGTTTCTCGGCAATCAAAGGCCATATAGTGTTGAAAATGGCACCAAATGGTTACTATGGCAATATTTTCTTCATCCTGTACTACAGTATATAAGTATTTTAAGTACATTAACAAAACCGTTTGAATTTAGTGAAAAAATACGAAAAAATAGGGGGTATATGTAGAAAAAGCAAATATCTTGGAGTACAGAGCTATAAATGGTATCAAATGATTGCTAGGACAATGTTCTATTACTGTGTATTCAGCTAATAATAAAACACCAGCTATTGTTGTTGCATGGATATTAATGGGATCATCATAAATAAGAGAAAGATCAACGAAAGATGAAGGAATACACCAACAACTCGGCTACCAATAGCCATAGTGTACTGAAAATGGCATCAATTTATTGCTAGGACAATGTTTTATTGCCAGATATATAAATCCTGCTTGCTGGCATGCAAGATTGAATAAATTTTATTGAAGCACATCCTTGAGTTTTCTGTTATTTTCACATTATTTAGAAACTTTGCTTGGCCCATCGGGGTTCAACTGGTGTTTTTCTTTTGCTCCGGGGTTAGTAAGTTACTGGGCGCGCAGGGATCTCCATCGTCGGCCAGCTTACTCATTCTGTGAGTCCTCGTTTTTTATTCATCATGGAATTTATCATGATTTATTTGTTTGTCCATGATGATTCATTGACTAGTTAGAGATTCACCACGAAACCGAACAGCTAACTTAATGTTGTGAACCACTGCAGAAGCTGAGGGTGAGGTCATGTACCTGTAAAACCGATTTAAGCCCGCCAGTAATTTTATATTACTGATCGTTCCAATGCGATACTTCTGTGGTGGTTCTTATTGGTTCATGTCTTGGTGTTTAAGTGTTTTGTGCTGTTGGCGCCTTATGTATGTAATCATATTTCAAGTTAAGTTTAGGTAAGTGCGTGGCCACCAATTGGGGAAATAGCTGCTTATCCGGCTTACAATATGTTTTCATGGTGTAAGTACCTGATTGTTAATTTAGTTTTCTCCCCACCTCGGTTTTTGGAGTGGGAATCTTTTTCTGATTGCGCCTTTAGTAGTTTTTACCTTTACTAATTTTATTAAAAGCTTGTCTAGCGACTTGTTTGTTATCGCAAGTCCTGTTATTCATAATGATTTCATTTCTGTAAACAGGCATAACATTATTCATTCTACAGGTAGCCTGATAAAACAAAAATCGAAACACAAAACGAAAGCAGAAACATCTACATCCGTAATACATCAAAGCATGAAATAATTCCACGGGGAAATTAATTCATACGATACACCAGGTGGTTTATATTTCGATGATATTTATGTTTTTCTTGAGGAATAAGTTGTTTTAGTGCTACTGTCAGTGTTTGGAGTAATGATTTGCCAAGACCTTTTTTCTACCTAACTTTTCCTATGTCCCGCAAGCATCAGAAAACATGTCAGTGAAATGTATTTACCCTTAAACCCCACATTTAAAAGAAAAACTGGGGTATGCAGGATATGCCTATTTTTCCTGTTTTCGATCCAAAACATTTACTGTGGGTACTCGTTAGAACCAAGGCGGTTCTAACGTGTACCCACAATCAATGTTTTAACAACAATATTAAAAATATTCCAATGTAAGTTTCAATTTTTTGCCTGTTTATTGTATGGGCAAGTTTTTATCGCTCTGTTTAGATTTGTTTTCCTTCTTTTTTGTGATGCTTCATAAACAAGCTAGGAAGATTTCGAATCGACCCATTTCTTGATTGTTTAATCGCAGCATACAAAGGACAAGCAGTTCGTGCCCTTTTAAATTGACACATCAGGAAAACATGTCCGTGAAATGTGAACCCCTTAAACACCACATTTTTATAGAAAAAACTGGGGTGTGCAGGGGTATATCTATTTTTCTTATTTTTGATCCAAAACATAGATTGTGGGTACTCCATGAGGCGGTTCTAACGTGTACCCACAATCAATGTTTTGAGCAAAAATTTTAAAAGTAACAAATATTTTCCAGTGAAAATTTCATTTTTACGGCTGAAAAAAGTTTTCGTAATGCTGGTCATCTCACTCTCCATACTCAAATATATATGATGTCTTTATGTGGTCATTTCTTATTTTCGCCTGTTTCTTGGCCGGTCTTGTGAATTTAACTGGATCAATCTTAGCAAATCTTGTATCCTTCCATGCCTTCTCGCCCAATATTACTGATCGTTCCAAGGCGATACCTTTGTTGTAGTTCAATTTGTTTTATGTTTTGGAGTCGAATTGCTGTGCTCTGTTTCAACCTAATATACGTTTTCATATTTGTATTTACGTTCAAGTAACTAAGTGGCCACCTATTGGGAAACAGCTGCTCACTCGACTAACGATATGTTTTAAGTATAAGTATCTAATTGTCAATTAAGTATTCTCCACCTCGGTTTTTGGAGTGAGAATTTCTGATTGCGCCTTTCCCTGATCATTGCCTGCTTGTACCTTTTCATACCACATCATTTTTCTTGTATATCCTTTTCTGTCCTTCTACTTCTTCTTAAGATATGGGCATAGCGGCCATCTTGGTCATGTGACCTGGACCTCATCTGTATCTATTTCCTCTCATCCGACTTCTTCTTCGTCCTCTGCATCTTTCCTTTCATCATCATTCTCAAATTCTCTTCTTCTGGTTCTTCTTACAGTACTTTATCGTTTTCTGCTACTTTTTCATCTTCTAGGAAAAATCTGTTTATAGAATGGGTGCGTTTTCGTATGGCGTTCATTCCCAGAGATCTCATCAAAGCATATCAGGCTTTTTTGAATTCTTTTTTCCTGCAGCGTGCATTTCACTGCATCTTTGCAACTAATATATCAAACTCGTGTTTAAGTTTAAAATAGAAAGTGTTTTGCTGCCAACGTTAGCTTAGGAGGACCACGAAATGATAGAATCTGTATGTTTTATTCTAAAACAACTATGAAGCAGACCAGTTCTGTATTAGCATCGCAACATCAGGAAAACATGTCCGTGAAATGTATACCCCCTTATACCCCACTTTTATATGGTAAAACTGGGGTATGCAGGGGTATACCTATTTTTCTTATTTTTGCTCCAAAACATAGATTGTGGGTACACGTTAGAACCGCCTCGTCGAGGCGGTTCTAACGTGTACCCACAATCTATGTTTTGAGCAAAAATAAGAAAAATATCAAAATTTTTCAGCTGCAAATTTTCAATTTTTAAAGCTAAAAAAATCTCTGTATATTGCATGGGCAAGTTTTCGTAATGAGAAATAGACGATTTTGATTTCACACTCTATTTTTATCACATATTGAAATTCACTTATTTAACAGTTTTATGAAGTTTTATGAAAGTTTTGTTAATGGAGTATTCTGAACAACGCAAAGATATTTTCCTTAAGACGGAGATCATAAGACAGTTCATCTACCTTTTCAATCACATTACGAAAACTTGCCCATGCAGTAGTAGACTATTCGATATCTTCAATAAAATAGAACGAAATCTTGTGATTATGCAGTGGAACAGCTAAACCATAGAGCGGTTCTACCATGTACCCACAATCAATGCTCTGACAACAAATGTTGAAAATATCAAACATTGTCCAATGAAATTTTTAATTTTTACTGCTGAAAAAACTCTCTGTATATTGCATGGGTAAATTTTCGAAATTATCAGGATAGTCAATAGAACAGCTTCGGTTCTAACAAATATTCAATATGTGCGAGGCATAATTGCGCAAATATGTATTGTGAACTGAAACTTATTTTAACAGCTGAAAAAGATAACCGTGTATTGCATAGGTGCATTCTCGTATTATAATACATTTTCAATAATGACAGCATGCAGTTTGCATTAAAATTCCTCTGGCACGCGAATTGTCAGTTTAACTTCTTAAACAGAAATTTGCTAAATACGTGTTTGCATGTACATGTACGTGTTTTGGGTAGTTTAAACACTGTCAAATGTGAACAAAACAACTGCAAACACTAAACAACTCTCATAGAAGCCAGTATGCTCCAATTGTTCATATGTGTATCGTCATCATCTTCATTTTCAGGCAAGAATTATTTTATTCTAACATTACGACCAACCATATTTGGTCATATATTACAAATACGAGTCGTGTGTGCCAAAATTGAAGGTTGATTATTTACAATTATAATTCTCTGTTCCGAAGTTTTCTACATATATTTTACAAAAACTTTACTACCCCCGGGATCTCCGGTTTCCTCCACCACGTTCGACCACATAACATGTGCGGTACCTAGCTTCCGCAAAACAGTCATTACTACAAACACTACATTGTCTACCTTTAGTTTCACATCATGATTCTAACATAAGGAAAACATGTCCGAGAAATAAATATCCCCTTAAACCCCACTTTTATATAGCAAAACTGAGGTACGCAGGGGTATACCTATTTATATACATATATATTTGGTCTAAAACATATATGGCGAGGCGGTTCTATAAAAAAATTTCTTATATTGCATGCACATGTTTTTACCTTACTGGGTTAAGCTTGTCTTTTACTAAGATATTGTGTAAAATGTACCCCGTTATTGCGATAGCAGTTCAGTCTTACATTCAGCGTGTATGCATGTTTGCTCATTGGACTCGAAACTAATTTTATGCCTATCAATAACTTCATACGCTCAATTAAGTTTCTGTAAAGACTGGTTAACATGCAAAAAATATTGATTACATTTCGCTTCATTGCGGTTCCATTGCTTCCGTTTCCGTTACTAGATACGAGTTGTAAGAGGATTAAATCTTGTTGAGCAGAGATCGATAAACAATTATTCAATGTTATGGCATCACTTATTTCACATGTGTGCTAGTCAGAGGCTAGTTTACATTGTTTGTGTTTTATTTAATCGGTGCTGAAATGCAGAGGAGAGTTCCATAAATGCCGTGGTCATGAAGTCATTTTGCAAGAACAAACCCCTAAGATCAATACAAGAAGAATTCGCGTTTCTAACCAACTGTTGTTTTGGTATCCATAGACTTTCGCTGCAATACAGATTGTACTATTTTGCTTGTTGTTTTAGAATGCAAATAATAAGAAACAACAAATATAAGATTGTATGTTATGTCAGTATTTTCTAGAGTATTTCTGGTTCACGATATTATTTACTCAAGATGTAAGTAAAGTGCTGGTCCCACTTTCGTCACAGATTTGCCGTTATAAATATGAACTACACGCCTGTTATTATTGGTCAAATACATGGCATACATTCACATTTCATTCATATGTATGACGGTAAATCTGTGACGTAAGTCTACTACGATCGTTCGGGATCTATAATATGATCTCACATGACCTGAAACTAGTTTATTGTATGCGACATAGAAACAGCTAACCTTTGTGATATAACATTATCTCAAGTAATTCTACACTCGATGTGATTCAAGTTTGTATAAGTAATGGGGGAAAAGAGTGAAAACAAGAATCACTCCAAGTGCAAACTACTTTTTTTTTTCCACAAGATTTTTGCCTGTCCGAACCGAAGTCTTACGTGCCAGCCAACAGTCATGGTCATGTCGGGAAGTTGCCTCTATTTTATGGGGACTTTTACCCAAATTAGGATGGCACGACATTCAAAAATATGCTTGAAAAACACAACCATCCAAACAAGCCACCTAGGTTGGATGGTTTCACTTGAACCACTTCCTGGGCAGACTCAAACCCGAGCGGCCAACCAGTAATCAGATGGTCAGCCGTTAGCGTGTAAGATTTGTACCGAGACGCAAACAGCGCATCTTTTGGTCGAAATGTACAGGAGCCCATATTCCCACCCGAAAAACATAAAGTGACTGAACACTACTTTCTATTGTGATCTGTTGGTTGCGACTAGACTGAATGGACAAACCACGTCACATCTCGCGAGATTCACTTGAGATATAACATTATCTCAAGTAATTCTACACTCGATGTGATTCAAGTTTGTATAAGTAATGGGAGAAAAGAGTGAAAAAATACTTCCCCACCAATTACAAAGAATTTCCATACATATTAGAAAACCCCCTCCAAAAATACCCAATACTCCAACTACTCAGATTTATTAATTTAGAAACACCTGATTTGAAGTTTTCTGTCACTTTATACACTGCTGGGAATCACGTGATACGCAATGTTTATGATATGTGCAAATTGTAAACAAGAAGCCGCCATTTTCCACCGGGTCTAGGTAAGTCTATCGAGTTTTCTTTCAAATGCTGAGGGATAATGATGGATGAATATGCCCAGTCCATGCAGATACATCAGATTTATTTAACTATGAGCGAGCTAATCTTTCAAAGTGTTTTGTTTGTGTAAACACCTCATTCCCATCATCAAAATTGTTTGTTGCCATGTACACCAAATATTTATTTTGGGCCTTATTCATTCTTCCAGCAACAATGCGTCCTTTCTTAGAGGTAAAATAACATTTTTTTTTCAAAGGACAATTATCTCCATTTTACAGAAATATGCTAAGTGCCACATGAAAAAAGATAATCAACATCATTGACATTGCATCCCTATACACATGCAATGTGGATTGATACCCTCCACACTAAAACAAAAGTCATCATGTTTCTATTCTTTCGTCGATAAATGTATTGATTGCTAATGCACCAGTCCTTTGTAACCATTGCCCCCCCCCCCTCACACATACCTACGGTGAAGGGTGGGGGATAGCCGGGCTTAAGTGCAGAGCAATTACTTGTCGAGTGTATCCGCAGTGCAGGGGGAATTACGAGGTTTTTTATGCATTAGGATCCTTACTCCAGGGCAATTTTCTATTTCTAAGGTGAGGCCAAAGAGCAAAGTTTTGCCCCCCCCCCCCTAGTTTGCCCCCTGTGTGTGAGGCTTATAGCAGGGCACTGAAAGCAGAAATGCCACAATCACCGCCCTTCCCCGTAGGTGGATGAGCAGTGGTTACAAATGACTTGTGCATAATTGCAGCTAAAAATGATAAAAAAAAAAAAAAAAAAAAAAAAAAAAAAAAAAATAGCCATTCTCGGTTTTGTTCAATATTGAGAACGAATCTTTGAATGCTTTCCTGGCTTTATTATGTATCAGCAGTCACACATTAGCGTATAACCCAAACGCGCGTCTGGCGTATGAATACTCTCAACATGCTTTAGATTTTGGACGTATAAAAATAATTTGTTCCTTTAACTCGCTTTAGCAGTCACACATTAGCGCCTGACTGAGACGTGTGCCGGACGTACAAAAATCTCAAAGTGTTGAAGTACGTTTGTGTTACTTCCCGGACGCGCTACGGAAGCAGTATCTCATAAAATCTGAAAACGCATGTGGCGTACACTAGCGTGCATAACATGTGCGCCAGATGCGTTCATAGCGTATTCAACGCGCCTGTAACGCGCATGGAACTTATTCAAAACGTAAAAGACATTCGCACAAGACACGCCCAGCTTCTGGAAAAATTTTAAGCATGATTAACACAAACGTGCCTAGAGCGCGCACCGACCTTAAGCGACGTATATCAACGTACACCCAGCGTACACCAAGCGTGCACCAAAAACACACATGTAGCGCGTTTCTAATGTGTCTCCGACGTGCTCCTGACGTAGGTTGAATCATTCAAAGTTTACATTTTTGTCAACACGCCCGGCGCGCGTTGGCTTATTCTGCTATTTTAAACAGCAGTCACACACTAGCGTATAATCCAAACGCGCACCGGGCGTGTCGACAAAAATGTAAAATTCAAAAAAACGCCAGGAGCACGTTGGAGACACGTTAGAAGCGCGTTAAACGCGCGTTTTTTCACGCTTGGTGTACGCTTGTTGCACGTCGATATACGTCGCTGTAAGTCGCTGCGCGCTCAAGGCGCGTTTGCCCCCCCCCCCCACCCCCAACCCCAAAAAAAAAATCAAACATGCTTAAAAACTTTCTAGAAGTTCGATGTGTCCCGGATGTGTGTCTTATACGTTTCGAATAAGTTCCATGCGCGTAACATGCAAATTAAGCATGACCTGAAACAGACAAGCTACTTTCAAACTAGATGCACTGCGACAGGTAAAATGCAGGTTTGTCGGACACGCACATTTAACATATCGCAAATTTTACACCCATGTACACCACATTATTTTTGAGAAATGTGACATTAATTTTGCGTATGCCAGTTTCGATAAGTTTTTGGGTATCATGTATGCTCCAATTTAATACGTTTTTATCATTGTCGTGTGAAGAATTTGTACGTATTCATCACTTCTGTGAAGAACTTTTTTTTAATGTATAAAAACGGTACCAAGATTCACGTGTGTATTTTTGACATGTGAAGAATTGGTGCGTATTCTGCAAACTTTCTGTCAAGAACTGTTGAATTAAACTGTGCGTATGTTCATTTTCTGGGACACATGGCGCTCTTGACGGTAGAAAAGTCTATGCTTTTACATGTCAAAAGTGAGTATAAAAAGGTAAGGAGAAGTTTTTGATATGTGTAAAAAGCTAACTGATACTTTTTGCATACTTTTTGCATTAATTTAGAAGCGTGTGAACTTGTCTTTGAGAGACTCTAAAAACTGGTTTAAGGCCCCCAGCATTTATTTTGTATTACTGATTGTTCCAAGGCGATACTTCTGTTGTGGTTCTATTTGTTTTATGTTTTGGAGTCGAATTTTCGTGCTGTTTGAACCTTATGTACGTTTTCATAGTTTTGGTTAAGTTCGGGTTACTGTTTTGCACTTATTGGGAAATAGCTGCTCATTCGGCTTAAAGGGAAACATAATTATTAAACTCCCGCATATGATTTTCATGAAACTTCACATGCTTCAAGATAATTGTATCCTTGGACTAAAATCGAAATAAAAGTGGGATGTCACCGGCCTCGTTTCCATGGTATCAGAACTTTTTTAATGTTTCTCAGAAAATCGCTTTCGTAGCGGACATGTGTTTTAATATATGTGTTATTTTTGCATAAACAATTTAAACATACGATCAGTGTTATTTTCTTAAATTTTGATACTATTTGCTTTTAAACTGAGGAGATTACAAGCAAAATTAACTTTCCCGCCATGTTTTCAAACCTGGAAAAACTATGTATTTTTGCGATATCTCCTAAACTACGCATATGATTTTAATTAAATCAAACCAATAGATATGAAACGCTGTAACCATTCAAAAGTTGAAATAAAAAGTGGGGGTCATCGAATTGCGTTGGAAGATTTAGAGAAAACCCGTTCAATATTCCCGCCTTTTTCGTCACAGTTTAATGTCAAACGTTGCACTGACGTCGCGTATATTAATGCGACGTCATCAACAGCGAAATAACCGTTTTCACATGCACGAATTAGGGTATATCAATTGTCGTATAACTAATTTAAAATAAAAATGAACAATATGTTTACCCGCTTTAGGACTTAATTATGCAGAAACAAACAAAATAAGATTCTACAGCTTGCAACGTTATTGGAAAATCAAAACAAAACAACGCTAAAAGCTATGCATACACTAAACGCCGACATTGCGCAAACAGTGTTCTCATAAACAATAGGAATTTCATTATGATTGCGCCTTTTCCTGATCATTACCCACTTGAATCGTTCTAATTTGATCGCTCTTGATCGGTACAGCTAATAAAAGTTAGCCTAAAACTTTTCATGGCTTATACGGTTTAGCTCCAGTAAGCATTTTTGTTTAAATTAGGGTTAAAACAAGAGCTACCAAGCCTTAAAGGAGAACGTTCAACGACAATATCTTTTAAATCTAAGAAACATTTTGGTGCAAATTTTGTTCAAATCGGTCAAGGATTAAGTGAGATATTATGATTTGAAGTTTTGGAACGAAGTGAATATTTAATTAGAAAATTGTAAAACCATAAACAATGAATAAATTCTATATTTCAACTTTTTTACGGAGGTATACGTCCAAAATTGATAGTAAATCAATAGTACAAACCAGTGTAACAAAAATTAACAGAAAAAATATTTATAAGGTTTCATTATTATTAATTATGCATATTTAAGTAGAACTTTATGACGGCATTAAGCCTAATGAATATCCAAGATGGCCGCATCTTTTAACAGAAATTAACGTATATTCAAACCAACACAACTTTCTCAATATCCATCTGATTTTAATAAAACTTGTACCAAATTGTTAAGAGAGGCACTACTTTCATTTAAGATGCATTGTGTTTTAACCTTGCCTTTCCCTTTAAGAGTCCATGTTTGAACAAAATGAGAAAAAAAAAGATGCATAGAGTGTGTGTCTGGGGTCGTTGAAGTCTACTCAAAAGATTCTAAACATCTAAAGCAAATACCAAAGTGAGGGTAAAAAAAGGTGCAATTTTAAAGTGACTTAACATATGACCCCCACCTGGTTGATGGCTAATTTTTGAAGCACAGTTTTTGCCCATTGTTCAAAAGTGTGATCGAATAATATATCTATGAAATGGAATCCATAAAATTTTGTTAAATCTTATGAGCTTTATGGAAAATTGGTTAATGGCATCATTACGTTTCTAATTTTGTCGGGTATAGTAAATAAAGAAAGGAAGAAAGAAAAAGGTATTCAACATGAAACATTTAAAAGGCCATTGATGGATATGAGTGGTAAAGAGTCACTCAGTTTGTATGATCTAGTACTTTCTGAACTAGCGATAACATGGCTATGTCCGTCATTGTATTGGACCTAATCAATTTTAGAGAGCCAAAATTCATCTACTTAAAATTTAATATTAAACTGACAGAAAATAAGAACACAATTTGTTTGTGTGGAAGGAATCAATTTGGTTTGCTGTGTACATGGTATCTAGCAAAGTAATCTGCTCGTAAAATTGCAGAATTTGGTTTTATCCGTTATGAAAAAAACTTCCCACGTTTTTATAGTACCACAGCAGTATGTAATGAATTTCAATGTAATGATTAACATTTAATATTTAAGATATTGAAGGAAATAAAGCTTATGTGTGTAGGGTAACAGCGTATTTTAAGTGAATTTTTGAAGTGTTTGAAACACTGGCCAGGTGAAATGCCACAAACAATGGCTCAAATTCTTCCAAATAGGGTTGTCCATGGAATGCACTAGGTTAATCTGCA
Source organism: Rugalucina vietnamica (assembly GCA_964017185.1). Taxonomy (NCBI): domain Eukaryota; kingdom Metazoa; phylum Mollusca; class Bivalvia; order Lucinida; family Lucinidae; genus Rugalucina; species Rugalucina vietnamica. Next base: position 11,534,454 of record OZ024885.1, read on the forward strand.
TACGAAATGAATTACATAAAACATATTTCCAAAACCTGGATCCAGCTTAAAAACTAAACCACGTATGAACATAATAATGGTTTTGACTTCTTTTGAACAGTATACCAAACCAAGATACATGCGCATTTTGTTTGTCTGCCAGAGTAAAATACTGTTAACTGAATTTTAACCGTGTCTAAGCAATCTTTTCAATAGAAATGAACACTTCGTACAATTGACAAACAAAATGCAACAACTGCATGCGTATACTTAAGATAAAACAAACCACATCTTTGTTTTGTAGTTTTTTTTCCAACAGCAAATAATATGTAATTAAATGAGAATCTTTTCATACATTTTTAACATTTCAGTCAATATATTAACGTTTCAATAAATTTTCAGTCATCTCGGTCGAAACAACTGTTTACCAGATGGTCCAAAACTAAGATTCAGCAAACCCGCATGAATTGAGCCCGGGACCGCTGTTAAGTGTGAAGCTCTAACACTCCCTTGAGTCAAAAATACAGGATACAAAAAATATGTTAAGCAAAGTTACTCTTCTCTTAACCCCGTATGGGCGGTTTGGCTTTATAATTACGCCAGGATGAACATTTGTCACCAACATAACAGGCATATGTACTAGCCGGGTTTCGAACCCACAACCTCTTGAATTGCTAAGCAAATACGCTAAACATTACACTACCGCGGCTGTACCAACGCATGACATACATAAAAATGCCAAAAACACTGATATTTATCAGTCCTAAAAGCATTAGGTAGATGACGAGAATCCGCTAATTTATCCAACACATGCTTTGTCGAATGTGGGTTTTCTTTTTTCCATAGACATAATTGGCCAGACTTCATGATTGCACAAAATTTCTCATAAAAGAGGCTTATCTTGTTTCTGGGAAAGGCGAACCTTAGATTTTTCTACTTTTACAGCCTTCATCTACTTCTTAAATTCCAAACTTCAAACCGGGTTACCGCCCCTGAGTCTCTTCAAACCACTTATCACCCCTACTAACACTTTGTAAAACTACTTTCTAGCCATAAGACATTCCACAGGACAATGCTGTCCGTAGTGTTTTCAAACACTGTGATAATGTAACTTTCCTCAAAATGGTTTGTTGTTTATATGTTTCTATGTTTTTGACTTGTACCCCGGCTAGGGGTTTGGTCTTTGATTAAAAACTCTCAAAACTCTCAAAAACTCACTCTCTAAAATGGATTTCAGTTATCCCACTATGGCATGTACTGTACCAGCAGACAACAAAACACAAACTATTCGCCAAAAGTGCTTCCAATGTCGTGAATTTAAGTTTTCTCTTTTATCTTACATCAAAAGAATTATACTACAAAATGCTTTCACCTCTGCAATCAAGTAAAACTTTTCAAATTCCTTTTGCAATGGCGTTTTCTTTTTCTTCTTAGCATATCATGAACTATCTATAAGCATGATAATGATAGCGTCTCTCTATAAAGTAGTTATCCTCGTCTATTTTTGATGGTTGTGTGTTCCACAGGTCTAAGAGACCTGAAAACCAGCATCAAAGACATACATGTACCAGCAATGAAAAACACAAGTGAACCTCTCGCCGGTACAAAATTCTATCGAAAGAACAAATAACATCGGTGAAATATTTTTTGCCCAAACCAGTCCAATTCTAAGCTTTTAAAATCAGGTTTGTAACCCTGTATAGAGTAGAATACTCTTTTCTCCTAGAACTTTCCACTTGTAACAAATGACCAAAAGAGACGCTACCACAACGGGACTGGTTTTACAGCAGGGACAACAATGGAAAGGTGAAAGTAATCGATGATCAGTAAATCGCACAATCAGAATTGATTTCCCAATCCAAAAACAAGGTTGAAAAAACTAAATTCACAATCAGGTTCTTATACAAAAAGTGGGCCGAATGAGCTGCTCATTTTCATTTTCATCTTCCAAGAAAGTGCAGGACCCAAGCATGAGCATAGTCGCACTGTGAAAAACTATGTACATGTGTGTAGGAAGGCTCTTTGTACAGGTCCACAGCTATTTCCCGATAGGCAGCCACTTTAACTAGGCGGCTACCTTTGAATTTGATTCCAATTGAATCTAATCAGAGGAAAGATAAGGCAAAACGCTGGGAAAATATAGGTACTGATCTCCTTTGAAATATCTTATGAAAATATATTCACACCCGCTACCGATTTAGTAGGGGAAAATTGAGGAACGCCTTTCATTGCTTGTTCCCATTTTATCCATCATAGCATTTGATTATATTGCCATTAAATCTGCTGAATGTGGACCAGACCGATTCCCAACCACTAACCATTTATCTCTAGCCAAGGTTGCGTCCTTACATGACAGGTGTCTAGCTAGACACTTCATCTGCAGGGTTATCTCCAGTATGAATAACCGGATAGTCAAGTTAATGTTCCTCACAAAAGGTCAACATAAACAGCCCTTTTAAAGCATAATTATTTATTAAATAATTAATAAATAATTATTTACAGCATGCCAACCCTATGACCCGTAACTAACTCATGAATGACCGATAATATATTTATCTCAGCTTGTACCTCTTTCATGATTAGGAAATGATTCAGAACTCTTGTCATCTAAATAATACCCAAGTTCTAAGTTCCTGTCTAACTGCGTTAGATATGCTCCCTGACGGAAGGTGGAAATCTGTTCCTAGAACTCTCCACAAATACTTCTTATCTCTGCAAGTTGCAAGACCCTTCCAATTCTCAATAAATTTTCCAAACAGCAGTTCATTTTTAAGTTCTTCATACACAACAAATACCTCTACCGTTTTAGAAGCAATACTTATGGCTCTGTTCACCTCCCTAGAAAATAGTCAACATTGCAAGAAACAAAGAGCAGCGTTTTCCAGAATACCGTTGCAATATCTTCAAAAATACAGTCTTGCTAGTCAGAATACTGTCTCTAAGTTCTATAAAATGTGCGCTTCTTTTCCTCCAGTAACACAAACATTTTTTTTCTTTTTGAAAGAAGCCAAAATTCCTGACCAGGCCTGAGATATTTTAGACATTTCCGCCATTCATTAAGTACATCAGACAAGGAACACAAATCTCTCTACAATAACTCGTAGGTACTACTGTAGCCCTGTAGAAAGATAGATGAAAGCATTAGCTTTAAAATTCAAAACTGATTATGTTAAACACCATAAACCAACCTGCAAACTGAATACCAGAATATTTCCTAGAATCTTTACCAAGAATGTGGTTCTAGTCCGATTTATCTTCGAGAGAAACCTTAATAACGTACCTATCTACAGTACAAGGTACTTTCTGCGAAGTGTCTTGGGTGAAAGGAGGATCCCTAAACCATAAATTGAGGTACCACTTGACTAGGCTTTGAATTGTTCCGTCAAAGGTAAACTTAGTAGGAGGGGTCATTCTTACCCTTCCAATTCGCTTGAAATGTTTGACATAGGTACAATACCAACAACAAATCATTATCAGGGTGATCTAACATTCTCCATTCTTTGAAACATGTATGAATTTCCTACCATAACGTTTGCAAGTTTCTAAATGTTAAATTATCAAATTCAACATTGTTCATTGAGAAACTTCATCACGGTCTGCAGAGATCATGTGAGTGGGAGGCTGGGTTGTCTCTCCGTGTGAATTGACCCAATGTTCTTCTGTAACTTGCACTATCACACTTGGGTCAAAATCCAAACCTCTTTCCAAAGAGGAGATATCTGGACAAAAAATTATTTTTTTTTGTACAATTATATTCGATGTGTCCTGAAAAGGACATAGAAGGAAAATACCACAGAGAGACACCCAGTCCCCACCCACGTGAATAAATCCACTGGGAGATTAGATCTCCTGGGTAAGGACAAAGTATCAAGCTGCAAACAAATACATAGGAAAAGCAAAATGTGCTCTAGCTTTCAATTATATTACTTATTTTATAAAGCAAATCCTACGTAAAATTAGATCAAGCAACGTAAAGACCAGGAAATACCCACACCTAAACTGATACCCAATGTAGGATATACCCTTAAAATGACGATACATGTACCACCAAATATCGGTTTACAACCCTTACATATCAAAACATGTGCTTCTTATTGTACAGCATTAACCATCCTCAAGAAGCAAAAGTGAGAATTACCAACATGAAAATATTCACTAAGACAACAAAAACTTTGTTTAAGGCAATCCATTAACTATCAGTTGGAACAGGGGGACTTGATATGACTGACCATGGCTGCATCTATTGGAGGAAAACCCATATTCAGCATAGCATAACCTGATTGAACTTAATCCTGATTTATAAACATTCACTTAATCCTTACTTTTATTTTCTCAGTTTTATACTTCTAGACTTAGCCCAGTCAGCTATAACGGATTTTTTTTTATCCTTCTGAGAACAATATAATTTGATAATCCTCATACTATACATATACTTAGACTTTCAAATCAGTTTCCAATTTTATAGTTTTGTTCCATTGGAGATTTCCACTCAATATCCAAGGCCCTTACAGTAGTTAAAGCTTTATCCACCTATACACCTTCCATCTAGAATCTTCTCATGGTCTGTTACTGTGTCGCTGTATCAAGTAGCCCCACCAGCCTCAACAGAAGGTGACTCTGCATCTTAACAGAAGATTCATGAAATCAAGTCTAATATTCAGACCATTGACAGAAAACAATAGCATTAAATTAACGTAATACGTGCTACCAAGATTGTTTTCCTCCCTAATTACTGAATAAGATCTTTTCCAAAAGGTCTCAACCCATGAGAAAATATTAACGTTTTCATTAAAATCTGGCATTACAAGTCTGTAACAAATTCCAAACGTACAAAATAACTTTTAAAAGTGACGCTCTGTTGTCCCACCAACACCTATGTTTCCTCCGCTTGATGGGACTTAACGTTAGAAAAATCTTGGCATCGCAACACTATTCTTAAATATAACCAATTAAGGAAACTGTTAACAGCTTTACCTGAAGTAGACCGGGAGAATTAGGCGCCACCATAAATTGCAGAGGTTGGTCTTTTGGAGCACCCTCATGCACTATAACATGATCCATCTGTTGTCATAAGAATGCGCACACCTTCAATATTATTTCCCTCCCTGTGCATGGGATGACATCATTGACTGGTTCCCCTATTTAGACAATAGATAGTTATCAACCATGTCAATACAACATATCGAAGTAATTACAAATTGTGATAATATAAGAATCGAGTCAAACTCTATAGATCTACGTGTACCTTACTGGAGACGTCAAACTAGACATCTGTGCACCCCTGTACCACTTTTTTTTACATCACCTCATTTGTTTGTTTGAATAAGGTTTAACGTCCCGATCCCAGTCAGCAAATTTACGTCATAATGGGACGGAGTCACCGCATCCTGAATATTAACCATTACTCTGGAGGGTTAATGTATCTTTACAAAGACATGTAACACTGTATAAGGATTGAACCAAGAACCTCTCGATTCGAGGCCTGTTGCTCTACCATTACGCCGTCCCGTGCTCCCTAAGCTCTCAAATTAAAATACGTTGGTTTATCAAACATTGCCTGTTCACAACATAGCCAAATACTATTTACCTGATAGTCTCTCAAATTCCATCCTCAACTCGGACAGCGAGTAATGTTCAAGCGGATATTCAATTTGTCAGCCTCTCGAGCTCTAATCCATCCTCGACAGCCGCCTTTGTTTTGTTGATCAGATTCTTCCCCATCTTGGTTTCAACACCTTAGCCACACCCAACACAGTTTCACTAGAAAGAATTAACCAGCACAATTTTTATTGAAACCGTCATAACACAGATCTACTTTCACTTTGTATTCCTCGAAAATGCTCTCTACAGCGTCCGCGCTTCAAACATGTATAATAGCTCAATGATTTACATGTATGACAAAAATGTCACGAGAAAGTGTAAACAAAGCTAGCACCTGTGTCACGTGCGCTGTGTAACAAAACTGAACACCCCCAATACTCAATACAACAACCCGTTACACATCAACCAGAGGTCATTTTATGTACACAATATGCATTGAATATACATGTGCGGCATATTCAGCCAGACATAACAGCAAAATGGCCTTCGGCATACGATTAAAAATGCCAACGCCACAAAACGCTACACAAAGAAAAACTAAAGTACAAAACTGAGAGCATACATTACATAAAAAGGCTCCCGTTTTTTGTTCGACCTAGCCAACGCAATTTAGCCACTACGAACACCAATTTCGTTTTCAATTTTGAATGAAACCACAGTTCTCAGTCGTACCTCCTGACTGTACCGAAATCTTTGACCATCTTTGTTTGGCCAATCCAACATGTCCAACAAACTTTTAATCACAACGAACACATAGCTCGTCAACAAACACCAAGTTCGTTTTTAAAGTGAAATGAAAATACAGTCTCCGGCCGTCCTGACTGCACACAAAAATGAAACTCTTCAAACTCGTGTTCGACCTATCGAACACCGTTTCAACCACAACGAACACAAACTGACAAAGTTCGTTTTTATAAATTTAAATTAAATACAGTCTCCGGCCGTACCTCCTGACTGCACACAAAAATGAAACTCTTCAAACTCGTGTTCAACCTATCGAACACAGTTTCAACCACAACGAACACAAACTTACAAAGTTCGTTTTTATAAATTTAAATAAAAAACAGTCTCCGGCCGTACCTCCTGACTGTACACCAAAATGAAACGCTTAAAATCCAAATAAGCGTAACACAAATGAACAAAATTCAAATTTCATAAACTTACATTTGCCCGGCCACGTGGCCACACAGGTATTTTATTAAAGTTGACCTGCTACGATCTGTACTGGTCAGTGGTTGCGACCAGACTAAATGGACAAACCACGTCACATCTCGCGAGATTCACTTGTGATATATTTGCTTCCATGAACTATAATGGTTCAAGTCAAAACATCCATACATATTACACAATGTACATGTAAGCCTTTATGATATATTTGGGAGGTAACTTTTTGAAGAACATTTTGGTGTCATGAAAACATGTCCGTGTAATGTATACCCCCTTGAACCCCACTTTTGTATAGCAAAACTGGGGTATGCAGGGGTATACCTATTTTTCTTATTTTTGCTCCAAAACGTAGATTGTGGGTACTCGTTAGAACCGCCTCGGCTTTGCTATATAAAAGTGGGGTTCAGGGGGTATACATTACATGGACATGTTTTCCTGATGAATGTCCTGACATGATCATATCTGTTGACTGGAAGACTAAGCCACAACTAAAAAAAAAAAAAAAAAAAAAAAAAGAAATTCCATAATAAATGTATTTCACTTCAAGTTATCTTCTCTACATAGCATGTTGTCATACGGTTGGCATTTACAATGCCTTAAAATGGTTATAATGAAACATTTCGCCTCAGCTAGTATGATATGATGGCGAAACCTTTACCATTCCAATGGCACGCAATGCCTCATTAAATTGTCAGCACGCGCTTAAAATAGAGAAGTCTGCAATAATATCGGAATTCCAAAGTTGTCGATCAATATATCTGTTACAGACCTAATCCGCCGTATTAATGGCCTCAGCTGCAGTGTATTTTATCAGCAATAAGCGTGTCACCAGAATGATGCGGATAATACCAACACGACTCATTTTGTCTTCAGCTTAGGTGTATTTAAACAGCAATAAACGGATCACCAGAATGAAATGGATGTGTACATTACGAAAACAAGCCCATGCAATATACAGAGATTTTTAAAGTTGTAAAAAAAGAAAATTTGCATCAGAAATCCTTTGATATTTTTCTTATTTTTGCTCAAAACATATATTGATGGTACACGTTAGATCCGCCTCGGCGAGGCGGTTCTAACGAGTACCCACAATCTATGTTTTAGAGCAAAAATAAGAAAAATAGGTTTACCCCTGCAAACCCCAGTTTTAGTATATAAAAGTGGGGTTTAGGGGGGTATTTATTGCACGGGCATGTTTTCCTGATGAAAAAGGCACTCACAAAGGAATTGAGCATTGCAAAGGAAACAGTTGTTACGTACTGTCATGACTAACAAGCTGGTTGACTTTGATATTGAATCCGCTTGCCTTCGTATAATATTTGTTATGCCGAAAAAGAACAATTAAAAGTAAACACTTACTTACTCAAAAATTGACCATTACGTAGCATTTTGTCCTATAGTATGCATTGCATTTGCAGTGTGTCTTAGCATTAAAACGTCTCGCCTCAGTTATAAAGATATGATAGTTAAACTGTTTCCCTTTGAGTAAAACACATGTCCTCATTAAATTCTCAACAAGTGCTCAAAATAGAGAAGCCTGCAATAATATCGGAATTCCAAAGTTTTCTCAATATCATGTTGTTATATTGTATGCATGTATATTCTGCCTTAGAATGGCAAAAATAACATAAAACGTTTCAACTATGACGGTATGATGGCGAAAATGTTACCATTTCAATAGCACGCAATGCTATCATTAAAATGTCAGCACGCGCATAAAATATAGAGAATTCTGCAATAATATCGGAATTCCGTAGTTTTCGATCAATATATCTGTTACAGACCTAATCCGCCGTATTAATGGCCTCTGTCGTAGTGCATTTTATTAGCAGTAAGCGGAACACCAGTATGAGAATAATTTGTTTTATATTTTGATGTTGTAGTTTGTGCTGTTTGCGCATCTTACGTATGTTTTCATATATTTAGTCAAGTCCGGGTAACTGGGTGGCCTCCTATTGGGAAACAGTTGCTCACTCAGTTAAGTATATGTTCTCTTTGTATTTGTACCTGATTCTCAATTTTGTGCTTTCTGACCTCGGTTTTTGGACTGGGATATTCGAAGTGATTGCGACATTTACGGTTACTTTTTTTGTAAATACTGTCAATACCACCACGCCTCGTATAACATTTCACAGCTTTTGTATAAGCCTGATTGACGTAAAAATGATCTGGTGGTGCTCAAATTTTACATTTGGTATAACAATTTGTAAACACATGTACTATGGAAGCTGTCTTCTGACATAAATGAAACAATGGCTGTCTTGGGCTTTGAATCTGTATATTTTTGTGTAATACTTGCAACGATGAACAACAGTTTTTAAGTTAGAAGACTTACATTCTTTGTCCTTGATGAACCATAGCTTAGCATGTTGTCATACGTTAGGCCTATTACAATTTACCTTAACGCGACAACAAATAAATTACACGCTTCACCGTTGAATCGAATTGATGCAATTTCTAAAACATACATGCCATCATTACATTGTCAGCACGCGCTTAAAATAGAGAAGTCTGCAATAATATCGGAATTCCAATGATTTCGATCAATATATCCGACACAGACGTAATCCGCCGTATTAATGACCTCAGCTGCAGTGTATTTTAACAGCAATAAGCGGATCACCAGAATGATGCGGATTTGTAAATATTGACAATTCAATTTCGTTTCATTTCATGTTTTGTTTACAGATTTTGTTTAAAGCACTTATTGTTTTAAGCAAGATATCATGAATTCATACAATTAAAATTAAAATTGCTTAGCTGCCTTTTATGGGACATACGCAAACGGAATAGCCCCATATGTGACGCCGCAGAACGCGGCGTCCCATCTGGGGTATTCTGTTTGCTTAGAGGAAATTCGTCGAAAAATGGAATGAAAATTCAAGATCACTCCTGAAACCCCTAAAATTGAAAGTGGACTCACCCAATTGATAATGGTGGGAGAATCCATTCATCAGATATGGGTTAATATTTATTTGGTTTGATTGCCGGCGCTAACGTCATTTGTTGTGGTCATGTCTCGACGGTCGTTAGCTCGTTTATGCCTGGCGTCCCTTTTATGGGACATAGGCAAACGGAATAGCCCCAGATGTGACGCCGCAGAACGCGGCGTCCCATCTGGGGCTATCCTGTTTGCTTAGAGAATTTTCATCAAAAAAATTGAACGAAATTTAAAAATCACTCCTGATTCACCTAAAATGAAACTGTACTCCCCCAAATGATGACGATGGGAAAATCCATTCGTCAAATATGGGTTAATTCTATGCATAGATTTATCAGTTATAAGCAGCACATTTTATCATGATTAGCAGCAACTTGTGCGTATATCCATGAATTAGCGTAAGAAAAAATATATTTTACCGGTAAAACTGCATGAAAGAGATGCCTGCATGTCGATCTATAATTGACTGGTTTTTGTATAATTCCTTGGTTCAAGAACGATCGACAAAGACAAAAACTCATTGCTTACCCTCCTGGATGAGCAAAACTAATTGAGCCGCATCGTGAGAAAACCGGATTTTTGCCTAGGCGAAAACAAAGGCGCAGATCAGCTTCGCGGTAACCGCGAAGCTGATCAGCGCCTTTGTTTTCGCTACTCGGATAGTACAATTCCTCTTCTTTCTAAATCCGAAATTTCAAGCTTCTAGCCATCTTCTGTTGCTGCACAGGCCGGTTTGTGTCGGACCTGGTCGGAAACCCCGAAGACCGGTTTTCTCGCGTCGCGGCTCAATTATGAATGATTAACTGCGTGATTGAGGCAAACTAATTTACAGAACACATGCAGCGAGTCGATATTGTTTTCGATTTTGCAGTAAATAAGATGTGATGAACACACTTTGGTGGTACAATACGGTGGCTGTTCGGTTTTGTTTTTGTTTCAAATACGAAATGCGTGTTACTCAATGAACAATGTATCTGAGAAATTCATCAGTGTTATAATGAACTTTTAATATGATATCTTTGTTTTAGCGACACTTTTTGTACTTGTCCGTGAAATGTATATAAACCCATATATAAAATATGGGTTTGCAGGGTAATACCTATTTTCTTATTTTTGTTCCAAAACATAGGTTGTGCGTACTCCTTAGAACCGCCCCGCCGTACCCACAATCAATTTGTTTAGCAAACATGTTAAAATTAACCAAATTTTTCCAATGAATTTTGAAAAAAAAATCCTGTATATTGCATAGGGAAGTTTTCGTTGTTTTAGCGACACTCCGTGTCCTTAGAGCACCAGTACGTCAAAGCTGAATCTGAATCTAAATAGTTAACTGGTTACTCGCAAATGGTAATATTTCACCAGGGGTTCGGCTGGGGGGAGAAATTAGTCCTTAGAATGCACAAGCGAAGCAAACGTGGGTACACAAAAGCTACAAAAGCTACAAAAAGTCCTCTATGTTTGTCGAAATTGGTACAGTAACTCTAATTGTAATTTATCTGATTTCATTGTGTCTGTTTGTATATGGGTTTAACGTCCTAATCAACAATTGTTCAGTCATGTCGGGACGGAGCCAACGCTTCTTGGCTTTAATCAGTAGGGTAGGGATTTAATGTGTCTTGCTCAGAGACACAACGCGGTGCCACCTATGGGGACCTCTCAGTTCGGAGTCCAATGCTCTACCACTACACCACATCGCTCTGTCATTTCATGTATTAATAGCAGAAACGTTTAAATACAGTTGAGGAAGCACCATAATAATGAACTGGGATTCTATATTGCCACACATTCTTCGATAAGCCAGTCTTAGGTGAATCGGAAGCTTATAAGGCAACGTAATCCTAATAAGTCTCTTGTCTGACCTCCTTAGACTCGGGAAGACAAAATAATAGTCTATCAATTGCCATTTCTTCCTTCACCAAAGCCGATTATATTGATCGAAATTTAGGAAAATGAGACGGCCTTTCTTCAGCATAAAACAAAATACATAGAACGATGACTGGAAATACACGCACAATACAAAAGCATTATATATGCAGTCGTATAAATGCGGAAAGAACAAAGCCTGTGGTTTTAATACATATGGTTCACTTTCTTAATTGACATGTATTATGTAAGGACATAGGAACCTTTTTATTATGACGCGCTCGTCCCGCGAATGGTGCAAGCAGAATTTGCCTAAAAATACTTGTCGCTTCTGTCTGCAGCTAGCAATACTGTAGTTGCTATTTATGATTCTTTGTCGTGCAAGTTTCATGTTTTAAACATTAGATAAATATGTATTCTGCGCTTAAAACTTACAAACTTTAGAAAACATCGGTACTAAAAATGTGAAGAAACGAAGAGAAATGCGCATCCACTGCTAAATCCAGCCAATTCCAGCAATCGAAAATAAGTGTATGTTACAAAGTAAGTAGAAAGGTACAAGTAGGCAAAGATCAGGAAAAGGCGCAATCAGAAAAAGATTCACACTCCAAAAACCGAGGTGGGAAAAACCAAACTAACAATCAGGTACTTATACCATGAAACATATCGTAAGCCGAATGAGCAGCTATTTTCCCAATAGGTGGCCACTCAGTTACCTTAACTAAAAATATGAAAACATAACTAAGGCGCCAACAGCACACAAAAAAAGAAAATTACACCAAGACATAAAACAAAAAGAACCACCACAGAAGTATCGCCTTGGAACGATCAGTAACACAAAGTTACTGGCGGGCTTAAACTTGTTTTACATGACCATAACCTCACCCTCAGCCTCTGCAGTGGTTCATAACATTTACTGTCTGAACACCATCTTCCAGAAACTGCATTTTTCAAAATCTCACTTCTGTGAAAGACCTCAAGAAAAATATGAGCATGTCATCATTTTGCATTCCAAAAGTCTTAAAAAGTGCCACAAAAATTTTGAAAATCGGTTAACAAATAAAAATTTTATACAAGAAAATATTTCTGAATAGGGCTTTTTCCATTGTAAAATTGTCAGCAAGGGAAGTAACTATTTTCCCGGAAAAAATCTAAATTCATTATTTTTCTTCATAAATGCACCAAACCAAAACAAAAGTGTTTTGTATGCATAGCTGAGTGCCAAGCTCTTAAAATTATTCCATAGATTTGCTTGATTTTTAGTTTTAAGGTGTTTGGATTACCTCCCTTGCACATGCAAAATGCCTATTCAAAATGATTTTTGGGCATAATTATTTTATTAGTGAACCGATTCTCAAACTTTTTGTGGCACTTTTTAGGACTCATGAGTTGCAAAAAGATGGCATGGTCATATTTTTGTTGTGGTGTTTCAGAAAAATGAAATTTCGAAAAATGCAGTTTCTGAAAGATGGTGTTCAGACAGTAGTTAGTTCTTTGGTCCTAGTGGTGAATCTCTAACTAGTCAATGAATCATCAAGAACAAACAAATAAATCATGAATCACACAAGACAATTAGAATGGGCAGTTGATATCATTGTTTTAACACCAGTAAGAAAGGTAGCACAAACTGTTTTTATTGTTGATATTGAGGACATTTGTTTCCGGGTATACATCATGAAAACATGCCCATGAAAAGAATACCCTCTTGAACCCCACTTTTATATAGCAAAACTGGGGTATGCAGGGGTATACCTAATTTTCTTATTTTTGCTCCAAAACATACATTGTGAGTACTCGTTAGAACCGCCTCGCCGAGGCGGTTCTAAAGAGTACCCACAGTGTATGTTTTGAGCAAAAATAAGAAAAATATCCAAATTTGTCACCTGATTTTTTCAATTTTTAAAGCTAAAAAATCTCTGTTTATTGCATGGGTAAGTTTTCGTAATGTGATCTAAGAGTTAATGCATTTCAGTTTTCTGATCAGACGTTATTCAGACTAGATTTATCGAAAGACGATTTGTACAGCAACTTTGCATTATAATATCATAATACAGTATTTGCTCTCGATCCTCAAAAACCATCAAAAACTAATCAAACGCATGTAAAATATCAATAATTGTTAAAAGAAAGCTGATTTGATTTCCAAACGTGTTTTTTTCTTTATCCCAGTTGGTTTTATATTTAACCCGTACAGTGACTGCACTACTGTTTTAGCTCACCTGAGCCTTCACCTGAGCCGAATGCTCACAGGTGAGCTTATAGTATACACAGGCATCCGGCGTCCGTCGGCGTCCATTCTTAATTTCAAAGAAGAATATCTCTGAAGCTAGTGGGCCAATCTTGGTCAAATGTTATGTGAACCATCACTGGGTAGGGGGGTTGTAGCAGATTATATCAAAATTGTGATTTCCATGGCAGCAGATAGCTCCCATAGACTTACAATGGGAAAAAACATATTTTTTCCCGAAACCATAAGGCCCAGAGCTTTCATAGTTTGTGTGTAGCAATGTATAGTGGTCCTCTTTATAATCCTGCCAAGTGCCCCTTGGGTCTATACAGGCCACGCCGCGTGGGCGTCATTATCTGCCATATGCTTATAATTAACGGGATATACATAAAAAATCTTCTCCGAAACCACAAGGCCCAAAGCTTCTATATTTAGTATGCAGCATTGTTATGCGAAGCTTTACATAAATCATGCCGATCATGCTTCTGGAGTCAAAAAAGCCCCCCCCCCCCCCGGGGGGGTCATTAGCTTCCATAGCCTTACAATAGGAAAAACATAAAATAAAACTTCTTCTCCGAAGCCACAAGGCCCAGAGCGTCCATATGATGTATGCAGCAATGTATAGTACTCCTCTTTATAAATCCTGCCAACCGTGACCCTGAGGTCAATACAGGCCACGCCCCAGGACGTCATTACTTGCCATAGGCTTATAATGTAAATACATGAAATAAAATCTTCTTCTCTGAAACGACAAGACCCAAAGCTTGTATATTAAGTATGAAGCAATGTTATGTGGCGCTCTACATAAATCCTGCCAATCATGCCACTGCATCAGGAAAACATGTCCGTGTAATGTATACCCCCTTATACCCCACTTTTATATAGCAAAACTGGGGTACGCAGGGGTATACCTATTTTTCTTATTTTTGCTCCAAAACATAGATTGTGGGTACTCGTGTACCCACAATCTATGTATTGAGCAAAAATAAGAAAAATATCAAAGTTTTTCAGCTGAAAATATTCCATTTTCAAAGTTAAAAAAATCTCAGTATATTGCATGGGCAAGTTTTCGTAATGGGGGTCAAAAATGGCCCCACCCTAGGGGTTATTATCTCCCATGTACTGTCAATGGAAAAACACACATATTCGCAGAGACAATGAGTCCTAGAGATTTTATACTCTGTATGCAGCAATGTTATATGATGCTTTTACATAGATCCTGCTAATGATGTCCCTGGGGTTCAAAATGGCCCCACCCCAGGGGACATTAGCTTCCATATACTTGCAGTGGGATAATCATACAAAAGTCTTCTTCTTAGAAACCATGAGTGCCGGAGCTTTTATATTTTGTGTGTAGCAATGTTCAATAATCCGCTTTTTAGATCCTGCCACCTGTGTTCCTGGGGTCCATACTGGCCATTCTCCAGGGCAGGGGTCATGAGAAGTCATTAGCTCCCTAGAAGTAAAGCTGTTCATATCAGGTGAGCGTTTACAGGACCATTAGTCCTCTGGTTATCTTTTTTCCATCAACGGATGGTACATTGAAATTTTCTACTGAAACGTTTTATATAATTTTATCTTATTTTGCTCAAAACATTGATTGTGGGTACACGGTAAAACCGCCTCACCGATGCAGTTCTATCGGGTGTTTGCAACAATCTATGTTTTGGAACAAAGTTAGAAAAACAGGTATACAGCTGTAAACCCCAATTTTGCTATATAAAAAATCAAGTTAATACCTAGGAACACTCCTGTGTTCATTTTCACGATACCTTATAGCGACCCTAAACATTCTCCACGTACATCATCCATAGTGCAGATTGGAATGATCCATTGGTCTTTTGAGATCAGCAACGCAATTCTTACAAATCAGAAATTAACCATCGGTTTAGATTCATTTTCTGACAAACGTTTAATATATTTGGCCCCATTTGGATAATACTAGTCTTTGTATTGTATTGATTACACTCTTGAAAAATTCTCGTTTGGCTCCATACTGCCAAATCAAAAGGATCCTTGATGAATTTTGAGTAGCTGAAACCGCGGTATGGCCCACCTTTTTCCCATTCATATGTTCACTGTTCTTAATGGATCTCACTCAGTTTAAGTTTTATTTCAACAGATAATATGTCATGAAACATTATCTTATCATTTTTGATTATATGACCCCTTTCGGAGTTTGAGTCTTTGATTCATACTTCCCTGATGTAAATTCTTGAAATTGCAGAACACTTGTCTGGCTTTGGTTGCCAGTTTGCAAAGGGTCACTGATTAGGGTTACTCGAAAGTGTTCAATATGGCCCACTTTTTCTCTTTGAATGTTTTACTGCTTCCAAAGCCGGGATATAACAATTGTATTTTATTACCTAATTACATAAAAAAATGTATAGAAATGGCTATTTGTTATTTTCATCTATTCCAGTTACTATTGTTAATACTTTGAAACAGAACCAGGCAATAGAAAGTTCTATTGCCTGGCCAGTAATCAGTCTATTGCCTGGTCATGTGATATGCCATATTACTGCAATGTAACAAGCTAACAACATGAAATTGTACCAGGCAATAGAAAATTCTATTGCCTGGCCAGCTGTTTATTGCCTGGTCACATGATAAGTCACATGACGAAAGATGTAATTAGGTAATAAAACAGTTATTTCAAGCTTAAACAGGCAATAGTGCAAAACATTTTCCCCTCGGTGCAGGTACCGACTTGATATGCTATTGCCCTCGGCTTTGCCTCGGGCAATAGCATGCCAAGTCGGTACCTGCACCTCGGGGAAAATATTTTGAACTATTGCCTGCTGAAGCATGAAATAACTGTATATTATTACTTAATATATTTTTTTCCAAAATAGAGTGGGTAGACGTAGCTCATAAATAGAGTGGGGTCTCCCTGCTAAACGGGTCTATATAATTTCTTCATATGTCATCTATGGCTCCATGATGATGTGTTTGATTTATGCGCAGAACTTCCTATGTAGTTTCTACGGTACTGTAATGCAATGTCTCTAATGCACTAAGATACCTTCACCGCTGTGTCTGATGTGGATTCGAGCCCCGCTCTGGCCACATGTGAGACAAGCCAGAATCTGCTTGCGGGTGTGCCAGGTGGTTTTGCTCGTGGTTCTCCCGTTTTCGCCCCACCTACTGATTGGCCCGTCTCATATGAGCTTAAATAATCTTGAAAGGGACGTAAAACTGAATAAAACATCAATGTTGCATAATATTTACACACAGGAACACCCCTGTATACGTTTTATTTATAAGATAGCATAATATAATTTCTTCTCAAAGATCTAAGATATCTTAACTCATTTAAGCCTGGCGTCCCTTTTATGGGACATAGGCAAACAGAATAGCCCCAGATGTGACGCCGCGGCGTCCCATCTGGTGCTATTCTGTTTGCTTGGAGGAATTTCATCGAAAAATGAGATAACAATTAAAAATCACTCCTAACATCCCTAAAGATGAAAGTGGACTCACCCAATTGATAATGATGGGATAATTCATTTGTCAAATATGGGTTAATATAATTTCTCCACAAGGAACCGGTAGCTCATCAATATTGTATGCAGTCGTTTATCACCGATAATTATTTCAGTGCAGAGAAAATACAATAAAAACAGAATCCATTAATACTCGCATGGCACCATAATATGAACCGCCTCATATGAAAACAAACAATGTGCTTTCCGAACAGGTTTGACTCAAACCGAGCTGTACAAATACAGAAGATGCTAGAGGCTGGAAATTTTGAATTAAGAAAGAAGAGGAATTGTATTATCCGTGTAGCGAAAACAAAGGCGCTGATCAGCTGTGCAGTTACTGCACAGCTGATTTGCTACTTTGTTTTCGCATAGACAGAAGCCCGGTTTTCTTTCGGCGCGGCTCATACATATAGCTCCTAATATGAGAAGCCTTTAGTTTCGCAAAATGCGAAAAACAATCGCAGATCAGCTACAAAGTAACACGGGACAACTGTTCTTTCCTTTCAAGGATATCTACCTTACTGACCAATTCACATTTTGGCTTCTGTTGTAGGTCGCACTAAAAAGTTATTGTTTTAAGGGGGAAAGAGTCCCAGCGTATTGGAAGATTAAAGAATTATTCTGAAATATACTTCTTGTTTAACATAAGTTCTAACTTTAAACATTTTGCAACCCAAATTGCTTCTCCATTTTCAACTTATTTTATATCCGTTGGCAAAATGATGGCAAAATCTGGTATACATACATATGCACCTATCTTTGAGAATTTTTCTATCATTTGTACTCTTCTTGGTAGGCCAATTTCATAAGTCATTCTTTTAATATCTGTAGCAATACCTGCAGCATTTACAAGCTGCTTATGTCTGCAGTAATATACATATCTGTCAATCACTCTCAAACATGATGTTGTGTTTCCTGTCTTACTATCATGTCTTACTTTGGAAGACAATGGTTATCAGAATCCAATGGGTTAATACAATAAGAATTTAGCAATTGCCTCAGGAAAACATGTCCATGCAGTGAATACCCCTAAACCCCACTTTTATATAGTAAAACTTGGCTTTGCAAGGGTATACCTATCTTTCTTATTTTTGCTCCAAAACATAGATTGTGGGTACTCGTTAGAACCGACTCGGCGAGGCGGTTCTAACGTATACCCACAATCTATGTTTTAAGCAAAAATTAGAAAAATAGCAAACATTTTCTATTGGAAATTTTCATTTTTTACAACTTTAAAAATCTTGTATATTGCATGGGTACGTTTTCGTAATGGGACCAGAAGAAGCTATAATGAAACCAGTGGACAACAAATTCATGCGTTTCGATTTGGTTAAGAAATGAACATACAAACTGTTGAATTTTATTAAAAAGTATATGCATACAGCTAATTATTAAAAAAAGGGCAGATGGAGCTCTTCAGCTGTGGCCAGCAATTCATCTAGGAGAAGGAAACTCCAAAATCAAACCTGTGTGTCTGGATATGCCTAGTCCAGATATGCAAAGACTGTTTCGGTAGATGGAGCGGAAGAAATCATCTGATTCAACGGTTCAGAAAGCGATACAGCAACATGTTGTGGAACATGCAGAGCGTGACAAGGCACTAAAGATGTTACGGTCATCCACTGCATCCAAACCCAACTCCAGACGTCTTGACCTGTGTCTTGCCTCTGGGCGCAGCTGGGCGAGGACTAGAGAGTGAGGTTGACGTTGCGCACCTCTTCCTCACTATAATCCAATTTCATAGCGCATGTCATCTTATTTCTCAACACACAAGCACTTGCATACACAACAATTTCATCACACTTGCACCCACATACCTACAAAGTCCTGTGGCGAGTGGCGAAGTGGCGAAGCAGCAGGTGTAGGACACACTGGGAGCTGTAGTTGCAGACCTGCACACAGGCGGCTCAGTTCTAATGGTCGTTTTCTGTGAGGAGAAGCAGTAAGCAGAATTCGGCAGTCGGCTGAGTGACTGAGCAGACCTATTTAGGACCGCACTGCTCACCCCCGTAGCATGGGGAAGGGGCTAGAAAAGGTGCCCTAAACAATTGCCTGCTTCAAACCCCCTGGCTGGTTAACCGCGATCAGCGGGGATCCCCATAAGCGGTCGAAATACAAAGAAAAAAGCTAGAGTAATCCCCTTACGGATTGGCGCATGGAATGTGCGTGGCGCATGGAATGTGCGCACTTTAATGGATAGTGCTGGGTCAGATAGACCAAAGCGTAAAACGGCCCTTGTGGGCAGAGAATATGGGAGGTATGATATACAGATAGCTGCATTGAGTGAGACTCGGTTCGCAGATGTTGGGGAGATCAAAGAAGTTTGTGCTGGATACACCTTCTTCTGGAGTGGACGCAAAAGTGAAGAGAGGCGTGAAGCAGGAGTTGGCTTTGCCATCAAAACAGAACTTGTTGGTAAGCTGTCAGGATTGCCAAAAGGCATTAATGACCGTCTAATGACATTGAGACTTCCTCTGTCAGGCAATAAACATGCAACTATTGTCAGTGCTTATGCACCCACAATGACCAATCCAGATGAGGTCAAGGACAAGTTCTATGATGACCTAGACAATGTTATTTCTGCAACACCCCGCACAGACAAGCTTATCCTTCTTGGCGACTTTAATGCCAGAGTGGGTACAGACCACCAGACCTGGGAAGGAGTTATAGGTCCAGAAGGGGTTGGAAAGTGCAACAGCAATGGTCTCTTGCTTCTCAGGAAGTGTGCTGAACATGATCTTCTAATCACCAACACAGTCTTCCGTCTACCTAATAGGAACAAAACATCCTGGATGCATCCCCGTTCCAAACACTGGCATCTCATAGACTATGTCATAGTGCGGAGAACAGACAGGCAGGATGTTAAAGTGACAAAGACTATGTGTGGTGCAGACTGCTGGACAGATCATAGACTGGTTGTCAGCAAACTCAACCTAAGAATACAGCCTGCGAGGCGACCTCAAGGCAAGAAAGCTCCTAAGAGACTGGATGTCTCAAAGCTGAATAAAGACAGCATGAGACAAGATTTCTTAACAGACATTTGCAACCAACTGGATGCAATGAATCTCAGTTCAGAGGACCCCGAAGAAAACTGGACAGTTTTCCATAAAACAGTTCTTTCTTCAGCTGCAAGCACCTTAGGCCATCCATCTCGCAAACATCAAGACTGGTTTGATGAGAATGATGATGAAATTCAGAGGCTTCTTGAAGAAAAGCACCGTTTGCTCAAGGCACATCAAGATGATACTAGCTCAGTATCAAAGAAAGCAGCCTACAACAACATTTGTAAGACAGTCCAGACCAAGCTTAGGGACATGCAAGATTCCTGGCTGAGGAAGAAAACAGAAGAAATTCAGTCTTTTGCGGATAGAAAGGACATGAAGAAATTTCATGATGCACTGAAAACCATTTATGGTCCAAAGAGTTCTGGAGCCACCACATTGCTCAGTGCAGATGGAAACACTCTTCTCACAGATAAAGAAGCTATCTTGGAAAGGTGGGCAGAACACTTCAATAGTGTGCTTAATCGACCATCAAGCATCAATCAGGATGCAATCGACAGACTTCCACCAATAGAGTGCAATGTTCTGTTAGATGAATTTCCTACCGTTACGGAAACAAGAAAAGCAGTTCAACAACTATCATCTGGCAAAGCCCCAGGTGCAGATGCAATTCCTGCCGAAGTTTACAAGGCTGGGGGGCTACCCATGGCAGAGAAACTGACAGAGTTGTTTCACTGTATGTGGAGGAAGGAGGCTATCCCACAAGAATTTAAGGATGCATCCATAATCCACCTATACAAGCGGAAAGGAAATCCTAAAGTCTGTGACAATCACAGAGGCATCTCCCTCCTATCAATTGCTGGGAAGATACTTGCAAAAATTCTGTTGAATCGTCTGAATGCTCATCTTGATCAGACGGGACTTATCCCAGAAAGTCAATGTGGATTCAGAAAAGACAGAGGGACAATAGACATGATCTTCACAGCAAGACAGCTTCAGGAGAAATGCCAAGAACAGAATGTAGATCTATACATGACGTTTGTTGACCTCACCAAAGATTTTGACACTGTTAGTCGTGATGGACTCTGGAAAATCATGGCCAAGTTTGGCTGTCCACCCAGATTCATAGCTATGGTGCGGCAGTTTCATGATGGCATGCAGGCACGTGTGCAGAATGATGGAGAGTTCTCTGAACCATTTGAAGTAACAAATGGGGTCAAACAAGGCTGTGTTCTGGCACCAACACTGTTCAGCATGATGTTTTCTGCCATGCTTATGGATGCTTTTCAGGACAGTGACACTGGTTTTCCAATCAGGTACCGTTTTGATGGCAACATATTCAACCTCAGAAGGTTGCAAGCCAAAACTAAGGTCCAGACTGATGTGCTAGATGAGCTCCTCTATGCAGATGATATGGATAAGAATGCCAACACAGAGGCAAAAATGCAAAGAGCCATGGATCAAGTCTCACAGTCATGTGATAACTATGATCTCACAATCAGCACAAAAAAGACAGAGGTTGTACACCAACCAGCCCCCGGAAAACCATATAATGAACCAACCATCACTGTGAATGGGCAAAAACTGAAAGTTGTTGACAAGTTCACCTACCTGGGAAGCACTCTCTCCAGAGCAGTGCATATTGATGATGAGATCACTGCCAGAATTGCAAAAGCTAGTGTGGCATTCGGAAGACTCCGTGCAAATGTCTGGGAGCGAAATGGAATCAAGCTTGACACCGAGCTGAAAGTCTACAAGGCTGTGGTACTGCCAACCCTCTTGTATGCATGTGAGACCTGGACAGTATACCAACGCCATGCAAAGAGACTTAACCATTTCCACTTAAGTTGTTTGAGAAAGTTGTTAAAAATCAAGTGGCAGGACAAGATTCCAGACACAGAGGTCCTGAGGAAAGCAGGGATGCAAAGCATGCATACAGTCTTAAAGCTAGCACAGCTAAGATGGACTGGCCATGTTATAAGAATGCCTGATGCGCGACTTCCAAAGAAAGTTTTCTATGGAGAACTACAGGAGGGAAAGCGCTCTCAAGGTGGCCAGAAGAAACGCTACAAAGACACCCTCAAAGCCTCTCTGAAGGATTTTGAAATACCAATGGGGTCCTGGGAACAGACTGCACAGGAGCGATCAAAGTGGCGAGGTCTCATCAACAAAGGAGCAGCTCTCTATGAAAAGAAGAGAATCTGTGAAGCTGAAAGAAAGCGAAGAGAGCGCAAAGCCAAAACAAATGTGCCACCAGCAGACTCTATGACATTGACTTGCTCTACTTGCAACCGACAGTTTAGAGCCAGAATTGGCCTAGTCAGCCATCAAAGAACTCACCAACACACATCAGCACTATTCAAGAAATAATGATGGTCTTTCTCATTAGTGAGAGACGAACTATCATTAAAAAAAGCTTGAAACGCATAAATATGAGGGCTAACAGCGAGACATGGGGATAATTAACAAATGAAAGAAATGGTATATATAACTATACATGTATAAGAATGTAATCTATGCCGCATTAAGCATTAAACACAGCTTTTAACTATCACGGCTAATAACCACTTTCTTTTGGTACCGCTAAGCAACATATACGATATTGAAAACGCTAAATGTGCGTTCACAGCAGAAATCAGTACTGTATTTACAGACATGAAACTAAGATTCAGAGACTAGCTGGAATGTTGAAATTTGATTTTGGTACAAATGTGCAAAAGTTATTTACAGGTTACGCAGTGATAACTAGCAAAAACAAACAGTCATCAAAACGTTAACTATTATACATTGAGCCACAATATGTGAAAACATTATCATTATGCACAAGCAAAAACGCAGATAAGCTGTGTGCAGTACATGTAACTACATGTATTTTTCAACGTATTTGGGTTTCCTTCTCGGAGAGTACAATCATGTATGCCTTTATTTCGAAATTTCAAACTTGCCTATGCACATAAGTTGCACAAGTTATCTCCTTACGCGACTCACATAACATTGCTAGATTGCGCACCTTGGAAGTTTTAAACTTAATGGCATAACCAAACTGGCAGAGGTGCGAAATAAGCTGTTTGCAGAATTGCAACCTGCATGCACTAACTCACATATTCAGATGAATTTGCGATATTGTGGTTTTACTTTTTTTTACGCGTGAATCATATTAGAGCCGCATCGTGAGAAAACCGGATTTTTACCTATGCGAAAACAAAGGCACAGATCAGCTTCGCAGTAACTGCGAAGCTGATCAGCGCCTTTGTTTTCAATACTTGGATAGTACAATTCCTCTTCTACTTATAGCCAAAATTTCAAGCCTCTAGCCTGCTTCTGGGACTGTACAGGCCGGTTTATTTCAGACCTGGTCGGAGACCCCGAAAACCGGTTTTCTCACGTCGCGGCTCATTAATTTATTAATATAGAGATGCTTCCTGATGTTGATTTACCAAAAATACAGGTTCTTAAAGTTGTAAAAACATGAATGTTTCATCTGAAGATTTTCATTTTTACTAATGTTTGCTCAAAACACAGATTTGTGTACACGTTTGAACCACCTCCCTGAGAATGTTTGTAAGCCCTGTGAATTGCTTTCCAATCCTGATATTTTATTTATCATGACATATGAAGTGCTAAGTAAATTGAGTTGAAATGAATATGTTTAAATCAGCGAGCACCCACAATAAATTGTTTTGAAGCGACATTAAGAAGAATGCTAACTCCTGTGCATCCCATTTGCGAGTTAGAAACGTAGGGTGTAAAGGATTACACTACACGGATATATACTCAACACCAAACGTAACTTTATACTTTTCATTTCTTAATATATTTTTATTCGTTTTGAACGGTAACAAAGTATATATTGGGGAGCGTCTCCAACACGTGTCTGAGCATAATGCATGTGCAGCTGTGGATGTAACTAAATCCACATGCGAGTTATCTGTGTTTTTATTAAATGCACAAAATTGGCATTTTCTCACTAAATCAAAGGTAGACAGAAAATTTGAATACACTGTGCCAAGGACCATATATTGTCCTTCAAAAATACTGCCAGACACATTCGCTCCGACATTTGGCTAGGTTTTTGTTGGCTGTTAAAATTGCTATGCATCGAAATTAACTCCGTTGGAAATAAACCAATAGTAAACTTTAACCTGTTTTGAAAGTTGTTTTTCCTTTTATCGTACCGAACTTTTTTGCATTTAGAATCGTGGGGGCCTCAATTGAAATATGTGGCAACATTGGCTGGTGAAACAAATCGGTTAGAAAGAAAAACGGCAAACAATTTGCAATGGGATTTTCCATTGGCACCAAAATGGGCATTGGACCTGAAAACATTCAAAACATCACTCTAGTTTGTTGTTCGAGCAGGAACATTAGAGTTAATTTTAACTTAAAAAAGCATTACAATAACATCTCTTAAAGATTATGTCTTCAAACCGTTTAAAATTGTTAATTGATAAAACTACAGTAACACATCCAAAGTGATGTGATTTGGAAACACTTTATTTTGACCCCAAACATGTTTCAAAGGGACGTGTGACAGCATTTTGTCAGTAAAACTCCTTAAACTTTCGCCTACCTTATGTGTAATTGATCGAATTTCAATACATTCCAAACATTTTATAAATATTACGCACCTTTACCCGACAAAAAATATCTACAAAAATAGTGTAAAGTTACTTTTGGCTTTGGATATATTATCATGATGTGTGCATGTACTTATTTTCAACATACATTGTTATACAGTTTTCACATATTAATTATTTGACTGTCTCTGACTCTTAGTATAAGTACCTAATTGTCAACTTAGTTTTTTCCCAACTCAGTTTTTGGAGTGGGAATTTCTTTCTGATAGCGCCTTTTCCTGATCATTACCTGCTTGTACCTTTTCATGTTGCCAGATTTATAGGGTCACTAATAAGACGGGGACTGATGAGGTTTGAGTAGCCGAAACTGCGGTATGGCCCATCTCCTTTCTCATTAATGTTATCCCTTGCTTTCTGAGAAATCAGAAAATTATTATTGGCTTAGATTCATTTTCTAACCAATGTTTAATATATTTGGCCCCTTTTGTTTGGATTATAATAGTCTGTGTATAGACTATCCTGTTGAAAGTTGCAAAATTGCAGTAATTCTCTTTGGCTCTATGTTGCCAAATCTATAGGGTCACTGAAGAGGCTTAAATAGCCGAAACCGCGGTATGACCCATCCCCTTTCTCACTAATATGCTCACTGCTCTTAAAGGACGTCTGTTTTATTTTTATTTTCTATTACAGCTGTAGTGCAGCTGGTGTTGTGCCGTGTCGCGGCCCTAAAAAGTCTCCCCGTACATCATCCATAGTGCAGATTATATTTTCTTTTTGGTCCTTTGAGATCAGCGTGGGTATTCTAAGAAATCAGAAAATTATTATTGGCTAAGATTCATTTTCTAACCAATCTTTAATATATTTGGCCCCTTTTTGATTATAATAGTCTTCGTATCGACTATACTGATTAAAGTTGCAAAATAACAGTAATTCTCTTTGGCTCTGTGTTGCCAAATCTATAGGGTCACTGAAGAGGCTTAAATAGCCGAAACCGCGGTATGACCCATCCCCTTTCTCACTAATATGCACACTGCTCTTAAAGGACGTCAGTTATATTTTTATTTGCTATTACTGCAGCTGGTGTTATGCCGTGTGGCGGCCCTAAAAAGTCTCTCCGTACATCATCCATAGTGCAGATTATATTTTTTTTGGCCCTTTGAGATCAGCGTGGGTATTCTAAGAAATCAGAAAATTATTATTGGCTTAGATTCATTTTCTAACCAATGTTTAATATATTTGATCCCTTTTTGATTATAATAGTCTGTGTATCGACTGTACTGATTAAAGTTGCAAAATAACAGTAATTCTCTTTGGCTGTATGTTGCCAAATCTATAATGTCACTGAAAAGGCTTAAGTAGCCGAAACCGCGGTATGCCCCATCCCCTTTCTCACTAATATGCTACCTGCTCTTAAAGGACCTCCGTTTTATTTTCATTTTTAATTAAAGGAGCTCAGTTTTACTTTTTATTACCATAATTAATTAAAACAACAGTGGTATTGTAATCAGTATATACTTCAGTAGCTGTATAGCCTGCTCAGTGTCAACAATTACTCAATACCCTTATAACCGGTTTCTTGCAAGTGTAATTGATTATCGTTTTCTGAATTTCGATAACACTGGGTTTTGTCCTTGTAAATCACGGAGTGACAATTGGTGCATGCTCAGTGTCGCATGTAAATCCTGGATGTAGAACTATAACTACCTTACTGACCAATTCATATTTTGACTTCTGATTAAGACCTCACTAAAAAAATTAATGGTTTTAGGGGGAAAAGTCCCCGCATAATGAAAATATTGGAACTTACGGATAAATGTATTTTTCTGATGTATACTTCTTGTTTAAAATAAGTTTTATAAGTCTTCAACACTGACCCCCTAACTTGCTACTGCGCCGCCAAATAAATATATGCAGTGCGTAAGGACTTATTTTTAATTTTCAGCTTAAATGATGTTCGTGTCCTTTGATGAAACAGTGACCCATACTTGTGATGCCCACCTATTCGGGACAATGTTTATATCATATGCTGCCAACCCGGTAGACCAATTCCATAATTCATTATCATTTTATCTATAGCAATACCTGCAGCATTTACAAGCTGCTTATGTCTATAATAGTATACATATCTGTCAATCACTCTTAAACATGATGTTGTGCTTCCTGTCTTACTATCATACCTTACATTGCAAGACATGGGTTACAGGAATCGATATTGAAAACGTTAAATGTGCGTTCACGGCAGAAATCAGTACTGTGTAACAATATTTACAGACAGGGAGCTAAGATTCAGAGACTAGCTGGAATGTTGAAATTTGATTTTGGTACAAATGTGCTAAAGTTATTTACAGGTTACGCAGTGATAACTAGCAAAAACAAATAGTCATCAAAACGTTAACTATTATACATTGAGCCACAATATGTGAAAACATCATTATTATACACTAGCAAAGACGCAGATAAGCTGTGTGCAGTACATGTAACTACAGGGTTTTTCAACGGCTTTGGTTTTCCTTCACATAGAGAACAATCCCTCATATCATTTAATTCGAAATTGCAAGCTTGCACATGCACATAGGTTGCACAGGTCGACCATCTCCTGACGCGGCCCAAATTACATTGCTAGATTGCGCACCTTGGAAGTTTTAAACTTAATGGCATAACAAAACTGGCAGAGGTGCGAAATAAGCTGTTTCATCAGGAAAACGTGTCCGTGCAATGAATACCCCCCTCAAACCCCACGGGTTTGCAGGGGTATGCCTATTTTTCTTATTTTTTGCTCCAAAACATAGATTGTGGGTACTCGTTAGAACCGCCTCGACGAGGCGGTTTAACGTGTTCCCACAATCTATGTTTTGAGCAAAAATAAAATAAAATATCAAATATTTTCAGCATTTTCAATTTTTAAAGCTAAAAAATCTCTGTTTATTGCATGAGCAAGTTTTCGTAATGTGCAGAGTTGCAACCTGCATGCACTAACTCACATATTCAGATGAAACTAGCAATATTGTGATTTTAATTTTTGAGACGCGTGAATCATAATATACAACATAATTGCGAATGTTTCCTGTTATTGATTTACCATAAATATACTAAATGATTTTGCAAACGTTTCACTTGTTATATCGATTCTTTTCTCAGAGTACAGAACATACCGGCAAAAATATGTATATTTTAAACCGAAAAGTAAAGTCAGTCTGCTTAACGTCAATACCAAAACCGGAACGTCAACACCAGTTATCAACGTAATACTGATATTTTATTTATCATGTCATATGAAATGCTCAGTAAATTGAGTTATCATATCATATGAAATGCTCATATGAAATGTTCAGTAAATTTAGTTTGGAATGAATACCGTATTCCTTCTAATTAGCGCACAGTGCGCTTAACTTTTCAAAATAACTTTAAAATAAGGTAGAAAATAACGTTCTAATGATCGCACACTACGAACGAAAACAACACAAAAATAACTGACGCAACGATGTCAAAAATGTCAATGCTGTTGCAATTCATGTGTTCCAATCGATGCAAACTTGATAGTGTTTGGGGATATGTGGTTAAATTTTAACACGATTTAGATGGTATTTATTAGTAAAATTGATGTAAAATGTCAATTTACTAGTCGAACACTGTGCGCTTATGCATATGAGTTTTTGCGATAACGACCAGCCAATGGCGTGCGCTTATTGGAGCATGTGCACTTATTAGAACGAATACGGTATGTTTAAATCAGCGATTATACACAACTTATTTTTTGAAGCTACATGAAGAAGAATGTTAACTCCTGTACAACCCATTTGCGAGTTAGAAAAGCAGGGTATAAAGGATAACATTACACGGATATGCTATCCTTATGTGTAAATTTTACATGTACCTACATGTATATTTTCAACAGACTTTGTTATGCAGTCTACATGTAAGTACCTAATTGTCAATTTAGTTTTTCCCACCTTAGTTTTTGGAGTGGGAATTTCTTTTTGATACCTCCTTTTCCTGATCATTGCCTACTTGTACCTTTACATGTTGCCAGAATTATAGGGTCACTAATAAGGCGGGCTGATGAGGTTTGAGTAGCCGAAACCGCGGCATGGCCCATCCCCGTTCTCATCAATGTTATCCCTGCTCTTAAAGGACGTCAGTTTTACTTTTTACTCCCATAAGATCCTTAACTAAAACAATTGAGCCACTGCATAGGAAAACCAACAATTTGTATAGGCGAAAACAAAGGCGCAGATCAGCTTCGCAGTTACTGCGAAGCTGATCTGCGCTTTGCTTTCGCTACACGGATAGTATAATTCCTCTACTTTCTAAATCCAAAATTTCCAGCCTCTAACCATCTTCTGTGACTGTACAGGCCGGTTTGTGTCTGACCTGGTCGGAACCTAAATTTTTGGTTTTCTCACGCACAGGTTCAATTGTGGTATTACAATCAGTACATAATGAATATACCTAATTGTGCCATATGGAGAAAAGCTTAATAACAAGGCATTAACCACTGTGAACTATCGATGGGGAATCACATGTGTTACATGTTTTGTTTGTTTGCATTGAGGTTAAATGCCCCAGTCAACATTTTTTCATTTATGCCGGGACAGAGCCCCGCTTCCCGGGTATTAACCAGTACTCTGCAGAGTTAATGTGTCTTACGGAGCCGCCGGTGGCGATTTTCTTTCTGATTGCGCTTTTTCCTGGCCGTTGCCTACTTGTACCTTTTTGTGATTGAAAAAAGACAATGTAATTTCCTAAATACAGCTAGAAAAATCGTGACACAGAAGAGCTAAAGAGTGGAGCCGCCTCGTGGGAAAACCAACAATGTGGTTTCCGAACAGGTCCAACACAAACCGGCCTGTACAGTCACAGAAAAGAGCTAGAAGCATGAAATTTCGTATTTAGGAAGTAGAGGGATTGTACTATCCGTGTAGCGAAAACAAAGGCGCTGATCAGCTTCGCGGTCACTGCGAAGCTGATCTGCGCCTTTGTTTTCGCATATGCAAATTGTTGGTTTTCCCATGAGGAGGCTCAGTTGTCTCCTTGCCGCCTGGTATGCAAGACACGTTTTTAATTATAGGACTCGATTAGCCGTAGAGTATGTGCTGTTTTGCACCGAACAATAACAAGCGAAAAGAAATGTAAAAAAATATGCTACATGTAAGCGTCCTGGTATCTTAAAGCACCCATTTTCTGTGCTTGAAAACTACCGACTTTGTTCTTGAATTGCGTGCATTTGATTTGATTTTAAGTGAACATTTCATCAGGATAACAAATCCGTAAAGTCCGTCTCCCTTCATACCCCATTTTATGTAATGAAACTGTGGTTTACAAGGGTAAACATACATGTATAATAAGTTTTCTCATTTTTCCAAAACATAGACTGTGTATCCACAATCAAAGTCTTGAGCACAAATATTGATTATATCATTTTTTCTTGTGAAAGTTTCATTTTTACTGCTGAAAAAATTCTCTGTATATTGTATGTGCGAGTTTTCATAATAATGGTTTTAAGAAACTTGAAATTGCCTGTTTTGCAACGGCTAAACATCCTCTCCTCATCAGGAAAACATGTCCGTGTAATATATACCCCCTTATAACCCACTTTTATATAGCAAAAACTGGGGTGTGCAGGGGTATACTTATTTTTCTTATTTTTGCTCCAAAACATACATTGTGGGTACTCGTTAGGCGAGGCGGTTCTAACGTGTACCCACAATCTATGTTTTGAGCAAAAATAAGAAAAATATCAAATTTTTTCTACTGAAAATTTTCAATTTTTACAGCTTCAGAAAACTACTGTCTAAAAACTTGCCTCTGATAATGCTTTTTCGCAGAAAATTTTTGTATGGGGGATGACAGAAAAATTATTTTCATGCCATAATCTTGATCTTAGTTTGTCCTAATAGGACCTGCAAAAATTTTGAAAATCGATGGACAAATGAAGTTTTCATGACCAAAATGAATTTTGCATAGGGATTTTGCATTGGCAAGGGAGATAATCGATGATCGTGAAAATGCATATTTTTCGAGAATTTTTACCTGGTCATGAAGATTTTGTTTCGGGTATGTCATTTGTTTCAATTTATAATAATTTTGAGCAATCCTAATCAAATAGTTAGAATTTAAATTTTTTGCGGGAAAATATTTACCTCCCTTCCATGAGATTTTTGTACAGGAAATCCCTATTCAAAATTGTTTTTGACCAGAACTTTTTTATTTGTCAACCGATTTTCAAAATTTTTGCTGCACATTTTGCGACAAACTAGATGCTTAGTTGTGCCAAGAAAATATTTCTTCTACATTTGAACAGTTGTAAAATATCTGCAAAAAACCATTATCAGACACTACGAAGCAGACTTTAATAATGATCCTATATATTGCATGAGCATGTTTTCGTAATGGTCGCCGTTACAGTCACAATATTGATAATTTTATGACATACCATTACGAAAACTTGCCCATGCAATATACACAGATTTTTCAAGTTTAGCTTTATTAAAAATTGAAAATTTTCAGCTGAAAATGTTTGATATTTTTTCTTATTTTTGCTCAAAACATAGATTGTGGGTACACGATAGAACCGCCTCGCCGAAGCGGTTCTAACGAGTACCAACAATCTATGTTTTGGAGGCGGTTCTAACGAGTACCCACAATCTGTGTTTTGAGCAAAAATAAGAAAAATAGGTATACCTCTGCATACCCCAATTTTGCTATATAAAAGTGGGGTTCAAGGGAGTATGCA
This sequence comes from Rugalucina vietnamica, assembly GCA_964017185.1. Classification (NCBI taxonomy): domain Eukaryota; kingdom Metazoa; phylum Mollusca; class Bivalvia; order Lucinida; family Lucinidae; genus Rugalucina; species Rugalucina vietnamica. The sequence goes on from OZ024885.1 coordinate 11,566,032, forward strand.
TTACATGGACATGTTTTCGTGATGCGTACACGTCTTCAATATATTCTGAGCAAATTTGATGGAGATTTAGGGGAGGCTTAACAACAAAATAACTTAATTAGTTTATTTGACTTGAAATTAGAAGTTAAGTTTACATGTATTTGAAATTGGCAAGAGGGTTTGTTGATCATTGAGTAACTTCCCACACAACGGCTACGGTCGGTTGGAGATAGTACTTCGGTTTAATGCTTCATCTGAAAGGCGTTGATTTTTCATTTTTTCAAAATTAGAATTCTATACCGCTCCACTCCAAGTATGAAATGTATTGATAAGTAAACAAAATAATTCGCGGTATGAAATTCAAATAAATATACGATGTAAATATATTGGCATAAATTGTATAATCCGTTTCAACGCCGCTTCCTGTAATCAACAAAAGTTCCCAAACCACATTCAAATTAATTGATTTTGCAAACGTTATGTCCGAGCCAAAACAAAAATGAGCCGCCTCGGGAGAAAACCAACAATCTGCATATTCAAAAACAAAGGCGCAGATCAGCTTCGCAGTAACTGCGAAGCTGATCAGCGCCTTTGTTTTCGCTACACGGATAGTACAATTCCTCCTCTACTTAACTCCAAAATTTCAAGCTTCTAGCTCTTTTCTGTGCTTGTACAGGCCGGTTTGTGTCGGACCTATTCGTAAACCATATTGTTGGTTTTCCCACGAGGCGGCTCAAATGTTGATGGATTCGAACGATTGGCAGTAGCATGCATTCTTATGCCAACTCCTGTCATGTATTTGGATCAGACGCAACTCAACATTTCAAGTTAATTGAATCTGCCACAAAAGTAACGAACTTAGTTCTTTAAAATATAATTACAATGTTATTTCCATTAGGCGTGATTTCTTTCAAGAACAAAATGTCACGTCCAATTAGAGTCTTTTACAGCAACAATATGATGTACGAGATGTTTTTAATTATCAAACATGAAACATGATATTAATGCAAACTTGTAAGCAATAATGTCATTGTATGTCTTTTTTTGGTTTCATATGGTTCTCATCCATTGAAGCTCATGAAAGGGTATACCTATTGGGCTATAGCTGCTCACTCGGCTTAATATCTTCCCGTTGTAAAAGTACCTGATTGGCAATTTAGATCATCAGGAAAACATGTCCGTGTAATGTATACCCCCTTGAACCCCACTTTTATATAGCAAACTGGGGTATGCAGGGGTATACCTATTTTTCTTATTTTTGCTCTAAAACATAGAGCGTCTACCCACAATCTATGTTTTGAGCAAAAATAAGAAACATATCAAACATTTTCTACTGAAAATTTTCAATTTTTACAACTTAAGAAAAATCTGTATATGACATGGGCGTGTTTTCGTAATGTCGGCCTTTTTAGAGTGGGACTATCGTTCTGATGGACCATCATTTCCTGATCATTGCTTACACCTACCCGTTTCACTCTGGTCAAATCAATTATATTTAGGCGTCGTCTCAACGGCTCCATGTAAGACTATTACCATTTACATGATCTGCTCATATAAAAAGGACGAATTGTATAGTCTTTTCCTCTTACTTGATAAACGTTTTACTATATTTGCTTGACATTAGTTATTAATAAGATATCAGGCAGTGATTGGTTTGTCGTTTCTAGAACGTTTTATCGATGCGTTGAAATGAGCAGCCCTACTTTAAAACACATTTAACATATGCTAAAACGAAAACACTGGCATAAAAATAGCACAACTCAATCATGCCAATGACAGAACCATCGCCTCTTAGTACCTGGGGCCACTTGTTCAAAATTAACGACATCGTCAGTCAACGATTCGTTAAAATTTCAAATGGCCATATTACAAATACATTGTCATTTTTTGTTGAAAAAAAAATGTGAGAATCCTTTGCATTTTTTGTCGAAAAAAATGTGAGAATCCTTTGCATTGCAAAGGATTCTCACATTTTATCAACAAAAAAAAAATGACAGTGTATTTGCTTATGTAGTCGGCATTTATTTAACGAGTTGATGTCTTAACGATGACATTAAGCTAACGAAGTTTTGAACAACAGCGCCCTGTTTATTATGTGACCAGGCATTTCAGGTTAAGTCGTTTCCTTTTTTCTATGTTTTAAACTTGTTTTTACTATGACGTACTTTGCTCAATTTACACAAGCAGTTTACGTAACGGATATGTTTCTTTTATTGTAATCGGCATGCTTTTGATATATTACAAGAGGTGCAATCAAGACAATTGATTTGCAATTGAGACATGGGTTTGAGGAAGAAGGTACTTTCTAGAAAACAAAATGCAGAGGGTGTTTTAGCTTTGAAATTGTTGTACTAATCCTTAATATACAAGTTTAAGTTTGCAAGCTACACTTCCATTCGCATATTTGTACTGATCGATTACGCGTAACATAAACACGTACAGTAATACACGTATATGGCAAGCCAAGTGCACATTAATTCTTTAAACCTAAGTTTGAACTTCAAACCATGGTTTGAAAAATTTCAAACCCGGGTTTGAAAACTTAAACCCGGGTTTAAGACTCAAAGTGCACATTAATTCTTCAAACCTGGGTTTCAACTTTCAAACCAGGGTTTCAACTAGCCAAATGCACATTTATTCTTGAAACCTAGGTTTGAACTTCAAACCAGGGTTTGAAATTCTTAAACTATGGTTTGAAAAAATATTCTCATTAAAAATATTGAAACTAGGGTTTGAAATTTCAAACCATAGTTTCAGCTAGCCAAATGCACATTAATTATTTAAACAAAGGTTTGAATTTCAAACCCAAAGTTTAAAGTTTTGAAACCTGGGTTTGAAATTAAACGGCTATACAAAAATAGTTCAAACCCTGGTTTAAAGTTTCAAACTGGGGTTTTATCGTGCCAGATGCATATCAATTGTTTAAACCTTGGTTAGAATTTTAAACCATAGTTTCAATATTTTTAATGAGAATATTTTTTCAAACCATAGTTTAAGAATTCTTACAGTTGGTTATATACCAACATCCAATCAAAGTTCAATACTCTCGCGCGGCATCTTAATAATGATGAGAACCAAACTGTATTTGACTACGAAGCATTTCTAAATAGCATTAAAACTTCAGTATTACCAACTAAAGAACTACCCTAACAGAAGGCTAACTATACAATAGACTCATATGGCATTCATGTCAAGAGCAATTTTCACTCCAAACATCATACTAATTTAGTAACAAAGTATCATATTGTGTCAGAACCACCTGCGTCTCAGATATTATTTCCTGTTAATACATGTATTGATCCGTGCTGCCGGTCTTCAGGAAAACATGTCCATGAAAAGTATACCCCACTATACCCCACTTTTATATAGCAAAACTGGGGTTTACAGGGGTATACCTCTTTTCTTTTTCTTTTTTGTTCAAAAACATAGATTGTGGGTACTCGTTAGAACCGCCTCCTTTAGTTGTCGTTTGTGGTAGTTCCTGCAGATGTACACATTTAAATCTAAAAACACAAATGTGATTTATCATTCTACAGACACACGACAGCCTGACCAAACAATGGTAAAAACAGATACCTGTGTATTATAAAAACTTTGACTTTACAAAAAGTGACATCTTTATGAGGGGTTGACTTTAAGTATCAGGAGTACAGGGTAAATACATGTATACTACACGTATTTGCCTCAAAATATAGATTTGGGATTGTACCCAAACATATGTTTGTTCTATTTCATATGTTTGTTCTATTTCAATTTTCAACTGAAAAGATGTAGTAAGATGTTTGTTATATAACGTTATGCGTGTCTTCGTAATGGGTTTGGCTGTATGTATGATGTATCACGAGCAGAGATTTCTATCTTAACAAAATCAATGTACGCTGATGCTTCTTGCATTAAGTCTTATAACCTTGTTAAAAAGACAGAGAAATCCCATATGTTTCTGATAATGAAATAATTCATTAATTCGGCTGCGACTAGGAATCGATGCGACAACTTTCCGGCTGACAGTAAGGTGCAACAGCTAGGCTGCAAACTTCAAGACAATAATGAGAAAATTAATGCGAAAAACATTTGTTGATCTACTGTATTTTTGTTCAGAAAGTTGATGCATTATCATGTATATTGCGTAAATACTTTGACCTGACGTGACAAAGTTTTGTAAACAAAAAGGGGGCACATATACTGAGAGGAACTAGAAACTTAAGTTTTTTTAATTTTTATACTTTGGGTTGGAACCCCGTAAGAATCGATTTGAACCCTCCAGTTATTCTTTTACTGACCGTCTGAAGGCGATTCTGCTGTGATTCATCTTTTTATTCCAGGAAAGAAATTACCAGAGTTCTAAAATCGATTTTACGGACCCCAACCACCAAACTATGGGAAGTTTGAAACTTAAGTTTCTAGTTCCTCTCAGTATATTTCTTAACCTATAACATATTTTTACTGTCCCAATTGAAACACGCAGTCATATATTGTTTATAATCAAAGAGTCACATTATTGAAACATACTTATTTAACTCATTTAAGCCTGGCGTCCCTTTTATGGGACATAGGCAAACAGAATAGCCACAGATGTGACGCCGCAGAATGCGGCGTCCCATCTGGGGCTATTCTGTTTGCTTAGAGAATTTTCATCGAAAAATTGAATAAAATTAAAAAATCACTCCTGATTCCCCTAAAAATGAAAGTGGACTCATCCTCATGATAATGATTGGAGAATCTATTCGTCAAATATGGGTTAATCAGTCCTATCAACAATGTCAGCGGTCAACCGACACGGTCAAAGTATTTGCACTCTACTATATAAATGTTATAAGTCAGTAGTATATATTTGAACCGCCTCGTGAGAAAACCAACGATATGGTTTCCGTACAGGTCCGACACAAACCGCGTATACGCGGCTTTTAATAAAGCTGCATTTCTACAGCTTTGACAAACCTGCGTCTTTAAAAAGTCTGGATAAGAACAGACAAAAAAGTTTGAAACAATATCAAATAGAATTTTAATATAAAAAGAACAGAACCACTGAAAGCCTATATTTCATGCCGTGAAAGAGCTAGTCAACTTGTTCTTGACTCGTGTTGTTGACTGATTTTAATGTCTGGTTCAGTCATTTCTACATGATCCAGTCTGGGCCCAGTTGTTCAAAACTAACGACGTCGTTAGTTAACGTTTCGTTAAAATTTCAAACATTAATATTACAAATACACTGTTATTTTTTGTTGAAAAAAAATAACAGTGTATTTGTTACTTTAGCTGATATTTGCTTAACAAATTTGTGTCTTAACGACATCGTTAAGCTAACGATGCTTTGAACAACTGGCTCCTGGTATTTAGGTTGGGGTTTTAAATGTAGGCTAATTGTTTGTATCGATCCGGCCTCAACCTGCTTCCCTAACTTTATAGAACGTTTGAATTGTTTCAAATGAAGCCATCTTCACTTGTGGAAACAATCAAGCTCCTCTAGACATTCAAGCATGTTTAGCCATATCATTTTAATCTTGGAACCTCCAACTGGTTTTCCTATCTTTACAAGTCTACACCTTCAAATAAAAGTGATAACTACTGTAAACTAAAAGTGAAATCTTACAAACTGCTTCAAACATTCTTTGAATTCTTGGCTGCAACTTTACAGCTTCCTGTTTCATTCGTTTATTTAAATACAGTCTACATGTTACATGTAGTTTTAGGTAACTGATTAGCCCCCTATTGGGAAATAGCTTCTCACTCGGCTAGCAATATGTACAAGTATCTAATTGTCGGTTTAGTTTTTTCCCACTTCGGTTTTTGGAGTGGGAATTTCTTTCTAATTGCGCCTATTCCTGATCAGTGCCTACTTGTACCTTCTTTTTTTTTGGCAAAATATGCCTAACACACATATCTGTCTTCAAACCTTCAAACATATACTTTAATTCGAAAGTCTTACAGCACCTTTTTCATTTAAACATTAAATGTTTGTTTTCTTACGAGTATGAAAATTCGTAACTGAGATATGATGCATAGTTTGAAAAATCCCACGTACCTGATGGCATTCGAACCCCGTTTCCACTGCTCCAGTGCTCTAAACACTGAGCCAAGGAGTCGACTCCCTGACGCACTATGTCAGAGATTGTACTTATATGAGACATTGTATCGAATAGTTGCACTATTTATAGAAGCTACGCATCATGTGATCTGCCAACCCAACCTTCCAGCCACGGCAGATAATCTCGAATGAATGAGTAGTGCAATGGGACATAACTACTTTTATATTTGTCTATTTGCAGGATGTGCATTCCTAACCTACTGTGGCCGGGAAAGTGCTATACAAGCTCAACAAGCATTACATGAACAGAAAACTCTTCCAGGGGTAAGTAATAACTTTCCATTTTTCATGCTTATCCATATTGTGGTAACTATTTATCTCCCTTTGAATAGTATGGATCTACTGCAATGGTGCTGTATGGAAACATTACATTACGCAAAGAAGTCCGTGCAATATACAGTGATTTTTTTTTCAGCTGTAAAGAAAATGAAAATTTCACTAGAGAAAAAAATGATATTTTTTAAAAATATCTTTGCTCAAAACATACATTGTGACTACACGTTAGAACCGCCTCGCTATGGCAGTTCTAACGAGTACCCACAATGCATGTTTTGTTAGAAAAATACGAAAAATAGCAAAATTGGGGTTAAAGGGGTATACATTTCACGGACATGTTTTCCTGATGTACTAAACTCTGCTTCGACTAGAAAGCATGCGAAACGTTTTAACGGAGATGATTGTCAAGCACGTACAACTTGTATATAACAAATTGAACAATGGGCACACGCAATGACCCTAAATGTGTCTGTCATGCCTATAAAATCATGCGAAATGTGGCATTCGTCTATACTCACGAAATGGGTCTGAAATGTAGTTGTGAATGGAAAGAAGTAACGTTAATAATTTTCGTACGCTACATAGATCTAAACATATATACATCTCGCCAAAAGTAAAGCATATTCTAGTTTTATAGTGTTTCAGTTAAATGTCCTGCAAAATATTTCCAAAGCATAATACGCCTTCAGCATTCGTTGATTTAGAAAGGAAGCATGTCGTAGCAAAGAATAAATGGCAGTTTTGTCTCGGACTATCACATTTTGAAAACTGTTGGATATGTTAATAATGCATTATTTTAATTATAAGCCGTGTTTCTTCACACAATACGCCACGGACGAGCACAATTCACCCCATGTCAAGGAAGAGTATGTTGGAGCGACTTGTTACAAACAAAAATAAAGACCTTACACTGACATTAATGGAAAAAAAAAACTGTTAAATTTAAAATGTGTCGATTTAAAATACTGAAGCTTAGTACATATAATTTTATGGACAAAATTTTCAAAAGGTGTCTAAAATTACTTTTTCAAACCAGTAACCTTCAGTATATAACTAATAACCGCTTTTGAATCCGTAAAAGTCCTGATTATTTCCTCTGTAGCCATGGCATCGAATAGGGACGATTGTGTAAACATTTTTATTTACTGGGATTAGTGCTAACCAGATATTTTTGCCTCCTTTAAGATAAAGAGTTATGCTAAACTTTTGGCGAAGAGTATAGTACATAGACACAAAGATCAGCGTTGTCGCGTTACATATAGGCAACGACCAACGATGACCTTCAATACACTGTTAAACTTTGAGCTTTTGCACAAAGCGTATATTCTTTTCTGATTCGTTCAATTCAAACAACAGGGAATTTGATTGTTCTCAACGTGTCATTACGAAAACATGCCCATGCAATAAACATAGATTTTCAAAGTTGTAAAATATAAAAAAAAATTAGTAGAAAAATTTTGATATGTTTCTTATTTTTGCTCAAAACATAACGAGTACCCACAATGTATGTTTTGGATCAAAAATAAGAAAAATAGGTATACCCCTGCAAACCCCAGTATTTCTATATAATAGTGGGACTGAAGGGGGTATACATTTCACGGACATCTAGCTATTTCAGTATATGACCTGATTCCCATTCTGTTGCCCATCGTTTGTCAATCCTGTAAATGAGCCTGTGCGTGAGAAAACCAACAATTTGGGTTTCCGACCAGGTCCGACACAAACCAGGCTGTACAGTCACAGAATAAAGCTAGAAGCTTGAAACTTTGGATACAAATCGAAGAGGAATTGAACTATCCGTGTAGCGAAAACAAAGGCGCTGATCAGCTTCGCGGTTACCGCGAAGCTGATCTGCGCCTTTGTTTTCGCATATGCAGATTGTTGGTTTTCTCATGAGGCGGCTGAAATGATGTTAATAGCTCTTTTTCCAGAAGATTCTAAAGAAAATCAACAGTTTCATTTTACTCAGTAATAAACGCGGTTGTTTCCATGGCAATGTAAAAATCTGAAATTGCAGTAAATGTTATTCTAATCGCAAGCTTTACCGTCATTGCCATTCTTTTGTTACAAGGGAGTGGAGCATATTGAAAGTCTACGGCTTTGTTTGCTTTGATGTTTTACGTCCACTGATGATGTATGGTCATGTCTGGATGTCACCTCCATTTATGTAACTCTGCACGACATATAATTGGCATGATATTCGAAATGTACTATATAATATAATGACCCAAGTATACAACTGAGCCTTTTAGGTATGGGTGGTAGGGCTAAACCATCTTCCATTGGCAGACTCAGACCGCTAAGCGGTCAGTGAATTGTAGACTTTCCCTGGAAGCACAAACAGTCCATCTTTTTCTCACAACCCCATTGGGCTGTGGGGGCCTTAGGTTCAATTTAAGTGATTATTTTCTTTGAAGGCAGTATAAAGCTACATCAGCATTCAAAACATATATATGCTCCTCACTGGCACATTTGGTTTTACTTTTATTGTCATATGGCGATAATGTGCATTATGAACCCGATTATGAAGACATGTCTTTCAATCCTAGAAGCTCATCATGAGCCATGACGTTGCCCTTCTCAGAAGCCATTCCTATAACAAGCGACATATAGCACCCTCGCTGTCTTACTTTCATAGTCTTGTCATTGCCGTAAATCAAAATGTCGACATACGAGTATTACTTTGCTTGTTCAAATCATATGGGTATATTTCAACTTTCACTCGACTACATGTAGAATTAGGAGTAAAATCAATAAAATGCTTTTAGTTTCATTTTCCCCGTAGAGCGACATAACTCGGTCACCATAGAAACGGTCTGAAACCCGAGACACTGAAAAATGAGCCGCCTCATGGGAAAACCAACAATCTGCATAGGCGAAAACAAAGGCGCAGATCAGCTGATCAGCGCCTTTGTTTTCGCTACTCGGATAGTACAATTCCTCCTCTACTTAACTCCAAAATTTCAAGCTTCTAGCGTGCTTCTGTGTCTGTACACGTCGGTTTGTGTCAGGCCTGTTCGGAAACCACATTGTTGGTTTTCCCACGAGGCGGCTCATATGTCTTTAGATTTCTACCTGATCTTTTGGGCCGTGACGCGAGAAAACAGGTCCTTGTGTTTCCGACCAGGTCTGACACAAACAGAGCTGCTTAGCTAAGTCACTGAAGAATGCTAGAGGCTTGATATTGTGGGATTGAAATACATGTATCCTGGAAGCGAAACTGCAAAGACGCTGATCAGTTGAGCATGTCTATTACCTCTGATCTGCACCATTCTTTGTTTTTGCATATTTTCTCCTGTGGCGGCTTAAATGTTGAGAAGTATTGTGGTGTTAGATTGCAGTTAATTAGCCTTAGAATCTCAGAAAATCCTGAGAAATGACTTCCGATGGTAACGTTAGACGTCTCAGCCTTACAAACTGAATACCTACCGATCAAGAGTTATGTTCACTTTTATCTTATGATTTCTTTGGTTTCGTGCCGTTTTCATAATAGATACGTGTATGTGAGATATTAATTCATGCATTCGTCGTATTCTAATTTGTTCAACGGGTAGTGCGCAATGAGTATCGTGCTTTACGTAGGTCACGGCACTGCCCCATCGCCAGTTTCAGTTTGAATATTTATCGTGTTCCATACGCATTTAATGAACAGAAAAGTATGCAAGAATCGAAGCCAAAATTTTCGTCCTTATCGGCAGATCTACAGTAAAAACATGTCATTTGTCTTGTGAACGGCATTTCCTTAAGTTCTTGCATCGCAAAAATCGCATCAGGAAAACAAGTCCGTGAAAAGTATACCCCCCTTGAACCCCACTTTTATATAGTAAAACTGTGTTTTGCAGGGGTATACCTATTTTTCTTATATTTGCTCCAAAACATAGATTGTGGGTATACGTTAGAACCGCCTCGGCAAACATAGATTGTGGCTACTCGTTAGAACCGCCTCGCCGAGGCGGTTCTAACGTGTACCCACAATCTATCTTTTGAATAAAAATAAGAAAAATATTTTTAAAAATCCAATGAAATTTTCAATTTTTACAGGTGAAAAAAAATCTCTGTTTATTGCATGGGCAAGTTTTCGTAATGGTCTGAAATTCTACTTATCTTATTAATTTGACAAGTTGCTGATGCTACAAACAAACATACGTTGTTGTTTTATGACGACATGTTCATTTTCCCTGATTTTATGAAATTGTCAAGTTTGATTCCGACTTAGGCAATAAAGAATCATTATATTGCCTGCGACACAAACAGCTTCTCTATCTTAGCCGCCTCATGAAAAAACCAATAATCTGCATAGGCGAAAACAAAGACGCAGATCAGCTTCGCGGTGACCGCGAAGCTGATCAGCGCCTTTGTTTTCGCTACACGGATAGTACAACTCCTATTCTTTCTAAATCCAAAATTTCCAGTCTCTAGCCATCTTGTGTGCCTGTACAGCCCGGTCTGTGTCGGACCTGTTCGGAAACCACATTGTTGATTTTCCCACGGGACGGCTCATTTGTAACCATGGATACCAAGACATACATATTGTTTACCGGATACGGGTTGTCGTCGCGATTTTTAACCCATATTTGACAAATGGATTGTGTTACCCTCGTGAAATAAAGTCTTTATTATTATTATTATTATTATTATTATTATTATTATTATTATTATTATTGATATTATTATTATTATAATTATTATTATTATTATTATTATTATTATTAATTGGATGAGTCCACTTTCATTTTTAGAGCTGTTAGGAATGCTTTTTATTTTTTATCTGATTTTTCGGTGAAATTTCTCTGTGCAAACAGAATAGCCCCAGATGGGACGCCGCGTTCTGTTGCTATGATGTTTGCCTATGTCCCATAAAAAGGACACCAGGCTTATATGAGTTAAACAGTAACTTTATGTACCACCGTATGCCTTTGTTGTATACAACAAATGTTTTAGTTGATGCTAGTATGGATGGCTACCTTGTTGGGAAAGATCCGTTGTCCTATTGTTCCTCATGTGCGGTGTTGAAATGTATCATTAGCAAAACTTGCCCATGCAATACATAGAGATTTTTTCGGCTGTAAAAATTGAAAATTTTGATGGAAAATTTTGATATTATTTTTAATATATTTGTTCAAAACACTGAGTGTGGGTATTCGAACATGTTATCGAGATGTGGTCTGTCTTGTTTTGCCTTTTCTTTCCAGTCTTTTGTTTTGGTTGGAATTTAAAATTCAGTTGTATCGATTCCTTGTCTTTCTATTCTTACCGTTTTACGAATTAGAATTCTATATATTGTAGAAAATGATTAACGACTCTCAAACCATAGTTTCCTTGCGTGCATGTTTGTTAAACTTTTCAGCGTTTTTAAGGAAGTCTGATTTTATCTAGTTAAAAACATAATTGGTTTTGTTCGCAATTAGCCGCCGTTGATGTAATAGCTTTCAAGCTATTTCGATATGTTTTGATGTTTTTGGATTTCTTTTAGGAGAAAAAGCTAATTAACAAAGAAGCAAATTACGTTTTCCATTGATTTTGTGAAAAAAAAGAACTTTTTTTTTCTTCAAACTATTACAGACAAAAGTAAATGAATGAAAATAGCGTAGAAATGGCAGGTGAAATCATTTCATTAATCACTGTCAATCGAATCGCTCGCCATTTACATTGGTCATCAGAGCGAGAGCATCAAATTAAGGGTCTTGCAATCATCAAAATCTAATACGTGACTGTATGATTTTACCTGTATAAAGAAAAACGACAATTTTACCAAGAAGACTTGATGTTCTTGAACCATTCTTGCATGAGTAATTTAAACATAAATGAACAGATTATTCTATGTCCCAGTGTTCAGCATACTCAGCAACACGCTTATCAGTAGTTGTCAAGTTACTTCCGTCGAAATGCGTGTGGCATGCTGGGTAAATTTTAGGAACAAATATTTCCACAAACATGATCGACAATTTTGTTTTTCAGTTACAAATCATACGTCTAGTATTTGAGTTTAACAATTGGTCATCAAAGCGAGCATCCAATTAAGGGTCTTCCAAATGTATAAATCTAATGCTTTTATGATTTTTACCTGTAAAGAAAAATGACAATTTTACCAAGAAGACTTGTTGTTCTTGAAACATTCTTGCATGAGTAATTCATACATCACTTACACTTTGAAAGCGAAATACGTACAGTATAAGCATGTATTTGCACGTGCACAATTTAAACTGGGCCACGGTTAATTACATACACAATTGTTGCCGAGACGAGCCACAGTAAACCGCGTCAGCGGAAAAGCATGCTCATCCACCAAGAGTGGTTTACTGCGCTATAAACTCAACACTTACTCGATTCACAAAGTTTCGAGTCTGAAATTTGCATATTATAAGCACTCAATATGCCGCTCATGCGTTGCACCAATGTATTTTCCAAGGGAGGCTATCCCGTCACATTAGGAAACGCCACAGTCCTATTGCATGCCAATTTGTTATTAGAAAACAATATAATTGCTGCATTTCAATTTGAGTTCTCAAAAATAATCAAATCGACAGAAATTATAGCGCATCGACCGAATAAAAAATGAATCAATTTCATCTTTTTATCACTACCCGTTGTAGGAGTATAACGATTGGAACAAATCGATTAGTCCGCAATTATTATGCCATAGTCACGAGACAATTTGTCTATTGGGTTCGGCCGAGTGCAACCAACGCAGAATTCTAGAGGCTTAAAATGTCACATCTTAGACGAAGAGGCATTGTACTACCCGTGAAGAGAAAACAAAGGCGCTGATCAGCTACTGCACAGCTGATCTGCGTCTTTGTTTTCGCATATATAAAATATACGTTTACAAAGGAACTGGCACATTATTATGCCATATTAGTGACGCCTAGATAAGCCTCTTATTAGAGAGATTGCGGCTACTGGGTAATTGATTTTTCAGGCTATTGTCAAGTGCAATGTTGCTGACAATGACACATGTTATGTTTGTTTATATTGATATTTAACGTCCCAGTCAGCAAGTTTTCAGTCATGTCGAGATGTAGCCTGCTTTTCCTAGTGTAAATGTATTCTGCTTCATGCCACATACCGGCCCGTAGTGAGTTTCATAAGCTCTCAATAGGTCCAGTGCTCTACCAATAGGTCACTTCGCTCCTATATAACATTACGAATTCTTGCCCATGCAATATACAGAGATTTTTTCACCTGTAAAAATTGAAAATTTCGTGAGAAAAATTTTGATATTTTTCTTATTTTTGCTCAAAACATAGATTGTGGGTACACGTTAGAACCGCCTCGCCGAGGCGGTTCTAACGAGTACCCACAATCTATGGTTTGGAGCAAAAATAAGAAATATAGGTATACCCCTGCAAACCCCAGTTTTACTATATAAAAGTGGGGTTTATAAGGGGGTATATATTGCACGGACATGTTTCCCTGTATAAGCTAATTCAAATCACGTGGTTTGCTCACAAGGGTTCCTCTCCCAGTATTATTTTTCACTTACCGAACAAAGAAGCCTTCTTTCTTGATTTCGTGTCTCTTTCAGTCAGTAGAATTATAATGTTGCGTTTGGGAGCTGAGGTGCCACCTTTTTGGAATGAACTCCTCACTCTGTTGACCGATTATTCTATTCGTATTATTATACACTAGTCATTTGTAACCACGCCCCCACCCCCGGGGAATAGCGGGGACTTTGACTTTTGGTCCAGCAAATCCCCTTTAAAACGGCCCCACCCTGCGCGGACTGCTCGTTGGTAAAACCACTGCTGTTTTCACACGCAACCTGTTGTCTTTTCATTTCACGGCCCTTTTTGCCTATATAAAGCAAACCCCGGATATTTCTCCCACACTTTGGTCAAAGTCCCGCTCATTTCCACGGTTACACCCCGCCCTCCCCTGGGGGTGAGAGGTATGGTAACAAATGACTAGTGCATTACTTAACTGTTAGTTTGATCATTGTGCACCTTGCATCGGGGAACTAGAACTAGACCGTGCTTGCGATGGTTCCCAGTCTTTGATTCCTTTTTCCCCCCAAGAACCTCTGACATGATACATGCTCTTACGTAAACCGTTGTTCATAGAACACCACGAAAACATGTCCGTATAATGTATACCCCCTTATAGCCGACTTCTTGAAATAAAACTGGGGTCTGCAGGAGTAAACGTCTATTTATTTTTGTTCCAAAACATAGATTGTGGGTACTCGTTAGAGCCGCCTCAGCGATTTGTGGATAAAAATACGACATTTGTATACCCCAAAAGTGGAGTTTGGGGGGTATACGTTTCATCGACGTTACTACGATGATGAAAACGTACATGTATATTTACAAGAAAATATCAAACGTCCGAAACAAGACCCAAAATAGTGTTTTACTATACACTACTGGAATAAATAGCGATGGATAACATGAACAAACGTGCCAGTTACTGATGATGAAACTTACATAAAACGGTGTATGCCACCTGTCAACATGAGGTGCTGAGCATGTCATTTGGCGTTAATTAATTTTAGCACCTATGTTTGCAGGTGTTAATCCTGCACAGCAAAACTGATACGTTTGAAAATTAGATGAGTCAAGAGGAAAATAGTTTATGTATATACAAGCTACATGCGTCTGTCGAAAACCGGTAAATACTTCAGCACCCATTGACGTCGCATCCCTCTTTAGTTCAAGTTTTCTAATGCCTTCATTACATCACCAAAATAGGCTACGAGTAAAAGTTTGAAATTTCAAATTTATTCATATTTCAAATGCACACACTGAGTGCAATATACAATGATAAAAACTTGAAGTCATCTTTTCTCAAGGCGGAGCTGAACAAATTTTTTGATATCACATGACGCGTGGCATTGACAAAGAGACACGAATTAGTAATGCTATGCTGATCACACCGTTTCATCGCCGCTATGTGCAGATGAATGTGCCAAATGAATGGTGAGCCAAAAAGACAAAGGGTGACTTAATGTAGTCACCACGCCCTCCAAAGGCTAGTTTAGGCGATCTGCTTTTACATATATGTTTTCTGTGCATATGTGGAAAAAGGTACAAGTAGGCAAAGATCAGGAAAAGGCGCAATCAGAAAAAGATTCCCACTCCAAAAACCGAGGTGGGAAAAAACCAAACTAACAATCAGGTACTTATACCATGAAACATATCGTAAGCCGAATGAGCAGCTATTTTCCCAATAGGTGGCCACTCAGTTACCTTAACTTAACTAAAAATATGAAAACATACATAAGGCGCCAACAGCACAAAAAATTTTAAACACCAAGACATAAAACAAAAAGAACCACTACAGAAGTATCGACTTGGAACGATCAGTAACACAAAGTTACTGGCGGGCTTAAACCGGTTTTACAGGTACCTAACCTCACCCTCAGCTTCTGCAGTGGTTCACTGTGCATATTTGGAAAACATGCCATCTAAATTGAGATATGCACTGCTATGCCATGATTTAGCACATGTGCTAAACATACGGAATAGAACATGGTTTGTCCTTTTGCTTTTTAGCATAAGCGTTTGACCAGTCAGCAGAGAGTTCAATAGGGTTAGTTTCTTTTATACTCTCAGCGAGACCTGATGATGTAAAAACACTGATATCAAGGGTATTATTCATCTATTGTACAAGTGTAAAATGAAAATTATCATTCATGCCTTTTCAGTCATCATTCGCTGTATTTTACAAAACTCTGCGAGTTTGGTTTTGTATGGAAATCCGCTTGTGTTGTGCTTTGTACACATTAGAACATTCTTTGCAAGTGTGTTCAAGAAACAAAATGCATAAACATGTCCTCAGTCTCCATTGTTGTGATACCCAGGCAAATGGAGAAAGAAATCAGAAGACATGTGTTCTGTGCATATTGTTTAAACGAAAAAAAAAAAAAAAAAAAAAAAAAAACATGTGCTCTTTTCTTTTTCACCTCGTGTCAATTAAAAGTACAATGTAACTTGTATGACGTACATGTATTTACTGCAAACTTATAGTTATTTTTTACTTATTTCAATGTGCAAACGCTATTCAAAGTTTTAGAGTTCAGTAGTAGTAGTAGTAGTATAGTGCATGCTTTTAACGTCATCCTGGGCCGAACGGACTTAATCCATGGTACATGTACCACCTCAAGGACGTTTTTAGAGTTCGCCTCTACTGATTGTATTTATTTACCGTTATTTACCGTTATTTACCTGTTCGTGCGAAAAACGGTATAGCCTTATTACCATGCATCTATGAATTGACTGTAATAAAATGCATCGAACGGTATTATGAATGAACGCAAACACAAAATGTCTTTGAGTCTTTGAGAGAAATTGGCAACATTATCGAGACAATTTTCATTAGCCCGGGCATTATCCAGTCTACGGAATGATGCTTAATTTACACTAAAATCACTGTCAAAGAATGCATGTCATGGGCAAAGCATATGAGCCGCGTCATTAGAAAATCAACATTGTGGTTTCCGAATAGGCCCGACACAAACTGAGCTGTACAAACACAGAAGTTGGCATCAGGGCTGTCCGTACAGCGAAAACAAAGGTGCTGCTCACCTTCGCATTTAATGCAAAGCTGACCTGCGTCATTGTCTTCGCATATGCAAATTGTTGGTTTTCTCATGATGCGGCTCATGTGTCTTCAAATTGCATATCGGAAAAGAGTCGCACAGCACATTAGCCGAGTTTCGCAGTTGAGCTTCATTCCTAAACGTGGCATCAGGTGATCAGCTCATCCGATTTTGCATTAGAGTGGCACTCTACATTTATCCGAAAAGCCCATTCTGCCAGACCTGGGCGACACGTTTTGTCGTGTGCAGTCTCATGTGAGCATTACCAGGAAAATGAGTTTTATGACAAACCTACTTTAATCAATTTGCGAAGAGCAAAAATCTCTTCCTAAATTGTCACGCTGTAATGTTAGTGTAGCCCAATACATCTAGACAGAAAGCATATGTTCATTAGCATGAACGACTTAGCAAACTTGCACATATAAAACTGTTAATTTCCTCAGGATCGGGCTTATTTTAACTCATTTAAGCCTGGCTTCCCTTTTATGGGACATAGGCAAACAGAATAGCCCCAGATGGGACGCCGCAGAACGCGGCGTCCCATCTGGGGCTATCCTGTTTGCTTAGAGAATATTTATCGAAAATTTGAACAAAATTTAAAAAACACTCCTGAGTCCCCTAAAAATGAAAGTGGAATCACCCATTTGATAATGATGGGAGAATCCATTCGTCAAATATGGGTTGAACGACACTACTAGCCGTTGCCATGGTAATGAAAATGCGTTTTTTCGAAGACAGCATGTTTTCAAAAATCAATGACAGAGCATCAGGGAAGATGCCAAGTGAGTCGCGTCTTTTGAAAACCTTTCTTCGATAATTTCGACCAAGCCTAACAATACCCGACCTGCAAAGTCATTGAAGTATGCTAAAATCTTGGATTACGGGTATACGAAAAAGAGGGTTTATATTATCCGTGAAGCGAAAACAAAGACGCTGATCAGTTCTGCAGTTACTGCACAGCTGATCCGCGTCTTTGTTTTCGCACAGGCAAAACAGGTTGTATCGCAGAATATTCGGAGTAATTTGCAAGCCACAAAAGTCTTCCTAGATTGTTAATTGCGATTAACAGTTTTTAATGTTTGTTTGCACGAACATGTTAACGGAGGAGAAGAGACGTGTTGTAGCATGATAAGCCGTGTCTGATATAAAATAAAATGGTAAAATATGATCAGGAACTGAAACAGTCGAGAGAAATATCAGCAGTTCCCTCCAGACCTTAACGTTGAAAGGGATGTGTAGTTATTTACCGAAAGGTGGCCACTTATTATAACAAAATTGCTAATATAATAAGAAAAGCCTCTGGCGCGAAACGAACCACGCCATATCTGCGTTTTGAAATGGTGATATGGATTGTGTTAGCGGGAGTTTTAGTGGGGGGGGGCACGAACATGTTAACGGAGGAGATGAGACGTGTTGAAGCATGATAAGCCGCGTCTTGTATAAAATAAAAAGGTAAAAATGACCAGGAACTGGTGCAATCGAGAGAAATGTCAGCACTGCGCTCCAGGCCTCCATGAGGAAATACTCAAAATTGAAAATGGAGCTATTTACCAAAAGGTGGCTACAAATAATACCAAACTTTACAAAGTTGAACTGTTGCAATATGACCAGGAAAACAAAACAAGCGACTAGAGAGCAAAAATAAAATACATGTATTGTTGCAATTTTGTTTAAAATCACACGTTCAGGATTGCAGCTAAACAATGTGTTCCTGCATAGACAGAAAGATTCGCAGAAACTGATACACCTTGGTACCTTCCTATAAATCTATGAGATCATATAATAAATTGTTTTAATTGAGCAACCTTTCAAGAGAGACTGAAATATTACCTATCAATTTTCTGGTTAATCTTAAAATGAGTGATTTATAATGTTATTTTCAGCTAAAAGTAATTAAATATATGCTTAGTTAAACTGAACAAATCCCCTAAAGCCACAATACTGCGTTTTCTACGGAACTCATTTTATGTGAAGCTTCAAACACGTATTGCATGCAGCATACAAAATGACTGATAAATATATTCAAGTGAGAGTTGAAGAACAGGGGCGAATAAAGGATTTCATATCCATCACGAGTAGGTTCGCTGTTCACTTTTTTTTTTTTTTTTTTTTTTTTTTTTTTTTTTGTACTTATACTTATAGCAAGAAACCATATCGTAAGCCGAGTGAGCAGCTATTCCAACATAGGCCTCCACTCAGTTACCCGAACATAACTATAACGTACATAAGGCTCAAAAAGCTCAGATATTAGACTCCAAAACACAAAACAAAGAACCACAACAGAATCATCGCCTTGGAACGATCAGTAATATAAAATTACTGGGAGGGGTCTTAAACCGGTTTCACAGGGCCCTAACCTCATCTTCTGCACTGGTTCACAACATTTAGTTAGTTGCTCGGTCCTCGTGGTGAATCTCTAACTAGTCAATGAATCAAACGAATAAATCATGATAACCACTATGATGAATCAAAAATGAGGACTCACATATTCAGTAAGCTGCCCGACGATGGATATCCTTGGGCGCACAATAACTTACTGAACTGAAATCCGGAGCACAAGAACCACGGTGGGCCAAGCACCTGCCCCAACCAACCAAAATGAATAGCGGGGTCATCATAGAGTCTGAAGTCCGACCCACCGGCGTGCAGTTAAAGAAGGCAGCGTAACAAATAGAAAAAGGTACAAGTAGGCAATGCTCAGGAAATTTGCGCAATCAGAAAGAAATTCCCACTCCATAAACCGAGGGGTGGGAAAAAACAAAATTACACTTAGGTACTTATACCAAGAAATCCTGGATCCGGCCATGATTTCAATCATTGACAATATACAAGTTACATGTACCACCGAAATATAAAGATACAGATGAAGAGCAAGACGACAAGCTTCTTTGCACGTTAGGATGTTATCAAGCTACCTTACATAAAAGGCGCAACAAAAATAATGGATTTTACGGGTTGTTGAAATACATGTATCGATTTCTGCTCGACTACTGGGAAGTAAATAGTTTGATATATTCCAAGCAATATTCTCACTAGTTGCTTCCCATCGATTAACATTGGCATTAGAGATCTAGGCTGACATGCAGGCGATGTACTTGGATATTTTCTTACTGAAAGGCACATAACCAATGAAGAGCTATTACATGTACCATGGTACTTTATTACTCACCCATTAGCTGAAATACAATCTGACTTTAATAGTAAATAATGCATTCTGGACCTGATGGACATTTTTGTTTTAACTTTAAGTGTTTGTCAAGTGATATTGTTTTATTTAGTGGACTTTAACCTGTCTACAAGAAATCAAACTGGCCCCACTAGCAATACCTTGCAAACATATAATGCTTAATATATTTGCTTTCATGATGCATACATGTATATATATTGCAATCATGAAATAACAATTATTCAGATCCGTAAAGGTCTGATCCGTTCTATAAAGTAAAGTATGGATTAAACTCCATTTTCGGGGAACATACTTCTCAGCCTGTATTACGTGGCATTAGGAACGTCACTAATAGATATACAAACGCATATTGCTAACGTTAAAATGTTGCCCTATCTTAACTGATCTACAACTGCATATGTTGGTTCACTGTCTTTCGTTAGGATGTGCTCGCTGCTTTCAAAGAAGATAACAGATATATACATATTTCTAAAGGTTTTCGGAAGATTTCATAGGTTTCCCGCCCAAAGTTTGAGTGTTTCTGGCAGCTTCTGTGTGATTTGTATAGAAAATATGTTGCATTCTCCATAAAATTCAACATATGATCAATGCAACAACATGGTGGAAACCTCTTGATGTTACATACATGCAGCATAAATCTATGTCAAAAGGGGAGGGGGTCAGATTTTTTCAAAAAAATATTTTGTCAGAAAACATATAACTTGCAATAGATTATCAAGGAAATGCTACAATATGCTTACTGCAACCCAAAATGTTGGGTAGAAACTATTTATCCACGAATAACAGGTACAACAGCTTTATAAGATTTATAACTGTAAACATGCACTGTCCATCACTTATGCAAAAACCTGTACCTTAAATATACTATGCAAAATAAACTGAGCAACTTTTACTTTGAACAGTGACTCTATGTTTTGTAGACATTAGGGAAGTTCTTCTGACAATGGCTTAAATGTAACAAATTATGGTAGAACCAGTCTTTGTGTGATGCTGAAGTGACATTTGATTTTGAGCCCACGGAGGCTTATCTCAAGTAAAACATAAACCATCAAATATTGATATACATATTTTGCACAGTATATCTATTTGCATTAAAAGTGTACACTTTGTGTATACCTGTTAAAATAGGACAGTCAGTCTGTTCATTCAGGTAGAACATACATATACAGGATATTTCCATAGCCTTGTTGAATTACCAATAATGGACCTGAACCCCTTAATTGGTTTTGGGGCTTTTTGACAGCCTTCCCCCCCCCCTTCCCCAAACATGGCATTTGGATATGATATGTCATTTACAAAATTACAGTTGTGTTTAAAATATTTTGGTTGGGCAAGGGGGGAACATGGTCTTATAAAAGGTTTCCTATTTCCTATATGATGCTATATTAAATTCAAAGATTTTGTCCGATTTTTAAAGAAGTCACTGCTTGAGTTGCACAAAACATTACATGCGTAAATACAATAGAAACTAATTTTTCAACTGCAATAAACGTCATTTCAGTGCTTGGTACGTGAGATTTTGAAATTTTCTTGGGCATTTTACAATAGAAATCTTCCGAAAACCTTACAGTATTTCTCCCTACAAGTAATTTTGCCCTAATGCAAGTCTTGCCTAAATAATGTCACTCAACTTTAGCCATTTTTTTTGGAAATTTAAAGATAAGAATCTACAAGAAACCGGGTGCCGATTAAATTTCCCGACCCCAAAAGTCCAAGGTGGGAAATAACAACCAAAGTACTGATCGAAAAACTTCAGAACAATCGCTCGTCCGGCGGAAATACAGTTAAGTACATTTAACTTAGAAACATGACCGGCGAAAAGGACACAAAATCAAGAAACATAGTGATATATAGTGTTGAAAACGATTCTCAAAAGATGTTGTGGACGGGCATTTCATGTGTCAAAATAAGGGAAATAAATTCTACGACTACAATTTACCCCAACGCTTGACAGTTATTCCTGCTTCGCCAGAATATCGATAGAAGAAAAATGCAAATCGATCGCAGGAGCTGATACAACTGAGCAAGAATGGAGAGACCAGGAATCGATGCAAATAAATTTAAAGGAGTCCTAACAAAGACACCAGGCGGGAACGAAATTACATCGTCAAGAAATCGCTATTTTTTGAGAAACGTGTGCGTCCTAATATGGAAGCCCCTGGGTTTCTGAGGAAGCCTATGCGTTTACATTTACCAGTGTGTCAGGTAGACCTAAACTTTTGAGCATTGTTTTTCTGGCTCCAACATTTCAATAATTTAGATAACCCTTCGTATGTCTCTTGATTACATGCATAGTGAGTAACATGCAGATTGTACAGCTCAAGGTTTGCTACTCCATCATGAAAACAAGCCCATGCAATATACAGAGATTTTTTTTCAGCTGTAAAATTTGAAAATTTCAGTAGAAAACTTTTGATATTTTTCTTTTGTTTTGCTCGAAAACATAGAGGCGGTTCTAACGAGTACCCACAGTCTATGTTGAGGCGGTTCTAACGTGTACCCACAATCTATGTTTTGGAGCAAAAAATTAAGAAAAATATGTATCCCCCTGCATATACAAGTTTTACTATATAAAAGTAGTGTACCTGATGCTTATGATAACTTTGAGAAAACTTTGTTCATTTTGTATTAAGACCTATTACAAGGAATAAATGTGAAATTTTTACACAACAAATTATTCGCTCTTGTGACCAATGACTTCGACGGACACTAAATAAGGTTTTCATATTTTTAGTTAAGTTTAGGTAACTGAGTGACCACCTATTTGGAAAATAGCTGCTCATTCGGCTTACGATATGTTTTCATGGTATAAGTACCTGATTGTTAATTTAGTTTTTTCCCACCTAGGTTTTTGGAGTGGGAGTCTGTTTCTGATGGTGCCTTTTCCTGATTGTTGCCTACTTGTGCCTTCCTGTATTCTGTGTAAGGACGGAAAACGTCAAGCAAATGTCCATATTTATGTGTGTCTTATCACTTTAAAAGCATAAAAATTCTCATGACATAGCTTCAGTTACTGCGTTTGTATTTCCAGTTCTGTTTTTACCTTTTCATGTAAATTGTTTATGCCATCGGAATGCTCTTATCCTATTAAATATACGTGCTTCGTGTTTCTCTGCAAATTACAGAATGAAATTATGACGGTTTATTCAGAAACAGCAAACTGACATTAAAATTACTCTGAATTCCTGTTATCTTGACCTATATATAATGGGAAAAAAGATACAAATAGGCAATGATCAGGGAATGGCGCAATCAGAAACAAATTCCCACTCCACAAACCGAGGGGTGGGAAAACACTAAAATGGCACTTAGGTACTTATAACAAGAACACATATCGTAATCCGAGTGAGCAGCTATTCCCAAATAGGCGGCCACTCAGTTTCCTGAACTGAACTAAAATATGAAAACGTACATAGTGTAAGGCTCAAACAGCACAAAAATTCGACTCCAAAGCACAAAACAATTAGAACCAAAACAGGCGTATCGCCTTGGAACGATCAGTAATATAAAATTACTGGGATGGGGAGGCTTAAACTTGTTTTACAGGCGCCTAACCTCACCCTCGTCTTCTGCAGTCGTGAGAAGCCGAACATGAAATCGAGCTGCGTCCGAAACTGGAACAGTTTTACAACGTCGTGGGGGACACACTTGCACAATTTTATGATATTGCAACAAAAATATATATAAATGGCAGTATTCAGGAAATAAATGATAGGCTGTTTGACAATACCACACCCACTAAACGGTCAATTTGTACACCGTCGGAGTGAATCGTATATATAATTTGACCATTTCCGGAGTGAAAGTTGACCTGGTAAACAAACCGCAAAAAAGGAGAG
This sequence comes from Rugalucina vietnamica, assembly GCA_964017185.1. Lineage (NCBI taxonomy): Eukaryota > Metazoa > Mollusca > Bivalvia > Lucinida > Lucinidae > Rugalucina > Rugalucina vietnamica. Next base: position 11,589,935 of record OZ024885.1, read on the forward strand.
AGAGTTAAACTAACGTAAGTTTATTTTGTTATTTTACTTTTGTTTAAAAATCCGAGAATGTCATATGATGGGTACTTGAATAAAGATCATACACGCACAAAAGCACATCCAAAAGCTTATGCATTTTGCCAAAATCATTTTCGGCGTGGAAAATACCTACGTGAAAAATGTTGCATCCAGATGAAATGCAACTTGGCATTCCAATCTAAACAGTCTGGCTAGGTTTTTATATGCCAGGGATGCCAATAATATTGGGAAATAATTATTAATCATGCAGTTTTGGAAATCATGCGTTTGTGTAATCTGCGGAGGGGCCGTATTACCAAAGCGTACTAATTGACCAGCGGAGTCCAATTTAACTAATAGAAAAATGTGTCTGAAATGTTTAGGCGTTTTTCATGAAACATATCAAACTCCAGAACTGAAATACAGTTGAATTTTCTTGATTATTAAATATACGTTACAATTCAAATAAAAAAAAGAAAAGAAAAATGACACGAACGTTTAAGAGAAACGTTCATTTGTACTTCCCTTTGAGACTCTGCATGTCTCTTTATGTTTATATCTGGAGGTGTCATATTTTATCAGGCAAGAAATTTGGTGAGAAAAAAACGAGGGGAAAGATGCTTACTTTGCAGGAATTTATCTTTTACTTATTTGTGTACCATTTGACAGCTTGGTGTAAAATTTGACATATGGAAAAATATTATAGCTGATATGTACCTCCCAGGTTCGGATTGGCAAGTGCAGCTGGTACCACACTATTGGTGGGGGGTGGGGGGGGGGGGGCAAGAGCCCAATAAATACAATTGCAATAAGGAATATGAGCCGTCTCGTTAGAAAACCTTTTTAGCATAGCTGATCAGCATATCTTTTTTCGATACAAGAAAGTCCAATTACTTCACTTTCTATAGTGTCAGACATCTAGCCCAATTAGTTTTCTTTCTATATTAGAAGTACTCAATATATAGCCATCTTCTGTGAGTGTACAACCTGATCTGGTCAAAATGCCTAAACCGCATTTTTTTATCATTTGATGAGTAACTCTCGGCACCTTGAGATATTTAAGAAATGAATTTCATTTTTCTGGTGTTCATGGAGCTATGAACCGCAGTGGGTCGCGTGCAAAGTGATTGAACCCCGAAGGGGTTCATGTAAGCTTTGCTAGCGACCCACTGCGGTTCATAGCTCCATGAACAACAGAAAAATTAAACTCATTGCTTATATTTACATTCATTTCTCTCTATCGCTTGTTGAAAAATCACCAAGGCGGTCACATTTACCAGCAAACAGAGAATCTACACACAGTGTGTGTTCAAACAGCGGAACGGCGTCGACGTTTATAACGTCCGATCAGATTGGCGAGATTCATGTTTTTTGACGTCAAGTTTGGAATACGTCACGTCGTGTGACACAATGTTGTTCATGGAAGTATGAACACAGATGAACATCTGATGGTTCATCTAAGGAGGTTTTAGAAAAATGTAAATATTTTTAATAAGACGTCAGAACTCTGCAAACTGTGAGTGATACTGAGTAACCAGAGTGTAGGTTAGCCTGAGGCTTCTTTCAAATTTCCAGTACACTGATTTCAATGGCAATCCACAGGAAAACAGAGAAATAACATAAATAAAAATAGTTTACAAATTTCGGTCTTTGCTTTTTCGCTTTGCATGCAATGTCTGGATTATACTTAATCATTTGCTCACAGTATGAAATACAGGTGCGTTCACTTATTAATATACCCCTGCGATATTCACAAATAAATTGACAACTTTTCTTGGTTTTGAACAATCGTCACTGGCAATAAATAGACAACTGGATGAATTTGTTTATATCATATGTTAAGTATGTCTATAAATATTTGCTTTGCATGTAAAACTTTCAGATCGTGTGATGTTGCATGCCTAAATTGATTACATAACATACGGAGCCAAATTTTTAACAAAAATTTCGCTGATATTTGAGTTTCAAAGATTCCACAAGGACCCATGGTAAATGGTTGGTAAATTTGTTTGTACATTATAAAAGTATAGCCATTTTTGTGCCACGGCTGAAAATTTGGTGTCTTTAAGAGCATTATTTACAAAGTTACACCCTGATTTTTGTTTATTGTACATTTTAGAATTTCATGGTAAAACGGTTTTTACAATATAAAACTGAGCATGCCAGTGTCATTTTGCAAGAAAACTAATATTCTACCAGGACGAGTTTACAAACCAAGCTTGCTGGTAGGTTCCTTATGAGGTAAGCGTGCCTTAAAGCACTATGGAGTCACCTATTGCTTTGTATTCAGCCAAAACGAGGGTTGACATTTCATCATACAATTCATGATTTGTTTCCTCGGGACAGAATACCACAGGAAACTGGGACTTTCACAGATAATGTTTAATAGCTAGGCTCTCTCTCTTTGCTTATATTCATAATATTTAAATCCATAAGTCAAGGAAAACACCAGGACATGCAAAGACAGACATTCCTCTAACATCAATAATGTGTTTGCGGATTAAGGATGAATACAAAGAACATTGCCTTGCATACTTTTTTGACATCCTTTATTGGCATGTATATTTCCATGACTTAAACGCTGTAGAAGAGGTTTGAAATATCACGAAGAGGAGATTAGAGTCATTGCCTAACAATATACTTAGCCAACTTAGCCCCTCGGTGGGTAGGAAACAATCATGAATGCCAATCCCACGTTTTGGCAGACAACAAAGTCATGGGTGACTCCACAGTGCTGTAAGCCATGCTTAATTTATGAAGGGACCCTCTAGCAAGCTTTGGTCGTAAAACCGTCCTAGATGAATATTAGTTTTCTTGCCAAATAAGACTGACATGCTTGGATTTGTATTGTAACAGCCGCTTTATCATGAAATTCTAAAATGTATAATGAATGAAAATCAGGATGTAACTTTGTAAATAAAGCTCATAAAGACAACAAATTTTCAGCCGTAGCACAAAAATGGCTATTCTTTCATAATGTACAAACAAAATTACCAACCATTTACCATGGTTCCTTGTGCAATCTTTGAAACTCGAATATCAGCGATTTTTTTGTAAATAATTTGGCTCCATATGTTATGTAATCAATTTAGGCATACGGCATCACACGATCTGGAAGTATTCTATACAGAGCATATATTTATAGACATACATAACATATTTTATAAACAAATTCATCCAGTTGTCTATTTCTTGCCAGTGACGATTGTTCAAAAACAAGAAAAGTTGTCAATTTATTTGTGAATATCGCAGGGGTATATTAATAAGTGAACGCACCTGTAATTGGTTGTCGTGTCGGCCGGTATGTGAAAATAGGGTTTTATGATAAAAATAGACACCCACAAATGCAAAGAATGCTATTTTTATGGTTCTTCTTTGCGCTACTACAACGTCTACTGGTCGAACGTATAACAATTGTACATGTACTTGATTTTAAAAGAAGATATTATGTAGATAGATGCATCTGGGAATATATTTTGTTCTATTCAAAATTCTAAAAATCATTTTACCACAATCTGAGGGGAAAACGGCTCTTAAACACTTTACTCCTTTATATTTAACGATTTGTTAAGTCCCGATGCCATTCGAATTTATGCAGGAATAATAAATCAGATTCTTTGATGGGATATTTTTAATCTAAAAAACAGGTGATTTGTAGCTTTTTGAATGCATCATTTTGCTTTTTTAAAGCTTATACTTGTTACTCTAACCATCATTCAAAAATACATCCATTTATCGACGTTGTTTGCTTTTTGTAGGATGGATTTTAGATTTAAGTTTGGGTAACTGAGTGGCCACCTATTGGGAAATTAGCTGCTCATTCGGCTTACTATATGTTTTCATGGTATGAGTACCTGATTGCTCTTTTAGTTTTTTCCCCACCTTGGTTTTTGGAGTGGGAATCTCTTTCTGATTGCGCCTTTTCCTGATCTTTGCCTACTTGTACCTTTTGATTATTTTGATCTTTTCAACGTTCTTTTTGCCCGAATAAGATATTGACACGTTGACAGGCGAATATCCTTGGTGGCTGACCACAGCGGTCTTGATCATCGATCATCTAACCATTGTCGCTCGTTCAAACGTGGCAAAACCAAGTTCTGCTTGTGGGTTGTCTTTAGGTTTCGCCAAACCTATACCGATTGTTTCATCTCTATATAGCAGAAATAATTTTGAAAGGTACGAACTGAATAAAGAATATCTAATCGTGAAAACACTTAAATAAAAATTGTTAATTTCGAAGTACTACATACTAAATGCTGTAGTCGTAGTTTGTTCTCGTTACTATAGTGTAACGCAGTCAGTTAGGAGTAGTCAAAGGTGGCCAATAAAATCACCCCCCCCCCCCCCCACTTTAAAGCAGTGTAAATGAGAAAGAATGTCGAAGAGTGAGACACGTCAGTTATTGTGGCTGGATTTATATGAGTCAAATTGGACGCTCCACTGTCAAATAGCACACTTATAAAATCTAAGCGTAAAGTCAAGAATTCTAATTTCTCGCGCTTGATACCCATATTTATCGTGCATACACCTCTATACTACATTGTAAATATACTGACAACCACTTAATATTAGATACCTGGTTGTACTGACCACCAATCAGTCACTTCCATGAGTTTGCAACAGAAAAAAGCAAGAAAATCTTATGATATCTAGACGTATAAAACTGATAGTATGTAAGAATAGTAGCTTATCATAAACATACACGAAATACAACGGTGCGAAAATACTGATGACCCGAATTTAAACTAGGCCAAATAGCATTGCAAATGTCATAAGTTAAATTGTACACCACTAGTCAACTGGTACGCTCGCAAAAATTTGGACTCATTCTCAAAACTGAGGGCAACCCTTTCAAATTTAATGCCTTGAATTGAAAGAGTATTCATAAATCTTGGTATTTCGTTGCTAAGATGTTTTTGGGACGGTTAAAAAAGCTTTCCTTAGACAATTTTAGCTCGGTCTAGATTTTAAAATTAAAATATTGTATACGCCAAAAATGATAATTACATAATCTTATGACTTTTTTATGAAGTCTCGGTGTCTTAGAAGCCGCAAATTTATAGCCCATCATATGACATTTTCGGATTTTGTATAAAACTAAAATAGAAGAAATTATCTTACTTTGATTGCGATAGTCCTGATGTTTCCGTCCTATTTATACCGGTCAACTTGTACTCCGGAACTGGTCAAATTATTTCATAATTGTACGCCTTCGGTGTACAAATTGACCGTTTACCCGGCGTGAATACTGTATGTTTCCGAATATTTCCGAATTTACAGTATTGCTATTTCGGGTATTGGCTGAAATGCATTGAATTGCAGAAGCATGTTTAAGCCAGCCTCGTGATGGACACTTTCGTACACACAATTTTCATAATAGATTTATATCATGAACGATTTCTGAATTTTAACTGTGATGTCGGAAACACTATTCCTTTGTCGGTTCTATTGACTGTGTCTTTACATCCCTTTGCAATAGGCATGCCAATAGCTGATGATTCTGAATGGTTTCACAAATACTTTGAGCTAACTTGAATAATTACCTGCCTCCGTGGTTTTGGTATACCGTGAGCATATTTAGCATCCAATAACCGCAAATAGGTCGTATCCTTTCACACCAAACGCCATCACTGCGCCAAAATAAGTAGCAAGCAATATATTTTAATCGACAGCAACAAAACTAGAAGAAAAAAACTTTCCATCAATCACTCTGTTTCACCCAGGCCAGCTCATCAGAAACTCAGACTTTTTTGAAAACCATTTGGATAACATGTCCGTGAAATGATTTCCTCCTTACATCCCAGCTGTATATAAAAGTAAAATTAAAAACTTGGGTATACAGAGTATACGTTTTTTGCTTATTCAAAATAGAGATTATGGGTACCCGTCAGATCTTTGGGCAAAAATAGGGAAAATATCAGCTGAAAAGTGCAAAGGCGTGTGTTTGGTGATGTGAACGTCAAGACGCTCACTCACATGCGAACTGTTCCAGATTTCGTAAATGACTACTGTTAGTTCCTCTGCCGTCGACATTACGATATGTTTTGTAGTGTCAGTGAAGAGGCTCATTTATTATTTTTATCATAATTGAGAGAGTATGCCCTCAATTAGGAAGCTACTGGTATATCTGATATGATAAGACATAAAATACCTGAGAATTTATTTGTTTTTGAAGAGCATGAGCTACTGTGCATGATGTTTGTTCTTTCAAAGCAGCGGTTTTAGTGAGGGTTAAAATTTGACAACAAGTCAGTGCCTCTGTTTTGACAAGATGGCCGTATACAGTACATATTTCGGGAAAAGTAGCATGCTGCATTTGTGAATATTAAGAGAGATTATTGGTTCGCTCTAACTCCTCTTCACAAGGAAAGCATTTCCATGATAACTATACCCTCTTGAACTTAACTTTTATATCGCCGAGGCAGTTCTAACGTGTATCCACAACCTATGTTTGAGCAAAACTAATAAAAAATATTAAAAACAACTTTACAACTTTTTACAACATCATTAAAAAATCTATGAATGTGACACGGGCATGTTTTCATACCATCAGGCCAGTTTATCCATTCGGATTTTTTTTTTTTTTTTTTTTTTTTTTTTTTTTTTTTTTTTTTTGAAAACTTGATAATGTAAAATTTTGGGTCTCTGCTTCTTAGATGTACCATTGTTTTAAACAGAATGGAAACGTGTTTGCGTAAAGATTCCTTCAAAAATCATCTATTTAATCACACGGTATATTGCAAATGGATGGTATCAAAACGAATTTGACGGTGTTTCACAGCAGGTGTGAAAGCCGAGTATGTGTGATCGCTAGGCCATATGGCTACGTGCGCCTGTTCCGGATATGTATCAAACAAATACCTTGTAAATTGAGCTGAAACTAGCAATGGCCATGATCAGTCTAGCGTTTGATGAATAAAGCACATGATAATTTCAGATGTCTACAAAATGCTAGATCAATGTACACAAAAGACTGTACACATAAAAATTCTGCGATATATCAAGCAATCGATTTATCGTCAAATTAATAGAATCAACCTCAAAAACGTCCCGATTGTGTTTATGTCCATTTATTTTTGCTCTTTTGAACCAATTTTCGATACACAATCTGTCTTTTCGGTGACGATTGTATGTGCTTTTTGCATAGACCCGTGGGTTATTTCAAGAAGAATAACATACCGGTTCCTGTATATGCACCTGTTTTTGTTCCAATTAATTATCGTTCAAACGTTTCCTATTCTCATTTACAACTCAATGAAAAGCTTTACTTTCACAAACAACTGTCTATACAGACTGTTTTTCTTCCTGAACTGGTGGGATGCATAACTAGGAAAGCTACTTTACAGCCCATGCAAATATACTACTCATAATTTGAAAAGATTTTGTGGATGCGACAAGGCCACTCTAGCAATCAACTGAAAACCAATTTGTTGAAGGTACGCAGCAGCATCACTGCGCTACACCTTTTGTTAGCGATCTTTGTTTGTTATTTTCGACTTAATAACTTAATATCTCCTTATTGCACGGTAGCTCTTTTCTACTTGAGCCGAATTCGCTTATGTTTTTTTTTTTTTTTTTTTTTTTTTTTTTCAGCAAAGAAAAATTTATTTGGAAATTATTCTGATTTCTGTATATTGCAGAACTGTGCCATCGTGATGATTAGCCTCAGATGGTTACGTACGTCTTATTTGACGTCATACGTGTAGTTATTTTGTAAGCTAACTTCGACAGAACCCAGGAGCAGCAATTTAAAGTGTCCCCTTTTGATTTGTCCGTGGTCCCTTATTCATGTGCGTGTAAAATTCATGATTCCGTTATACTGTACCCAGTTTTCGTCACCTTCCGAGACCTTCCATAAAATATTAGATCACCTCGAAACATTTCGATAATGCATCTGACATTTTCAAAAGTAATTCTTTGGGGATCTTCAGACTTAGAAAAATAGATGATCAAAACTTTCGGTTAACACTATTTCAGTCGCATCATGAGAACCCTGCTTTCTATAAATGAGAAAACATAGACACAAACTATCCGTGCATTCACTGCACATATGATTAACGTGCAAAACTAATGAAACTGGTCGGACGGGGTTTCTCGTGACGAAACCCATTTATGCCCGTCATTAGTTTCTTATGCAGATGCGTGCAAAACTAATGGAACTGTTATTAGCATTTAGAAGTTTAATGCGTTTCCTTGTATTCCATTTGCATTGGAGCAAAGTCAATCTAGTTGTTTCACGCCAAACGTTCTTCGGTGACTCTTGCGAATTCAGGCCAAAACCGGAATATAGGAGAAAGTTGACTGGCTTTATGCGTTTGAAATACAAAGATGTTGTATAAAGCAAAGCAATAACCAGGAACATTCAGACGCTAAAATTTATTTTGGAATTATATGTCTAATTTCTGTCATTGTTATTTCTGTATGTTGCAAAACGGTGTGATCGTAATGCCAAACCTCAAATTGCTACTTGTGTCTCATTAGACACCCGAGTTATGATTCTTTCTTCAGCAGAATTCAAAGTGTCCCTTTTCGACTTGTGTGCAACTGTAATTCGTGTTTCTGTTATTTTGTACCTAGTCTCTGTCACCTTCATTACGTTTATAATATATAACCATTGAAACATTTCGATAATGCATGCGACATTTTCAAAAGTAATTCTTTGGGAGTTTTCAGGCTTAGAATTATAGATGTTGAGAACTTTCGGTTAACACTATTTCAGCCGCATCATCAGAGGCCCTGCTTGTTTTACAAATGCGAAAACGAACACACATATTATCTGTGCAGTCACTGCACAGCTAATCAGTAGCGGCTTAATGATCACTCGCACAGATCAACCCCCTTCCTCATTTTCGTCTTAAATACGATTCAATTACAAACTTCTCTTCTTAGTCTGTGGTTTGTACAGGACCTTGTCAGAAACCTAGCAGACGGAGTTTCTCGTGACGAAACCCATTTTATGTCCGTCATTAGTTTCTTATGCAGATGCGTGCAAAACTAATGGAACTGTTATTAGCCTTTAGAAGTTTAATGTGTTTCCTTGTATTCCATTTGCATTGGAGCAAAGTCAATCTAGTCGTTCACGCCAGACGTTCTCCAATGAGTATTGCGAATCCAGGCCAAAACCGGAATATAGGAGAAAGATGACAAGCTGTAAGTGTTTGCAAACAAGTGTTTGTAAAGGTAAACGAAAGCAACATCCACGAACTGGTTAAAAAAGGCGCAAAGCCCCGCACTAAAAATGGGAAACACCAAGTTGACAATCAGGCACTGATACAAATTGAACATATAGTCACCGAGGCGGCAATTATTTCCCTTAAAGGCGTAGAATCTGAAGAAGCTAAAGTGGTACCACATTTTATTCGGTTAATGACCCAGATATGATTCAGAGATCAAACGACTATCATAATGAGGTGATTATCCCATCTCTTCAGGGGTGGGGGTGTGGGGGGTAGAGAGTAATAAAGAGGACCTTAAAGGATAATACCTGTACCTGTGATCCACTGTTGAGGCCACTGATATCATGATCATATCATGTGCAATAAAACTGCCTCCATCTGCAATCAATGTTTTCCTATTTCAGAGTCTGCCTGTATTCAGAGTCATTTTGTCAGGCCAACAGTTTTTCAAGTGACCTGTCCCATATCATTGACCAGCTAATGACAGTCATTTCACAGGAATACAGGTCTTTAAGGTTCCACAGTTTCCTGAATATCTCTGTCGTTTATATTAATTTTGGTACCGCTGCTGAAATGTTCCTGAAAAATTACGAAACTATCTTTTGCAGTTAAGCAACACCATTACGAAAACACGCCCATGCAATATACAGAAATTTTTTTGGTTGTAAAAACGACTATTTTCCCTGGAATTTTTTTTTTATATTTTTCTTATTTTTGCTCAAAACATAGATTGTGGGTACACATTAGAACCGCCTCGGCGAGTGCCCACAATGTATGTTTTGGAGCAAAAATAAGGAAAATAGGTATACCCATGCGTACCCCAGTTTTCCTTTATAAAAGTGGGGTATAAAGAGGTACATGTATATATTACACGGACATGTTTTCCTGATGACTAAATTTCATCACAGGGTACTAGAATATGCGTATCTTCAGAATTTGTACCTCTATGTAAAACATACTTTAAAATTTCAACACCGTCCTATTTTATTTGCTTATTAAGTTAGTACGTATGCATGCAGTAGATAATGACAAACTGCATGCTTGAGATCTATGCATTTTTGGATATGTGTGCATTCTTTTGCACAAATTTGGTTAGCTTTGTTATATTTTTTTTCATGTTTCAAAACGACACTCAGTTACAGAATAACAAGAATTATTGATTATTAGATTAATAAGAGAAAGTTTCTTAAGGACAGTCAGACGTCACTGACACTATTTTTTGCTCTTTTTTCAAAACTGATAGTTTATAAATACAATAAGTATATTCTACATCATGTGCAAAAATGAAAATCATATCTTTGTCAGAAATGCTAAAATTTGATTAAATTTCCAAAATAACTGTAAAATGTGGATAAGTTTGTTCTATCAATATACCCCTGATTGCCAATGGCCAATTGATTTCACACACTATAAAGATTTTTCTGTACCAGGAGGCTGAAGGGCAAGTAGGCTATTAATCAACTTAGACAGACAAGAACTGTCTGGCCTTGAGAAAACCTGTGTTAGTTCTTGCACAAGACATAAAAAAATAAAATGAAAAAATAAAATAAAGAAAAGATGAGCTGTGTTTCTGCTGCAAAGCTCAGGACTTTGTTTTACACATTTAAACATCCCTATTATTAGAAACTGGTTAGTTTGTGTATCTGTAAAATGGCCTAGGCACCTGTAATTCTCACAGTGGGGCATTGTTCTTTTTAAATAGCATCATTTATTGCTCATGATATTATATTATTATATTTGAGCCGTGTCATGAGAAAACTGGACATTTGCCTATATATATATATATATATATATATATATATATATATATATATATATATATATAACAAACAGAATTAGCGTACAAAAGTCGGTCGTGCCGCGACCGGGAATCGAACCACGGACCTCCTGCATTCCGGGCAGACGTGCTAACCATTGCACCACCGCGGTCTTCCGATTCTGTACGCCAATTTTAGCATCTATAAACCTTTGACGTCAATGACGCTATTTAGCGGCCTTTCATTTACCGCCATAGGCGACCCTATCATTTTCGGTTCTTTTTATTACCTACGGACGGCGGCCATTTTTATTCTATATATATACGTCATATATATATATATACGTCAACAAAGGCGGAGATCATCTGTGCAGTAACTGCACAGCTGATCAGCGTCTTTGTTTTCGCTTCACTGATATTACAATTCCTCTTCTTCCTAGATCCTAAACTTCAAGCTTCTAACCATGTCATGTAGCTGTATAGGCCGGTTTGTTTCGGAAGATCAGTCCATGTATTATCTTAGCTGCATAAGCTTGATCAAAACTTTTTTTCTTTTCTTTCTTTTTTTTCTTTACTGTATGTCTAGTATCTTACTGCATGTAGTTGATGAATTTCAAATTTCAATGTAAAAAGTGTAATGTAAACTATGAAACTCTAAGTCATGGTTTGCATCCAACCTCTCGGGCTTGGATGTACATAGGTTTTCCCAAGACAAAGGCTAACATCAGACATACTGAAGACAGTAAAAAGGCAATAAACTTGCCCCAACCCATTCATTTCCTGTAACAGTTGGTTTTCCACATCCATCATTAAGTGATAGCAGATTATGCCTCCCTTTTGAAGATTTCCAGGAGAATGTTCCACTACTTAGGGCAGGTCATTAACTAAAGACCGTGAAATGTACTCATGACTGGAGATCAGGCTATTGGTTAAAATAAACAATATTTTCATAATTTTGGCCTACTATGATAAAGCAGACCAGCCCAAAAGGTGTGTAGCAAAGTCTCCAAGAGTGCTGATTGGGTGTGTGAAGATGCCATGTTCTAGAATCTACCTATTCAAGAGGATTATAGACATTTTGTATCATCAAACAGTTTTAAGGTTTATCTGACAATTAGATTATCAAAAGAACGTCGATTTCAAAGTGGTATAACTCTTTTATTTAGGGACGGATCTACATAATATTTGGTGAGTGGGTGGTTTGAAGTATGACAAAGACAACTGTATCACAGATTTTCTTAATTTTGAACGGTTCTTGATCTGTCAAGGATTTTGTTAGGGATGACCAATTAATTATGAACTGCATGACAAAATGTGCTGTATTTCTGCTTTGAGGCATAATTTCGAAAATCCCTGATACATTATTGTAGAATTCTATTAACTGATGGCTGTCACAGAAAAAGGTACCTCTAACTCAAAAACTTAAAAAGAAGATGCAAATAAACTGCAAAAAGACAATTAAAATTGTCTCATTGAGCCAAAAAAATGCTACAAAATATTCTCAACACATACATATATCATAAGAAAGAACATCTTCTCTTCTTTCAGGTGACATGCAGATTATGCTTGTAACATTTTCCTAAGGTAGGCTAAATGCCTTGCAAACATGACTACTATCAATATTTTAGCCATGGGAATGACTGTCCTTAATGGTGAAAGAAATTAAAGATTGTGCCACATGCAATATTCTGGGAAAAGAAATCATGTCAGGTTCACAGCCTTTTGTTATATTTACGTGAAAGCATCACAACAGTATAAAACTTGCATATGACCATCTTAGAACAGGCGATGTGCCTATACAATCTGTTCCATGCCTCTCCCGTACAACAGCCTTTCAGCTTTACGACCATGTAGCATATCATAGAGTCATCTACGTTTTCATCCGAAATTCAAACGTTTTGCGAGCTTACCAACCTGAGCACCATGTTACACGGAGAACCCCAAAAGGCGGGATTTCTTATCACAGAGTTTCAAATGTAACTGTTGCTTCCATCGATCCAGATCATGCCTTCAATCTTAACCCATATTTGACGAATGGATTTTCTCATCATTATCAATTGGGCGAATCCACTTTCATTTTAGGGGTGTTAGGAGTGATTTTTAAATTTTATTCAGTTTTTTAATGAAAATTCTTTATGCAAACAGAATAACCCCGGATGGGACGCCGCGTTTTGCGGAGTCACATGCGGTGCTATTCTGTTTGCCTATGTCCCATAAAAGAGACGCCAGGCTTAAATGAGTTAAGAAGACAGACAGAAATCTATTCATTCAATAGAACACCATATATGGTGAGTATTTGGTGATAATTAAGAAATAAGTTTCCTTATTTATTCATAAAAACCTATGTTGTGGGTACTCATTAGAATCGCCTCGACAAGGCGATTCTAATGAGTACCCACAACATAGGTTTTTATGAAGAAATAACAAAAACATGTTTCGATTATCGTCAATTTTCATCAAATGTTCCAGCCATCTTTGGTCTTCTGCATTGAATAGAACCATCTAAAGCTCCCGTCGAATTACTTTTCCAAAATCTACATAAAGATATGGGAAAATCAAGCATCAGAAATCGGAGAAAATTCTTGAATTATTCATTCGGTAATCACGGCTTTATTCCATAGATCCCAACATAAATTGGAACGCTTCTTGACTTATCCTTGTTGTTATGTTCAGACTGGTTCCATGTCTAGTGTTCGGACGAACATAGTTTTCGGACTAACACCTGTTCGTACATTTGATTTGATACGCTGATTTTGTGTCATCTGGATTAAAATTCTTCGCAAATGCCGTACATTCTAGCAGTAAGTACAGAAAAGTAGAAAATAATTAATTTAGATATTTTATTGAAACCTTGAATCGATTTCTACTGCTTTGCTCATAAAGAATTCAAACTGTTGATGACACTTAAAATCGAATTAGGTTCAATTCTGTTGTTCATGTAATCGTTCTGTAAATTAAAACGTCCAAGTAAAATTAGAGTTAGAGATCAGTGACGTTACGTTCTAACGTTGTAAATTCAATTGGACTGATTTGTTTTAGAGGTGTATTTAAAACAGAATGTCATCATATGTAGTATGCCCTCGTATGTATTTTTCTACTTCATTAAGTGATCGAATGAACTGCGCAATTGTTCATGACAATCTCACTTTTGTGCTGGTTAAAGGGTTGCCTTACCCCACCCCCGTAGTGATTCATTATAGCAATGTATCACATACTACACAATAAGCCGTGTTGCGTTCGATCTGAATCCTATAATAGCAAAACCTACCTAGCTACAAATACGTCCATGGAGCAATATCGGAACTGAACATGCTAATGGAAGAGAACTCAGTGAGACAGCCGAACCTTCAGATGACGAAGTACAATCACCATGAGCATCTTTCGCACATTCTAAGGCACATTCTAAGGCTGCTCGCCGGGCACATATGCCATTTTTATGTGATAATGCTATGAGGCTTAAATCATGAAGAGAATTTTATCTCCAGCTAATTTCACTTGTTATTTTTTATCGATGGTTCCTCAAAAAGATACTGATTTATTTTCCAGTCACTACATTGAGTTGGTAAACGATGGAAATCAATGTCATCATGATTTCTTATTTACTCAGTTACCTCTAAGCACTGTGCTCAAAGCATTTTGAAAACTTGCCAATGCAATTTACAGAGATTTTTTCAGCTGTAAATATTGAAATTTTTCAGCTGAAAAAATAACATTTTTCTTATTTTTACTCAAAACATAGATTGTACATGTAATCTATGTTTTGGATCAAAGATAAGACAATAGGTATGACCCTGCAAACTCCAGTTGATGACGAATACCAGTATCTTTTTATGTTATAATTTCATTACTGCAGAAATGCACGACACTGTGGAAGAAATCTCTGCATTTGAATTGGAGTGTACATGAGATAATCATGATTTAAAGTAGATTCTAAATATTTTAGCAATTGTTTTGCGGGAACATTTCTAGTTTTTCTGATGGTTAATTTGGGCCCAACCGTTTTTCGCGACGATTCTAACAAGTTTGTCACGTGGAACTACTAAATTGCAAAAGTACAGAGGAATTATTGGCACATGACGTCATGTCGACGTCTATGACGTCACATTGACGTCGATATGACATGACGTCATGTGCCTATTGGGAAGGAATGATTGGCATTGTCTTTGTTGTATTCCTGTTACAGCTTGTTTTATTGGATAATTTAGCCGCTGCATGGGAAATCCAACAATTTGCATAGACGAAAACAAAGCCGCAGTTCAGCTTCGCAGTAACTGCGAAGCTGATCAGCGCCTTTGTTTTCGCTACACGGACAGTACAATTCCTCTACTTTCTAAATCCAAAATTTCTAGCCTCTAACCATCTTCTTTAATTGTACATCCTGGTTTGTGTCGGACCTGGTCAGAACCCACATTGTTTTGTTTTTTCTCACGCACAGGCTCAATTTCTATCCAAACGACACCTTTCAGCCTTTCAAAGGAGAGAACGTATAAAATATTTATAACAAGACGTAAAACGGAAGAATTTAGATTGATTTGTTTTTCTCATCATTCTTTTTTCTTTTCTTTTTTTTTTTTTTTTTTTTTTTTTTTTTTTTTTTTTTTTTTTCGATAATTATTGTTTGAAAATTAGGCATTTACATTTACCCGGATATTTTCTTTTCTGCGCAGGAATCGAAAAAGTTCAACGGAATTCCCGCAAATGAAACAAAATGTTTGTATTGATTTTATACCCATTATAACCGTCGAAGTGGGTATACGAAATTAGGACCCGCCTGAATTAATTAGGCTGACATGATATTTGACAAGCATGCTCTGGGCCACCATAATATTCTGACAGCCCTCTTAAAGCGTATACTCCCACCGAGACATAATTATTTTGTTTCCGTGAACTTGGAAATAATCACATGACCGCACGCGACCCGCACGTGCTCTAGCCAATAATATTAATGAACCGGCGTTTAGGGTCACACGCAGAATATTCCATTTTATTTCAAGGGCTTCAATGACATCACCAAAACATGCTCATAAAAGCTGATATGTTTCTGTAGAAAATAATAAGATATTTTTCGTAGTTAAATTCAAAACATTGATTGTGTGTGCACTTTGGAACCGCCTCGCTGAGGCGGTTGTAACGAGTACCCTCCATCTATGTTTCGGAGCAAAATTGCGAAAAAAGGTAAACATCTGAACACTCCAGTTTGTACATAAAAGTGGGGTTTAATGGGGTATATTTTTCATGGACATGTTATCTTAATGTCCTTTTTTTCAAGGGCTTCAAGAATTGTTTTATAAATATCAGGTTCAAAAGAGTCCTTCTACATGTTCTAGGGGATTGTCCGATTATTCAGGTGTCTTTTGTCTATAAATCGATGTTGGATCGGAAATGAAACCAGTTCCCTTCATTGTTCTTGACAGAATGTGATTTCCACTTCACAGATTCCTAAATAAGAGTCGGGCAACATCTTTTTGTTTCTTAATATCCAATCCGATATTGTTGGCGGACATCCGTATGTCAGGGATAATTTTTGTATTATTATTAGTTCCCTTTTGTTCTAGTGAACGCATCTGGTCGGTGTAAATGTGTTATTTGAACGTATCTTTATCACTGTACTGAATCTCCTGCCGGTAGCAGAATGAGGTAATATGGAGACGAAATGCTTTTATTGTCTCATTTAAAACACAGTTTAGCACATGGGGTCATAAGTACGAATCCTTGTGTACAAACTTAGTAGTTTCTCTAGAACTCGGTGGTTTTTGTCTTAAACAAAGGAATATTCAATTGGCAGACATTTTTGAAAAGTAAATTGATACGCATTATGAAAAAAAAATATTGATTATAACATCCGTGAAAAAAAGTGATTGACAGATGTAAAACCATAACGTTTCGACAGCACTTTAAAGCCTCCGTCCAGGACTTCGTAGACCTCTCTTACTCTATGCCCCAGGCCACTGCTCGCCACAGCAAAGTCATTGAAGCAGCATAACCTGGTTTCATAGCTACATGTATACTGGTAGTAATGCAAGAGGCCATATTTATTATTATCCCACGACAAGGCACCTATTCATCTTCCTTGACTGATCACGCGTCATTTTTGAACTCCCAAGATAAAATGCTGGCATTTCCATGACTACTCTAGCCCTTGGTATTTCAGCGATGCCAAGACAAATCCAACCTTAGTGTATCTGTCCAGGTTCTACACAAAATGAGATGTAAGCTCACTGAAGATGAAGCTGGTTTTAAGAAGTAACGGCATTGTGCCATCCACTTATATAAAACGCATAGCACGTATTACTGATCAGCTTTTCAGTCCTACACGGGGGAGCTGTGCTTTCATTATTTCGCAAGAGTAAAACATGATTTTTTTCATGACACGGATCCTTTAAATAGTAATTACTTTTTTGCTTTTTAATCATAAAACCCCACAATTAAAGTAATGGGTATGTTCATTACGAAAACATGCCCATGCAATATACAGAGGTTTTTAAGGTTGTAAAAAATGATTTTTTTTCTGTAGAAAAAGTTTGATATTTTTCTTATTATTGCTCAAAACATAGATTTTGGGTACACGTTAGAACCGCCTCGCCGAGGCGGTTTTAACGAGTACCCACAATCTATGTTTTGGAATAAGAAAAATAAGAAAAATAGGTATACCCCTGCAAACCGCAGTTTTTTTCTAAATAAAAGTGGGGTTTAAGGGGGTATTCATTGCACGGATATGTTTTCCTGATGAATCAAAATAGAAACGGTATGCCATATTTGGACAAATTTTGTTTCTGCTATCATTACTGGGTGCTTCCTTCGTCTCGATATAAAAAGGTTTTGTTTGACTTTTACTATAGGTCCCGATAGGATTTGGTTTTGTTTGATTCAGGTACCGGATGTTTTTCTACGCTAATTCCTTGAATTTGGTCAAAGATTTGATTTGATTATAATTTATGACGTCACTGAAAGAATTTCAAGTCATAATATAGTGCTTTGAATGCAATTTTATGGTAAAATTTAATTTGATTCATTAAAAAGTGATATTAATTCAGCAATTAATGTTATTTGCGACTCTGTTTTGTAGAGATTTACTGTGTTAAAGAAGTAGAACAAAATCCGGTACCAAAAAGTCAAACAAAACCTTTTTATATCGGGACCAAGGAAGCACCCAGTGATCATGCTATTATAAGATTAATATTGTTTTTATTAGAGGGCCTACGTCGTCTCTCACTAATGAGAAAGACCATCATTATTTCTTGAATAGGTTTGAATGTGTTGGTGAGTTCTTTGATGGCTGACTAGGCCAATTCTAGCTCTAAACCGTCGTTGCAAGTAGAGCAAGTCAATGTTATGGAATCAGCTGGTGGCCCATTGGTATTGGCTTTGCGTTCTCTGCACTTTCTTTCAGCTTCACAGATTCTCTTTTTTCATAGAGAGCTGCTCCTTTGTTGACGAGACATCGCCACTTTGATCGCTCCTGTGCAGTCTGTTCCCAAGACCCAATTGGTATATATTCAGAGAGGCTTTATTTTAAATATTTAATGCGCACACGAAAGCCCCAGGAAAACATGTCCATGACAAGTATACCCCCTTGAACCCCACTTTATCAAGAAAAACTGGGGTTTGCAGGGGTATACCTATTTTTCTTATTTTTGCTCCAAAACATAGATTGAACCGCCTTGCCGAAGCGGTGTAAAATGTGTACCCACAATCAATGTTTTGGGGAAAAATAAGAAAAATGACCAAAACAAATCGACTGAAAACTTTCAACGTTAACGACTTAAAAAGTCTCTGTATATTGCATGGGCATGTTTTCTTAATGTTATTGGATGGCCTTTATTTCATTTAAAGCGCACATGCAAGTTTTTAATACGATAAACCACGCACGTTTAAAGCTGCGTGGCGCAGCGGCAGCCGGGTAGCAATTCTTGCTTGAACGGTAACATAAATGTAACACCCTATGGGCGTAAAGGCAAGTAGCCACTAGTACCATCTTAAACGTTTTTGGCACGACGAGGCCCGGTATCGAACCCACGACCTCTTGCTCCCGAAACGGATGCTCTAAACGTTGCCACGAGCGACGTCAACAGTGAATACCGGCGCTGTTACGCCGACGACGCCGACGTCATTTCCTCAAACTTTTCGTGTCGCCAGTTGTTGACGAATAAGGATCGGTGTCTTAGATTTTTGTCTTCCATATTCGAACCTTCCATATAACTAAAATCTTGATCGTGCTGGAAGATCATATATCATTTTTAGACTGTTAATATTTCGCAATTGTCTGGCATCCCTTGATTATTAAGTTTTTTCTTTGCTTCAGTATGCAAATCAGCTGTTGTGATTAACCAATAAACAACAATATTGACATGTCTGAAAACTGGTGCCAATATTAAATGAACGCAGCTTCAAGTTTCTTTTGAACCAAACTAATGTGGAACAGAAAGTCATGATTAATGTTTGACTTTTTGGAAATTGACTAAGCAACGCACAACTTACGCAAGTTACAGGCACTGATATATGGAACCGAAATACGAGAAAAAGAAACAAAAATATTCTAGGAATACAAGGGATACTTTCCCCTTTCCGGCACTGTAGTAAACAAAGAAGAGGGCTTAATTCTTGCATTTACTGGCTTTTTAACTAGGTTCATTGTACGAACAAACTATCTTAAGATAAAGAACAGAAACTAATAAAACTGTTTGCACGTGACTTGCACGTGTACTACCATTGTTTGTGGACAGATTAAGGCTTTGTGCTTGTAATTGCATCCTTAAGCATGGCGTTGTCTAAGATATCAGCTCCTTACAGGCCGTTAGCGCCTTTATTCAAATTAATCTGAAGCTTTTATAAATTACAAATTTATTAGCTTCGTTAAGAACTGTTACAGTCAACCAGTCAATAATATCCCTTGTAGATAAAGAAAGTGGTTTGCTGTTATCAACAAACTTAGCTTCGTCCCCGAATCTGCTCGGAACCATGCCGGAACGGACGAGACAACCCCTTTGCTGCTCGCAGTTCGAGCACAGATCCACACTGGCCACCAAATGTCACAGGGTCGGAAAAAGAACCTGGACCGACCAGGACTCGAACCCAGGGTATCTCGCTTACCGTGCACGCTTTACCACTAAGCCAAAAAGCTACATGTCGACCGGTTGCAAACACATACATCTAACTTCAGTAACCATGTACCATTTGCTGATTTTCTCAATTGTAGAATGTAGTCACTGAAATAAACAAAAAAGTGCTGCCATTATAATAATTTCATTTTTTCCATCAAAATTCCCAACATTAACCCATATTTGACGAATGGATTTTCCCATCATTATCATTTGCAATGGATGAGTCCACTTTAATTTTTAGGGGCATCAAGAGTGATTTTTAAATTTTGTTCAGTTTTTCGATGAAAATTATCTAAGCAAACAGAATAGCTCCAGATGGGACGCCGTGTTATGCGGCGTCACATCTTGGTCTTTTCAGTTTGCCAGCGTCCCATAAAAGGGACGCCAGGCTTACATGAGTTAATTATGAAACTTTTACTCAGGGATTCTATATCGGATCACCCATTAAATTAATGAGAATTTGCTTGGCTTTGTGAAATATCAGGTACTCGGAACTGAAAAACACCTGAGGGCATTATTGAAATCGCGTTGTGCGTAAATCTGACTCAGATTTCAATCATAAAATGTTATTCTTTTCGTGGAAATCTTGACCAAATTGTAGCTTTTTTCTTGGTTAAAACTTTAAATTGAGTTGATGATTTAACAGTATTGCCTCACCTTTTCACACCATCGCGCAAACTTGTCCATGCAATATACAATGATTTTTAGCTGTAAAAATGAAAATTTAAGAAGTAATTTGATTTTTGTGCCCAACACATTGATTGTGGGTACACGTTAAAACCGCCTCTAACGAGTACTCACACTCTCTGTCTTCGTAATAAGCAATTTATCAGGCCTTTAAAGAGGGGCAAATACTATCAATGTGATCTGCCAGAGACCCCAGAGAAGAACCCATTAACCTCAATTTTATTGCTTGTTCTAGAGGCTACAGCAGTGAGCGGCGCAGATAAAATTATGGTATATATTTGATGCCATACAATCTATTATGTTATTTTGATTTGCTTGATTTTAATTCCATATTGGACAACAGTAAAATCTGAAACAAAAGGCACTACTGGTTAAAATATTGAATATTTGTAATCTGGAGTTTGACACTTATAGCTACTTTGCTCTTTGGTTGAGAGGATAAATACACCTGTGTAAATGAATAAACCAGAGAAACAAAGGGGCATTTCAAAAACTTGCCCACGCAATATAAATGCATTTTCACAGCTCTAAAAGGTGAAAATGTCATTAAAGATTTCACATTTATTTTCATATTTTTGTGAAAAACATTGATTTACATAACACAGCCAATAAGGTTGAATATTGTCTAGGGTTTCAAGAAGCCCATCTATTTATCATGTTCCGCTTTGGGCGGGGCCTTCTTTACGATATGTGTAATTGTATTTTGTCAAGTATACAATAGGCGTAATTGTATTTTTAAGTATATAATAGGTGTAATTGTAATTAAGTTGTAATTGTTATTTTGTTAGGAATACTATAGGTGTAATTGCAATTTTGTTAAGTATACAATGTGTAATTGTACTTTGTTCGAGTATACAATCGGCGTAACTGTAATTTTGTTAAGTACACAATAGCTTTGGTAAGTATATACTCAACAAAAAAGTTAAGGAAATGTGTTTGAGAGCCTGTAACAAAAGAACCGTTACATTTCATAAAATATGATCTTCATATGATTATAAATTGTCTTTTTATCTTTCAAATGAGGGCTTATTTTAGATGATAGCCCTTACAGAAGCTTGGAAAATCAGTGTCAAAGTTGATTGGTTGTCCAACCATTTTTCACAAAATTGACAAATTGTTCGGTTTGTGTATTAGTCATCACTGGAGTTTTTTCACACAATATTCACACCTAGATAGACACTTTTCTCATGAAAAGCTGAACAGTGCACATACTGACGTGAGAGCACACCTGCTGTAAAGCCTTTTCAGCACTAGTGTTATTGTTGGTACCAGGAAGGCAATGTCAGGAGGATCACCCAAGATTACCAACGTCAGAAGAACGTTGTGGTTAAGGACTAGGAAACCCATTCAGCAGACATGCATCCCGTTGATAAAGAGTTGCATATTCTGGGACAGCCTGGTAGGGTCTGGTGTGCAATATTGTCTGTCACCAAGAACTCCACAGGCTCTTGCTTTGATGCTTCAGGGGTACGGAGGCTGATTTCTCAACACCAAACTGGGCATATTGTTCGTTTGATTAAAGAAAGCTGAAGCATAAAAAGCAGGCTGACATGCCTCAACATCTTGTTTTGTGCACTCGTCAGTTGTCATGAGAAAATTTATCTTCAGAGTCTATGCTTTTAAGGCAATAGTCTAGGCGGTTCTAACGTGTACCCTCAATCTATGTTTTGAGCAAAAATAAGAAAAATATCAAAAATTTTCAGCTGAAAATTTTTCAATTTTTAAAGCTCAAAAATCTCTGTTTATTGCATGGGAATGTTTTCGTAATGTAATAGGTGTAATTGTAATTTTGTTAAATATACAATAGGTGTAATTGTAATTTTGTTAAGTAAACAATAGGTGTAATTGTAATTGTGTGAACTATATATACAACATGAATCCCAATCTTCTATCTCTTCATGTCTTCTCTAATGGCTGGAACTGATATGACCGCGCATTAATAATTCACGCAGTGCTCAGGATTCGCGTGACTTGACGCCATTATCAGTATCAGCATCTTTTGTACCATTAACCCATGTTTGACGAATGAATTTCCCCATCATTATCAATTGGGTGAGTCCACTTTCATTTTAAGGGGCGTCAGGAGTGATTTTTTTTTTAAATTTATTCATTTTTTCGATGAACATTTTCTAAGCAAACAGAATAGCCCCAGATGGGACGCCGCGTTCTGCGGCGTCACATCTGGGGCTATTCTGTTTGCCTATGTCCCATAAAAGGGACGCCAGGCTTAAATGAGTTTCAGTGTACCTTTCACTGAGCTGCAAGTTGAGAAAACTACCTTTTGAATAAAATACGGGTCAACTATTTTTTCATGAGGAATGTGCATATGAAATTTCAAAACCGTAGCATTCACGGTTCAAAAGTTAACAGACGCACAGACAGACAGACAGACAAGCCGAAAGCAATATGCCCTTCCAACTTTTTCAAAGTTGGGGGCATATGCGAAAACAAAAGCGCATATCAGCTGTGCAGTAACTGCACAGCTGATCATCGTCTTTGTTTTCGCATCATAGATTGCGCATCCCCTCTTCTACCTCTATAAGGAATTTCAAGCCTCTAGCCGTCTACCGTAGTTGTACAGCTTGGTTTGTGTCGGACATGGTCGGGAACCTTGAGGACTGATTTTCTCGTGAAGTAGCCCTGTGATTCTGGAACTGCATTATTGATTTGTGTCTTAAAGGATTTTGTTATTTTTGATCCAGAGATATCTCTACCAAATAAGGAGATTTGCCGAGAATTAAGGCTTTTGCATTAATTTGTAATAGCTGTTTCTACAACAG
This sequence comes from Rugalucina vietnamica, assembly GCA_964017185.1. Lineage (NCBI taxonomy): Eukaryota > Metazoa > Mollusca > Bivalvia > Lucinida > Lucinidae > Rugalucina > Rugalucina vietnamica. Next base: position 11,613,441 of record OZ024885.1, read on the forward strand.
AGCATAACGTGACCGCTTGTTTGCACCGAAGATGAAGTGATGGCAGCCATTCGGGGTTTCCATGCATTTTCAAGTGTTTGTCTCGCCCCTTATGCCGCAGTAAACGAAACACAAAAAATACAGGTTAAAAAAATGATGACGTTTGTTGGTTTTTGATAACAAGACCGTTTTTAAGAGAAAGGGCACACAAAAGAGGAGGCCCGAAAGAATAACAAATGTTCTTGTTTTTGATAACAAGACCGTTTCTAAGGGAAAGGGTACACAAAAGAGGAGGCCCGAAAGAATAACAAATGTTCTTGTTTTTGATAACAAGACCGTTTCTAAGGGAAAGGGCACACTTGACCAATTCGAATGCCAAAATAGCATATTCTTGACCAAATTGAATGTCAAAATAGGAATTTGAATATCAAAATAGCGTATTCTTGACCAAATCGAATGTCAAATAGGATTTTGAATATCAAAATAGCATATTCATGACCAAATTGAATGTTGAAATATGATTTCGAAAGTCAAAATACGATATTCTTGGCCAATTCGAATGCCAAAATAGGATTTTGAATATCAAAAGTGATGAGTACACCATAGACAGAATAAACAGACAACAATGGTAAATTACAGGGGAACTGGTTTACTTTTCTCATTACGAAAACTTGCCCATGCAATATACAGAGATTTTTTAGCTTTAAAAATTGAAAATTTTCAGCTAAAAAATTTTGATATTTTTTCTTATTTTTGCTCAAAACATAGATTGTGCGTACACGTTAGAACCGCCTATAGATTGTGGGTACACGTTAGAACCGCCTCGCCGAGGCGGTTCTAACGAGTACCCACAATCTATGTTTTGGAGCAAAAATAAGACAAATAGGTATACCACTGCATACCCCAGTTTTGCTATATAAAAGAGGGGTTCAATGGGGTATACATTACACCGACATGTTTTCATGATGTCCAAGTGCATTTTTGTCATACAGGAATGAAATTATCACAAGGTCAGCCTCACGCCATTTTACAGTCTGCTTCATATATGAGCCTGTGCTTGAGAAAACCAACAATTTGGGTTCCGACCAGGTGCGACACAAATCGGCCTGTACAGTCACAGAAGGTGGTTAGAGGCTGGAAATTTGGATTTAGAAAGTAGAGGAATTGTATATACTATCCGTGTAGCGGAAAGAAAGGCGCTGATCAGCTGTGCAGTTACTGCACAGCTGATCAGCGCCTTTGTTTTCGCATATGCAAAAATCCGGTTTTCTCATGATGCGGCTCATATAAGTATGACGTTTCACTTCGAGCCTTCGAAGCCATTGTCATTTCTATTTGAATGAATACGACTTGGGAGCCGTTAAATCTATAATTGGTTTTGAGCATGCCTGGAATCACAGAAGACTAGATCAGGGTGGTATTTTTGACATATTCAGATATATATTTTGTTCATAGTTAACCACATCATGGCGTGTGGGTACTCATTTGAACCGTCTTTTTGAAGCATTTCCAACGAGTACCCACAATTGATAATTTCTAAAAGAACAGATACGACACATCCTTTGGTTATTGGTTAACACTATTCTTATTAATTCTGCTATAACCTGAAGAGATTTAGAATTATTGTATGTATGGTATTGTTTGAAATGAGACGCGTCAAGAGAAAATTGGATTTTCGCTTACGCGAAAACAAAGGCGCAGATCAGCTTCGCAGTAACTGCAAAGCTGATCAGCGCCTCGGATAGTACAATTCATCTTCTTTCTAAATCCAAAATTTCCAGTCTCTGTCTCTATTCATCTTCTGTGCTTGTACTGCTCGGTTTGTGTCGTACATGATCGGAAGCCCAAATTGTTGGTTTTCTCATGCAAAGGCTCATATAGTGTCATGAATGAGACAGTATTGTTTAACATACACAAAGTCATTTTGTCTGTACATATTTGAAGTTCCGGAGAATAAATGGATTGGATGTATGACGGCTTTTTACAGCTCTTCAATGGTGTTCTGTGTGTATAGTGCGATGTCAATATTCCTCTATTTGTTCAGTTTCTGTTTGTGAATGAACGTAATCTGGTAATAGATTGTGTATATTTTAAACAATATTCGCAGAATATGCGTATGTGCCAAAAAGCTCATGGATGTTTTCGCTCATTGTGCAATTACACAGTTCCGAGAATCTTTGCGCTTTAAAATGCGATGCTGAAAGCATAAATGTTGGATTCCCGCACAAAAGGAAACTAAGTGACTGGAAACAACCGATGCTTGATTTGCCAGACAGTATAAAAACGCGATTTGCTATAAATTGTGTGTGTAAATGTATGTGTGCTGTTAAAGAATAATATTTGTGACAACCGGTCTTCAAGAAAACCAATAAAACAACCTGGAACACATTTTAATTATCACTTTTTAGATGGTTGGAATTTTCTGCAGCGTAAGAGAAGAAGCATCGCCTCATGTTGGGTGCAATGTACACCAGAAACTGGTTCACGTGCAGAATCCCGCTATAAAACCGCTTAAACAGACACGTTTACTAAACTTTTACTGAGAAGTGTTTGCGATGTCTGACAATAGACAATCTGTCTTTGGTATAGTTGATTGACAGAAATGTATGCTCAGTTGAAGAAATTTACATGTGAAATAAAATTTCCCACTGCAGGAACTGTATGATAATTTAGCCAAAATAGCAAACAATTTGACACTTAAAGGTATTTAGTCTGTGCAGTTTCTCAGTCTCGTTTTCATTCTTGTTCATAAAGCAGGTTTTTTCAAGACATCGCTTTCATAAACAATGCTGTTTTACTAGACTAATTCTGGGACCGGCGCATGATTCAAAGATTACAGAATAGTTTGGAAAAAAATAGATTCTGAACAGCAAGATTATATGTATGAATAGTTAGTTTTCACATTTTCTGTCGTAAACCAGTTCCATGTAACGTCACCTTAATACCAACCTTGAAAACCCTTTTCAATATTAAGAACCAGCAACGTCACGATGACGTCAAAATAGAGTTTCTTGGAACACGTCTTAATTCGTGATAGCAAGGTGTTCAAAGGCTCGAACTTAGAAGAACTCTTTAAACATTTAGCATGTGTTACTTTTCCTATTAAGCTTAATTAACGTTTGAATAATTTAGTAAAGTACAATGTCTTGAGAATTTTAAGAGCATTTTAAGGCTCATCCTTTGCATACACTGTGATATATAAAGAAAAACTTGGAAAAATTGTCACATAGAGTTACTTAAGAGTCCCTGTGACAATAGAGACTTTCAAAGCAGAGATACGTTTTTTGTGACGTTAACGTTTAATTGAACGTCAAGACAAAATGCTGCTGACGAGACCGTGTTACGTAAATACTGGATATAATTATAACTACATGGTAAGAAGTACTATAAATTGATCTTAAACGGTTTGTTTTTATTGGAATTATCTTAGATCATTTTAGATTTCAGGACGACAGCTATACATATTTTGTTCACTTAGAAATCTAACCGAATTTACAACAAGTCAGAACATACAAATATCGGGAAATCATGTCCGTATAATCAAATGTATACCCCCTTGAACCCCGCTTTTACATAGCAAAACTGGGGTGTGCAGGGGGATACCTATTTTTCTTATTTTTGCTCCCCAGAATTAATGTTTTGAGCAAAAAGAAGAAAAATTTCAAACTGAATTTTCAACTGCAAATTTTATATTTTTAGAATTTTAAAAGCCTCTGTATCCTACATGGACATGTTTTCGTAATGCATAGCTTTGTAGGTAAAATACATAGTAAATGCATTTATGTAAAAAATAAAATATGCCAACTGCACGAAAACACGTTTAGAAATTTCGGTTAACAGACTCAAAATAGCCATTCAAAATGATTTAAAAAGTGTCTTGAACGTATGATTTCTAAAATATAGCGTGTGTTCGGGGTCCTCCCAATTGTACCATTGGTTGGTAACAGTTGTGCCATAGGTACCCATGGTATAACCATTTTTACCATTTGCACAAATTTCTCTACCAATGGTACCATTGGCAATTACATTGGTACCAACGGTACAAATGTTTCCAACCAATGGTACCACTAGAGAACCCCGAACACACGCATACTGTGTTTTTGTAACAAATAACAAAATGGATACAAAAATCAATTTTGACAAGACGTTAACGCAATCTTGCACCTCAGCATTATTCTGTTGCTGTACTTCTATATTTTCGATGATAATCAGCACTTTTTACACCATGCACGCTCAAATAAATTTAATAAACTTAACATGTGAAAGCAATTACGAAGCATATTAAATTTGACCTCCGCGCAATAATCTGGCTTTCAGTGACTAAATACTTCATTCAGATTATACTGCTTATCGGTAATTACTGTACAAAAATCTGATAAAACATGTTTTCACTTCGTTATAAATTTTACTATTAATTCAGTGTATACTATAGACTTCCTCTAAACGCTTCTTGCATGATCATAGGGATTCGCTGGATCACGGGAAAGGCGTTGGACCACAAGTCCGAATGTTGTAACAAAACCTGGTTTATCGATATTCTTGCATTTTCACACTTACTCACTTCAAATCTCGTGAACTCAATAACATCAACAACGTAAACACTCGCTGAAAAACCGTGGAGCGCCTTCAGCGTCGGCCATTTTGTATCTACGGAACATAGTGGCGTCGCATTGGCCAATGATGTCGACGTATTATAGCCAAAGCGCATGTCCAAACGGCAAGTGAATTTCACGATTTGAACATGGGTTTTGTTGTTTGAATTTTTGAAAATGGCTTCAAACAGCTATATGCTTAAATACCTATGCAAGAATGTATTAATAGAGTCAATTCATTTAACCTTTTTTCTTACTTTCAATTTTATTACAACGTCGACAAAAATATAGTTTATATACTTTATGTATATGATATTTAGCAAAACGTCACTTATTTTATAGAAGGACAATCATCACGAAAACTTGTCCGTGAAATCTATGCCCTCCTCATTCCCCAATTTTATATAGTAAAACTGGGGTTTGTAGGGGTATACCTATTTTTCTTATTATTGATCCAAACATAGAGCAAAAGCAGTAAGAAAAATATCAAAAATTTTCCAGTGAAAATTTTGATTTTTACAACAAAAAAAAAATCTGTATATCATGATTGCATGGACTTGTTTTCGTAATGATGACTTATAACACGACTTACCATTGATAGATGGATTATAAGTACTAAGTGCACATCTCTTTAACCCCGTACAAAAAGAATATCCGTAGAAATATTTTCATGGCCAGAGCGACATAAAAATAAGTGGTATAGGCGCCTTGTCTTAGGATCACGACAGGTTTTGCTGTCATTATTTTGGGGTAGTTGTGAATGGAGTTTATAAATGTTGAAGCTTTACGTTCATTTATTGTTATTGTTACTGTTGCGTTTAACAGACTTAAAGCGACTAATATTTTGCTTTTGTCTCTAGCACATAGAAAATTAACTTCAGATTACGTCTGATTACCACCTCAAACCATCTTCTTGCTAACTCTTGATTCCGCTTTCCTTCACTTCTAGCTAAGTCACCCGTCATTCAGATTTAGACAGATTTTCCCCTCAAACCAAGGTAGCTAACTCTCTGATTCCGCTTTCCTTCACTTCTAGCTAGGTCACCCGTCATTCAGATTTAGACAGATTTTCCAATATTCTTATATCGAAAAATCTCTCTCGTTAATGCAGCATGCAGCGGCATTCGTCCGATTAAGGAAATTATACGTCACTCTCAGACGTTCTAAATTAAGTATTTCATGGAACAGAGGAACTTTATTGCTTAGCCATGCTGAGAAAGGAATCGTAGGCGACGCACTGATAATATTTTGGCCCGATGTCTGTAGTTTTTCAATGGACCGCCTGATGCCTCTATCATAGTCAGTCTCTAACTGACCGGTTGCCTAATATACTCCTCCTCAAAAAAAAATCCGGTCACCCAAAGTTGTATGAATTGTAAAACCTTGTTTGCATTGTGTACATTTTGTACAATTTTGTTTGATATGCTCATACACTTGACTACCATATTCTCAACCCAAAACTGAAATCTATTCACAGGTAATTACATATTGAGATACGACATTCTAAAATTCTAAAAATGGTATCCAGAAGGCTCTAGTGGCCCGGGATAGAACCCACGACCCCTGCATACAACGTGAAAAGCTTTACCAATACAACATGTAGGCTCCTACACTTCATTTTTATCCGTAGAAAACAAGCATGTTCCGGTCACTTGACTGGACTGGCAATACAGTTGATCACCCCTCTGTACACAAGCTACCATACAACAACTGCATTTTAAACTGAGCATGCGCTGTGGGCATATGCTGCATGCAAAAGTACTGTTTATACACTTGATTTTGCCATTCTCAAAACAAAATGCAAAACAATTCTCCTTCAGTTGTTGGATGGTTGAAACCCAATAGGGTGACCGGATTTGTTTTAGAAGGAGTATACATATTGACCTTCTTACTGGCCGTTCATCTGAATGTAAATACTTACATAGTTCTAACCCAGCAGACATTTGACGTCAGTTGGACGTCAGATTGACGTCAGATGCCTGCTGGGGACGTGTTTTTCATATATGTCGACAGAGTTAGCTGCCCTTAAACTGACATAATTTCTTACATATATTATGTATTATCATATGACGTCGCTGTTTTCCAGTGGATAACGTCATGTCATAAAAATCGTATGACCACACGTGTAATAACACTTTTGCGGGAATATGTAACGTCATTGACGACGTCCGTAACAACAATGTAAATTTTCATTGAAAATATGTCCACTTCGAAGGCGATAAAATCCTATTTTAGAAGTCATATGATAAAACGAATCTTACACTCGTGGTCATTTCATATGAAATTTATTAAACTCGCTGAAGGCTCTATATTTTATCGTTTAATAAATTTCATATGAAATGACCACTCGTGTAAGATCCTCTATATAATATCAAATTCAAATAATAATTTCAACCTTGCCACTTAAAAGTCATATCTGAGTCTCGTATGGGAAATCCAATATTTCGCCCTCATGCTTGATTAATGTAGAAAAAAAATGATTATCTATTAATCAAAATAAAGTCTTTCACTAAATTATCAAACTTTCAATTAAGATGAAAATAAAATTTGTATATTTTAATATTTCACCATATTTCAGAATAATCTTAGTTCTCACACTAATGTCTTATTGGTTTTAGCACCATAAGCAATAAAATTTTGCTTAAATAAGATGTACCAACATCAGGCTGAATTAATATCTTGAACATTTTGTATGTTCCGAAAAACTCTATCAAAGGAGTGAAAGGGACTATCAAAAGTGCATCACTGCTCTTCTGAATCCACTGTTATTCAAAAATGCGAAAAAATATACACCTTAAACCATTTATATGACATGTATTCAAACGTCGTTTTTAGGACGTCAGATTGACGTCAGCTTTCAGACGTTAAACCGACGTTGGCTTTAGCACGTCAGATTGACGTCTAGTTTTGACAACAAACAAACTTTCAAAATCAACCTAACTCCAACGTTATTATGACGTTGGAGTCTGACGTCAATCTGACGTCCAACGGACGTCAAATGTCTGCTGGAAGTAACATAGAAAAAAAAAAGAAAGAAAGAAAGCAAAAGAAACACACGAAACGAATGATCTGATTTTTACCCAAAGTGAAGTTTCATTAATTTGCACACCACACATGGTCAGAAGTATGAAAAACACAGGGTCTAAATCACGTCTTGATTACGACGTCTAACTGACGAACTAGTTTGACGTCAAAACAACGTCCAATCCAGACGTCCAAAAGACGTCAGGAAATGACGTGTCATAGACGTTGGAAATTTGTTATATGACGTCGCGACCAAAATATAACCAATATCTGACGTCAAACAGACGTCAGGTGCCTGCTGGGAATAGACTGGCCTAGTGATACCCATCCAAGACAGGGGTTAGAAATGGTAAATCATTATTTACGAATGTATGAGAAATTCAGTAGGCACACTGACATTGTGAATGTAGCCAATGAGGACCTAACCGAAAGGCACCTAAATGGTCGCTTGCTTCTCGGTAATAAGACTAATCCTCTCTGTTTCTTGAAAAGTTGATGTTCATATGTGTTGGTAGAGTTTTTTGATGACTGACTAAGTCAAGCTTAACTCTAACATTAACTACTGAGGTTTAAACAGACTGACTACCTAAATACTGAGGTTCTAACTGACTGTTCACCTAAGTTCTTGATAATCTGCATCCTGAGATTCTAACTCAGTGATCACCTAAGAATGGTTCAACCGCCGATTATGTCAAACGGCCATTTGTGTGAGACTAGTGTGTTTTCTAATAGGACACTGAGATTCCTAGTAAAGTAGTGTGCAGCCTCTAAAAATCAAAATGCAAATTCGTTTGATTTATTCAGTCGCTTTGTCCAAGCATTGGAATTTCTAAGGACCAACATTTCTATAAAGAGAACCCTAGTGCGTCAATAAGTTGGTACATTTCCCGATATAGCGAGATTGCCAATTATTAATCTAGACAAGCAAATCTGACATGCAGAATAATTTTGGAACGAGAAATCTGAATTCTTCTTCAGATAGACAGACATCAAAATGATGGCTAGAATGATTTGTTGGACATTTTATACTTAGAAACATGATGCTTTCTGAATAACATTTATATAGGCTCTGATCATACTTTCTGAATGACATTTATATAGGCTCTGATCATGCTTTCTGAATGACATTTATATAGGCTCTGATCATGCTTTCTGTATGACATTTATATAGGCTCTGATCATGCTTTCTGAATGACATTTATATAGGCTCTGATCATGCTTTCTGAATGACATTTATATAGGCTCTGATCATGCTTTCTGAATGACATTTATATAGGCCCTGATCATGCTTTCTGAATGACATTTATATAGGCTCTGATCATGCTTTCTGAATGACATTTATATAGGCTCTGATCATGCTTTCTGAATGACATTTATATAGGCCCTGATCATGCTTTCTGAATGACATTTATATAGGCTCTGATCAAGCTTTCTGAATGACATTTATATAGGCTCTGATCATGCTTTCTGAATGACATTTATATAGGCTCTGATCATGCTTTCTGAATGACATTTATATAGGCTCTGTCATTTCATACCAAGCAATTCTAAACCGCTATGCTATATTCGAAGAGTTTGATTAACACAAGACATCGCAATTAGCAACGCCATCATCGCATTATTGCATGAATGTACTGACCTCGCATTCTGAAGATTCCAGTGACACATCTCCTTGCTTTGAATCTTAAAATAAAATGCTCGCACAGAAATAGGTACAATCAAATTTAAAATCCCAACCCAGAAACCTTGGGTTGGAATTAATTAATTTGATTTTGATGCTTAACTTCCCCGATAAACATGTAATTGAAATAATTGAAATCACACTACATGTATACATGTCAAAGAATTACATGATTGAAGTCAATGTCCATGTGTACAGGTCAAAGATTTAAAATATTAAAGGCATAGTCCATGTGTACTGGTCAAAGATTTAAAATCTTATAAAGTCACAATCCATGTGTACAGGTCAAAGATTTAAAATATTAAAAGCATAGTCCACATGATGTGTACAGGTCAAAGATTTAAAATCTTAAAGTCACAATCCATGTGTACAGGTGAACGATTAAAAATATTAAAGGCATAGTCCATGTATACAGGTCAAAGATTTAAAATATTAAAGGCATAATCTATATGTACAGGTCAAAGATTTAAAATCTTAAAGTCACAATCCATGTGTACAGGTCAAAGATTTAAAATCTTAAAGTCACAATCCATGTGTGCAGGTCAACGATTTAAAATATTAAAGGCATAGTCAATGTGTACAGGTCAAAGATTTAAAATCTTAAAGTCACAATCCATGTGTACAGATCAAAGATTTAAGATATTAAAGTCACAATCCATGTGTACAGGTCAAAGATTTAAAATATTTAAGGCAAAATCCATCTTCGGTATATGTTGTGTTGGCTTTATTCATCTGTAGTTCAGGTGGATAAATTTGATTGTCCATGCCTTCAAAATAAGGATTGTCAATGTTCAAAAGGTCATTGAGGTCGAACTAAAGGTCTCGATAACATCAGCTTGATTGTCCATTGTCATGGTTAAGAGAATCCATGAAATATCTTTCGTAGCAGTATAACAATAAATCAGCTACGAGAGGCACGCAATTTGTACATATCGGTACAAATTCCAACGATTTGTCTGTATAACGTGGTTCCGAATCTAATATCGCATACATTCTGACATGACCAAGGGTGTATATCGACTTTGGTCACAGGAAGTGAAAAAAAGCTTTTCTGTCATTACAAGCCAAATAAAGTGAATCATAGTTTTAATGCTCTTTTGAAGGTCCACTCTATCAAATCAAGAAGTTTTTTTTTTTAAATCAGATTATGTGGCAATGTGGTATAAAACTATTTTCTTCAAGGGTTTGACGTATTGACGACCATGGGGAAGCATTAGACTGGCGAAACTTGGAACAACTGTCCGAGCAGCTATATGTACATTAATTCACTAAGATGAGTCTTTTCGTATCCAGTAGTTGTATAAAGGCCTATTTAGTACAAGCCTTTAGCCCTGATAAGCCAAGTGATGAGGAAATCTGTTTTAACACGTGACATCAAGGTGCAAATCATCTGTACGTTTGCTCTGCGCACATGATCTCCATTTTTGTTTGTTTTAAGCATACATATTATTTAACCCTCTCTCAACCCGATTTCTCCAAAACCCGAAGATTTATAATGTCTTCAGTGACAATATAGTTGGGTTTACTACAATGATAGATCTCATCGAAAATATTTCTTGCAATGCATACAATATAACCCGGCATATGTTGGAATCACTCTGACACGGGCCATTGACATACTGACGTTCACTAAAAGAAATCACCAATTAACTAATCATGCGTGGTATAAAAGGTTTCTTTTTATGCCAACAGGTGATGCTATCCATCATTTACTTACTGTTAACTGATTTTTCGAAGAAATGATTTTGTTACTATTTAACTGTGAAGCACTGGAATCAGTGTGTATGAAATATGCCAAGGGCAACCTAGAACAACATAGAATATCATTTTGTGCATCATCAAACTCAAGACAGCCTCTCCATACGAAAACGAGTCAATATACAGAGATTTTTTCACGTGTAAAACTTGAAAATTTCATTCAAAAACATGTTTTTAATATTTTAGGTCAAAACATGTATTATGGGTACACAGGAGAACCGCCTCGACAAGGCGGTACTAACGAGTACCCGCAGTCTATGGTTTGGATCAAAAGCTATTAGAAATAGGTATACTCCTGCGAACCCCAGTTTGACTATGTATGTGGGGTATAAGGGGACAAGTTTAAGGTGATGTATATGTTTATGAAATCTGTCATGAAGCTGTTATAATACTACCGTGCACGTTCTGGTTGGAAAAATCTTAGACACTTTTTTTTTTTTTTTTTTTTTTACAAAAAGCGTTGTTTCGATCTCTGCGAATTGGCTAAATTAAGTCACAATGAAAAGAAGCAGAAAACGTATATATTCCATGTGTGCCGAAAACAAATTTCTTCGACAAGCTTACTAGCTTATGATTACTGTAGGTTCAGAAAGATAATTTGTAATTCACTACTGCTTGTCAAATTTGAAGCCAATGATAAAATATCTTTGGGAAAGATCACACATTTTGCCATGTAAAACTGGAAATCATAGAGATATTTTATTATGTCTAAATACTGGCAGGCAATATCTAAGCAATTTCATAAAGACTAACATCCTTCTAACGATAAACATGAATGATGATAGTTTATAACATTTGGAAATCTTTGTTTCCTCGAATACTTTCTTCTGGAATTTTGTTTATTGTTACTAGCAAAGTAGATCGGTTTGAAACGTAAATGTTGCAATTTCTTTTGTATGCGGGCCACAGCCGAACCTTACTAGTGATCGGCTTCCTAGAGATTTCGGCCTATCCGTCTGCTCGGTCCGGCGTGTTTTGGCTCTATTCGTAAGTTTTGTTTTTCCCATTTACGTATGACTCTAGGGACGAAGATGGCTGCGTGGACAAACCGTTTGAATACCGTCAGCCACATTGCTCGAAGAAGATTGTGTTGCGGTCCCCGTGGCCGGGTGGATACGAGCGCTGAAATTTCATTATAGTGCTCAATCATTCTATAATCTCACCGCTGTGTCTGTCCCGCACGGGGTACACGTGAGACAAGCCAAGTTCTGCCTGTGAGTGTACCAGGTGATTTTTTTTTTCTCGGGACTCTCCTGTTTTCGTCGCACTTACTGATTGAGTCGTCTCATAGCTGAAATAATCTTGAAATAGACATAAAACTGATATTGCGTCATGTACACGAGATATCATATAATGCTCCCTGTCGTTGATCATTCTATGCCGCGCATAATGTACTAAATCTTCGTGTGCAGCAGGTTGTAGGACCCACGATATTTATATTGATATTGACACCTCGATCCAGGAAGTTTCTTGGAAATGGTCGTAAAACAAACGAAAACAGTAAGAACCACAGCAAGTGTCATTATTGAAGCCCAATTATCCGCCTTACGCCTTTGGTTGTGATGTATTCTGTTGGGTGGTCTGAAAACAAGGCAGATATACAGGGAAATATCAGCTTTTAACAGATAGATGCTCAAAAACACAGTGATTTGAGGGTCGATAGCCTTGTTTATAGATCTTACAAAACTCAAAGTATATCCAGGTGTACAACATTTTATGTACGATGTCACCAATGTTAACACCTCCAATCATTAAGGCTGCTGCTGCAAGTTTGCATGCACATGTATATTTATGCTTCTGATGAAGGCACAAGCAATGGGTATCCAGTTCCCACCTAACAGTATAAAATACGTCTTGCAAGTTCAAGTTTTGATATTATGGTGAGATTTTGATCGCAAAAACTAGCCGCCATACAATAAACCTAAAGAGCTATAAGAGAGCCATTATCAGGAACTAAAGTCCTATTGTGTGAGACAACCAAAATGAAAGGCATGATACTTATAAAAAGCAACATATATTGGGAATAATGGTATGGCACGTACAACAAGCAGCTTAAGCATAAACTGCTGGCTGCAATTACTCCCCGTCTGGGATCAAATAAGTTCACCGGTGAAGAATGCAAATATTTGGCCGTATAATATACATCAAAACTAAACATTACCTAGAATAATTCCATCTGGTTACGGAGCAATTTCTTAATTGCCTTTATATTTAGTGTTCTGTAAACCTTAGTTTATTTATGCAGGTCTTAAACGGCTTCAGACATGTGCCAGTACGTTAACATACAGTTTTAGAGATACGGCATTGGTGCATGTTGATGGCTTCGGTCAAAGATTCCGGAAGAAAATGCAGGAAAATTTGAACCGATTGTTGCTGCATTGTGACTAGTTTGCGTATACTAGTATACGATAATAAAGAAATGTTTGCATTACTTTTAATGATCTAATTACATGCTACTTTGAACTTTGGAATGAATTCCATGCACTTGACTTTAAGAACGCTGGGTTTAGCTTAACGTTCATATTAGTTGGGAATAGTTAATATTTTTGAACGTACCCCCAGAAAAGATGAAGATTTCAAAAGAAAAAAAATGATACTTTCAATATTTTGCTCAAAACATTGTTTGTGGTCACATGTTATAACCGCCTCTTCGAGTACCCACAATCTATGTTTAGGATCAAAAATAAGAAAAAAATGAATAACCCTGGGGTTTAAGGGGGTATATATCTCGTGGACATGCTATTATGATGATATGCAGACTCATCCACATCTATGCTGGTTATGTTAGCTTAAAGCATGCGTTTTTTTTTGTTTTTTTGTTTTTTTTTGTTTTTTTTTTTTTTGTTTTTTTTTGCGCATCTCAAATACCAGTGCACAGTGCGTGTGTTGTTAATTTGAAGTTGGAACAAGTTGGCGCTTTGAAAACGAAACCTCATAAACTACTCTTTAGAAGAACATTCCTAGTAATTTCTACGCACGCATGAAAATAGTTCCTCATTCCATAATTGAGCCTTCGCACAAGAAAACCAACAATCTGCATGTGCGAAAACAAAGACGCAGATCAGCTGTGCAGTAACTGCACAGCTGATCAGCGCCTTTGTTTCGTTACAAGGTTAGTACTATCCCTCTTCTTCTTCAATCCGAAATTTCAAGCTTCTGGCCTGCTTCTGTGACTGCACAGGCCGGTTTGTGTCGGAGCTGGTCGGAAGCCCCGAAGACCGGTTTTCTCTCATCGCGGCTCTTTCCTTACCTACCTGCGCTTACTTCACTTTAGTATGCTAATGACGGCAATGAAAACAAGCTTCCAGATTTTACGCATTCCACGTGCAATTAGCGACCTTTGTTGTTTGATGACAACAAAGCATTTCAGAATTGACGGTAGGAATACGCCTTGAAATCCGCTCATTATCGACGTCCTGCATGTAGCGCCGGTTTAATCAGCACCATCAGTAGTTATGGATGCCACCCTTTTAAACTCTATGTGTTTTGAAACACCATCATGGCCTAAAGAGTACGACGCTAACATTGCAAGTTTTGCAACTATATATAATGACTTTCTATGAAGTCCAATGTTTGTGTCAAAACAATTGCAACTTTAGCATGTTTTCTACATTAATGTGGAAGCCCAATGTTATTTTCCTAATCTTAAATAATATGTTGCTCGGTTGTTATTCACGCGCCAGTTCTCAAAACAGTTTTACATGTACTTCATCATCTATCAATGCAGCTGAACTTATTTATTTATTTATTTATTTATTTATTTATTTATTTATATTTCGCTCAAAATTTATTTAATTTCTATTTTCAGATGAACCGTCCCATACAAGTAAAGCCAGCAGACAGCGAAAGTAGGGCAGGTGCGTATTAATATTTTTGTCAATTGACCGGGGTCGTCTCAAAATTATTACCGTACATTTCCAAAAGTTGCTGTTGACCAAACGCGATTTGCACTATCACTCCTCCTACCCTTTAAATCCATAACAAAAATACAAGCATGCGTTCCTTTCACACGCGATTTGTGGAAGCATGCATTCAAAATTAGCCACGTGCATAAAATGTGCGTGCTAATACATGCATCTAGGTCCAAGTGGAAATTGTGAAATTACTAGTTCTGATCTTCTTTTTTTTTGTAATATTACATGACTCAAATGCACAAACAGCTACGACAGTTGTTTTTCATCTTTGAATGATACATATTGAGAGCAAAAGTGGGTCATTCCAGGAAAAGCAGCTCCATTTTAAATGGATGGTAATCGTTAAAACAGGCTCCTTGCGTAAATTCCTAACTAATCAAACGCGTGCTTTGTCATTTCTTCAATTGATTGCATTCGGCCTTTGTAAAACAGGTATACCTTTGTTGCGTTGCCAAGACTGAAATCAGGATAACATGTCCGTGTAATCCCCAACACCCCACTTTTATAAAAGTGAGGATTTACGGTGGAATATCTTTTTTTCTCTTCTTATTTTTTTTTATCCAATCATAGAGAGTGGGTACTCGTTAGAACCTCCTCGGCGAGGCGCTTCTGACGTGTACTAACAATCCATGTTTTAGAACAAAATACTACTAGTATATGAAAGAGGAGTTTAAGGGGGTATTTATGAAACGGACATGTTATCGTGATGTTTATTCAAGAAACAATCAGTAGAATTTCTTTTTTTTTCTGGAAAGTGGAGAAACATGTGCTAAACAGTTTTGAAGACAGGTGCATTGTTTTGTGGAAATTGGGGGTGTAATATGGTTTTGATATAGCGCTTGTGCTGATGTAGATATTAAAAGCAAAAAAAGCTGGTGAAATGCTTTTTTCCGCCAACGAACGGCTTTGGAATCGAATTCTGGTACCGAAGCAGAATGGACACGAGCAGATTTCGCTATCGAAGATATTGATAGGAAAACATCTCCGTGAAATGTATACCCCCTTGAACTCCACTTTTATATAGCAAAACTGGGGTATGCCGGGGTATACCTATTTTTCTTATTTTTGCTCCAAAACATAGATTGTGGGTGAGGCGGTTCTAACGTGTACCCACAATCTATGTTTTGAGCAAAAATAAGAAAAATATCAAAAATTTTCAGCTGAAAATTTTCAATTTCTAAAGCTAAAAAAATCTCTGTTTATTGCCTGGGCAAGTTTTCGTAATGCAAGTGTCTAACATCAACATCCTTAACTCGGATAAGCTTGGCAGAATGCGGCGTGCCATCTGGGGCTATTCTGCTCGCTTAGATCTAGGGAAAATTCATCAAAAAAGTGAATAAAAGTTTAAAACCACTCCAGACTCCCGTAAAAATGAAAGTGGACTCACCCAAATGATAACGATGGGAAAATCCATTCGTCACTTTATATGCATTACGAAAACGTGCCCATATTTAATACAGATTTTTTCTTAGTTGTAAAAAATATAAAAATTCAGAAGAAAATGTTTGATATTTTTTCTTATTTTTGCTCAAAACATAGATTGTGGGTACACGTTAGAACCGCCTCGGCGAGGCGGTTCTAACGAGTACCCACAATCTATGTTTTGGAGCAAAAATAAGAAAAAATAGGTATACCCCTGCATACCCCAGTTTTACTACATAAAAGTGGGGTTCAAGGGGGTATTCACTGCACGGACTTGTTTTTTTTTTTTTACGTGGGTTAAAATTGCCACCCCCTATAAGAAACTGGTCGCTTGGCTGTTTACATGTCCGTTTTACTTTGGCCCACTTACAGCCTCTTATGTAATAGTTAGAGTATGGAGGAGAGGTCAATACGAAAATTATAGACCCGGCACGTGAACAAAGCCGACCGAGCGCAGCGAGGGAGGCTTTAAGTTCACGTGCCGGGTCTATAATTTTCGTATTGACCGATCCCGACATACTCTAACTGACTTATATACTGGCTGCTTTGTTTCGTTATAACAACTGCTATTAATCTTAAGACTGCAAGCCTGTTGGCCAAACCTTGCGCAGCATATTTAGACCAATTATATTCCGCTTAACTTTCTTTTCTCGTGACATGGCATATTAGCCAATCTATCCCACGGACTTATCGAGGTAACTAACTGTGCACGATATTTACATTTCCTCGTGCAATCATGAACAAATAGAACCTTCAAGTAATTTCCCTTTTAAACGTCGTTAAACGTATTGCTTCTATGATAAACGCAAATAATTCAATACCATCTTAGTATGATTTTACATAACTGCATAATGTGCTTAAATTGATAAGCTAGTGTATATGGATCTGTCAAGGGCTAATCTCCTTGCTTGAAAGACAGAGGACCATTTGATGCCCGGCTGTTTTGGGGGAAAACAGCTGGTCAAAAATAAAAATGGGAAGTTCGTTCCTACTGCCAGGTTTCTCATTCAACTCACACTCACACTAACCCTAACCTTCTACTAACAATGGAACCAGGGAGCAAGAGCTATTTTCACACAAATGTATGCGACGATTCGTTTAATATAACTTTTGGGGGAATTGTAAATAAATGAAACTGGAAATTTCGTTTCTTTTCTTTCACAGCAAAGGATTTTAAATACTCTGTAGGAAGAAAATGCATTTAACGACAGAAAGATTCTTAACCACGATTTGCTAAAAAAAAGCTTCCAATCAGGCTTGGAAATATTTAATGTCTTTGAACACGGCGAAAACATTATTTTTGCGGTGCATCTGACCCATTACATAATGTACTTACCTTTTATTGAGTCTAATATAAAAATAACAACGTACGAGTATATCTACAGGAGGACTGATAAGTTTCCCGCCTGATATTAGAGACCGGTGTATAAGTTTCCCGCCGGATATTATACATCGGTGTATAATAAACGGCGGGAAACTTATACACCTACCGCCAAAACTTCCTTTGTTGAGTAGGTGTATATGTTTGTTAGAGACCTGCTCGAAACAAAGGAGCCAGTATATAAAGATAAAAAGGGACTTTTATGTGTAAAGCTAGAGATTTCGTGCTAAAGTTTTTATTATTATTATTATTATTATTGTTATATAACGTCTCAGTCAACAATTTTTCGCTCATGTTGAGACGGAACCAACGCCTCCTGGGTATTAACCAGTTGTGTAGCGAGTTAATGTGTCTTGCTCAAAGTTCATGCAAAAGTAACGTTAGGCTATAATTAGAATTAATCCCAACCCAAACAAGGGACAGTGCAATTAAAGCAAGAAACACACATGAAGACCCTCAATTGTCATAGAAGACTCAGCTAAAATGCTTTCAGATCAGAACTGACAGATGGTCAAAGTAATTGGAAAGCATAAATTCCAAAAGCCTAATTAAGGAATGCCACAAATAGATCAATACATGGCTCCTGCATACACGGAATCTATTTGATCATAGAGGAAATGGGTTTTTTTGTGGGTACAGAGAGGATTAGCGAAAACATTCAAAGCATTACGAAAACTTGGCCATGCAATATTCAGAGAGTTATTCAGCTGCAAAAATTTGAAAATTTCATTACAAAATTTTTGATATTTTTCTTATTTTCTCTCAAAACATAGAGTGTAGGTACACGTTAGAGCCGCCTCGCCGAGTACCCACAATGTATGTTTTGGATAAACAAAAAAAAAAAACGAAAATTATGTTTACCCCTGCAAACCCCAGTTTTCCTATATAAAAGTGGGGTATGATGGGTAATCATTTCCTGATGGACGGTCAGTAATTCAAATGAACTCAATAACAATAAATATTCTCAACTGCTGTGCATTTGTCTCGGATTGTGAGTTGCAAACGGCGGGCTACATGTACTGAGAAACCTTACCATAGTGTTCGCGTGTTGCCATAGTAATCTCATTAGACGGTTGCCATTGCAGCAATGTTTCCTCCAGTCACTATTCTGTGACAGTCAGTCATTCTAATGATCTCAAAGATCAATGGAGCCGCGACGCGAGAAAACCGGTCTTCGGGGTTTCCGACCAGGTCCGACACAAACCGGCCTGTACAGTCTCAGAAAAGAGCTAGAAGCTTGAAATTTCGGATTTAAGTAGAAGAGGAAATATACTATCCGTGTAGCGAAAACAAAGGCGCTGATCAGCTTCGCGGTTACCGCGAAGCTGATCTGCGCCTTTGTTTTCGCATAGGCAAAAATCCGGTTTTCTCACGATGCAGCTCAATGAATACATGCTTAATTGGGTCGAAGTGGAACAAAACCTACACAGTACCATGCCAATATGATACGGTATGGTATGTGTCGTTGTTTGCGTGTTTGCAAATTGTGTCGTAATTTGATACATTCAGCATACGTATTTGAATTCCTTCGCCAAGATGCCGTCTTTGTACGTCTTTATATACTATTTGTTAAACATTCGTTGTATTTTGGGTTCCAACACGTTCCTGGCCGACTTAAACGCAACCCCTTTGTATGGCAAGGAAGTCTGCAATTAGTCTGTTCGAACATTGACGTTTGCTGCATATATACTTTAGATACACTTAATCGCTTTATGTCACTGAAAAAAAGTGTTTTCAATCTCTATCATCTTCTTTAAGGGACATTAGACTTGCCATAAAACAGACGTTTAATCAGAAATCACAAAAGGAAAAAAGGAGTATCAACAAGAAAAACTAATGAACATGGACGCTTAACTCCTATCAGCTAAAATTAAAAGCTTTATGTCCCGGTGATTCGGACGACACAAGCTTCAAAGCAATTGCTATTGACAGACTTTGAATGTTTTAACGGAAATGTGGAAGCTACATGTGGCTCTCCAAACCCCCGTTTGATTCACTGTGTTATTATCACGGTACGAATGGCCCTTTCCAACGTTCTGGCTTGACAGAAAGCTTGGGTTCTTCAGAAAGTTGTCCTGAAAGTTAGGCTGCGTGAATGTCCAATATGAGCCGCTGCATGTGAAAACAAACAATCTGCATGGGCGAAAACAAAGGCGCAGATCAGCCTCGCAATAACTGCGAAGCTGATCAGCGCCTTTGTTTTCGCTACACGGACTGTACTTCTGGCCTCTAACCATCTTTTGTGACTGTACAGCCCTGTTTGTGTCGGACCTGGTCGGAACCCCAAATTGTTGGTTTTCTCATGCACAGGCTCATATGATAATTCCAAGAACGCATCGTAAATGCTTAAATGAGCCGGGATGCAAGAAACCCGGTCTTCGGGGTTTCCGACCAGGTCCCACACAAACCGGCCTGTACAGTCACAGAAGCAGACAGGAAGCTTGAAATTTTGGATATAAGTAGAAGAGGGATTGTTTTAGCTGTGTAGCGAAAGCTAGAAGAGGGATTGTTTTAGCTGTGTAGCGAAAGCAAAGGCGCTGATCAGCTGTGCAGTTACTGCACAGCTGATCTGCGCCTATGTTTTCGCATAGGCAAAAATCCGGTTTTCTCATTATGTCGTAAACCTGATTGTATCAACATTTTAGATTCTCCCATGGCGAGAACTTAACTGTGATCCTATCTATACACGATAAATTATAAATGAGACCCCAATTTACCTGACGTGATTCGTTCTCGCAGACAAGGTTTTACGACATTCTGTCATACAAGCATCAATCTGACATAAGGGGGTCCCCGGGAGCGCGGTGGCGTAGCGACATCGGACTCCGAATCGAGAGGTCCTGGGTTCAATCTCCACTTACGGTACCGTTTTGTGCTCTTGAGCAAAATGCATTAACTCAGAGTACTCGTTGAAACAAAGGACGCAGTGGTTCCGTCCCGACATGCCTGAAATCGTTGACGTGGACGTTAAACCGTTTCCTTGGCATTACCAGTATTAAATGGGAGTGAGTGAATATGTCTCGTTCAATGACACAACACGGTGAGCCCCAGTGGGGATCCGACCTAGGATCTCATCATTCGACACTAGGCCACCGCGGAGTGTTTCAAACAATTTTACAATTTTTCTTTCTCCGAAAATCCGTACTTAGGTTTTGCCGGGACGAGGCACCTGAATCTTCTTTTCTATTCAGATTCATACGTGTACTAAACATCCTCTTTTCTGTCATCGTTCAATAAAATGAGGACAAAGGGCCGACAAAAGTTTAACACACCTTTTAACTTTTCACACAATGTCAGATTTAACATTTTCACCTGAGTAAATTCAAAAACACCTGCCCTTACCTGTGAAAATCACAACATGGACTCGCCCAGGTAATCTGAATCGCTCGAGCGCTCAATAACCTACCGGTGATATCGTTATCTGACAAGCACCTATGAAGTGTGACCTGGCGCGTGCCGGGCACGCGACAAAATCTTATTGGCTCGTGGCTCTATGGGAGATTTAAAATATTGAAAAGCTTTGACGACGGGGCATAATATTGACATATACATTATGATCTCATCATTTGAGCCGCATCGTGAGAAAACCGGTCTACGGGGTTTCCGACCAGGTCCGACACAAACCGGCCTGTACAAGCTCAGAAAAGAGCTAGAAGCTTGAAATTTCGGATTGAAGAAGAAGAGGAATTGTACTATCCGTGTAGCGAAAACAAAGGCGCTGATCAGCTTCGCGGTTACCGCGAAGCTGATCTGCGCCTTTGTTTTCGCCTAGGCAAAAATCCGGTTTTCTCACGATGCGGCTCATTTTAAGTGCTGCATAATGTTTAAAGATTATTAATGAATGCAACGTGGATCATTGGGTGCGTTTAAATTAATGAAATTATTTTTGTGTTCATTTTAGGGTTAAAATCTATAGTAACAAAGGCACTCAAAATAGGAATTTAAACCAATTATGGAAATCTAAAAGATATCGCTCATTATACAGAGAAATCCAGCGTATTTGACTGAATGCAGGCGACATTTGTCAAAGCTTCGTCCGCCTGGTCAATTAAATTTTGCAACAAGATGCATTCATGTAAACGAGTCAGCCTTTGGTTGAACTGGTTTCAAATTTTCAAGCTTTCGGCATTAAGATTGCCGGCGGCCGGGCTCGATCAACAGCAAAATAATCGTTATGCTCAAATCAAGAATGTATTTCAACGTCGTCATCAAGAAACATGTCCATGAAATGTATACCCAAACTTAATAAAAGGAAACCGAGGTTAACAGGGGTATACCTATTATTTCTTATTTACAGGGGTATACCTGTTATTCAGTCTTATTTCTTATTCATGCCTCGGCAATGCGGTTCTAACGTGCACCCACAATCGATGTTTTGAGCAAAAATATTGACATTTTCATTTTCTATGCTGAAAAAAAATCTCCAGTGTATAATTATTATCAAAATATCAGAAAACAGCATATATGTACATTTTAAAATGAAGTGGTGGAGGGACCCACCCCTACGGACAAAACTTGAATACTCACATCCGTGTATTTACACAAAACGAAAACATATTTTAATATTTACAAAGCAAAACGAATAATAATAACTATGTAGGCAGCACACCTGCCATACTCAATATCTTGTTGACATTGGAGCAAACAAAGAGTAATTGAGCCTCGACGCGAGAAAATCGGTCTTCGGGGTTTCCGACCAGGTCCGACATAAATCGGCCTGTACAGTTACAGAAGCAGGCTAGAAGCTTGAAATTTCGGATTTAAGAAGAAGAGAAATTGTACTATCCGTGTAGCGAAAACGAAGGCGCTGATCAGCTTCGCGGTTACCGCGAAGCTGATCTGCGCCTTTGTTTTCGCCTAGGCAAAAATCCGGTTTTCTCACGATGCGGCTCAATTTATTCCATTTATCTGCAGCCAATATTTGCTTTTAACCGATTTCCAAACACATTACGAAGATGACCTTTTTCGATAAAAAGGGGGCAGGATCGATTATCGTCACTTAACCAAAGCACAGCTTGCAGATTAAAATCCTTTTTTAAGGATCTTCTGTTTTGTTGAGTTTCACCTTGGGTTTAGTACGTAGTGAAAACTTTTAGATTTATTTCAACGGTGTATGTGTGTGTTTCGAGTCCTGCTCAGACCAGCACACATATATACAAAACTTCGCCATGAATTAAATATACCGACTGAAAAGAGACGTGACGATGGCCGCCAATCAAGCCCACGTCTAAATCAGGCTACTGAATAGTCCCGTCAGGCAACGACTAAAACTACCGAGATCTATAGGTATCATACAAAATCTTAAAAAAAAAAAATAAATAAAGAATGTTCTTGATGTTCAAGCTTGAATTCGGGACCGCTTGCAATCCGCCACACAAGCGCCATCGCTATAGAGCACCCACACCATAGGGCCCACAAGATGCTACAACCTTCCATCAGAATAGCATGTGCGTGACATGTATACCCCCATAAATCGCCATTTTTATATAACACTGAAAACTGGGGTTTGCAGGGGTATACCTTATTTTCTTATTTTTGTTCCAAAACATACATTGTGGGTAGTCGTTAGACCTCGGCGAGGCGGTCCAACGTGTACACACAATATATATTTTGAGTGAAAACATTAAAAAATAATTTTTTTTCTGATGAAATTTTCAGTTTTTACAGCTTAAAAAACTCTGTATATTCCATGGGCATGTTTTAGTAATGTCCCCTCTCGCTGAGGTTATTTACATTTCGGCGGAACCTACAAAGCACTGCGGCAGGTGTAGAACATATTCAAATAATCTCCTTGAAACCACTTGGACAGGGCCACCATCTGTCATAACGGCGTGGTTCAGAAGAAAATCACCGAATTTGATTATGTACTTTCAAATTAATGATAACGGACAATAACGGATTTCACACCGGTACGACAGATGGCTGGTATCCGGTGGCTTTTGAAACTGAGAAACCGCATATGAGCTACGGCGGGTGTTCTCAGTACCGTGACAAACGCATTGCTCATCCAAAATCGTCTTCGTAAAGCTATGCGCATGGTATACACCTATATACGTATTTCACCTTACCAGCTACTCATTATCTTTAAATATGGCCACTTTTGAAATTTTCTTGATCATGTTGATACTTTCGACATTGTTCAAAACCTGTTTGTCAGCCTGATTTAACATCAGCGACGGCGACGACGACGATAGAAAACAATAAATTGATAAAGACAACACACATCTAGCAATGCAGTAGTCGACATGATAAATTATTTCGACATGATTGAGCACATCGGTCGATAGAAATTCCGAATAGCAAAAAGTGCGTACCCAAAGCAAAACTAAATGCATCGTTTAATTGGTGGCTCCTGGACAATGGCTTTGTTTTGGCATGATTAAATAACCTAAATAATACCTTGTCATATCAACGCTAGTTGACAGATTGGGGAAAATAAATGAGCCACTGCATCAGAAAATCAGCAGTCTGCTTATGCGAAAACAAAGGCGCAGATCAGCTGTGCAGTAACTGCACAGCTGATCAGCACCTTTGATTTCGCTACACAGATAGTACAGTCCCTCTTATTCTTAAATGCAAAATTTCAAGCTTCTAACCATCTTCTGTGACTGTACAGTCCGGTTTGTGTCGGACCTGGTCGGAAACCCAAATTGTTGGTTTTCTCATGCAAAGGCTCAAATATCAGATGATTATAAAACTGCAGATTCTTCTGTTGCCACCGTTTTTGTATGCTACAGTAAAGTAACCACAGTCATTCCCCAATTTCCTTTGTCTCTATCAGGAGCGTGTCTCACCTGTCCACCATTTTGTCTATTTTCATTATGTCGCGTGCGGAACACTTCGGCACCTTTCGCACGTTCTGTCTGACATTTCCCCAAATTACCACAAATTAACCACAAGTGTCGAAAATGCGCACAATGTCAAAATAGAAACCGATAATATGCGACAAGTAATGAATCTGTTTAACAATACTTAGGGTCAGAAATTTCAAAAGAGGATAACAGTATTGGCAGATGGTCAATATAATTGCATTGGTCGCGTGCCTTATTATCTTTAAACGGTAAATTCTGCAGAGATACCTTATGAAAACATCGTGTTATTGATCTGTAAAGATACTTCACGAGGAAAAACCTTTACATGTAAGGGGTCCTAGGGACTATCCCCGTATACAAGCAAATGACAATGTTATAACCAATGCCTCGTAAGCGATTGGCCATATTTGCCAAGGAATCAAAATGTCAAAGTACAGTAGCAGATGAACCACGCCTAGCCAACACCATTGGACAAATGCTCTTGGGAAAGAAAGGGAAAACATGAAACTAAACTTACATGTAAATAGGGTCACTGCATGACGAGACTTTAATAGTCGAAACCGCGATATGGCCCACCCCTTTCTCAATAATGTTTTCGCTGCTCTTAAAGGATCTAAGTTTAAATTTTTATTAAATCTCCACCACACTCTGTTCATGTTCATTTGTTTTTATTGAGGTGCAACGTCCCTGTTAACAGTTTTTCAGTCATGTCGAGACGGAGCCACCCTTTCCTGGTATTAAGTAGTACTCTGGGGAGTTAACGACAATTTTTCGCTCCATTCAATCCTCAGCATTCATACATCATTACGAAAACATGCCCATATGATATACAGTAATTTTTTTCAGGTCAAAAATCGATAATTTTCAGAGGAAAAATTTTGATATTCTTCTAATTTTTGCTCAAAACATAAATTGTGGGTACACGTTAGAACCGCCTCGCCGAGGCGGTTCTAACGAGTACCCACAATCTATGTTTTGGAGCAAAAATAAGAAAAATAGGTATACCCCTGCATACCCCAGTTTTACTATATAAAAGTGGGGTTTGAGGGGGTATATATTGCACGGACATGGTTTCCTGATGTGGACATAATAGGGCACCAGTTTCAAATAGGAATTATTGATTCACGTTAACGACAGAACACTTCTTATCATAATATAAATATTAACAATGCCATTAGTTGTCATTGTCAGAAACCTGTGTCGCATTCTGATTGTTGGGACTGATAAAAGAGCCACGTGATTGTAATTTCCACCTTTTTCTATGTAGCGAACAAAGGCGCAGATTTGCTGGACAGTGTCAGTTACTGCGCAGCTGATCAGCACCTTTGATTTCGACACACAGATAGCCCAATTTCTCTCTTCTTCCTAAATCTGAAATTTGACATCTCTAGTCTCCTCCAATGGTTATACAGTCCGATTTTTGTCGGACATGGTCGGAAAAAGTTGGAAACTAATTTTTTCGAGTTGTGACTCTGATAATAGAAAGATGTGTTGACATTGTCGATAGTGTATTGGCATCCATTGTCAGATTTGAACAAACTGGTCTCTGGCATCATAATCCTAAGTCGGAGGCGTTCTGCCATTTACTGTATTCTCGGTTTTGCAAACAGGCGTTGTGACAGTCGCTTTTGCCTTTCACTAGAAAACATTTAAGATTCAGGCCAAGAACAAATGGCTTCAGTGTGACGCATACATGTACGTCAAACATGGCGTCAATAAGTAGACCGCGGCGTGTTTCTTATAATGTTTCACCCGGCTTTCTCAACTATTAAAACGAGATATGATATTTACATGTATATTGAGATGAAATACTATATCTCGTTTCTTCGGTTGCGCGTAACTGTTCTTAACACTTTCAAAACAATTCAATAATCGCAGACCATCATAAGCCTTAAACAGTTTCCATTGCCTCCAGTAAAATGCATACTGCCAGAGAATTTCGCATGCAACATGCAGCCAAGGTCTTTGAAATTATGATTAATATTGAGTCATGTCTATGACGACCTCTATTGAAACATTTTCAATAGACCCAGAATCGATCACTCCCGATCAATCAACCTACAAACTATGTGCATTACTCGGCGCCATAGCTCAATCGGTAGATTGCACGATTCTTTACGAAGCAGACCCGAGAGTGATCCGCTCACGTCTGCCACATTTTGCTCAAGAAGGTTACGGTCATGAAAATATTTCTATAACAATTCTTCTCCCATTTCCACTGATTCGAGAAGAAACTTTGTCAGTTAGTAGTAAAAGAAATGTGCACTTGATACCGGTAACATGTCTCTGAGAGGTTTGTCCAAAAAGCCCGTGTGGCTATGATAATTTTAATGTCTCAACATGACATTAGATGTTTGCGTTGGACATAAAACATTAAACCAACCAACCATGTTCGTCATGTGTGGTAGATGTCCCTGTAACAGGTAATCATACATAAAGAATAAAGTGAACCTAGAAATTCAATGTATTAGTCAAATGGAAAATTACAACCAAGAGATTAGAACGATTGCATGACGCACATTACCATTTTCGCTTCCCGACAGGAACACGGAAGATTGCATTCGAGATTTTTGTTCATAAATGGAGCTGCAAAATCTGCGCAGGGTTGGAGTTCGCCAAAGCCTTGTAATTTCTAGAAAAGTACAACTCGCGTCATAGTTCTTGGCAGCAAAAGACGAGGTAGGGACCGGCAACCATAGCTCTTTTCGTGGACTGCACGTGGAAAACGTTCATCTTGCAGAGATAGGTTTTGCGGCCACTGCATGACGTAATTTATCTTGTATTGAACCGTCAGAAAAGGGAAAAACAACTTCTTTCAAGAATTCTATAAGCCTATTTTATTGGAATTTCAATTCAATTCCAACTTGTTAGAATTCTTTGATTTTCTGTGAGTCATCTAATCCGTGTCACGATGATGCTTAGTTCCGTGATTATTACCGACAAGGTTCTGCATAGGCTGGATGCCTCCATTACTCGAAAGATTTTATTATCTCCTCAGGCGAAAATTGAAAAGAACTGAAAAATCGAATTTTCACATCTCCAATTAAAAGGAAAATTGCTTTGATAAAAGTTATCCATAAATTATTTCCAATTGAATTTCGTCTAGCGTATGATTTTGTAAAAGAAGACATGTCTTGTTGCCTAGCAACAAATGTCGTCATCGCAACGAGAACATGTGCGGGCAGCCATTTTCTACCTGTGAAATTATAGATGTTGTCGCCTCGTTTCAATTATGGTTTGTTGCGTTTGATTGTGAAGTAATAAGTGTAAATTATCATATTAGAGAACGTGACAAGCGAATTGAAAAAAATATTTTTATCCTTTTTGAACTCGGAGAACAAACGTAACTATGCTGAAGTCGGCGGCCGTCGATACTTTAGCACAAAAACAGAGCTGAGTACTAAAGTAACACTCAACAAATATGGTACAAAAATAGACAATTACTTGGACACCATAAACACCATGAAACCGTCTGAATGGCGACTTTGTTCTTTTTGTTTTTTGTCTTGGTGTTTAAAAAAATTTTGTGCTGATCTTTGCCTACTTGTACCTTTTTGTGGGTTTGCATAAGCTGCCTATAGAATTAGATAGTTTTATTCTGAACCTCGTACAGGGTAGTTCTCTAAAAATTGATATGCTTATATGCTCGTGTGTCATTAAAATGACCCCAAATGCAGACAAAAGTTCTATAATTCTCTCTTATTCCTTGTGAAACTTTCAGTGGTCGTACATAAGTATGTGCCAATACATGTATTCCTGCATACTAATGGTCATAAAACAGGATTAGACATTATAGTAATGAATCTTGCATTTCAGAGCAAAAAACGCCCATATTTGCTTTTAATACAAAGCGCCGAATGAGACTCAGGGGCTGTATATTATTATTTCTATTTTTATTGCGCTTTCAAAGTAGCGTTCTAGAATTGACAAAAATTCCAACATACATTTATAGCAGTTGTTGTAATCTTACAGCTTTAAATGGTTTCAATATCTCCTCAGTTTTGGTTTATAAGACGACTAGTTTTAGCACAGACTAATAATGAGGAATCTTATTTACTTTTGAATTTATTTTTATAGAGCGAGACCCGGCAAAGCACGGTAAGATGACGTCATCGTTAGCACGTGATTTTATTTTACTACACGCTTCAGTGATTCGTTTTGATGATTTTATTACATTACCTCCCACTTTTTGAATTTTATTGTAGTGAAAACGGAGCAACAAAGTGAATGTCGGAGTGCTTTGAAATAAAAATACTTATTTTATTGGTCTTGAAATTAAAAATGAAAGATAGACAGGGACATATCTCGTGTTTTGGCACAAAGGAAAATGAATGTAAAAAAAAACTCCGTTTTCCTGCATATTATTTTGTCTTTAAAGAACTTATTTGTGTAATGTTTACTCAGTGGGTCCGGCAGTATTTTAATGCCATCTTCATTCCATTGTGCGAATGCTGCACAACACACACCGACACTTCGCCGTTGTAATACATTTATTTTCATATTTTAGATCCTACATTTTTTCCTATACTTTATTGTCGTTGTTTCTTTTTTCTACAATTATGACACTATAGTAGCAATATTGTATCACATTTTGATTTTTATCAATTTCATTTTTACGTTCATTTTTACTTGTTTATTAAATAACTATCCATGTTGTCCTCTCTGTAAATGTGTTGTTATTTTCTTAATCTGTTTTCTAGTTTTAGAACGTATTTTAAATCTTTACGTTATCAAAAAGGTGATGGGCAACCACAATGATTCGGAACGTTGTTTAAACTCTTGCCTTTGACATTTTTTTCGCAGAAAATTGTTGTGTGGAGGACGATAGGAAAATTATTTTCATGTCAAAACCTTGATCTTAGTTTATCCTAAAAGGACCTGCAAAAAAATTTGAAAAACCGCCAGCAGATAAAGTTTAAATAGCCAAAATGAATTTTGAATAGGGATTTTGCATTAGCAAGGGAGATAATCCATGATCATGTATGTGGATACTTTTCAAACTTTTTTACTTGACCACGAACATTTTGTCTAAGGTAAGTCATTTGTGTGTCATTTTAAAATGATTTTGAGCAAGCATAATTTTTGGCGGGATAATATTAGCCTCCCCTTCATGAGATTTTACACAGAAAATCCCTATTCTATTCAAAAATGTTTATGTTTTTGACCATAACATTTTTTATTTGTCGACCGATTTTCAAAATTTTGCTGCACATTTTGCGACAAACTAAATGCTCCATTGTGACATGGCAATATTTTATCTAGATTTTAACAGATGCAAAATATCTGCGAAGAACCATTATCAGGCACTAGGAAACACACTTAAGTTGTTAGTGCGTCGGGCTCCGATCGACAGGTCTGGGCTTCGAACACCCACCATGGGAAGTTTGATGATATGTTTCCAAGACCATTGTTTCCAAGATTTGACATTTGTTACTGGGCGCTTCTTCCAGTGCCTATAGAACTGGTCGCTTCGACCGTTTCTCGGTTTGGGGAATTCGTACATGACCCAAGTCATGACCGTTGACATTTGAGTCGCATCTTGAGAAAACAAACATTTTACTTATGCGAAAACAAAGGCGCAGTAACTGCGAAGCTGATCAGCGCCTTTGTTTTTGCTACACGTATAGTACAATTCCTCTACTTTCTAAATATAGAAAGTGCTTGTACAGCTCGATTTGTGTCCGACCGGTACGGAAACCACATTGTTGGTTTTCTCATGACAAGGCTCATTTGTTGACATGCATGTGTTTGCTGCTGAGTGCAAAAACGAATTCAATGTCAAAACTCCCAATATGAACTGAATAAGGGGTATGACAAACTTACAAATCATTCCAATAATACGCCATCATTTTTTGTGACACAATGTTAGAGACAATGTCTGGTTCGATTTTAATGTGCCATGTATCAGCTTATCATCTACGTTTAAATATGTCTACTCTATTGATGATTACTCTATTGCGTTAGGATTTTGTTTGGTTGTTTTCCGACAGACCGTTCGTCCGTTTGTTTGTTTGTTTGTTTGTTTTATAACTGAACACAGTGATCAAATCAATGCGTTGGAAAGTTTGAGAGGCTGTTCAATGCACACGAACGTACCAGACTGAGCAACTCGTAGTATAATGACCATAAGCCATTATGATGACCGTTTGTATGCCATCATATACATGCACGGTTAAGATGCAGAAGCGTCACGTCAAAATTTTGCAGCGATTGCATTTAAAGCTTTTTATCATAACCCGTTTCTCTACTAAACAAGAGAATTTCGTGAAATGTTTCTAAGAGACAATATGTACAACAACGTTTATTATATGATGTACGGCAGACGTTCGCTTTTATTAAAAATATATACATCATTACGAAAACTTGACCATGTTTTTTTTTTTTTTTTTTTTTTTTCGTTGTAAAAAATGAAAACATTCTGTGGATTTTTTTTTTGTTGATATTTTTGTTATTTTGCTCAAAACATAGATTGTGGGTACTCGTTAAAACCGCCTCGCCGAGGCGGTTCTAACGAGTACCCACAATCTATGTTTTGGAGCAAAAATAAGAAAAATAGGTATACCTCTGCATACCCCAGTTTTACTATATAAAAGTGGGGTTCAAGAGGTTATTCATTGCACGGACTCATGGTTTCCTGATGTGTAAAACGTGATGAAGACGTCTCCCAAACTATAACGCATAAAAGACGTCGCCGTCAACAAAGCGTATGATTCATTGCAAGAACGGTTTATTCGGGGTAGTATACCCACAGCCCATAGTAGGATTGCATTTACACATATCATTTTAATTCACTGGGAACAAAGGCCATGTGCGAAGACCATCTGTCTTCAATAATTGTCACGCTATTTTGTGTTTTGTGTCTGTGTTTTTTGTGTGTAAAATCCAATTTCTTTGTTCCATCTTACGTTGAACACATGTTTCTTTCATGAATGATTAAAATCATTTTGATATGCGCGGCATGTTTTCAACTTATACAGCATTGTTTTAAAATGAATGTCCAGTTTGCAGAATAGGCAGTAGTCTCATTCAACTCGAATGTACGCGACTACAATGTATTTAGATTTTATTTTCCTGTCCCATATACATGTATGCTTAACGTCCCATTCAACATGTTTCAGCCACGTAGGAATGAATTTCTTTAGACGCGTGGGAGATGTAAGTCATGGGTGAAGAGAGGCAGTGCATGTCATGAAGTCTATGCATTCGGATACACTTCGGCCATGGCCTTGTGTTCGTGGCGATGATGCCGGATGGTAAAACTGAAAAATAGTCGCCAGTCATTCTGCGCACATCTGACTTTATTTATTTATTTATATATTTATTTATTCACATGTATTTATTTTTATTTAAAAAGCCAATGGGAATGTCGAATTGCAGGATGAAAATCACACTGCAGTTAAGATATTTGCTTGTACGTGTATAACACTTTGATATACAAGTATATTTTTCATGCTTTACCTTTTTCTTCCATTTTTATTGTGATTTGGGGACAAGAGGTCATTTAAACATTTCGAAAAGAATTAAGCAGCCGCCGTCGTGTACAAATTCAAATTTAGTACAAATCGTCTAAACACAAAAACCACACACGAAAATACAACAAAAGAACCCCCGAAATTAAATCTCCAATTTTCCATTCATAGACGAGTCTACTTTTCCGATAGGGTTTTCAGCTAGCCTCTTTGTGATTGGCAGATTTTTCTACGAAACCGCGGCTCGTTAACTCAATAATAGATTCGCGTTCACACAATCTCGTCTGCTACTGTATAGAAGACGCGTGTGTTTAGATTTCAGATAATATCGGGTGTATAAATAGCTTCGGCACTACTCGCAGACGACAGATAGAAAAGAGTTCGTTTGGTGTCGTAATTTCGGTGTTGTGTGTGAGAAATTATTCTGTGTTGTGGCTTCACACTGTATATATTATAGGCATTTACTCGTAGAACTGCACAAAAATGGTTGCTGGAGGTTCGTAAAATTTTAATTCCTTATTTTTGTTCTAACCCTAATGTGGAATTTATTGAAAATTACTATTTTATTTTGGACTAAGAAACAAAGAAGAAAGTTTACTATATTTTTCGTGGAAAATATACACAGAAATATTCTTATAAAATGTGAATTAGTCATCTATCAAAATCATTGGAATTTCATTTGAATTTCAGCATTTGGATTGTCTCAATAAATTATGTGGAAACTAAATGCATTTCAGTTTGTGTTTTTGTTTCTTTAACTTTTTCTTTCGTACATTTGTTTACAACAGCAAAGTGCTGAAAGACTTTGGAATATACACAAATATTTATCGTAGACTTTCATACCCAAGCATTGCTAACATTTTATAACTTTGTATCATTTCATATTGCTTGTGAATTTGAT
This sequence comes from Rugalucina vietnamica, assembly GCA_964017185.1. Taxonomy (NCBI): domain Eukaryota; kingdom Metazoa; phylum Mollusca; class Bivalvia; order Lucinida; family Lucinidae; genus Rugalucina; species Rugalucina vietnamica. The sequence goes on from OZ024885.1 coordinate 11,646,374, forward strand.
AACCTATGTATTCATTTATGCGAATGTACTAACACCTAACGGTTATTATAAAAGTATCCTATCCATATTTGAACATTTCTAACTCTTATTCTAACAGTTATAATCCATGGAAGTCTATATTGACGTGTTAATGTGTATCTCATTGTTATAAAGATTTTATACAATTGTTGCTAATATTTACTTAGTTATTGTTTGTCTCAATGACAAAGACCTGTCGATTGGTCATTGATTGATACTGCTACAAATAATACAAATAATCGAAGACTTTTAGGACTACTATAAATATTACTATTCCCTTTTCGCTGAATTTACTAGACAGGGATGCTCATGTGCCTGAACGTGTGACGGTTAACCTTTAGGGTCGTGTTACTGCGAAGAACATCGATGGGTCTCTCTCTCTCTCTCTCTCTCTCTCTCTCTCTCTCTCTCTCTCTCTCTCTCTCTCTCTCTCTCTCTCTCCACTCAGACATAGAAATCATAGTTAATGATGCTAATCACCTGTTTTATAAACCATATCATTCTTATCAGCCCTAATCTCCTGCTTATCAGTAGTGTAAACAATCTCCTTTCACCAAATTACGAGACAGGTGAAATGGTAATCAGTGTCAAAAATGCAGAAAACCCTCTGTTTCCTTCCAGTCCCTTCAACTTTGTGGCTTTAACAGCTAAAATAATGTCTAAATTGCATTTTTATTGAGAGTGTCGCGGAAAAACTGAATCGGAAATCGGTGAATTCTTGACCTTAGAGGTGGGAACGGGCCCGTTTCCCGAGCCGCGATTCACCTCAATATTGCCTCTGATTTAACTACCGTGGCAGAAAGGTTGGTGGCATTTTACAGATTTCGGAAATTTTAAAGATATGCATGTGTAGTCTTTGAACTCCGTAAAATTTTGATTATATGTCCATATGTTTTTCGAGTTGCCATATCAGTTATGTTTGCAAGGACTGTGTGCATTGTGCGGTCATTTGTTTTTTTGCCTAAACACCACATAGAAACTGTCTTGACTATGGCTGTCACCTCGACAGAAGGCCCTGTCTCATTTGTACGAGTATTTGTACATGTGTGTGGATACTTTTTGAGCATGTAGTTCATTTTAATATTGTTCTCTGTACCCCTTTGTGAACAAATATGGCCGCTTCTTTGCTACAGCAATCGCCATGACACAAGACGTTTAAATTTACAATATCAATCCAAATCGACACAGCCCCTTTAACATCTTTTTGAACAGCTGTTTCATATGAGAATTTAACACACTATTTTCAACACAGAAATTAACAAAGAAACGGCCCCTAATAATAGTTCAAGCGTGAACTGCAGCATGAAATGATTAAATTTAGTAGGCAGGCGAGGTCATAAACTTTGCAGTCATCTTTCAATGAAACTATCTTAAATAGTTTGGCGCCTCGAAAAGAAAGTGTTTCTTTTACACTATTAGTTTGAAGTTCAGGGGCATGTAGTATGCACAATTAAACACCATCCTAATAAAAAGTTATATAATACAGTATTTTCGCAAAATTCAGCAAAATTGATTTGTGTTTATTTTCACTTTCATTGTTTTTGGATATGATGATGGGCGTTTCTGCAAGAAAATATCTTTGAACGAAACCTGGCACACACTCTTTCTAAATCATTGTCTCACCAGGAAAACATGTCCGTGCAATGAATACCCCTTAAACTCCACCTTTATACAGTAAAACTGGGATATGCAGGGGTATGCTTATTTTTCTTATTATTGCTCCAAAACATACATCGTGGGTACTCGTTAGAACCGCCTCGATCTATGTTTTATGCAAAAATGTTAAAAACAAAATTTTTACAGCTGAAAAAAAAATCTCTGTATATTACATGGGACATTTTTTCGTAATGTCATGTCAATAGCCATAGAAAACATTGACAGTGACGAGGCTTTGCCGAGCTCCGACTAATATTTAAGGCGGGAAGATACTTATCAGAACGAATAAAACTCCTAGGGAGATGATTTGGCTTTAATCTATGATTTTTATCAGTATATCAAAATAGTTTGTGATATAGTAAGAGATATGCTAATCGTGGGAATTTATTTCATTCATAAAAAATGTTGTTTATAAAATATAGTAGATATCCTTTTAACAACAAAGAAAGTGCAATATGATTTGTACCCCCCCCTCCCCGCAAATGCAATAGGAATTATCAACCACGGGCTCCTCTTAACAGGGCGTTAGGAAGGGGACTAGAGATTAACAAAATTACAGATTCAGAGATTTATGATTTACAATACATGTGTGTCGGGCGAAGTACATGGTATTCATACAGATGCATTGCGACTTTCTATACAAGTTGTCGATAATAATAATAATAAAACGACAATTTTATGACCCTTAAACCAATTTCTTTCCTTTCACACCGACACCCGTCCAGAAAAATAATAAAAGGAAAAGAAATCTGACGAACCCACCGCTTTAAACTGTGTAATATTCAAAAATAGGGCGCCACTTTTCAGTTTTTGTGACAGATGTAAAATTCATCAACAAAGCGGCTGAAGGAGCTAAAAACATCCCTTTTTAACCCGACAAACAATTAGCTGACCCGTCTCCGGGGCTTCTAAACATTATGAGCCACTGCATTGGAAAACAATCAATTTGCATAGGCGATAACAAAGGCACAGACCAGCTTTGCGGTAATCGCGAAGCTGATCAGCGCCTTTGATTTCGCTACACGGTTAGTAGAATCCCACTTCTTCTTAAATCCTTAATTTCAAGCTTCTAGCCTTTTTCTGTGACTGTACAGGCTGGTTTGTGTCGGACCTGGTCGGAAACCCAAATCGTTGGTTTTGTCATGCAAAGCCTCTTATAAAGGGACTTGCGCAGTTTGGCCCCTAGCGAACAAAAAAGTGTGAAAATTGGTGATCTGATTAAAAATCAGCTGTCACTCCAGACTCAAATTTCCGCCAAAAACTGGGACAAAATCTGCACCCGTCGGTTATTTGAATTGAATGAAAATTGGGCCGAATTCATGTGTGTGAAGTTTGTCGCAAGAAAATGTACTTACGGCTGACATATGTGAGAAAATGACGTCCGACCTAGCAGTTACATAGTAGCCCTCACCTTTTCGATGAGAAATGTATCTTCTATAAATCCGCGCGTTCAATGATTTATCATCTTTGTTTTACACACTGTCCAAGACACTATTATCCATGACCAGACTGAAAAATTGTATTATTATAATATATTTTGATTATGATCATTTGATAGGCAATAAACTTTGAACTACGCTGTGTTGAATCCAAAGTTTCATGGACACCTTGCTAAGTTTTTGAAGATCAAATGTATCTTGTTCAAGGACACAAACGGGCTGCAGTAGGGTATCCCCCTCCCCCGCCCCCCACCCCACTCACTTTCCGACCACTTGAGCTGGAGTCAGACGTTCTACAACTGAGCTACCGTTCTCTCCCTTGTTCATTTACACAATCGTAATGGCATTTCTATTGGTTTATTATAAATGGCATTTAACATGCACATTACGCATATATCGCTGGCCCCTGACATGACATGGTATATTAATCAAATTGAGATTATAGATCTACATGTATTGGAAAACCAACAATCTGCATATGCGAAAACAAAGACGCAGATCAGCTTCGCGGTAACCGGGAAGCTGATCAGCGCCTTTGTTTTCGCTACATGGGTAGTACAATCCTTCTTCTTCTTAAATCCGAAATTTCAAGCTTCAAGCCTGTTTCTGTGACTGTACAGCCCAGTTTGTGCCAGACCTGTTCAGAACCCAAATTGTTGGCTTTCTCACGCACATGCTTATAGATCTACATGTACATGCCAAAGCTATCTGGCAAAGCATAAAAACTCTGACGCAATTCCTCAGTACTGTATAAAAGCCGGCTTCGTATCGAATTTCGATATATACATCAATTCTGTCTTTGAAATCAGGATAACGTTTCAAAATTGGCACCAAAGAGCCAGGGCGGATAAAAAAAACCCTCCCAATTTTCACCACAAGCCCTTATCCAACCCAGTAACGACGGAATTGTCAAGCGCTCCACATCAATGTGATCTAGCTAGTTCTCTTTGCACTTTTATATGTCGGGACTTCGAAGCAATAGAATCGGGTGAGCATGCATGTATGAAACGCGAACATCCACTAAGCATGAGGCGACATTCGCTGGCTTACGTGTTAGGTGTCGTGTTTCACTGACCTTTTCACAAGAAATGAAAACGCGCCATCTGACTAAAAGGGCCATCACCCAACTGTGCTGCGGGCGGCAACAAATGCCTCTCCAAAGAATATAGTGCTATACATGTAGCGGTCTCACGGAACACCGAAAGCATGATGCAATGGCTCCAGAATCCGTTCTGGGTATCCGCTGACTGAATCAGGCTTTCTTTTGGATCTATACTACTAGCATGATTCTTGAAGATGGCTTTGACATTCATATTGAATCTGATTCAAAGCTTTGACTCATGTATTGGAATCGATTAACGGAAATAAGTCTGCGTGCATCATGCGATATGATCCATCGAGGCACTGGAAATTAATGAACATTTGAAATCTGATCAAAAGAAAATGAAATGAAACTTGGTGATGTGAAACATGGTTAAGGGCGATAACTTCGAAACTAGCAAAACATACTGTGGCTTGTTGCTTGTTTGTGACGTCATTCTTTGTTTCCTACCTGTTTTGTACTCTTTGAAATGCGTTGTGTGTACATGTATATGTGTGTGTTTGGGGTGGGGTGGGGGGACGTCCTCTGGGGGAGGGACAAAAGACCCAGAAATCGACTTGATATGTGTTGTCGCTGATTTGAACCAATCGAACGCATTGGCCGCGCGGCATGCGGTGCTATCCCTTTTACTTGTAATGCAGTTTGGCCTTCTTTTATTTTGGCTTTTTCTTATTTCCTACTTTTTTTCTAAACGAAACGAATCGCTGGTAATGAGGAAAGTGTGTGCTGATAACCCTATAATGATTGTTGGATTGTTCCTCAATGGCTTCTCATTTAAGGTAACATAAAAAAAACGGATTTTGCATATGCGAAAACAAAGACGCAGATCAGCTGTGCAGTAACTGCACAGCTGATCAGCGCCTTTGTTTTCGCTACTCGGATAGTACAATTCCTCTTCTTCCTAAATCCGAAATTTCAAGTTTCTAGCCTGCTTCTGTGACTGTACAGGCCGGTTTGTGTGGGACCTGGTCGGAAACTCCGAAGACCGGTTTCCTCAATGGCTTCTCATTTAAGGTAACATAAAGCAGACCTTGCCAGCTCCACAAGCAACTAATTAATGCTTCATTAGAGAAACAAGCTACCGTTTGAAAATGAAAACCTTTGATGTAAGGAATCAAGTAAAACTCCTGAAAATTCGGACATCTGCGATCATTTTGATTTCTTGTAAAATGGTCCGAGACCGGGGGACAAATATGCATTCCACTTTCTTCGTTTGTGGGCAGATAAAACCCTTCCGGTTAGCCAAAGTTCGGTGCTTATCATTTGAATACATAACACTGTTCATTATCAAAAGAAAAACACAGACACATACAAATTCTAGTCATTACGGTAATGTGCTATCCCTTTACTACACGCCCTTACTGCAAGATTAATTAAGAATGCACGAAGCAAGCAGTGCAGTGTAATGCACAACCGCAGTCTGACATGCTTGTTTTGTTTTTTTTAATGTGTGTGTAAATTGCAAACATAATCAAATTTCGCGTAACTTCTCTTTTCCATCAAGACTACAGTAGTGCCAATTTGTTCGAAACGTTTTGTACTAAACAGTAAATACATTTTCAGCGCTTTGTGTGGAACTTTTCCGTTCTTCTGCTCTGTATACTCATGCCCCGCGTCCGTCAGTGACACATTACACGGACTCGCAGACCCCCCCCCCGGGCCGTAACCCCTATCCCTGGACATTTATCCCAAACCCTTCGACTCTGGCTTTGATATGAACGTGTATCATGGTACAACTACACGTACATGTGGTACATGTACAATATAATGTTTGGAAACACCTCTTACATATTTTCCAAATCACAAACTACATAATGTATGGCTTCATGAAGCTGAAGCCAATGGAACCAGAGCGCTTTTAAAATGCACATTGCACTCCAAAGTCATTAGTGCCAAACACAATGATCCCTAGTTCATTATCTCGGCATAAACGTTGTTTTTGAAGCTTTTTAAAATGCACGAGGCATTGTTTTGCAATTAACAGCAGCTTAAAATAGCATTTGATCCACCGCATAAGAAAACCAACCACATGGATTGGCGAAAACAAAAGTGCAGATCAGCTGTGCAGTAACTGCACAGCTAATCAGCGTCTTTGTTTTCGCTACACGGATAGTACTTATATAAAAAATCAGACTGCTTCTGTGACTGTACAGGCCGGTATATGTCCGACCTGGTCAGAAACCTAGATTGTTGGTTTTCTCATGCAAATGCTCATTTTGATTGCATTCCGCACTTGCAACAGAACCTAGTTGCAACAAACCTTTTCCTCGTTAACAAACGTTCAGCATCCGTGGTTAATCGTGACTGAAACGTAGCATGCCAATTGACGCTTTAATCTCATAGACCGAAGACCCCATCATACAAAATAACAGTTTGGCAACAAAGTAAGTCAGCAGTCAGTAAGTTTAAATACACACTATCATTGATATCAGACTGTTGTCCTTTTTAATAGAGCCTCCACCTATTCTGGCGTCATTCTACGCATGGCAACGAGCAACGGATAGGGGGGGGGGGTGGCAACTCCATTGGTAGGCAAAACGATGTATTGTCCCATTTTGTCCTTTTGTTGGCATTTCTGGTGTGTAAGGATTTCTATTTTGAGAGACTGTTTCACGTAAGTTTATTAATATCCTAAATGGCTTACACAGTGTTCAAAACTGTTCGACTGAAAACGTTCTGTGAAACGGGAAGGCAAAATATCAATGAATAAACATTGTGTCTGAACTACCCTGCCATTGTGTACATGTTCGAGAGAAATTAACAAGTGCTTTTCTAGGCACAGCATTGATTAAGCATTGTTATTGTATGTCCCAAGATGCGGCTCATTTATCGACGTTTGGCGCCTGATATGGTACATTTCATTAATAATGCATCACTGCTCTTTATTTTGGAGACAACCATAGACATCAATTGTCAGTTCAGGTCGTTTCGGACAAGTTGATATGATTATGAGGATACACACGTTTTTCCAAGTCAAAAACATTCATATCTAGCGCCATTTTCTCGTACGTAAGCGGTAGCGGAATGACACACTGGTATAAACTTTGGCGGAGGTTTCGATAGAAAATCGTCCCAGAAAACCATGCGGTTTAAAACATTTCAAAGAATCTTTGACGACACCTATTGCTCATGAGGTTTTTCTTTTATGTCTTTCTTCGTAGGTAAACAAGCTAACTAACTAACTAACTAACTAACTAACTAACTAACTAACTAACTAACTAACTAGCTAACTAATTGCAACTAACTGACTAACTAACTAACTAACTACATGTAACTAACTAACTAACTAACTAACTGCCGTTAGAATGTCCTTTTCTGGTATTTTTGTCTCCGTACGCAAAACTAGCTAACTAACTAACTAATTAACTAACTAACTAACTAGCTAACTAACAACTAACTAACTAACTAACTAACTAACTAACTAACTAACTAACTCTCAACCTTCCGTACATTTAGACTGTAAACTGTTATATACGGGTTTATTAATCAGTCCTGTCTGCATATTAGAGCTTATTTGCTGTTGTATGTTTGCATTTTATACTAAATAGAGAAACAAAAAACTACAAGTTATACCTACGTACTAGATCTAATGTACCTGAAAATCACTAAAACGCACATTTCTGATTTACAAAAATGTTCTCTTAAAAGGCGTGTAGTGTTTCGTTACTTTGATTTATGTGTTTGAGGTAACTCAATGTCATTATTTTGGCGGCAATCACATTTCGTCAATACACCAAAACAACCATAATGATTATACAAGTGATGATGCCAAACTTTTAAAATATTTTCTTTGTTGTTTGAGTACAGTTGCCAAAGGTCTGGTATTACAGGCTACATGGGCTCGTCGTAATGACTGTAAACATTTTCCAACAAACATCGAGCGCAGAAAACAGGACTGACACCAACCACATGGGAACCACTCTAGCTTAACGGTGTACCTTTATGTCACGATAATTTACGACTTTTTCCGAGTGTGATTCAAAGCCACATCCTAGAAGAATCAGTGTTTTGATAATTGTAAATAATATATGAGCCGCTGCATGGGTGAACTAACAATCTGCATGCATAGGCGAAAACAAAGGCGCAGTAACTGCGAAGCTGATCAGCGCCTTTGTTTTCGATACACGGATAGTACGATTCCTCTACATTCTAAATCCAAACTTTCTAGCCTCTAAACATCTTCATTGACTGTATAGGCCTGTTTGTGTCGAACCTTGTCGAAACCCAAATTGTTGGTTTTCAAACGCACAGGCTTATATTAGATTAGCGGATCATAAGAAAACAAGGGCAAATTGACATTTTGGCAGAAACAAAAATCATCGTCACTTCGTGCTGAACCGATCTTCGCATTTGGCATCTGTAGCCAAGCTACTTGGACGGTGATACGACATCAAAAATGGATTTACGTCCGCTAAGACACTAAATGTCCCATGATTGTGGACAATCAAAGTATTTGTGACTTGTACGTTGTGTACTTTACGACTCTGATTTAACTAGGTATATTCTGATACGTTTACATTTATACATGTTTTCTCGGTGCCTCGCGCACAGTTTCTTGTTCAGATTTTTTTTCCGAGAAGTTTCTCAATTAGTATTGTTAATTGTTTGGCACTAATGAGACGCCTAATTTCCTCTTCTTTTTCACTCATCCAAATATTAAGCGCATCAGTTAAAGAAACACAGTCCCCATGACAAACCGAAAGCTAAGCCAGCATCAATTACAGGTACAATCACATCTGCTAAGAATGCGATTGTGCGGGCGGTTGATAGCTCAAACGTCAACTTTCCGGATGCACAGGTCAACGCGATACATTGTTTGGGCATGTGCTGTGCTGTTTGTTTTACTAAGTTGCGGTTCATTTATGCCGGTTATGTTTGTTTTCCTAATGTCTTGGCGTCGCTTTCTTATTACATTATCTTTATTATTATTTCCGTATAAAACTGCTACCATAGATTCGAGAAATGTTGTGCGTTAGATGATAACTGAACTTTGATTTCTTTATTATTTATGTACTTTATCATCGGGCTTGGGGTTGGGTAAGGGTGGTATGTGAGCGGCGGTCAAAAATTTACTTGCAAATGTGATTCTATATGGCACCAACATGAAAATTAAGCACTTTGTCTCACTTATCTCATCAAATGCGTAAATTATCATCAACGTTGGTGACAGAAACAAAACATCTTCAAGCTTATTAGAATATACTTCAAAATGAAATTTCTGTGCATTAACGTTGCATCATAATTCGCAGAAAAAAAAAAGAGACAGAAACGGAAATGCCAAGATTCACAGACGCTTCGCTGCCAGTTTTGTCCAGTAAACACTCTTCTGTAATTACTTAGTTTAAGGCAATGAATGATCGATACTAGCTTGATTTCATGACCACTATAGATCAATCTTGAAGGATGATCTATGTAATAGTTTGTCTAGTCTGCCATATATAACAGTTCTAAGACAAATTGCTTTCTATAACATTATTTTCTTGCCTGATGTATAAGGTGCTAAGGGCATCCTGTTGCACAAACTGAAACTGCATTGCTATAATATAGTTTCCATAGCTGGCACCACGATAATCAGATAATGAAGCAGAAGTCATGGAACCATCTTTTCCCAACTGCAAATGCATCTCATCTAGCGTATAATAATTGCATTAAAATATAACTTTGTTCTAGCTCCGAAAAAACACATTTCATCTAATGCTTAACGCTTTATAATATATAATCTGGTTTCGAAGTGCATTTTGTACAGGTTTTTCAAGATTCAGTAGCACATGCATCGAAGCAAGGCACGTGGTCCTTAGAATAACAATTCTGTTTTTGCGACCTATTAACAAATAAGGGCGATGCTTTTTGAAAATGGCCCATAGCGTGCTACGATTTCGGTTCATATTTTTTGTGGTTTTAATTATGCTTGCTTCCTGGCACACGCAAAATTTAGGAACAGTGAAAGAAATAGGAAATGAAATCTGAAGTGCTTCCTCTCAATGAAAAATGGGTCACCATTGCAGCTTCTAAAATATATCTGGTTTGTGGAATTCCATTACGAAAACACGCCCTTGCAATATACATATTTTTTTCTTGCGCTGTACAACTTTGTAAATTTCATTGGAAAAATGACATTTTTAATAGTTTGCCCTAAGCATTGATTGTGAGTACACGTAAGAACCGCCTCGCCGAGACGGTTCTAACGAGTACCCAAAATACGTATATGTTTTGGATCAAAAATAAGAAAGATAGGATAGTATATACCTGTGTACCATAGCTTTGCTATTTAAAAGTGTGGTTTAAATGGGTATAGTTTTAGTGGACATGTTATCCTTATGTAATAGGGATCGAACAGCAAACGGTTAAATTTGGCATGATCAATAAACGTTCGACATTTCTCCTCTTCATTTTGTTTTAACCTAATTCCTGAAGTCTCATGTTTATAAACACAGACGGAGCCTTAGAACGTGATATGTTATTATAAACCACTCGATCCTATGTGTAATGTTTCTGTAAAATCTTTTTTTATTTCCTTGTACTTTATTTTCATCCTTTCAACTATGGTCAGCGTCATTTAAATGGCGACAAAACCATCTATCTTCTGATTCTTTCCATTAGCCTTTCAACAGACTAAAACAGTTAAAGTAGCCGTAATGGCATAATTAAAACACAGTTTATGTGCCTTATGGGTTCGCGTCTGGTCTTTATTGCAAGATAAACCATGAACGATTGCTACCAGATGGCATTGTCTATGTTTATAACATCTGTTCGAGGTATTTCCGGCAAGAAATTCTGGGATTGATGATGGTTTACGGGTCAACGGCAAATTGCTTTCATCTCATGTTTTACCGTTAAGAAGACCGGGTGAGCTCTTGCATGTTCGATTCTTTTCCATAGAAATGGATCTGTACACATATGTAGAACAAAGAGACCGGCCTTAATGGTTTTAGTGCTCGATGACTCTTCTTTCAGAGGGATTGGTAGTTCGCGTTAACGAAAGGCGTCGGCGTTGGCTTATCGGTACACAGGATGTTCGCTTTTGTAATCTGAAATCGTAAGCCATCGAAACTCAACATGACGAGTCTCTAATTGCCATTACCATGAACACGAACAAAACGACGATCCTTTCCTTCTCTCAACTTTATGATAGCTCCTATACTTGTCACACAATACTCGCGTATTGTCCCAGATGAATTTTTCTAACTTGTTTTGTCAGTCTTGTCAGAAGAACGGCGACAGTTTATTTTGAAATATTGTTCCAATTTCCTAACACGATACCGGCAACTTTCTGAAAATGACAAATGAATTCGCCTGGGAATTGGTTCCATTTGTCCGCAATTTATTTAGCTTTTTACACAAATGAGTCTTGGACACAATTAACGGCGACGACATTTGTTCGTAGAGCCAGTTATTGAACCCTTTAATGAAGCTGAATATAGTAAATAATTCTTGAAGCTCCCGTTGTTCTAATGTCGCGTTCCTGAATGTCCGACGGACTGCAATCAAATCTGCTTTTTGATTGGAGCGACAGGCACGGAGTAAAGAATCCCGACCATATCATTGGCTAGCACTGCATTGGTTACTTGGTGGGTTTGGACATGACGTCATCCGTCGAGTCAGAAGTCGGGTGGATTAATTTTGTGGTAGACTCAGCCCGGTCAGAAGGCACCCAAATTTATTTATTCCATACCTGCGTCTATATTCGGAGCCGAGGTGACTCGAATGACGCCGGATTTTGCCTGTTCTGACAATCCTATTCTGGCAACGATTCACGACTAATAATGAGGAAAGGACGTTCTAAATTTGGACAATGTCTCTGTTATATCTTTTGTCATTCTTCAAATAATTTCTGCGATTCTACAAGGCATTTGAAAGACAATTTTGCATTCTTCGATAACGTCGTTAGCGATCAGACAGTTTGATTTAGGTTGTTGGATGCAACTTTAATAATGTAACCTACCCCTGAGGGAATGCAAAGCAAATCGAGTCTGGTTATCAGGCTGTCTCCTATTATTTATCATCAAACCATCAGAACGTTTGTTGGGAAAACATTTTAGTTTCATAACTATGTACTTTTAGTTGTTGTCACATTGTCTAGCAATACGGTTAGCAGTTTTTGTAATTGTAATTGTAATCATTACTTTTATTAATAATTGTAATCATTACATTTCTACAAGTCATGTAATTGTAATGTGTTCGTTTGTAATCATTCATCGCTGAAAGTAATTGTAATGTATTTGAATACTGGCCCCAGCCCGGAAAATGAAACTTGCAAAAGCACCGAATGGACGGAATGCAATCGTGCTCAAAACATAGACTACGGTTTGCAGTCGAAAACATGACAAGTAACGTGTTACGAGTCTTCTCTTCATCCGCGTGAATGTGTTGTTTCAATGGGTAGTTACATGTAAATTTATAGACTTCTGTCGCGTGTCATCAGGAAAACATGTCCGTGCAATATATACCCCCTTAAACCCCAATTTTATATAGCAAAACTGGTATACCTATTTTTCTTATTTTTGCTCCAAAACATAGATTGTGGGTACTCGTTAGAACCGCCTCAGCGAGGCGGTTCTAACGTGTACCCACAATCTATGTTTTGAGCAAAAATAAGAAAAATATCAACAATTTTCTGGTGAAATTTTCAATTTTTGGTACCGAAAAAAAAATCTCTATAAATTGCATGGGCAAGTTTTGGTAATGGTGGCCTGGAAAGATGCTATAGCGGCAATTAAAACATAATTGGCATTTCGGTATTTTTGTGGTTTTATAGTAGCACATTCCAAAAAGTCATAGTTGTATCGTAAATGAGATGAGTATGTACTATAGAACTTAGGAACGCCTCACACACTTGCTGACAGAAATGATTCGAAAAATCATAAACTAGTCATGCTTTTTGCTTGTTTTCATCATTAGTTTCTGAAAAGGTTAAGAAATAGTCATTGTTTTAGCAATTAACACTCGATTTTCGCATACTTAAGAAGCAGCAGGGTATTACTAGAATGTTAAGACTCTCTTGGGTTAGCACTAAGTGACATAAACACAACGCTACACAATGCCAAATATGCGATGGGCAGGTTAACATAAACACAACGCTACAACATGTCCAGGCACTAAAACATCTGGAAAAAGCATAAATATATATATAAATACACATGTACAGTTTGGGTGCTTTAGGCTTTTTAAAAGCACAGCTGGTATAATGAGCTTTTCAAGTTGCATATGAATCTTATTTTTGACACTTTACGAACTGCCGAAAACTGAATTTCAACACTGGCATGAAAATGAAAAGTACACTTTGCCAGAGATTTGGCTTGCAGCTGTAAAACTTGAATGAGGCATCATGAAATTGGTCCGGCATATATATACACAATTTTCCAAATTTTACTTAGTATGACCACAAGGCTTGTGACAGTCAATGCCCGCAGCCTAATATTGGTAAATCCCCATTTGCATTAGAGTTTGAGCACTCATGAATATAAATATGAAAGTCACTTTTCATATGTTTTGCCTACTTAAAAAGCGTCTGGCATGCATCTTGGGTTTGTAAAATTTGCCCTATAACTCGTTTAAGGCTAGCGTTCTTCATCATGAAAACATGTCCGTGCAATGTATACCCCCTCATACCCCACTTTTATATAGTAAAACTGGGGTTTACAGGGGTATACCTATTTTTCTTATTTTTGGTCCAAAACATAGATTGTGGGTACTCGTTAGAACCGCCTCTGTGAGGCGGTTCTAACTTGTACCCACAATCTATGTTTAGAGCAAAAATATTAGAAATGTCGAAATTGTTCCAATGAAATTTTCAATTTTTACCACTGAAAAAAGATTCTGTATATTGCATGAGGAAGTTTTCGTAATGTTTTGTGGGACATAGGCAAACAGAATAGCCCCACATGTGACGCCGCAATACGCGGCGTCCCATCTGGGGCTATTCTGTTTGCTTAGAGAAAATTCATCGAAAAAGTGAATGAAAATCTAAAATCACACCTGATGTCCCCAAAAATGAAAATGGACTCACCCAAATGATAACGATGGGAAAGTCCATTCGTGATATATGGGTTGAATTCGGATGGCGATATTGTAACCCTATTGGGTGACCAATGGATGATATTTAGTAGAACACACTAGGAACGGCCACTCACCCCATGCTGTGTTTCCTTTGATTTTCAAACTGGCTGGGAAAACACTTCTAAGCAGTTGCTTTTGTAAATAAGTATTGCACAGAAATGAAAGCGAGTTTGTAATGCTTCTTTATCACCTGTCGTTAATTGTGCCAAATTATGAGAAAACCTAAACATAACATAAAAGAATTTTCACAAGAATGGTTGCTACCACCCGAAATCGAATTCACATGGACACGCGAATGCTATGAAATTATCGTAACATCTATTAAACTTCAAAATTTCTTGAACAGTCAGCCAGTTTGTATTTTCAGAAGCTCATGTTGTCCGATACATCGAAAAGTATTCACTTTTTTCCAGTGTCGAGGCTTCACCGAGTCTTGATTCAAGTAAATGCATAAACACTTTACTTCCTGGAAGTTTCTTGAACCAGTTGAGCCGCCTCGTGGGAAAACAAACAATGTGGTTTCCGAACAGGCCCGACACAAACCGGCCTGTACAGTCACAGAAGATGGCTAGAGGCTGGAAATTTCGGGTTAAGAAAGTAGAGGTATTGTACTATCCGTGTTGCGAAACCAAAGGCGCTGATCAGCTTCACAGTTACTGCGAAGCTGATCTGCGCCTTTGGTTTCGCATATGCAGTTTGTTGGTTTTCCCATGGGGCGGCTCAGTTCTGGAGAGGAAACACATGCAACTGCTCATCTCCGCATGTGTGTTTTATAATTTATGTGTTTGTGCTTAGGCGAAAGTGAATCTCGACTACAGGCGTTTTTTTTTTTTTTCTGCGATCGTATCCATGTGTATTTTCTGCATTATTTTGCTCGACAGAGTCATATTTCGGCATCCTGTTCTTCAACCATTTCAGCGTCATTCCTTCAATTATTATTAATTATTATTATCATTACTATTATTTTTATCACCAAACTCCTCTGTAAATATGTACATTTATAAAGATCAACAGTGTCACACGTATTTCGTCCGTTATAAGGCGGGATTGTTTAATTACTAGTAAGTATGTTGACAACCACAACACGAAACTTGACCAGAAAGCATAAATATACCAGAAGTTTGGGGTATGTAAATTGCAGTTGGTCAACATGAGGTTGGCCGCTTGGAGTTGCTTCGTTTGGACATATACCAGTAGACGTTACCCCATGAACACGGTCGACCTGAAAGTGATTTGACTAGTTTTATGTCTGAACATGACATCAAAGTTGGGAATCCAGAAGAGCTCTTAGTAAAATCTCACGTACTAGCTCGAAAAAGCAAAAACACAAGCAAGCAGCTATTAATTAAGAATGCAAACATTTGGTTTTTGCACTGATATGAAAATAAAAGAGAAACGATGCTTGAAAATAGCAGTAATAGCGTTATGAGTACTTTGCCAGCTTTTGATGAAGAATGATTTATGTCATAAAGTAATGTCGTAAAAATACAGTATGGTTTATGTCGTAAAGCAATGTCGTAAAAGAATATGATAGTTATTTCCTGGTACAGACATACGTTTTCCATCAAAAGTTATAGGACTGAGTTCCTGGCTTTGGTGCGCATATTTTGGTTAGATTTTCATGCATTCAAAGTATATGCATTAATATGGAGATGAATTGTCTTTCTTTCTTTCATTTTTTGCCAGACTGTCAATCGAAGTATTTCTGGTTGTTTTGTTTGCTTTCCATCGTGATTCACGCTTCGTTGTATCAGAAGGCTTTGCTTCGACATACACATATCAGCATTTCAGCTTAATTAAGCACTTTTTTGCTGATCACCAAGTTGCTGAATTAAGTTTTAATCTGTTCAAAACATTCGCATTATTAGCACTAATTGTGGGCTTTAGAATAACAAATGCTTTGCGTTTTCTCATTTCAGAAGACAGAAAGCTGTTTGTTGGTATGCTAAATAAGCAACAGACTGAGGACGACATTCGTGGACTTTTTACCCCTTTCGGACCGGTTGAGGAACTTACGATTCTTAGGGACCAAAACGGAAACAGCAAAGGTAAGCCGAATGATATGATTTAAGCCTACGCATGAGAAAACAAAAAATTTGGGTTTCCGAACAGGTCCGACACAACTCGGACTGTACAGTCACAGAAGCAGACTGGAGACTTGAAATTCTGCATTTACGTGGAAGAGGAATTGTACTATCTGTGTAGCGAAAACACAGGAGCTTATCGATTGTGCTGTTGCTGCACAGCTGATTCGCGCCTTTGGTTTCGTAATGTGGATCGTTAGTTTTCTGATGCGGTGGCTCAGGCTCATATAGTAAGAAGCTACGTCATCCATTTGTCGTAAGAAAGTTTAAACTTAGATCTGATTACCTAAATTGTATGTTAAATGATAGCAGGTATACATGGTATAAGAATTTGTGAGAATAAATGTTTCTTATTATAAAATGTTAGGAAATAGCTATATTTGTCTCGTGTTTCTAAATGTATGGAGCCAAAGTTAGCCTACATCTTCACGGAAATTGTTTTACTTGATGGATACATATGTCTGAAACTCTGCATGCCGATCTTAATCTAATTCCACCATGAAATCGTCACATTTCCATGACAATGCAATCTAGGAGTTCTGTCATTTCTAACATTCTGAAAATTCTGTCTTCTTAAGTGTCTCATTTACATGTGAAAGTACTCTGGGAATTCAATTCGTGTCTGGAAAATTTCTCTTGGAATTCGTAATTGACGCACAAGTAACGTCGCCAGTGCCCTATTATAGCGATGTCATTTGTTGAAGAAATGTTTGTGCAAAATCTTATTAAGCATCTAAGCTATAAATGTGTTGTTGGTTGGTTGGTTGATTAGGGTTTAACGTCCCA
Source organism: Rugalucina vietnamica (assembly GCA_964017185.1). Classification (NCBI taxonomy): domain Eukaryota; kingdom Metazoa; phylum Mollusca; class Bivalvia; order Lucinida; family Lucinidae; genus Rugalucina; species Rugalucina vietnamica. The sequence goes on from OZ024885.1 coordinate 11,663,515, forward strand.
CCAACAGCTAAGGTCATATGGAGACGGGACCTCGGTTTATAGTCCCATCCGACGGACTGGAGAAGCCCGGGGTCGAACCTTCGACCCCTGGTTTACAAGGCGAGTGACATAACCACTGCACCACGGAGGCTTCTATAAATGTGTTGTGAGTTTGGAACAGTTGAAACATCAGGAAAGTATGTCCGTGTTATGTTTACCCCCTTATACCAAACTTTTATGTAGCAAAACTGGGGTATGCATGGGTATACCTATTTTTCTTATTTTTGCTCCGAAACATAGATTGTGGGTACTCGTTAGAACCGCCTCGGCGAGGCGGTTCTAACATGCACCCACAATCAATATTTTGAACAAAATTGCTCAAAATATCAAAAATTGTTCTAATTAAATTTTCAATTTTTACAGCTGAAAGAATATCTGTATATTGCATGGGCAAATTTTCGTAATGAAATAAAAATCTGCTGACATTGGATTGAGAAAAAAAAGAAAAAAAAAAGAAAAAGAGAATGGATAACAAGAAATAACAATAAACTGAATAAAGCATTACACAGTTCCAGACACTGAATAAAAGCAAATTCATTGGAGTTTTCTAAGCATTACACTGAATCTGCTAACTCCATTAGCGTTTGGCATGCTTGGATAGGTTTCCATTGAGCCCATTAAACCCCTAGAATAGGTCTGTCAAGCCTTCCTGAAGCATCAAATTAATAAAGTTGGAATGCATTACAAAGTCTGCATCGTTTTTCGCAGAACTGCAGGATTTCTTGCAGCATTTTAGTGAATCCTTTCAGCATGTCATTCAAATGATCATAACTACTAACTTAGACTAAGTATCTCCGTCTCAAAGCTAGAGCGCCAAATCTGAATCATTCACATGTACATTGTATGTGGATTTGGTATGACATCAAAATGTTTAAATATGACGGTGGTCATTTCACATCAGTGCGATGCTTTGCTATGTAACCGTATATCGCTATGCTTTGCTATCGAATCTGACCTTGCTTTACTGAGGGGAGTGTGTGTGTGTGTGTGTGTGTGTGTGTGTGTGTGTGTGTGTGCGGGGGGGGGGGTCTTTGCTATTGGAACCTCACATCACTTGCCCGACGTCCCATCTTCGACCACCTTGCCTGTACGAGCGATCTTATCTTTGATTTCATTCCAATTTTAGATCATCTGAACATCAAAATCTTCGAAAAAATGAGACAAGAAAATGGATCGATGCTGGCGTTATCAGGATTGCTGTGTGCCCAAGTGGTTCATTAAAGACCAGTATTGATCAGTGCATTGCGAATTAATCTTGAGCTTGATTTATGATTCGCGTGATGAGCAAACCGAAATTTTGTCTTTGCGAAAACAAAGGCGCAGATCAGCTTCGCAGTTAGCGCCTGTGTGTTCGCTACACGGATAGTATGATTCCCCTTCTTTCTAAATCCGAAATTTCCAGCCTCTAGCCATCTTCTGTGCTTGCACAGCTCGGTTTGTGTCGGACATGGTCGGAAACACCGAAGACCGGTTTTCTCGCGTCGCGGCTCTCAGTCACATAATCGATGGTAATGTACGCAAATGGCTGTCGAAGACTGGCTATTTTTAGAATAATCAAATTCCTACGCTTTGGTCTTGTGACAGAGCAATTCTAAATCTTGTAAATCGATTTTCTGGCCTTCGATTACTAGTATGCAAATGCTGTACGTAGTTTCAAAACTAGCGATTAAAAAGGCACAAATAGGCAACGATCAGGAAAATGCGCAATCAGACACCCATACTAAGAAATCATATAAGCCGAGTGAGCAGCTATTTCCCAATAGGCGGCCACTCAGTTATAAAAAAATTATATACCCGAACTTAAACTATGAAAACGCACATGTGACTATTTTTGCCCTTTAAGTTCAGCTAAAGGCTCCGATTGACACCCATACAGCCCTACCAAAATATATGTATACCTTTCAAACTTAATCAAAAACATTACCCACTTTCGAATGTGTCGTGCTAAAATGGAACCTGTTAGGTTTCAAATTACAGGCAGCTGCGGATGTGTTTCTTTATTGAATATTCATGAGTCGCATGGGAATCGGTAAACTGGTTTACAGCGCCGGTGAGAAAAACAGAAATTGCCGCATACTGAGAAAACCGGCCTTCGAAGTTTCCGATCAGGTCTGACATTAACCGGCCTGTACAAACAAAGAAGAAAACTAGAAACTTGATATTTAGGAATAATCAAGAAGAGGAATTGTACTATCTGTGAAACGAAAACAAAGGGGCTGATCGGCTGTGCAGTTACTGCACAGCTGATCTGCGTCTTTGTTTTCGAATATGCCGAAAATCATGGTTTCTCGTTCTGCGGCTTAATTGTAAGTCTGAAAACTTCCAATTGTCTGCGCTATCGATCTTCTTTGTTAAAGCGCATCTCTAATGAGCCGAGACAAGAGAAAGCCGCGTTCTCTGGGTTCCGACCAGGTCCGACACAAACCGGCCTGTGCAGCTACAGAAGATGGACAGAAGCTTGAAGTTTCAGATTTAAGAAGAGAAGAGGAATTGTACTATCCGTGTAGCGAAAACAAAGGCGCTGATCAGCTTCGCAGTCACTGCGCCTTTGTTTTCGCATAGGCAAAAATCCGTTTTTCTTTTGACGCGGCTCTAATCATCTCTGTTGAAATGAAAACTTGCTTCTTTGAACTATGAGGCCCTCAACGGGGAATTCCTGGAAACAAAAGAAATATTCACGTTTGTTTGAAGATGATTGTTGACGGGGATGTTCAGCAAAACAAATTATTTGGAATGTTTCGAATGTTTGTGTGATCATTGTTTTGAAATAAGAACAAAGTTCATCACAAATTTTGAAGCATTTTATTTTTAAACCGCGGCTTGCGGCGTCAGTTCATTTATACGAAAGTCACAGGCCCAGGTTATAATGCCAGAAGAAACTCACAGCAATGCACATCAAACGCACAATGATGTTTAAGCTTGAATGAAATGGTAGAAATTGATCCTCATTGATAGTAAAGTACTGACATATTTTCAACGTTCGATTAGCGTAATGAGTTTTGCACATTGTGCACTCATTTTGTTTCCATGCTTGAGAATGCTTTAGATTCTTTTACAAAGTATTATTCACTCCGACTTGGTTGGGCCTTTCGCATGACCCCCCCCCCCCACACACACACACCTCCGGCGTTACATGTCTCTCGTTTTTTAATGCAGTATAATATATGATAACATTTTGCATATTACAACAACATGGTTAAACAGGACAGACTAATATCCGAGTACTAATGTATGAATACATTTAGGGGTCATTGGTTTTGTCCACGGTTTCCAATTTAGTGGGACGTATTTTCTTGTTGCTATATTGTTGACTATCTACTGGTTAAGGCCAGTCTTCAGTCCAACTCAAATAAAATGCCAGGGGCCAGTTGTTCAAAATTAACGATATCGTTAGTTAACGATTCGTTTAAATATTATAAATACACTGTTATTTTTTGATGAAAAAAAATGTGAGAATTCCTTGCATTGCAAAGGATTAAAAAAAAACCCAAAAACAGTGTATTTGCTTTAAAGTAAACAAGTTGAGGGCTTATCGACAGCGTTAAGCTAACGAAGTTTTGAACCACACTTTCGTAAATGTATTTTCAGGTTGTGCATTTGTAAAGTATGCCCAGCATTCTGAAGCCCAGGCCGCCATTAACAATCTTCATGGCAGTCAAACTATGCCCGTAAGTATGCCCCTCCAAGTAGCTTATGAGACAGATCTATCTAATATGCTCTTGACCCCTCAATTTGTGCCCGTCCGTTTTGTTGTTATACCATTGACGGTTCATTTCAGTAGCAGTAGAACTTAGTGCCATTTTTTTACAGTCGACGAAATCATTCTTTTTTCTAATGTCACACTGTATTCCCCTTCTGGGGCGCTTCTACTTGCTTAGGGCATTTTTATCGAAAAATAAAATAAAGATATAAAGTCACTCCTTATTCCCCTAAAATGCAAGAAGACTCCCCAAAATGATTGTGATTGGAAAGTCCATTGGTCACCAATATTATAATGATTTCTAATCTTTTACAGGGAGCATCCTCAAGTCTGGTTGTGAAATTCGCTGATACAGAGAAAGAGAGGCAACTCCGACGAATGCAGCAGATGGCTGGGCCCCTAGGGCTCCTTAGCCCCATGGCTGTCTCACAGTTAGGATCCTACGGCGTCTACGCTCCCGCCTCCCGGGATCTTCAAGTGTTCCCTGATGCGGTAGGGTCCCTTGAAGAAAAATATGTAATTGCCTCCCTTTCTTCTCTCAATATTATTTCTGTCACTTTACGAAGACTTGCCCATGCATTTATACAGAATGTTTCAGCTGCAAAAATTGAAAACTTGAGTCTTCATACGGAAAAAATCAAAACATTGAGTGTGGGTACCCGTTAGAACTGCCTCTTCCGGTTCTAAGGAGTACCCATATTCAATGTTATGAGCAAAATATTCAAAATGTAGTCCTCTTTTTCGAATGATTTATTTTCATTTTTTACAGAGCTCTGAAAAAAATATTATAGGGCAAGTTTTCGTCATGTACATATGTTTTGTATCCCTTCAAGCTGCAGAATATTGGACGGTTATTCGAAAAACGTATGTTTTAATCATAGCTACTTTAGCACGTTTTCATGACATTTCTTGAATGCCATTCACAATCTACGTTCGCGATTCAGTTATGCAAACAAAAATCTTTTGAAAAAAGAAAAACCTTTAAAAACTTAAGAGAAAGTAGAATCACTCTTTGTAAGTTTACTGACATATAGATTTGCAAAAATCTGTGCTTTGAATTCTAATAGAACTGCTTACATTTTCTTAAAAGAATGCCTTATAAAAGGTTCATTACTTATTTCTCTTATTTCCAGGTGATGCAGCAACAAGCAGCATTAATGGCCGCCACAGGTCAAGGTCATTATCTTGCCCCTGCCGTCACTCTTGCACATGTTCCACAGGCGGTTACCGCCCTTGCGGCGCCCAATGGCCTATCAACTGCCGCCATGACGCCTACAACGGCATCTATTGCCAATGGTAAATATCACAATAATTCACTTAACCCATCAATGACGAATGGACGATCCCATTAGTATCAATTGGGTGAGACTACTGTCCTTTTTAGGGGAATCGGGGGTGATTTTGAATTTTTATTCCTTTTTTCATTGAAATTCCTATTAGCAAATAGTGTTGTCCCAGATGCGACTTTGCGGCGTCACACTGGGACTATACTGTTTGCCTATGTACCATAAAAAAAGGTCTTCGGTTCTATTCCGCGCCTGCCATGTATCGTCCCGACATGTCAAGTTTCAACTGGGACATCCAAAGCATCTCCAACTTGTCTGTAGCATTATACGATAATAAGAAGGGTCATAGTTATATGTTCGATTGTCATCATAACACTTAGATTTGTACATTTCAACCAAGAACAAAGTGGAGCACGTAATTCGTTCAGTTTAAGAATATTTGCCGTGAACACAAGAAATGGTTAAAGAGAACTTTGCCATCTTTGTACAGGTACGGCGAGTACTCCCCTAACCGGTGCCCCACCCAGCGTACTATCCCCCACCCCCGTAGCCGGGTTCCCCATTCCACAGGCTAACGGTACTCCACAAGAAATCTACGCTAACGGCATTCCTCAGTATACAAGTAAGTATAGATCCCAGTTTTTTAGTTTCCTGATGAAACATTGTCCCCTTTTTATGTTTAGTTAATGGAGCAATGAACTAATGGAACCTTTGACACAACATGCCAAAACATATTATTTACCTGTCAGTTTTAAATGTTTTTTTTTTGTTTGTTTGTTTTTTTTTTTTTTTTTCAGTTTTACGTCCCTTTCAAGCTTTTTCACTCATATCGACACGAATCAATCGGTAGGTGGGGCGAAAACCGGAGTACCCGGGGGAAAACCACCTGACACACCCGCAAGCAGAACATAGCTTGTCTCACATATGAATTCGTGCCCCGTGCGAGGCGCGAAGCCATCGAATGATCAAGAGCACTGAAGTCAGCGACCTTAACCACTCGGCCACGGGGGCCGCCTTTAAATGTTTTAATAGAAACTGATTCTAAGGGTGGTAACTGAAAAAAAAAAAACAGCTAAAAACAAAACAAAACAAAAAAGGCTAAAGGCAACGCAATAATTGCGTGTTCACAATCTACTGTCATTGTCAAAGGCCATTTAGCACCATTACGAAAACATGCCCATATGATATACAGTAATTTTTTTCAGGTCAAAAATCGATAATTTTCAGAGGAAAAATTTTGATATTTTTCTTATTTTTGCTCAAAACATAGATTGTGGATACACGTTAGGACCGCCTCGCCGAGGCGGTTCTAACGAGTACCCACAATCTATGTTTTGGAGCAAAAATAAGAAAAATAGGTATACCCGTGCAAACCCCAGTTTTACTATATAAAAGTGGGGTTTAAGGGGGTATTCATTGCACGGACATGTTTTCCTGATGCTATAACGAATTTCTCATCTACGTTTGTTCAATCTTTTCAGCCCAGGCCATAACTAACGGGGACCCACTACAAGCCTACGCTGCCATTACGCCCTATGGTATTGGAGAATACCTAAGTAAGTGAACTGACAAATAACATCACAAGAAATCAGTGGTTGTCAAGACATCCCTGTTTTCAAAATATTAAGTTGGGTCAAAGATTGCATTAAGTGTACAAATAAAACAATAGTCGTGCTAATAACTAACATTCGCGTGTGTTAGAACTCCTGTAGTTTTGCCCATTCTGCACAGTACATTGCAACAATGCAGTCGTGACAAAAGAAAGGTTTTTCTGCCGTGTTTTGCTCTTAAGTGAAATTCCCAGTTTTACTGATTTCTAATTACCGAAGATATTTTTAACGTAGTTAATTTCCTTTCAGCATATCCCGCAACATTGGGACCAATTCAGCAAGCATTAGCCCAGCATGCTGCCCTGTTCCCCACAGCACAGAAAGAAGGTACGAATACGAACCCATTACGAAAACTTGCCCATGCAATATACAGAGAATTTTTTCAGCTTCAAAAAGTGAAAATTTCATTGGAAAAATTTTGATATTTTTCTTATTTTTGCTCAAAACATAGATTTTGGGTACACGTTAGAACCGCCTCGCCGAGGCGGTTCTAACGAGTACCCACAATCTATGTTTTGGAGCAAAAATAAGAAAAATTGGTATACCCCTGCATGACCCAGTTTTACCATATAAAAGTGGGGTTTGCGGGGGTATACTTTACACGGACATGCTTTCATGATGCATAACGAAAACATGCCCAGGCAATAAACATACATTGTTTTTCAGGAGAAAAAAAAAGGTATGAAAATTTCGTTGGAAAAATTTCGAGGCAGTTCTAATGAGTACCCACAATCTATGTTATGAGTAAAACTATTAAACATATCATTTTTATGACGAAATATTTATTTATTTTTGTATTTTTTATTTTTTTTTTTTAATTTTTTTTTGAGCTGACAATCTCTCTATATAGTGTATGGAATATCAGTCCCCGTAATGGTATCTGTTATTTGTGTACCGCTTTTCCGTTTAGCACATCAGGAAAACATGTCCGTGCAATGAATACCCCCTTAAACCCCACTTTTATATAGAAAAAACTGGGGTTTGCAGGGGTATACATATTTTTCTTATTTTTGCTCCAAAACATAGATTGTGGGTACCTCGTCGAGGCGGTTCTAACGTGTACCCACAATCTATGTTTTGAGCAAAAATAAGAAAAATATCAAAAATTTTCCACTGAAAATTTTCAATTTTTACAGGTGAAAAAATCTCTGTTTATTGCATGGGCATGTTTTCGTAATGACATTGTCACTAAACGTATAGCTATTATAGCTAAAATGTTTAAGTAGGAGAGCAGTGTCTTAAGTCCACGGTAGATTGATCCCGGGTTTAAATGTTTACATATTGTAAAAGATAATCACATATCTTACATACACTTTGTACATCACACGAAAGCCCATGCAATATTTACCAAAAAATAATCAAGAAAACGACCGCTTAAACAAACATTAGTTCATTTATTATCGCACCTGCTTATAGCAGGGTGCGATATAGGAGACCAAATTTCTGTCCGTCCGTTCGTTCGTTCGTTCGTCTGTCAACATTTACGTCGAAGTTTGGATTTCTCGACATCAGAGATAGCTGCGAGTCTGAAACCTTGAATAGTAATTGTCCCTGACAAACCCTTCAAGCACGCACCTTAACCCGGTGCCCTTGACCTATATTTCACGGTCCACTGACTTTGAAAATTTTTACGTCGAAGTTTTGTCAACATTTACGTCGAAGTTTGGTTTTCTCGACATCAGAGATAGCTGCGAGTCTGAAACCTTGCACAGTAATTGTCCTTGACATACCCTTCAAGCACGCACCTTAACCGGGTGCCCTTGACCTATATTTCACGGTCCACTGACTTTGAAAATTTTTACGTCGAAGTTTGGTTTTCTCGACATCAGAGATAGCTGCAAGTCTGAAACCTTGCATAGTAAATGTCCTTGACATACCCTTCAAGCACGCACCTTGACTCGGTGCCCTTGACCTATATTTCACGGTCCACTGACTTTGAAAATTTTTACGTCGAAGTTTGGTTTTCTCGACATCAGAGATGGCTGCAAGTCTGAAACCTTGCATAGTAAATGTGCTTGACATACCCTTCAAGCACGCACCTTGACCCGGTGCCCTTGACCTATATTTGACGGTCCACTGACTTTGAAAATTTTTACGTTGAAGTTTGGTTTTCTCGACATCAGAGATAGCTGCAAGTCTGAAACCTTGGATAGTAAATGTCCTTGACATACCATTCAAGCACGCACCTTGACCCGGTGCCCTTGACCTATATTTCACAGTCCACTGACTTTGAAAATTTTTATGTCGAAGTTTGGTTTTCTCGACATCAGAGATAGCTGCAAGTCTGAAACCTTGCATAGTAATTGTCCTTGACATGCCCTTCAAGCACGCACCTTGACCTGGTGCCCTTGAACTATATTTCATGGTCTATTGACTTTGCCCGATGCAGGTGCGATATCGACCTCCGTGGAGTTCTTGTTTGAAAAAAGAAAACGAAAGTATGTAGGAAATTTATAAGTACAAAAATATGTATAATAAAGCATACCAATATTCATGAATTATATGGAAAATCCACTTCTGTAACCAAACCAGGTGATACCCTAATATATGTTGTATACGTGACGTCACACATGTTATTATTAGCACGTATTTATCTTGTAGTCGTGCTAACTTCTGCAGGCCCGGAAGGGTGTAATCTATTTATCTACCATCTCCCGCAAGAATTTGGCGACGCCGAACTCGCTCAAATGTTCATGCCATTTGGGAACGTGATCAGTGCGAAAGTCTACGTCGACAGGGCGACCAATCAGAGTAAATGCTTTGGTAAGTCCTTAAGTCCCCTTGCCTAGATCTATGCAAGATGCAGTAAGTTTGTGTGGCCACAAATGTGTCTCATTATTTGATGAATTGTATCTATACCAAATGGAGAGAGACAGACTTCTCTATGTCTGTAAAATGACAGCATTTTTTCATTTCTTCTAAATGCACTATTATATAACGTGCATTAAAATCCACACAGAACAGTAGTATGTGGGCCTCTTTAGTGCCATGTACGGCGCATGCGCGGCGGCCATATGACCACATACTACTCAAATCGGTCATAAAATAACATGTTTAATATATACTCCCTGGAACCTCAAAAAAATAGATATGAAATAAGTTTTGAAAGAGACCTTGCATTGCAATTTTAAAATGGTATAAACGTTTTTAATTAGCTTGCTTTGTTCCTATTATAAATCCCTTTTGAAATAAAACTGAAAGTTTGTTACTCATGTTTTCCTATGTTCATCCATTTATGCAATGCATTATTTTTTTTCTCCAGGATTTGTGAGCTTTGACAACCCTGCTTGTGCTCAGGCTGCAATACAGGCTATGAATGGATTTCAAATTGGAATGAAGAGGCTCAAAGTTCAGCTGAAACGCCCTAAAGATGCCAACAGACCTTACTAAGGATGGCATGAAAATGTAAGTATCATTTGACATTGAAATATTAACGCTTGGAATATTGAAACAGCATTTTAGTGAACTTTCACAGAATTAAAAGTTAATTTCTTGTTTTGTGTAAATTGTCAATATATGTGTGCTGAATAACATGTGTTTGTTCTTTCAAATTGAGGGTTATTACAGCGTAAGGGTGCCTGTTGAATGTGGAAACATACTTTGTCCCTATTACACTGAAACAAAGTTATAAAGAGGCCACTTTTCAAACTCATTTTTTGTTTCTAAGCCAAGTTCAAAATTGCACAATTTTTTGCCAAAAGACGTGTCTTTCAAGTAAGTAAAGTTCCAAAGTGTTAAGAAATAATTTTCTTTTACTAAAGGCGTTTTTGGAGTAAAAATGCAAAAATCAATGTTTTTAAATAAAAAAAATGGATACAGCACACCATTTATTGAAATTAGGAACGGGTGTCATCAAAGGGGTCGTTACGGCTCGGAAAAACATCAAACATTCGAATTTTCTCTACTGGTAGAATTTTTATGCATTTTTAAAAATCGCCAATTTTGAGATTTTTTGAAAAATTCAGAAATGTGCCTCTTAAACATGTTGACCCCTGTTAAATTCACTTGATGAGGCCTGGAAATGAGAGATATAATTCGACTGAACTGTTTTTGACCATTTTCGAGGACCAACATGTCAAGGCTGCCGCACACTTCCGGTTTCAATGCCAATTTTTAACGAACAAAATAACAAAATTTGTGGACGATTTTTTTAATTTTCAAAGTTTATCAGAGTCTAGTATTTGACCTAAATAATCGCTGAAAATTTCAATGCAGTGCTGCTGATAATAACGCAACTGGAGAAGAACAAAGTTGGTATGCAAATTGCATACAAAAACTGAATTCCTGTTATTCAGGTTGTTGTCTTCTTGCATGTGCAAAACAGAAACGAAGATTCTTATTGCAGCAACACTTTTGACTTAATTTTATCTTGCATCATGGCAGTCAGTAGCACTTTCAAATAAATTAAAATGTAAAAACACAACGTCATAATATGACATTTAATTTGATGTTAATAAAGTGTGACTTTTTGAAATAGGGTACCTTTACACATGCTTCGTCTGTGTGAGAAGTATCACGCATTTTGGAATGCAGAAACTCACAGAGCCACTGTTAGACATTGGTTTATTCATATGATCATGAATTTTAATTGATCGTATTTTACTTTCTGAACTAGAAGACAAAATATGAGGTGGCCTCTTATAACTTTTTTTCAGTGTACTTATGTGTAAATAATTTTCAATAGATAAAGTAGCAAAAGACACACAGAAAAACGAGACACAGACTTGTTTGTATGTTTAGTATGAACCCTAGAATAAAACAATGCATTCAAAGTCCGTTGCCAGACCCTAATATCTATGACATCATTTCATTATAAAGTGAAATCTTAGAAACGGGTAGTAAAATTGACCATTCTCGTGTATATTTATAAAGGTCGTCTACGGTCTCTGCTCAAAAATGAGTCTTGTGAGTGGTCACATGATTGGTTACCATGACAACCTAGCAGTGCTAGTAAGTGATTGGTCGGGTGAAATGTTGTTAATCGTCATGGCAACATATTGTAAATTGTGTAGATTTATTTTCACGTAACTCTGGTGATACCGGTGCTGCTTTTATGGTTTTTCTAATACAGTTCTTACCACGTGATATATTAAGTTTATTTGATTGGATGCGTGACGTGTCGTTGGTATATTGTTTTTCTCATAGCTGATGTTTACAACGTGGTGTTTTCGGTAGCTGATTTAAGGTGTAAATTTTGTAACAATTTCATGGAGTTTTGCCAATTCTCAAGCAAACATTATTGATAATCATGATTTAATATGGATATTTCTAATGAATGCGAAATTAATAAAAGTAATACATGACCAGGAACTGATGCAATCAGAACCAAAACCTCATCATAAAACCAAGGTGGGAAACAACCAAATTTACCATAAGGTACATGTTCATTTAACTTAAGTTTATAAAAAAAACCAGCAAATATTTATGGAGAAACCAGCAAAACACATTAAACTTGTTTCAAATATAGCTTTAATTCAGCTACTGGTGTTTTCAGTTATATTTGATTAACCTTTCTTCTCAATTGTAATTTGACAGTTATACAGATGAATATATATCTTAGAGAAACATTATACTGTATTAAATATCTGCAAAACAAGTCATATTTATATGTATGCCTTGAAATTCTTCAGCAGCGAGTGTTAACTTTTTGCTTGGACGTTTTATTAAACTGTTAAATTGCACAATGCTATGCCGGCTGACTCGGAGCTCAAACTTTATTATGCTCGTTGTATTGTATTTTTATATTCATCTGTATACTGGTTTAACACATTAAGCTTCTGAAAATTAACACATCTACCTTATCTATTTATTTAACTGCATTTGCTGACACTTTGAAAGCTCATCAAAAAATTTCAAACTATGTAATGATTTTACAGCTTACTGACATAAATTTTTAACGATGAGGTTTCAACTGTCTTTGATCATCAATAACACAATAATATACCATGCATGAACATTAACAATTGCATTGGTATTACCATTACCATTGTTTGGTCCTTGCAATGTCTCATGGTATGCGTATCTTATAGTCATGCTTTGTTCGGCAACTTCTGAAAACTGTGTCCAAAAAAAAGTTGGAAGACAGTACCAATATACATGTTGTTTTTCATTCAAAGCGTAGTGAGAGGATCAAGGTCAGACAGAAACGATTTCTTTATGCTGTGAGCACACTCTGTTATCTAGAATACTTTTTGATGTCTTAATTTGAACTCTGATCACGTTACTAGTTCATATGTTAGTGTTAGGTTGTGTTTTTGAGATGTACTTCAAATGAACTTTGTAAATAATTATAAATATTTCTTTCGGTGCGACAATTCGTGAAAATTAATGAATTGTCTGCGTCAAGATTTCTTATTTCGGCTTGCGCATTTCTTAGATAAAATATCTTCATCAATAGCACCGAAAGAGATATTTTAAGTCTTGTTTTCTAGATAAATAAAGCTGCAGTATGCTTTATTAGCATTTTAGAATGCAGAATGCATTGGTTTCAAATTTTGACTGACATAAAAAAATCCTTCAGATTTTGAATCAAATTGATGATCTGCAGAATTTGGTTTTGTTGAGACAACTCATGTTTTACTATGGCCTTTTTGTTAATTTTCATCCATTTCAAAATTTACATATTTTTACGTCATGGCAACATTTGCATTCTAATACAGTTCATATTATAGACCATTACGAGTCAGTTATCCCTAGAAAACAAGGCTTAAATGATATTTTGGTCTTACGTCTTCTTTGAGAAAACTCTTTATGTCTTGACCTTGCAGATGGACATCAAACATAGCTTTAAATCTCACATACTTAATGTAAACAAAGTGATTGTGTAGCCCATTGGGCAAAGTATAGCAAGACTCCCCTGGCCATTACGAAAACATGCCCATGTAATATACAGAGATTTTTTTTTCAGAAGAAAAAAAAAATGAAAAATTCATTGGAACTTTTTGTATTTTTAACATATTTGCTCAAAACATATATTGTGGGTACACGTTAGAACCGCCTCGGCGAGGCGGTTCTACCGAGTACCCTCAATGTATGTTTTGGATAAAAAAACAAGAAAATTAAGTATACCTCTGCAAACCCCAATTTTTCTGTATAAAAATTGGGTTTAAGGGATTATACATTTCACGGACATGTTTTCCTGATGCAAACTGTAGGAAAACGGTATTTAAACTCTAAATGGAGAAATTGGAACTGTCAGAAGCTTGGGCTCATTGAGACAAATACAGAATGTTGATTCGTGTCGTTCTTGTAAACAATTGGGTTGACAATTAAAGGGTCCCGTACACATACATCATCGGGTGTTATTTTGATAGGACAGTAGCGTAGTCATCAAAATATGTTCCCAATGTATAAGTTGGTGACTTGATTTTCATGATTTCTATCGATCTAACTAACATACATAATAAGTATTACAATACGCGTTAATTAAATCAAACTCCTCTCCATTGTCAGTAAGTTACTCCGAAGGTACTCCGTCTAATGGGAACCAGGCATAAACATAACATGATGCCAAAGTTGGGCATATATTCTTAATTTGCTGATCAAAGTTGTAACTGCAATATTTATATTTCCTCGTCCTTGGGCGCATTTGCAAGATGCTGCTATTGCAGTAGACTCTAAATGTGTGTTAAACGTGCATAAAATATAAATGTGCACTGTTCGTTCTTCAAGGATTCGGCTTTCCATACAAAAAGCTCATTCTAGTCATTTTAATACCATAATATATGTTGACACAGCTACCAGAATGTAATCCTTAGCAGGATATAGAGTTATGCGTATAATGTAATGGGTTTCTTTTATACGGCTGTCCAAAGAATTGGGATGACGTTATGTAGTAAATAATAGAATATTGTATTCTTTATTTCAGGATTAAAGAAAATGGATTTGGAGCAACACAGCTGAAATCCTGCTAGTTTCTTTGGGAGAAGAAAATGGTGATGTGTTAGGTTTGAGGAGACGACGTGTCATACTATGGACATTAAATGGACAAAGTATCTGTCTCACATGATTTTGTTGACCCACCGTGGTTTTGTTCTGTACATAGTTTCAATCACAAGTTCTCATCTTGAATTATGTATATATTGACGATTATTTAATTATGAGATATATTTCACGTTATTTTGAAATTGTTTTTAAAACATTCCTTTTATAAATAAGATAAGATGGTTGCATAAGTTTGTCGATATGACATTAATGATCTTGTAAACATCATTGTACAAGACAACACAATTAATGGTATGTGCCGGTATCATTAAAAAAGGCACATACTTTAAAGTGCATTATCATTAACTTTTGTTTATAAAAGGGGGATGTTAGCGGTGACGTGCAATATGACGTTATATCAAACGTTTAGTGCTTAAATATCCACCGGACTTGAAACGATCAAGATAACAAAAGATCAAAAACACAAGAACATTATTTGGACTAAAGCAAGAAAATACTGAATGTACTTAACCTGAACAAAATACTGCATTAATTAAACGAATTCTTAATTGCGTAAACTGTTAAAAAGTTACAAAAAATATATCATGTGTCATTGAACGGCCTGGGGTAAACATAAGTGTTGGTAAAGAACATGATTGAAGAACATACAAAACTCGGATCCAATAATCCGAGATACAAAATAAAACAATTTTGAAATTTCAAATATACAACTTTATCTTCAAGTTCGGTCTAGAGCCCAATGTCTAGATGGATATACAAGCAAGCTGGGAGTTGTTAGATCTGAAATTAAAAATGTGCATTTTATTATTTCATATTGTGATATACGGACATGAAACTTGTATATCATAATAGTTACAAAGTGCTAGACACGCTTTTGATCAAATCAAGTTTGTCCCATGATACAAGGAAATTTCCATGGAGTTTGTATTTTAAAGTGTCATTCGAGTAATTTCTTTCTGGAACAATGTGTTTCAAAATGAGGAAATACTCATAAAAATTAGAAGTAGTGGATCAAAAGATTTGATATACCAGGTTACAAGCATGAGTTGATTTTAGAGCTGTCTATGTGTATAATAATTTATCTCTTGAATCTCATTGGGTACCCTGATATCACGTGGATCAGATTTACATATCACGTGATCACGTGGTTATCGGATTGACTCAAAATGGCGCTACTTGCTAGAGATTATTGTAAGTAATATATAAATGTTATAAATTATAATGCTTTGTTAAAATTGTTGAAATTGCCTAAGAATTTTGTCCTTTTCCAATTTTGATGGATTCATTTAAGAACATTCCATTTCATATCATTACTATGAGTGTATTTTATAATCTCGATGTATCCTAAAGTGTGAGGTTTGTAGAACAGATAAAGTCTTAAATCAAATTTAGCCAAATTAAAGCTCATTTAAAATATTGTTGGCAGCGCTTGCAATAAAACATGGTTTTATGTGAAATGTCTGGATACTATACATATAACAACATTACAACAAAAACAAGCCAATACAATAACAAATTTATATTTACAATTCTGAGAGTAATGAAGCAAAATTGAATCATATTCAAGTATTTTGGCTTCAACCGCGCCTAGTTTTTGGGTTAAGACACTGTATTACCAATTTGTTTTAAGACTTCTGTGTTGTGTTGTATCGAAGCAAAAAGCTGGTTCATTGATCTTTCAAAAGTTTGAAACAACATATTGCAGACTGTATTTTTGGCTGTTTTCATGTGCAAACTAATGCATGAAAATCAATGCTGTGTGTAAAGGCAGAAAAGGGGCACAACTCTTTGACTTCATCTTCATAAATAATAGATGTTATGTTGAAAATGTTCCCAGAGTAAAACATCTAAACAGTTTGTCATTAAAAAGGACTATGGCGTAGTAGTTATCCGTTTTGTTTAGGAGACAAAAGCAAAGATGCAATGAACCAAACTTTTGCTTTCCTACTCAGAGAAAAATATTTTTATGGACTTAAAAAACTACTAACACATGTGTTCTTACTGTTGTCTGGTTAAATTGGTGTAAATTTTTCAAAGAGATGTAAATGTTCAGAGTATTTTATAAGAAATCATTTTATACAGTCTTTTACTCTCTGCATATTGTACTGATAACAGTATTGTACTTTGTGAGTAGACCGGAAATATTGGACATTACTACCTTAATTGTTTTGATAAGAAGATACATGTAACAGGCAAGCTACATGTACATGTAACGATTTTACATCTGCAAACAGCGTAAGGGAGTTGCCAATATGTACGTTAATCTGAAATTGTCATCATGAAAACATGTCCGTGTAAAGTATACCCCCTCAAACCCCACTTTTATATGGTAAAACTGGGGTATACAGGGGTATACCTATTTTTCTTATTTTTGCTCCAAAACATAGATTGTGGGTACTCGTTAGAACCGCCTCGGCGAGGCGGTTCTAACGTGTACCCACAATCTATGTTTTGAGCAAAAATAAGAAAAATATCAAAATTTTTCCAATGAAATTTTCACTTTTTTAAGCTGAAAAAATTCTCTGTATATTGCATGGGCAAGTTTTCGTAATGTTTGGGTCGCTTTGGCGTTGCTTTGAAAGACGACATTCAAATTCCAAAATTCAAAATGGCATGCTCAGTTGATCAATTAAGGTAGCAATATCCTAATCACAGCTCAATTTTTAGATTCTAATAATTATTGTATTGTTGGCGTATCAGTATAACACCTTGCTAAATTTAGAACAACTCAGTATTCGATGGTAGCCGTTGGTAACTATGTCACATGATTATTGTCGTGACGTCATGGAATTTTATTTCCGGTGATATAAATTGTGGTAAATGGCTTATAAGTTGTAATTTTAAGTTTCAAGAAAAGGACAAAATTCTTATGAACCAGTCCTCGGGTAGAAATGGAGTTTATTACTGTAAGAAAATTATCATGGTATTTCAAAGTTATTATCTTCAATGCAATGCATGGTCGATGGCTAAGGAAAACAATGCAATGCGTTTTTGATAAATATTGTATTGTAAATGAACATCATTGGTAACAAAAACACAAAACGTTCTATCTTAAAACTAATCTAGTGAGATTTTTACAATTTATAATAGCACATGCTGTTCTTGGTTTTTATCTTGTAAAAAGAAGTTTGGTGTTTAATATTTGTATTTGAAAAAAGTAACAAATGTAAAACTAGAATAAAACACCATTATCTCCCGAGGTATGGAAATAAATAATTCTGAGTTGATACTCAGAAGTTTTAATCATTCCTTTTTATAAATAGTACCCCAAGAATATTTACATCTTGGGCCATTTGTAAATATTTCATTAAATTATCAGTTTTTATTCTCATTAATTCATTCGTAGATTTTATCTAGTTTTTCATCAAAGTAGTTTAGACTTTCAATGCATATTCATCATTCATCACATCTTTAGGCTTTGTTTAAGACTTTTTCTCCACAAGACTACGAAACAATAACAAATAAACACACACTTAAATAATATATATAGATCTAATATTGAATTTTGTTTCGTTTCACACTGCAAAACTGATACATCTGAATAGTATAAAAAAGAATTTATTATTACATCAGCTATTATGAATTGCACGATTCGCAATGCATCTATAAATCCATGTGATAAGTATTTCATATAACATTATATGCATAAAATACGGTAAATATAACACCGACTCACTTTCAACCTGCATTGCACTATATCTGCAGTCATGTTGCGCAATGAATGTCAATATGAATTCAAACACACGCTTTTCACGGGAAGCCCATCACATCAGGATAACATGTTCATGTAATATATACAGGGGTATACCTATTTTTCTTATTTTTGCTCCAAAACATAGTTTGTGGGTACTCGTTAGAACCGCCTGGGCGATGCGGTTCTAACGTAAACCCACAATCTACGTTTTGAGCAAAAATGAGAAAAATATCATAAGTTTTCCTATGAATTTTTCATTTTTTCAGCTGAAACAAAATCTCTTTATATTGCATGTGAGTGTTTTCATAATGATATAGGTAATTACGTCACTAAATATACTACCAAGAAACATACTATTTGTTATTTAAGAAGCATTGACCATTTCTATTTAAAAATGCCTATGGTTTTTGGAAAAACAAAAAGCTGGTAATCTGTCTTCTTATGCACATGTTAACTTCCCTGAATAATGCACTACTGTATAACAGAATTTGTTTTCCATGTTTCGTGCCACAGGATCGGGATTTTCGGCTAGAACAATCATTTTTTGTATGAAATATATAGTAATTAGGAAAAAGTTTTATAGAGTATTGTTCCCCCCCGAGAACCAACAAAAGCTTTTGCATGCAAATGTGTTGCAATGTTTTACACAATATATGAAAGTGGCGTGTTGGTTCTTTGGGGGGAACGATACTGTAGAGCCCAAAAACCAGAGCCCAAATATTATAAACAGTTATGGCTACTCATTCAGGCAAAGCTAACATATTATAGGTAATGGAAAATGAAACAGTATAACATGGTCATAATATGCACTATAGGAAATGTTATTTACTTGAAACCGGATGCTGCAGAATCAACTTTCATCAGTTGGGCACGAGCATTAATAGTGTGCATCATTTTGTGGTACAAAGTTTTGGAGACACACTGTACAAATATTCCCTTGTTTTTTGCACGGCCTCTAATCTATAGCATTTGTATCTCTGTTTTATTATTTCCATACTGTGAGCGCAGATTTTCAGATCTGATTTTACTAGTTTATGGTTTTATTTTTGCTCAATACCTCATGAATGGGTTTGGCTAGCATATCGTAAGTGCAGTCCAATTAATCTATTTTTGTTGCGTTCGATACTTGATCTTTTGAAGATGCATTTCATTGTTGAACTATGGAGATAGGTAGCCGTGTTAGTATAGCTGGTGTAAATGTCTGTTATGCTACATTGGACATGACCAACGAGGTAGAATTTATCATACATATTTGGCCACAATAATTCAATTGTACATGATGAATGTCAAACAAATTTGTTGCAATAACATGCTTCTCATGCCACATAGAGTTTTGACTTCTTAAAAAGTGTTTTTACTGATTCCAGATTGGAAACAGCCTTTTTTGCAACTTTTATTTACAGAATATATATGGTATTCTAATATTCAATATGCAGAAATGCTATACAGGTACCTCCTAAAAGTTTTCTTAACAATATTTCATACTGCAAATATTTAAACATTTTTTGCGCATTTTTACATGACTCATGCATGTTTCTGTCGAATGAATGCTCTAAAATACAAACATTAGTAACAACAATCGTCACCATGCAAGAAAAAAACAAAATTTCTACCTTTATGTAGTCATGAAATTTTGACCCCAACCCCACAGAAACCTAAATTTCTACCAAACGATGACAGAATTTGTAAATATCTTAACACATATCACTTCATAAGACAT
The DNA here is from genome assembly GCA_964017185.1 of Rugalucina vietnamica. Taxonomy (NCBI): domain Eukaryota; kingdom Metazoa; phylum Mollusca; class Bivalvia; order Lucinida; family Lucinidae; genus Rugalucina; species Rugalucina vietnamica. The sequence continues at coordinate 11,683,508 of OZ024885.1, forward strand.
GGAACTATTGTCCTCAGTTTACAGGATCAGCATCTGATGCTAAATATCGGTGTTCTGGGCCGCTAAAGTATAGGCATATACAGGCCATATAGTCAACACTCCTTTATTAAACACTTTTGTAGCTGTTTCTTGTTGCTATTAGGGAAATTTGTTATCAATGATGTTAAGTTAGTAATGTTATATACATATTCGGGTATTTAAAGACTATTTACAAATTGCCATATATTTATTTACCTGTTTTAACGTTGACTAGGTGTTGTAATTTCTTACTTCTCGAATTATTCATCAAAGTACCCTAAGGGTATCTACTTACTAAAACAATCAGAGAAAATCTTTTTCTAAAATCACTCTTTTGCGATAAACACCCCACCGTGTATTTTTAACTTTTGTATTTTTAGATTTCATAAGCTTTAGATATGCTTTATGTTTGTTATACAATGTATATAATAGAGCACATACATGTACTTCATCTAAATAGGGAGCAAATCCATGACTTAATACAATATATAAAGTTCAACATTGCTTTTAGTCAGTGCTTTTGAGACTGATTGTCTAATTCACAAAACCTTCGGGTATATGATAACAAGCGAAGGTAATTATATTTGAGGGATAATGCTTGTCGTTTATAATTACTTACAATGTCACTCACTTTTCTATTTGACAAGAGGATCCAACACAATATCCTTCATTTTCTTACATTACCCACGCCTTCGGTTCTTATATTATGCTCGATGTGCTTACCATTCATAGAAGGTTTCCTACAAAATCTTAACATTTGCAGACAAAAATTCTTTATAGTGTAGCTTTGTCTGCTAAACATTTTAGTAGTGTACAGTTAGCAAGCTTAGTTAAGCATATTGTAGAATACAATACATCTGTTACTCATGTAGTATGTAAGAGACATACTTGTGACAGATATTGCCTATCTGCCCATAATGACCACCACTTTGGAACACATTGGGGCAATAAATGCCCGTATATTTCCAGCAAAGCACTTTTGTTGTATCGACCGCTAACTTGTAATATCTGCTGTAAATATTTCGAAATATTTCGATTTATGAAGGGAATAATTCATGCTGAGTTTGTTGAATCACGGTGTGATTACAATAGTGAATCAAATTTACTAACTCCTAATTCACATGCGTATTTCCCAAGCCCTCTAGCATTTATTGTCCCATTGTGTTCCCAAAACTTACATTGTATATATAGTTTTTTTTTCATTTTTCTTTGACCACTATCTTTGGTCCTTGCTTTATATTTGAACCTTAGCACAAGAAAACCGGTCACATGAACATTTCCTTATCATACAAATATAGGACTATGTAATTTATATGATAAAGTGGGTGCGTTTTTTAGAATGTGAAAAAATATCCATCAGAACTTCTTAAACTTTGGAAAAGGAAGTCCGTAAAATTTGGACACAGACTTGTACAGTCGGAAAATTTATTCCATACCGTTATGCCTGTACCTACCTACCGTCTCTTGAGTCCTGTTTTCTTGTGTTGAAGTTTATGATTTCATTGTTTTTCTCATTCCCATCATTATCATTATCATCATGGTTATGTGCAATATTCTATCGCTAGTCTATAATGAGTTGCGATGCGAGAAAACCGGTATTCGGCGTTTTCGACCAGGTCCCACACAAACCGGCCTGTGCAGCTACAGAATATGCCTTAAATCTTGAAATTTCGGATTTAAGAAGAGGGATTGTACTATCCGTGTAGCGAAAACAAAGGCGCTGATCAGCTGTGCAGTTACTGCACAGCTGATCTGCGTCTTTGTTTTCGCATAGACGAAAATCCGGTTTTATCGCTAGTCTACAATGTGTTCATACATGTACAGACCAGCGAGCGACACGATAAAGGTAGATTTTGATGACAGTTCTAAACAGTGTGTCTAGAATACACAAGTATAATCCCATTATGTAAACATGGCGAGTCAAATGTCACGTTGGTTCCGTGCTACTTTAACTTAACGGGTAAACGGGATAAAGTTGGTCACAGGGAGGTGACAATGAATAATGCAAGGATTATATTGGATATCGCTGTTTTTTTAAGTGTTTGTTTAGATTTAATATCCAGGTAACCGTTTCTTTTCCATCAGGATAACATGTCCACAAAATATTGACCCTCCCCTTATACTCCACTTTTATGTAGTAAAACTGGGGTTAATAGGGATTTACATATTTTTCGTAGTTTTGCCCCAAAACATAGATTTTGGGAGGCTGTTCGAACCTGTGCCCACAATCATTGTTTTGAACAAAAATGTTCAAAATACTGACATTTTCCCAATGAAATTTTAAATTTTTACTGATGAAAAAATCTCTGTATATTGCATGGGCAAGAGTTTTGTAATGTTTTAGAAATGTCATCAAAATTTATCTATTTGTGTAGTCATGGTCTGATCATACAACTTACATTACATCAATATATCAAGAAAAATCATATCACATGCATTGATCATGATTTTTATTTTTATCTTTTTTGACATTTTAGCTTATGTTTTCATTTCGATCATTCTAGAATAGATAAAAAATTCATTGCTAGATCCATATTCACCAGGAAAAAACTAGACAAAAATAATTTCTGTACTTACTTTGTATCCTTTGGAATGCAAATATTTCAATATTTATTGAATGAAAATGATTTTGTTCCAGTAGGTATCAAAATGATCTTGAAGTTATTGAATTTCAAAGGATACGAACACAAAAACAACAACAAAAAACATTTTTGTCATTTCCATAATGACATTGACTGAAGGGAGGCACTGTCTCTGAATACATTGGTTTGATCAGGAGGAATATAGACTTGATATTACGTGCAAGCATAGACGTACACAAATTTTACACAACCTTTTTATCAGTTGTCAACTGCATGTTATCAAAATTGTTCTTATTTAATGAATTGCTGACTTTTCACAAACATATCACTATAGATAGATGAAATTCGCCCATGCAAGCAACTAGAAACTGTTCGCGTTTGTAACATGTTTTTTCGACAATTTGCTATCTGAAATTCGAGTGCTTTCAATTTTAAAATGTCTCGATTGCTTGCAAGTATTTTCAAGTCTTTTGTTAAATGCCACACTGTACAGATCTGTACAAAATACTCATGAAATCATTGATAATAAACTATATTATCTAAACATATTTGTTCTTTTTCTTTCTCTACCCATTTGTGAAATATGCCGTTGCTCCCAAAGCAGACACCAGGAACATCACGAAAACATGTCCGTGTAATGTATACCCCCTTGAACCCCACTTTGATATAGCAAAACTGGGGTATGCAGGGGTATATCTATTTTTCTTATTTTTGCTCCAAAACATAGATTGTGGGTACTCGTTAGAACCGCCTCGGCGAGGCGGTTCTAACGTGTACCCACAATCTATGTTTCTCGGCGAGGCGGTTCTAACGTGTACCCACAATCTATGTTTTGAGCAAAAATAAGAGAAATATCAAAAATTTTCAGCTGAAAATTTTCAATTTTTAAAGCTAAAAAAATCTCTGTTTATTGCATGGGCAAGTTTTTGTAATGAAAAGTAAACTTCCTCATATAGCAGGGCGGATATGTGAAATGATTGTGCACTTTTTGATAAAAGCATGAAACTTGGTACATGACTATATCTAAAATTATAAGAATTTTTGAGGGTCAGTGCCACGTGAAATTCGCCCTGTGACGGCCGCCATCTTGAATTTCAAAATGGCGGCTTTTTCCCATTTACAGCCTTTACAGTTAGCTATCAGTTTACAGTGTTGCTTTCTTTAAAAGTATTAAACGCCCCAAATTCAATAAATGAAAATTTCAAGAGAACAAATTATGAAAATAAACTCGTAATTTTCAAAGATGGCGGCTATTTTCAAAATGGCCGCCATTAATTTACCTGAAATTAAGTACACACAGTACTGAAAGTGTGATAAAACATGCCATTTTGATCAGAATGAAGGATTTTGCATTGTTGAAATGTTCTCAAGCACATAACATCACAAATGCAAATTACATTTTAGTTTCTGTTAGGCAAATTATCTGTTTACTGATTAATGATGGCATACAAAATGGCTGCCAAAGTAGGAAAGTATTAACATATTCTTTTTTTTTCATTCATTTTAACGTTTTGTTTTTCAAAGTTCTTATGATTAAAATTATTTAACATGTATTTGTTTAGTGTATCTAAGTTTTAGTCAATTATCATCATCATCATCATCATCATCATCATCATCATCATCATCATCATGTCCATTTTTGTCGTCTTTTGTCCTCTACAGAGGATTGTACTTGTCTAACAAGTTATCTTCTTGGACGACTTCTACACTATGAATGATTCTGTGGATCAGCATTGCATCAAGAAAACATGTCCATGAAATGTATACACCCTCATACCCCACTTTTATAAAGCAAAACTGGGGTTTATAGGGGTATACCTTCTTTTCCAAAACAAAGATTGTGGGTACTCATTAGAACCGCCTTGGCGAGGCGTTTTTAACGTGTACCCACAATAAATGTTTGGGCGCAAACATTTTAAAATTATCAGAACTCTCCCAATAATTGTTTTAAAACTTAATGCTGACAAAATTCTCTGTATATTGTATGGACAATTTCCAAGCTCCATTCTCATATCAAACAACATTTTATCCCATGGTTTCCTTACCAGTCTCTTTTGTGCAACTACGTTTAGCTTGTTTAGGAATCTGGTCATTGTTGTGCTGTACATGCTGCATTTAGCATTATACGGGTAATAAAATTCATTTTACCGTTTGTTAGAAGCAGCAGAAAATGTTGGTGAAGAGGGTAAGCAATTGGCAAATGGGTCATGATCACAACAAGCAGAAAAGATGTCCACTAGATAACAGACTTTTGGAACTACCTCAATAATTTCATTATCAACTTCACGCTTCACCATTCGTCCATCAATAGGACGTTTCTTTTCTAGACATCAGGCACTAGATGTAACCTCTAGCAAAATGATGCAGTGTGCTATTGGCAGAGCCCTTGTGAACATCCACTTAGACACCAAACTCCTCAGTGTACCCAATACCAACTCTAACCTTGCTTCTCACATCCCAATACATGTTCATATATTGGACAAGAGGCACTAGCCTCTCATCGTTTCCTAGTTTTCACAGTGTCTACGATATGAAATCAAATTGGACGCAATCAAATGTTTTCTGCAGGTCAAATGAGGCCATGTAGAGAAGCTTATTAGCAGCCGGGTGATTCTCTAAAAATAAAACCTGCATTTGTAGAGCCTCAACCTGACATCAAATCACAATGCAACTCATCAAGCTCAGATCTTTTCCCTTTATGCTCCAACACCTTCATCACTTGTTCAATCAGCATCAAGCCCTTGTTGCCTCTGTTCAGAATGTGCCCTTTTCCCATAAACTGGTGGACAATGAAGCTCTACTGTCAGTCACTTGGAATGCAACTGTCTGAGGTGATTGGGTGTTCCAGTTTTCCCGAGTGATTTCAGAATTTTAGTGATGGTACCTGAAGGCCCGGCTGCTTTGCCAGATGCTATATTGCAGATGGCCTTTGTGTTTGACTCATTTTGGTTTTCAAAATGGGTTTTCTCAGACTGGTCCTCCAGATTACAAAGAAATTCAACAGGAGATTTTCATAATGCTCTTTTTCTGCTTTCTAGTTTGGCAAAAGTCGGTCTTCATTATTCCTGACAGGTTTATCTACCAAGATATCCTGATTGCCACATCATATTAACTTGGTAATACAAAATACATTTACTGATTTAGGATATAATGTCCCCTCCCCCCATTCTATTCTACTGGATGAACTCATTCCAGTTGTATGCAGTCTGCCTGACACCTGCCTTTCACAGTTTGAAGGACCTGACCTCCTCCCTTACTGCTTCCTCTACCAGCGTGTTCAACTACCACCTCTGCTTTCTCCATGGTTACTGTGCATACTTCTTTTGTAGCATGCAGAAGGTTGTACTTAGAGAAGACAAATGCTCATTTACTGTGCGCTTTTCTGTTGCAGCTCTATGTCTTATATCTCAGGAAGTAAAATACTTCAGGAAATGGAACTCTGCTTGTTTCTCTTGACCCTTCAGCTCCTGCAGTTTGATGTGTGGCACAAACTCGCACTTGAGCTAGTAGGGATAGAAACTTTGAAGTCTCCAACCATCACCCTATGCAATGGGAAGTCCTAACGTAGATGTCATTGATGCCAAAAACTCATTGAAAGGTTGCAATTAGTATGACACTTGCCAGAAAGCAGGCATAAGAAGACCTGTTATTCTAGTAATAAATGTAGGTGGATTCAGATATTGATTCGGATATGTAGAATCACTGACCTTTAGAGGAATATATATATTTTTGCTAAATTTGTTTCAGTGATAACTTGTTTGCTGGATGTATGCACATGTCTTTACAGGATTTAGTCTAGTTTGCATCAAGGATTTGAATGTGCTGCAAGACTGGCAGTAGTGTCTATTACAAAAATCACAACTGATGACCATATTATGATTTTACAGCCATTTTGAATGTCAAATATAATGCCATTGCTTTCATTCAAGGATAGTTAACAGCAATGATACAAGAAAATTAATAAGATCTTCAGCAGTTCAAACTGTTCAATCATCATTTTCCTAAAATATGATTTTTTTTTTCTTTTTGTCTTTTGGCAGCCATCTTGAATACCATACTGATTTTAATATGCAACTGAAACAATACAGATTGGTAAGATTTTGGTGAAAGTAGAATAGAATGTTTCTATTCATTAGAACAGATTAAGAGATTTCCATCCAAAATCATAATTTGTAGTATCCATATGTAACATACCAATATACACTCTTTAAGAAGCTAAATATGGCGACCATCTTGATAATTAGCATCATTCTTGATATTTCTAATCAGCAGTTTGAGTTTAAGGTGTATGAGAATGTTTATGACTGCAATTTATGTAACATTAAACGAAGAAAGTATGATTTTGGCAATTATATATTAAATGGCATATTGATAAAGAAGCTGCAAACAGGTGGCCACTTTGCAAAAAATGATAAATTGCGGCCATTACAGGACATTTGTGGCACTAAATCTATTTTTGTTTTGATATTATGTACTTGTAACTTGTATTTGTGGCATGTAATGTGATTGAAACAATTTATAATAAATAATTCTTCTTTTTATTAACTGCGTCATATTTTCGTCGCTCTAACTTGATTTTTAGTAAATTAATGGCGGCCATCTTTGAAAATAGTCGCCATCTTGAAAACTTTTAAGGTTAAAATTCATTAAAATATATCTTGAAATGGATAAGCATTAGAACTTTGGTTTTTGATACTTTTGACGAAAGCAGCAGTGGAAACTGATATCAATCTGTATAATGCTTTTAATGAAAATGCCGCCATCTTGAATTTCAAAATGGCGGCTGTCACAGGCCAAATTTCACGTGGCACTGACCCTCATAAATTCTTATAATTATAAGTCTACACCTGTGCCAAGTTTCATGCTTTTATCAAAAAGTGCACAATCCACCAAAAAATTGTTACATATCCGCCATGCTAATACCCCATATTTATATAGACTAGTGCATAATGTGACAGTAATGCAATTTTTAGCCCCTACGCATAGCGAGGACGATGATTTTTGTCCGGCATATGCCTGCTACACCCCTAGCACTTTGGTCATAAACACTTCTCTATTTCCCCACACAACAGGGACAACGCAATGGTAAAATCCCGAACGCGGCGTCCCATCTGGGGCTATTCTGTTTGCTTAGAAAATTTTCATCGAAACATTGAATAAAATTTAAAAATCACTCCTGATGCCCCTAAAAATGAAAGTGGATGGACCCAAATGATAATGATGGGAAAATCCATTCGTCAAATATGGGTTAAAGTTAAGGAATACCTTAGTTAAAGTTTCCAGTTTCAGCATCAAAACGATGCATCTAAAACACACTGAAATAAAACTTGACTGTTTTATGATGGAAGTGGCATTTTATTTTACGCATTGCATGTTTTCGTCAAAGCAGTTATTGATTTTAATAGTAAACTATCCAGTCAAAATGTGTCACCTAAACTAAGGTCTTCCTTAATTTTTAAGGGAGGACTGTACATAGTTCTTCGCCCAGGGTTTGGTAACTCGAAGCCATCTTAAGCTTATGATCAACTTACGACCACCAACTTAAGTATCTATTATGTAGTATGGTGAATAACTGAAAAGGACCTTAAATCACGGTGATAACTTACCAACGTCGTAACTTTAGGTCAACTCAAGCCCACTTTGCGTCGTTTTATCTTTCGAAGTAGCACCCTCCATTTCAAAAACAATACGATAGCTTACAACTAGAATAGCAAGGGCGTAAAATTTAAGTTGGTCATCTTAAGACCACCGTAAGTATGTCGTAAGGAGAGGAACTTACGATGTCTTCGAGCTACTAAGCCTAGGCCCCCGAGTTATAAACCTTCTTAATGCTCAACTGAGACTGAAAACCCTGCTAATAAATATTGAAATGACAACAATTATAGACATTTTATCATTTATCGTAATGGAGTTCTTTTTTTTAAATTTAGTTTGAACCAACGAAACAACAAAACGGTTAGTACCTGTTTCTTTTACTTTTAATCCAATCCTTTTCAATTGCGAATTTCAATAATGTGATAATCGCAGCAGTATTAATTAGAAAGACATGAACACCACGTGGAAAACATGTCATGAGATACTCAATACCAGAGGACCAATGAACCTATAAACGCTCACCTGAAGTCTGGGATATGTGACTTAAGTTGACCTTGCCATAAAATGGGTCAAGGTCATCCCAGGGTCATGATTTATATAAACTTTATAAAGCTCTATTGCCTGATGCTTCATGCCAAGTTTCAAAATCATAGGCCTTTTGGTTCTGGAGAAAAAGATTTTTAAAGGTTTTTGCTACTTATAGCCATGGCGGCCATCCTGGTCATGTGACCTTGACCTTTTATATAAATTTTCATTCCCTCTTCCTAACAATGCTCCACTTAAAGTTTGGCTTTTATTGGTATAGCGGTTTCGAAGAAGTAGATGTTTGAATATTATGGTCATGTAAATGTATATAGCCCCAGGGCAGGGGCAGACAACCTCCTGGGGTCATTTTTTTCCATAAACATACATTTTCTGTCCATTTGCATACTCCTAGCAAGTTTCCTCCATTTAATTCCATTTTACTATTTTTTCCCATTCGAATGCATTAGTGAACTAAGTTGACCTTGAGGTAAAATAGGTCAAGGTCATCCCAGGGTCATGATTTATATAAACTTTGAAGAGCTCCATTGCCTGCTGCTTCATGCCAAGTTTCAAAATCATAGGCCTTCTGGTTCTGGAGAAGAAGATTTTCAAAGGTTTTTGCTATTTATAGCCATGGCGGCCATCTTGGTCATGTGACCTGGACCATTTATATAAACTTTCATTCGCTCTTTCTAAGGATGCTCCACATAAAGTTTGGCTTTGATTGGCCAAGCGGTTTCAGAGAAGAAGATGTTTGAATATTATGGTCATATACATGTATATAGCCCCTGGGCAGGGGCAGACAACCCCCTGGGCCCAAAACATAAATTTTCTGTCCATTTGCTCATTCCTAGCAAGTTTTCTGCCATTAAATGAAATTTTCCTATTTGTCCCATTCAAATGCATGGGTGACCTAAGTTGACCTTGCCGTAAAAAAGGTCAAGGTCATCCCAGGGTCATGATTTATATAAACTTTGTAGAGCTCCATTGCCTGATGTTTCACACCAAGTTTCAAAATCATTGGCCTTCTGGTTCTGGAGAAGAAGATTTTTAAAGGTTTTTGCTATTTATAGCCATGGCGGCCATCTTGGTCATGTGACCTGGACCATTTATATAAACTTTCGTTCCCCCTTCCCAAGGATGCTCCACATGAAGTTTGGCTTTGTTTGGCCAAGCGGTTTCAGAGGAGAAGATCTTTGAAATTGTGAACGACGGACGGACGGACGACGGAGCATGGGTATACTATAAACTCACCTGTGAGCCTTCGGCTCAGGTGAGCTAAAAAACGTGCAATGCTCCAGTCTCGTGCAGAGTCAGACTTGTTGTTTACAATCACCATGTAAGCATTCCGAATGTGTCAAACAGCCTCGTTGCCATGCGTGTACTAACCGAGAATTTTTTTTTACTTTACACATCACATTTTCAAACACAAAATTCGCTGAGAAAAACTAAATCCTCCTCATCCTCACTTCGCATACTCTTCATAGAGATATCAAATTTTGTCTCCAGATGATGTTCCATAAGAAAAGTCTCTGAATTTCCTGCCTTAAATCCACAATTTTTGTGAAATTTACACATTCAGCTAGCGCTTTTGCGCCAAATTTTGGACAGGGTCTCTATAGAAGGGTATTGATTTTTCCTGTAAGAAGTTGTTAAAACAACTTACTCAAAAGTGAATTTATCACGGTTAAAATCGTGAAAAACCAATTAAAGATATGAAATACATTTCATTAAACAATGCATCATATCATGCAGCTTCACATTCATACAATTTTCAACAAAATAAATTGTGCAATGTTCCAGAAAATTGTGAAAATCCATGAAAAAATGTGAAAATGGACACTGTGGTGCATATTAAGTCAAAACAGATATAAATTCCTAACTATAGTACTATTATTAATGTACACTGGATAATTTAGCGTGTTCTGTTATAGAAAAAATGAAAGAATTAATAACAGGATTATGGTAAATTGACATTAATTATAAATTTTGAATGTATGTTTTTTAGGTGAGTAAATACGAAACTGACATACAATAATTTTGAACATAGGACAAAGATTCTTGACCCCTTCTATAGAGACCCTGTTTTGGATCACAACGTCAAGCCAATCAGAAAGCAGCTCTCCATGATCACGTGCCAAAGCGCGCACCGTGACGTCAATTCACCCCCGTGACGTCAAGGTCGAGTTCGGATGCACTCACCACGTATTTATTAGCAGGATAAATGAATGTCTTTCTTGAATCAAACGCGGAAATCTCATCAATTTTGATCATAAAATTTGCAAGAAGTTTTAATTTCTTGCTCAGTTGATTTGGTAAAGAGAAAAGTTTAATAACATTGGCAGCCTGGAAGCAGCCTTTTCAGAAGAAGCTGAGGGTAAAACTAAGGATGAGGGTGAGGTAAGGCGACTGTAAAATCGATTTAAGCCCCCAGTAATTGTATATTACGGATCGTTCCAAGGCGATACTTTTGTAGTGGTTCTTATTGTTTTATGTCTTGGTGCTGTTTGCACCTTACGCGCGTTTCCATATTTTTAACTGGGAAAATAGCTGCTCACGCGACTAACGGTCTGTTTTCCTGGTATAAGTACATGTACCTTATCGTTAATTAAGTTTTTCCCCCATCTCGGCTTTTGGAGTGGGGATTTCTTTCTGATTGCGCCATTTCCTGTTACCTTTCTTTTACCATTTCTGGGCAAGCTGGCAAATGATAGAAGATCAGCTGGCTAACATGAACACCATTACACTTCAGTGCCACGTTCCACTTCTGTGAAGAGATATCGCGGCAAAGGGAATACTAATTGTCTGTCCTTATATATGAGGAGTTGAAACTTGAGGTAAAGACCAGAGCACCGTAGGAAGAATCACCTGACATGAATGCAGATTTTCATGCTGAACCAATTCACCATTTTTGCATCATCGGCTGGTTTCCAGCTCACTAAAATCAACATTGGAAATACAGGTAAACAAAACCACCCTGACCTCAAGGTCAGGGTGGTTTTGGTTTCCTGTATTTCCAATATTTATTATTTCTAATCTGGAAACCAGCCGATAATGCACTCATTGACTCAGTGCAAAAGTGGTGTAAGCCACAGCAGTTCTTTTCATGGTTCATGTCCAACTTTAAAAGCTAGGAGATAGGACCTTAAGCATTATGAAAATGTGTACATGAATTACATAGAGATTTTTGTCAGCCGTAAAAACTGAAATAAATCATTACAAAAAGTTTAATATTTTTTTTTTACATTTTTGCTCAAAACATTGGTTGTGGCCCTGTCACGGACTGACTCTACTTAATATAAAGTCAGAGGATACAATGGCTTGTTGTGCCCAACAAATCATGTATCGAATGACCAAGGGTATACGCTTCCTGCTATGAATGACCAGCAAATCTATGGGAGGGTTCAATTAAACAGAATTTTCAAATTATGATGATTTATTTATAATGATGTTTAAAGTGAGAAGCAAAGAAGGAGAAAAAAGATAGAAAGAGATTACAAAAAGAAATTACTGAGAAAAGAAAAAAAAAATACGTCCTTTGTTCATCAATGTCCCACACACTTTCCCATTGGCATCTCCGGCATAGGGAACAATAGTCTTCACTAGCACCATCGGCTATTATCGGATTTACGGAAATACCCGAGCGCTTACCTGTGAAATTACTGTTGAGCGATGTACACAATTGAATAGGAAAACCATATAAAATGTTTAATATGACACTTTTTCCGTTTTACGACAAAATTTTATAAGTTATGGTCATAATGTTTATAATATGCCATAAAATGTGGTATAAAAATGTACAAAATAAGTATTTGCCTTGTTTCTTCCTTTTGCGATTGAAAATCCTCCCATTTTCGAAAGTTCGTCCATATTAATCTCATAGACTCAGTAGGAATTTTGCGAAAAGGTGTAAGAAGTCATTTTTAGCCTTAAATTTCATAAATTTGGGATTTTTTGCGAACTTTTTATAAGTTATCACCATTTAGAAAATTTTATAAGCTTTAATCTGATGTGTTTTATAATAAAATACGTAGTTTCAAAATTTCTTCCATTTGACTCAGAAGATGCAAAATTACGCGTTTCGCAACTACCATCCTGACTTACTCTATGAAATGCCTAAGTCCAAACCAAGAGGAGCAGCGTCGCTACCACTGTAACCAGTTGAGTCGGTTATTCAATAAAGAAATAAAGAAAGAATGAAAGATCATGTTTAATTAAAGAAATATTTTAATGAAAGAAGCCGAATTCAATTCAGAAATTAAAGGTTCGTACTCGCTATAGTGATTTTTGTTTTACTCAACAGCAGTTTAGCTGGAAGTGAGAACTTTAAATCATTTAATATACCGCGACATACATGTTGACATCATGATAGACAACTTTTAACAGGTAGAAATCAACTGTATGGAAATTGTACATATATTTAATCAGTGCGTGTTAGAATGCATAGTATAAGAAAGAAAGAAAGAAAGAAAGAAAGAAAGAAAGAAAGAAAGAAAGAAAGAAAAAAGAAAAGAAAGAAAGAAAGAAAGAAAGTGAAAGAAAGAAAGAAACAAAGAAAGAAAGAAAGAAAGAAAAGAAAGAAAGAAACGATGATAAAATATGAAGTTCAAATCATGTTTAATTAAAGAACTTATTTTATGAATTGTGGAATTTAAAGATTTTGACTTACTAAATGCATCTTTTTTAATAAAACTATTACCTCACAATGAGAACTTTTAACGCGAAATACATGTTAGATACCTTTTTATAGATGAAAATAAGCTGCATGAGAATTGAACATGTATTTAATCAGCGTGAATGACTTTGCTATGTAGATAGTATACCTGTCCCAAACTCCGAGTTTTGTAAGAGCGTTATCATCTGTAGTCACAAACCGGCCTGGTTTGATGACAGGCTGGTGAAAACATTAAGCAAGATTTTTTTTTCATGTCGCGGCCAAACTGATTGTTCACACGTTGAATCAGGTTGTCATTCTCAAATCAACTTGTGGCGCGTGTCTTAAATAAACATTCCCTGCAATAAAAGCTGGGGCCTGCGGCCGTATTACCTTGACGATAGGTGATTTTGACAAATTCAGCGTTTGGAATAGAGATTGCATCTTGCGTATGTTTTTCTTCGTAAAATAAATGATCTATTTAGAGCTACATGTAGAAAACAAACAAAAAATCGCTGTGAAAGAGGACTAGGCCCAACATTATATATTCTACGCAAGTACAGAAACTAGATGCACCCAAGACTTTGGATATAGATCTGAGTATATGGATAAGAAAACATGTTTCGACCAGCCTGCACACCATATCTGCTCCATAAGCACGTACATACATATTGGCGAGTCTCCGAGATTGGCAATATAACAAAGCATTATTTCTAGGCGCAAAACGAAGGAAGCTAATTTTCACCTACAAAAAATAGATTTTTTTTTTATTACAAACAGTTTTAGTCTGAAAAATAATGCGTCTAAATTCCAATTCATTTTAAGACATGAGACTGTGTTTGTGCAAATCAACATATGTGTCAATAACTGCATCGAGGTGATAGACCCTTCAGTTTTGTCAAGTGACAATTCACAACTAAAATTAACGACAATAGGCCATCGGACCGGTCCCTATTCACTCTCTGAACTCTTAAGATTAGCCTGCACACTGAATCCCCGCAGGCAATTTGTACCTCTATTGTGCGATTCGTGCCTGATCATAAAAAATAAATTGCATAATTGCATCATGTTTTGTTTTCTTTCTTCCCATGCATACAACGTTACTCTAGGGAATTAATGCGTCGTGCTCAAGGACAAAACACAGTAAAACACAGGACCGCTCGATATGGAGCTCCCTTCTACTGTATTTTAATTACCAAAAAGCACCCAGACCGACAGCAAAGTCCGCTCCTGCAATTCTAAGGAGCATGCACATGCGTGGTAAATTTTATGAAAAATAATTGTTATCTTTTCTAATTTCAAGAATTCAAATATAGTTTACCCATTGCGAAAACTTCCTCGTGCAATATATAGAGATTTTTTTCTGCGGTAATGAAAGAAACATTTCACTGGAAATATTTGATATTTTTTTCATATTTTTGCTCGAAACATGGAATAAGGATACACGTTAGAACCGCTTTGGAGCAAAAATATAAAAAAATAGGTTACCCTGTATACCCCAGTTTAACTAAATAATTTTGGGATTTAACTCGTTAAACTCGAAGCAAGATTTAAGGGAGTATTCATTGCATCGACATGTTTTCATGATGCATTTTTGACTGCACAGACGGAATACGTCTAATCTGGTCAGAACCCTTGAAACATCCATTTCTTATTACTATTACTATGATGGGCTCTTTTTCTTTCAATTTCATATAACTCAAATTGCATAAATCTATCCCAGGCCTTAGCCACAAGTTACCTGTAAAACACAGGTCTATATTGGTAATTGTCCCTCAGGTGTCAAAATAGGACATCGCGCACATCGCAATCAATGGGAAACAATCGAAATTTGATCTGCACAGGTAATTTTCCAGGTAACGCATTGGTAACGTCCCTTAGCTGACTGAGGTAAATTGTCCCAGTTGGTATACTGTCACACGTTCGTCTCACTAGTACACTCGACACCACTGCTTGCAAAACAGTCCAGTGTTCCCAAAACGAACTGTAGACCACGCCCGTCCATTGTAAATCAAACACCAATGATTTTATATCGTCCCGTTTATACCGTCACTGCCACCCCATATAGTTTAGCCCAGTTTAGTTTCAGGAATTCAGATTACGTCCATAGATTACAATTTCAGCTTCAAGGCCTGAAATAAAGTAACTGTGTCTTAACAACAAAATAACTGATAGTGTCGCAATTTATCATAACGAAATCTCCTGCAGCTATGCACGTCACAACATCCAATTGCAAATAACTTCCCACAATTCCGTACCCCGGAACTGTATTAGTTTATTCGCTAGATTGCTTGTACTATACATATAAACCATAATACTCCAGTATCTACATTGAAACATTTATTCACATGTACGATACAGTTAAACCACATATGTCGCGAACTAACCCTAGTTCCTTTCCCAGCGACATCACAAGCAAATCTCCGACATGCATCCACAATTCCTCACCCAGGAATTGGTCCTGCCAATCTATGACCAAATTCATAGAAAGCCATTTCTCAGAATACGATAAATCTTGCGAGACAATCTTGTTACAATATTAAACCTTTCTTAAATGACATCACTAATTTCAGTAATAGCGAATATTCTTAATGACGTCATTAACGTCAAATCTAAGCGTTACGTTACTATAACGTAAAACTTAAAATCTGAAATTTCCAGTCTTACAGCTTTGTTCCGAGTCAACATTAACTTCCTTTATGATGAGATGATTAGATAACAAAACATAACATGAAACTAAATGTACGTCAATGACAATAACGTCGCTACAAGTAACGTAGCACATAACAGAAATTTCCATTTTACAACTTTGGTTGACATACATACCGCGCAATGTCATTCTTACGCGAAATTTAATACATAAAAACTAAACCAATGCCGCTTCACGGCAACGTAGCGTATAGAAATCTTCATTTTTACAACCCTATCAATGTGCTTTCCACCATAATGAGCTACATTATTATGGCTATACAATCTCACTGTACAAAATGTATATTTATGAACTGTTATAACTTACCGACGGCCGACTACTCAGACTGGCGCTGACCATAACCAGGTGTACCAGATAAACCCATATCCAAACATCTCAAATTCATGCCCAATCTTTACATTCCTCTCGATAATTCATATTGATTTCACACAAAATAAGCTGCCTATTTATACGCATAAGTTTGTGAACATTTCCCTGAAAACCATACCGTTTTCCATCATATATTCCAAAACCATTCATCAGAACATGTGAATAACCCACCGTGAGCAAGTGAATAACAATTCTAAATGCACATCCACTGACAACCACACCAAGATCAGCTTGCAAAAAGTTATATTGCTAACCATAAAATCGGCAATACAAATTTTCTCTGGATTATACCTCAAGGTGTAAATCATATGATTCAAATCCCCGGACTTCATGTTTTCGTTAAAGCCGTGTCACTCTCAGAAACCATTTATGGCAAACTGATAAAACACGAATCTGAGCCCAGTACAGAATCCAATTAAACTGCACATAATGCCAATTTCCACGCCACAAATCAACAAATACCATAACACAAAAAGACTGTTAAAATATCACAATTGAGCATAAAACTCTTCATGGCACAAATATTTTTGCCGTGTCTAACATACATAGATATCCTTCACAATGCAGTAAACATGTCATGTTTACTCCTGTGTAAGAGTTTCCAAATACCTATTATGCTCAACTAAACATTTAAAAGAAATCAAACAAATTATCCAAACCCCACAAACAGCAAAAGTACATTTTTTATCGTGACATACCTTCCCCCTTTTGAAGTGTGAAGCATCTCAAAAATGCGTAACACTAGATCTACGCGATAAAAAATTTACTAAATGAAGTCATATCTAGAGAATCATACTTGCAAAAACCTGCTTCCACGTATCGCAATCTAAATCTTTTATGATAAATGGAACATACTCGGATCTCTGAGGAAACTGCAAAGCTGCTTTCTTGCCCTTGATTCACTACATACGCAACAAATAGATAACCTTAATGCACAATACTCATGTTTCACAGAGTAACACTAATTGAAGTCATATTTAGAAGATTATACTTTCAAGAACCGTACCCCGATTACCGCGAACTTAAACTTTCCATGACAATCGGATCTATACTCGGATTCCGGAGGAAACAGCAAAAGCTATCGGCGTTAACCGTAATCCACTAAATACGCGACAAATAGTCTGTTCCGCCTTCCTTGCTTTCCATCTTACATATTTCCATTCAACGTCACTAGAACACTCCGCATTACTACATGTAGTATTAACCTTATTATTGGGCTTCCGTCTATGCGGCCACAGCCACCAGTTAGTCATTACACTGACTACACTTACCCAAATAAAAGATATATGCCAGTCAGTTACAATACTGTCTACCCGCAACGCCACGGTAACCACCGCAACAAACGTGATCACGTTATTACATATCGACAAAAACCAAACCATGAATGCCAATATATCTCCTGGACATTGGGAAGTAAGGAACAACATTATACTGATACAAATGTGTACCCAACCTGTGAAAGTAAGATATTGTCTACCTGCCAAACTCTCGTTAAATCTTAAACCTGGATGATATCTTGTCTCTAAACTACAACTTCCGGTGTCGGTCTCGTTAACGTCGGAGTTGAAAATACCAACCATACTTTGAGCATAACACTGTGTTACATCCTTTGCCGGCTTTTCTTCTGTCGATCTTTCTGGTAACAAACCTGCATTCGCTCCCACTGGCAACGTTGCCACACAATCTCCATCTCGGCCATTCTGACTCTCCATGTTTCTGTAAATGATAAATGGTAACTTACCACAATCTGCTGATTTCTCCGTATAGATTCTTATCAGCATGCTGTTTATCGTCCACCTGAAATGTTCCACAAATACGTCATGTACCGTAGAATACGTGGCGGTACACGGGACGGTATACAGAGCGATGTACGGGTTGATGTACGGGTTGGTGTACAAGTTGGTATACAGGTTAGTGTACGGTGTAGAGTGCGGGCCCGTCACTGATCGCCTGAAAAACATCCTAGTACTCACTTCCTTCATAATGGATGACGTAAATTGTGATCCTAAGTCTGAGCTGATCTCATCGGTTACTCCAACTTGATTAAAAATACTCACCAATGCATCTGCAACAGCTTCCGTGTCAATTGACGCCAATGGCACTGCCTCTGGATATCTCGTTGCATAATCAACTACTGTAAGTATGAATCTATTCTTACTGTATGTCACAGGTTTCAAAGGTCCTATCAAATCAGTTGCAACTCTCTTGAATGGTACATTTATTCTAGGCATCTTTCCTAAGGGTGCTCGAATTATCTTACCCTTGGGTACAGTACGTTGACAAATGTCACATGACTGACAAAATCGTTTTATGTCGCTACTGATGCCTGGCCAATAAAATTCTGAGAGAACCTTTTGTATGGTTCGTTTAACAGCTAAATGACCTGCCATTATTGACTCGTGAGCCAACTTCATTACCGTTTTGCGAAATTGCTGTGGCACTATAAGTTGTTTAAATAACCTACCTCGCTCAATATTCGGCGAGCTAAACTTCCGGTACATCAAGTTATTTTTAATAAAATATGATGCATTCTTAAGACACTCCTTGGCTTCACACCGTGCCTTCATTACCTTCAAACTCTGATCTTCATTCTGGGCCTTCCGAATTTGATCCGGTGTAACTTCTTGTATAACTATTTCTGGTGTCTTCATACTCACATGTGTTCCTTCCTGTTTCTTCTGTGCCCTAGTTTGCACTGCTAATGTTGGCACCCAGTCTATATCCGGTTTGTTGCGTTCCCGTGCACCTGGAATATTACCTATGATTAAATCAACCAATGGCTTTTCCACACATAGTGCCAATACTTCCCCTTTGTAATATGGTGTGTCAATGTTTACCTTCACTTCCGGTACAACTCTTGTAGAATAATCTACCATTACCATAGTTTGATTTCTTCCTGTATATGCACCTTCCGGGACTACATGTTTACTTACTATCACGCCCGAACATCCAGTATCTCGTAAAACCTCAACCGATTTCTCTTCAACCATTCCTTGTACAGTACTAAGTTCTGAAAGAGATGATACTGAACTCACACTTACTTGGTGTTTCTCATGTAAGTTATCCTTACTCTCCATTGCTGCTTTGGAATAACTGACAGTATTTGTATACGTCAAGCAAGCTCCACATTTCTTAACATCTGTTGTTGTATCCTCATGACCGTCTTCATATGTAGTCTGTACCTCCGAATCTTTGCTCTGAAAAGTAACCTTCTTTGTTGGTGATCTACCTCTATGTCCTACCGCACCTACTTTCATGATACCGGGTTTTAGTTCCGGACACTCCCTCCTGTAATGTGTTCCACCACAATTATAACATTTCAAACCTGGATAGTATTTAGCTCTTCCTCTTCCATATGAGTTTTGATTATTAGGAATCTGGTCTCTTTTCACTGGTGACCTTGATCTGGATGCTGAATTAGAACGAGATCTACCTCTGTCATTCTTGAAGGTCAAATTAACAATATCCACATACCTAGCTTCCTTGTAGGAATCCGCCAATTTACTAGCTTGCTCCAACGAAGTTGGTTCTCTCTCCCGTAGAAATAACTCCAGTTCTCTGTTACAAATAAATGTAAACTGGTCTCTCAACATGAGATCCTGCAAACCTTCAAAAGTTTTAGGAATACCTGACATATCTATCCATCTTGTAAAGTAGCTCTTCAACCGTGCTGAAAACTGATGAAACGTTTCACCGGTTTCTGGTCTACACTTTCTGTACTTACGCTTGAATCCTTCCTCTGTTAATTGATACCTTTGTAACAATGCACACTTCAACTTGTCATAGTCCATTGCATCCTCCTGTGGCATCAATGCGTACACATCTAACGCTTTACCCTGTAATAACGCACTCAAATCAGTTGCCCATGATTCTCTTTTCCACCCTTGTGCTGTAGCATACCGTTCAAACCTAAGTAAATATGCATCCATTTCGTCCTTACCTTCATTAAATGCCGGGATTTTAGGCGTTCTTGCCTTAATAGTGTCTCTTGGCGCTGGGATTGGCCTCTCCGCCCTTTGCGCTGTGATCGTCTCCATTTCTGCGAAATGTCTTCTGTCCTGTAATTCAATCTGCATTTCATACTCACGTTCTAATTTATCTCTCTCTGCTACTAACCTCTCTCTCTCTGCTACTAACCTCTCTCGTTCCAATGCAATCTCCTGTTGTCGCAATGCAATTTCTGCCTCATACTTAGCCCTATCTGCAATTCTGATCTTACGCTCTTCATCTGCCTTAAGCTCCATTTCTTCATTTGCATGCCTGTATTGTACTTCCAGTTCACGCTCTTTTAATGCTCTCTGGGTTTCTAACTCTTGTTCTTTTAATTCTTTCTGTCTTACCTTTTCAGCTTCTTGCGCTAGCAACTCATTCCGCTTCAGTTCAATTTCCTGTTTCTTAAGTTGTAATTCATACTCCTTAATTTCTCGCTGCTTTTCTTGTTCATCAGCTTTAGCTTTTAACTCGCGCTCATGGCGTTCGCGTTCAGCTCTTAATTCCATCTCGCGGATTTCGCGTTCTGCTTTTTCTTTTTCGCGTTCTGCCTTTTCTTTTGCTTCGCGACTAATACGCTCTGCTTCTCGACGCTCACGTTCTGCATCACGTGCCGCTTGACGTTCATCACGTAGTATTACTTGTTGCTCTGAAACAAACGCATTAAGTGCTTCACCTTCAAGACCTAAATCTTTTCCCACTTTGGTTAACTCTTTAACTACATCCATGATTATTTCCCTTTTGAAAAATTATTACTGTTTGTAAGGATGGTCACAATAAAACGAAATCTGAGTTATCAATTGATTCTCAACAACGTAAACTTCACAGTATTCACATCAATAAATAAGCAAAACCCAATGCTTACCAAGCTTCAACTTTTGTTTACCAATTGCCTCAACGCAACCTATTCTTAATAACCCATTAAGAATCACCCAGACATTCTACCACAATCAACTAATGCCTTTAACCGTTGCGTAACAATTTACAAAAGTAAGCCCATACTCATGAATACTTTAAACAAACCGTTCAATTGACAAACCTCAAATTTCAGGATCACCTGGTGCTTCACTGGTACACCCCGTCTCTGGTGCTCGCCAACCCTGACAGTCGGTCGACGGGAATATGAATTATCGGAGGACTCCCATCAGTCTAACCATCGGCCCTCATAACTGAAATATACTTTGATATCTTGTTCTTAAGTGACAGTGTGACTGTAACATATACCAGAACAATGAAATTTTAGAATTTACATTTGCATTATTTTAAACAATTACTTTTACTTTGCTTAAGCATTGCTTACTTTGGTACACTAGAGAATTTCACTGTGATTCACATTTGGTTCTCTAAATCCTAGCATATATAAACACCTCCAAGAGTTACTGATATCCAATGCAGAAATGTTGGGCGTATCCCACTTCTGACACCAAATGTCACGGACTGACTCTACTTAATATAAAGTCAGAGGATACAATGGCTTGTTGTGCCCAACAAATCATGTATCGAATGACCAAGGGTATACGCTTCCTGCTATGAATGACCAGCAAATCTATGGGAGGGTTCAATTAAACAGAATTTTCAAATTATGATGATTTATTTATAATGATGTTTAAAGTGAGAAGCAAAGAAGGAGAAAAAAGATAGAAAGAGATTACAAAAAGAAATTACTGAGAAAAGAAAAAAAAAATACGTCCTTTGTTCATCAATGTCCCACACACTTTCCCATTGGCATCTCCGGGTATACTGTCACACGTTCGTCTCACTAGTACACTCGACACCACTGCTTGCAAAACAGTCCAGTGTTCCCAAAACGAACTGTAGACCACGCCCGTCCATTGTAAATCAAACACCAATGATTTTATATCGTCCCGTTTATACCGTCACTGCCACCCCATATAGTTTAGCCCAGTTTAGTTTCAGGAATTCAGATTACGTCCATAGATTACAATTTCAGCTTCAAGGCCTGAAATAAAGTAACTGTGTCTTAACAACAAAATAACTGATAGTGTCGCAATTTATCATAACGAAATCTCCTGCAGCTATGCACGTCACAACATCCAATTGCAAATAACTTCCCACAATTCCGTACCCCGGAACTGTATTAGTTTATTCGCTAGATTGCTTGTACTATACATATAAACCATAATACTCCAGTATCTACATTGAAACATTTATTCACATGTACGATACAGTTAAACCACATATGTCGCGAACTAACCCTAGTTCCTTTCCCAGCGACATCACAAGCAAATCTCCGACATGCATCCACAATTCCTCACCCAGGAATTGGTCCTGCCAATCTATGACCAAATTCATAGAAAGCCATTTCTCAGAATACGATAAATCTTGCGAGACAATCTTGTTACAATATTAAACCTTTCTTAAATGAAATCACTAATTTCAGTAATAGCGAATATTCTTAATGACGTCATTAACGTCAAATCTAAGCGTTACGTTACTATAACGTAAAACTTAAAATCTGAAATTTCCAGTCTTACAGCTTTGTTCCGAGTCAACATTAACTTCCTTTATGATGAGATGATTAGATAACAAAACATAACATGAAACTAAATGTACGTCAATGACAATAACGTCGCTACAAGTAACGTAGCACATAACAGAAATTTCCATTTTACAACTTTGGTTGACATACATACCGCGCAATGTCATTCTTACGCGAAATTTAATACATAAAAACTAAACCAATGCCGCTTCACGGCAACGTAGCGTATAGAAATCTTCATTTTTACAACCCTATCAATGTGCTTTCCACCATAATGAGCTACATTATTATGGCTATACAATCTCACTGTACAAAATGTATATTTATGAACTGTTATAACTTACCGACGGCCGACTACTCAGACTGGCGCTGACCATAACCAGGTGTACCAGATAAACCCATATCCAAACATCTCAAATTCATGCCCAATCTTTACATTCCTCTCGATAATTCATATTGATTTCACACAAAATAAGCTGCCTATTATTGTGAACATTTCCCTGAAAACCATACCGTTTTCCATCATATATTCCAAAACCATTCATCAGAACATGTGAATAACCCACCGTGAGCAAGTGAATAACAATTCTAAATGCACATCCACTGACAACCACACCCAGATCAGCTTGCAAAAAGTTATATTGCTAACCATAAAATCGGCAATACAAATTTTCTCTGGATTATACCTCAAGGTGTAAATCATATGATTCAAATCCCCGGACTTCATGTTTTCGTTAAAGCCGTGTCACTCTCAGAAACCATTTATGGCAAACTGATAAAACACGAATCTGAGCCCAGTACAGAATCCAATTAAACTGCACATAATGCCAATTTCCACGCCACAAATCAACAAATACCATAACACAAAAAGACTGTTAAAATATCACAATTGAGCATAAAACTCTTCATGGCACAAATATTTTTTGCCGTGTCTAACATACATAGATATCCTTCACAATGCAGTAAACATGTCATGTTTACTCCTGTGTAAGAGTTTCCAAATACCTATTATGCTCAACTAAACATTTAAAAGAAATCAAACAAATTATCCAAACCCCACAAACAGCAAAAGTACATTTTTTATCGTGACAGGCCCGTGGGTACACGTTAGAACTGCCTCAGCGAGAACCCACAATCTATGTTTTGGATCGAAAAAAAAAAAGAAAATTAGGTATACCCCTGTAAAGTGTAAACCCCATTTTTCTATATAAAAGTGGGATATGAGAGGATAATTATTTCACGGATATATTGTCCTGATGCATCCCCAAGCTGGAGAAGTCAGCGATCGCACTCAAGACCGTTAGTAGTTTACAGACGGTGTAACCACTGATAGTTATACCACACAAGCTTCTGAAAACTGAGAGGACTGAATTATCAAGAGCGTTAATTCTCCAAATCAGACACCATAAGTTTGTTTGTTTGCAAAAAAAAAAAAAAAAAAAACACACACAAAAAAAAAAAAAAAAAAAAAAAAAAAAAAAAAAAAAAAAAAAAAAAAAATAGTCATGCATAGGTTATCAAGAAACAACAAAAACTGCAAAAACCTTCAATAAATTTATTTTCCTAGGAATGTCAACTGGTTTAACTATTATTAAAAAGGGAAAAATCACAACATTGCATAAACTTATTCTTAAAATAGCAACAACAGTGATAATATGTGCACACAGCAGCAGAGTGGAAGTGAATCGACAATTGCGATAAAAACGGAAAATCAAAGCATTTGTGGAGATATACATAGAACAACTGATAACTTGTTGTACATTAGATGAACTGTCACTTGCTTTGGTGAGAATAAAAGCAAGTGTCCCATTGTCTTATGTGCATGTACTAGTAAGTGATCAATCTTTCCAAGTACAACATCACAATTACTGTACACTATGAACTGTCACTTGCTTTGGTGAGAATAAAAGCAAGAGACCCTATAAAGCAAATGATCAATCATTTCATGTACAATGTCACTAGAGCTGTATTTGCTAATTGTATGAACTGTACCTTGCTTTGATGATGAATAAAAGCAAGTGATCCAATAAAGCAAATGATCAATTATTTCATGTACAACTCCAATTCACAAGTGCTGTATTTGTACATTGTATGACCTGTCATTGCTTTGGTGATGACAAAAGCAAGAAACAGATTTTCTAGTGTACAACAGTAAGTGATCAATCTTTCCACGTACAACATCACAATCTCTGTTACGCAATGAATTGTCCAGCCACTTCTGCTCATCTACTGAGATGCAGGAATTCTGTGAAGTGTTAAAATGTGAATTATCAACTAATCATTCACACACAAAGCATGAGTCATGTTTCATTGCATAACATACTCGTACATGTATATGACACTATAGCAGCAATTTTGGGCAGTATGGAAAAGTCTTAAAGACTTGGTCAGGAAAATATTTCTACCATTCTTCTTTCTTACATGATTCATGAAGTACAGATAACAGAAGAATTTGCACTAAATACTGCTTAACTGCATCCCAAAGTAGTATTATCTTCATTTTGTTATTACAGTGCACAGCTGATCAGCCCCTTTGTTTTTGCTACACGAGAGTCTTAAATCCAAAATTTCAAGCTACCAGCAATTTTCTGTGACAGTACAGACTGGTTTGTGCAAGACCTAGTAAAAAATCCACAAGACCCGTTTTTTTGTGTCTTGGATCAAATACATCAACACACACAAACTTCATCTAAAATTTCAGATCATATAATAAGACATAATATAAGATATAAGATGCATTGTCTACACTTTTACAACACGAGAGATCAGGGTAAAAATTGGTCAGGAATTGTTTTCATGAAAAAAAAAATGAACAATGATTAATTGTTCATGAACATTACATCTACCATATTCATTCTAATTAGCTGACTGTGCACTTAACTTTTCAAAATATCTTAAAGTTAAGGCAACAAAATACTCTTTCAGTCAAAGCATACTACAAATGAAAACAACGCATCAACTGCTGAAAAAACCATGTCAAAATCACAATTATTTTATCATTTAAGTGATCTGATCGCTGCAAAATTATATATAAATCATTTTATTAAGGCCAAGTGTTACATGTAATGGGATTAATACCGCCAGAGTGTGCGCTTATTGGAGCATGTGCACTAATTAGAACGAATATGGTAAGTTCTTATATAACACTATACAGCAACACTATTCTAGTGGTTCAATGGTGAGTCCTATGTTAGCTAATCTAGTTCTTAAACTGTCTAAATCATGGAACATGTATATACAAAACCTGATGTTGTAATGAAACATGTTATAAAGAGATTGTGGTGTTGTAATGAAACATGTTATAAAGAGGATGTGGTGTATAATGATGGGACTTTTAGTAAGAATACTACATCAGGAAAACGTCCATGCAATATATACCCCCTTAAACCCCACTTTCATATAGAAAAACTGGGGTATGCAGGGGTATACCTACTTTTCTTATTTTTGCTCCAAAACATAGATTGTGGGTACTCGTTAGAACCGCCTCGCCGAGGCGGTTCTAGCGTGTACCCACAATCTATGTTTTGAGCAAAAATAAGAAAAATATCAAGATTTTTTTGATGAAATTTTCATTTTTTTAATACTGAAAACAATCTCTATATATTGCATGGGCAAGTTTTCGTAATGGTGTATAATGTTGGGACTTTTAGTAAGAATACTAACACTATAATATGCTGCCTAATACACTAAAACTTGAAGCTGAAAATGAGACAAGTGTACATTTTATCTGACATTCTATTTATAAAATTGTACATGCTGCAAGATATAAACATCAAATCTAATTTGACATTATTACAATGTTTATGAAATTTTTACCAATTTGTGAAAAATGAATGAATAAGGTCGAAAATGGTCCCATGAATTCATTAGCTGCATTATAATGTATCAATGTTGCTATGTAAAGGCCTCGTCACACATATGCAAAAATCTCTCGATGTACACTTGCGTTTAATTGCCAAAAATCGAGTTCGTTAGTTTGATATATTCCTTTAAGTCCCAGTCAACAGCTATGGTCATGTCAGGGTGTTAGCAGCTGAAAGGGACATAAAGCAATGAATCAAACAAACAAGAATTCCTATCACCTTCATCAGGAAAACATGTCCTTGCAATATTTACCCCCGTAAACCCCACTTTTATATAGTAAAACTGGGGTTTTCAGGGGTATACCTATTTTTCTTATTTTTGCTCCAAAACATAGATTGTGGGTACTCGTTAGAACCGCCTCGGCTAGGCGGTTCTAACGTGTGGCCACAATCTATGTTTTGAGCAAAAATAAGAAAAATATCAAAAATTTTCTGATGGAATTTTCAATTTTTACAGGTGAAAAAATCTCTGTATATAGCATGTGAAAGTTTTCGTAATGTTTTACAAAAAACGTACATTGCAAGTCTGCATCAAAGGATTTTCGCTAATGTATGACAAGGTCTTTAGAGGGACATTAGTGTACTTAAAACACAAACTCTATTTTTTATAACTAGTACAATATAAAACACATGCAATTTTAACAGAACTTAGGAGGTAGAATTAAAGCACAAACACTAATATTGCATACATTGTAAGATAGCCTTCAAAATTAAAGGTAAATTACTGGTGCATTGGTGTAAAAAATCATTAAAAAGCTCTGAATATGAATAACACTGTGGTAAATAGCCGTAACAACTCTTAATAAGAAAATCACCTCACTATAGGCTGTAACACAAGAAAACGTTGATTAAGAACATTTATTCAAAGCGACTCATGATGGCTATTTAAGGGATAACCCTTCCGCATGTTAAGCTTTTAAAGGTCTGCAAGGCCTTGTTTTACAATATAAATAAAAAGCATGATGAGAAAACCAACAATGTGGTTTCAGTACAGGTCCGACACAAACTAAGCTGTTCAAGCACAGAGGATAGTTTGAGGCTGGAAATTTTGGATTTAGAAAATAGAGGAATAATACTTTTCATGTAGTGAAAACAAAGGCACTGATCTGCACCTTTAATTTTGCATATGCAAAATGTTGGTTTTCTCATGACGTGGCTCATATATAAACATATTTACTATTTATGTATAAATGGGGTTCTATTTGGTACGTTAAGCATCAATTAAAACAAATCTATTTGGTCTTAATTACAAACTTTAGGTTAGCATAAAGACTCATTAGCATAGCATTTCAAAACAAATGAAAAAAAAAATCTCTTAAGGCCAAAATTAAAATTATATTAATTTTGTTTCCCCTTACCCGACCGACCCTAAAAATTGCCCCTACCCCAAAAATTTTATTGCAATTTTTCATACAAGATTTCTTTTTTATAATTGTTAATTACAGAGAGGCAAAAATTTCATGTTTTAGAAGGATACATTGTCTGATACTGCTTTCAATGATAGCCTTCTAGGTAAGTATTATTTCTGCAATGAAGTTTAAGGATGTTCGCTGCCAATGAAAAAGTATTCAAACTTTTTTTCTAACCACAATTTTTCGTTTCCAAAATACAACACAAGACATTTGATAACAAAATAAATATAGGGTACTGTGCATTTTTTCAAGCTACAGGCCTCTGAATGAGACCTCTGAGCACAATGTTTTAAATTAAGTAAAATTAATTTAATTTTTTATTCTTTGAAACAAACCTGTCTTGAACGAAAATACACCTAGAATGCTTTCAAAAAACATAATATTTACGTAACGAAGACTATTTTGGACCACAAACATAAAAAAATTTGCAACTTGAAGTGGATGACAAAATTTTACGACTTTTTTTCCAACCCTACCCCAGGGATCTCACTAGGATTTTGAAAACAGGAGTCCGGGACTCCTCCAAAAGAAAAAGTAGGAGTCCCAGACAAAATTTAGGAGTCCCACTATAGAAACTGAATTAAAATCCTAAATTTTTTCGACCAAAAAAATCATAATTATTTTACCTCTTTATAAACAGGGTATGGGGCTTTTATTTCTAAAGACAATATTGACCATGGCACTTGTCAAATCCTTACACTAACCTGATAGTACAAAATGACATGCTATCAATTCTAGAATTGCTTAGTAGTGTGGTTACACTGGTTAGGTATATATGGAGGGGGTCTACTCTACTAGACCAGACCAAGAAATGTGTGTAATACACTTCAAAATTAGCTCCTTTTGTAGACAAGGCCTTTCTGTGACATCTGTCTTCTAAATAATGTTAGGTGTATATCATTTCCTTTCGCCTGTTCAGTTATGAGTTTGGGGTCAATGAGGGGTGACCCCTCAAAGGCTGGATTTCCTACTGTCTACTTGGTCAAATGATAAGTTTGGCTTGCATTCTTCATTACTAAAATATGGGCACTAAACCTCTTTTGAACACTTTAAACAAAGTTTTACCAACAATTTATGATTTAGAGGCAACAAAAACAAACAAATAATCACGTTTTTTCCATTTATTCTAAAGTCGCGAAAACTAATGACATTTCAAAAATCGGTCCAAAAGTATAAAATTTTTGCCTGTTTTAATTGTTTATGTAATTCAGTTGATCTTTAAATGAAAATCGCTAGGTTTTCACAAGATTTTGACTGTTTAAGAAGTAAATTGTTCTTATTGTAGCTGACCGATCAACCGTAACATGTTTACACAAGACATGGTTATGAACGCGACCGTCACATTGATCAGGCACCTGAGGCGTGAAACTTTAATAGAATGTCTAATTTGCATTGGGACAACACAGTTAATTTGAGTAATCCCTATCTTGATTGGAGATAATTGATTCTTGGAGCTAATAAACAACAAAGCCCAGGTAAAGATAGGTATTTTGGGACGTCTCACGGTGAAAAAATCTTGCGTCCCGGGAATCATCTCTTGGCAGAATTATGCGTCCGAGCCCAAGTTTTCTCGTCCCGGGACGCCGAATCTGGCGTCCTCGAGATCTCTGCTACCCCCATACTTGAAAAGTCGGAAAAACTCAATATTTTGAAATGTGCCAAATCCATATTTGTTGATTCAAACTTTTTCTTGTATTTTCACACAACATAGAACTTGGTAATATTGTTCGAATAAAAGAAAGAAATATATAGGGTAGTGTGCATATAAGAGAGAACCAACAACTTGAAAATCGCCATTTTCAGCCTTTTTTCGGCAGTTTTGTTTCTTAAAGCCCATTTCATAAAACCACCTAAAATTTTAAAACCAGCACACCAAATACACAAAGACTGATTTAGAAGACCATGCACACATATACTGCAGCTAAAATAAACACCGAACTAGTGCAATTAATTTGAAGATGAGTAATATTCAAGTTTAATCTACCCTACCCCCTAAATTTTCCTGACAACTTAAATTTCCTGAAAAGTTGCAGAAAATGGGGTGAAAAAATGAAGTTTCTAAGATTGACAATTTTCATGGCTCATTCAATGCATATCATCAATATGTATCCAAATATAAAATATTAGAAAAATATCTGCTACCGTTTACGAGATATTCAACAAAAGAAAAACGGAAGTTCCGAAATGTCAAATGTTAGCAGCGAACATCCTTAAGCTATATTAGATTTAACTAAAAGCAAATTTCAATCTATATAAAACCTGAGAAAACTAGAGGACCATTGGTCCTGTAGCTCACCTGAGAGATTATCACATTGTAAGCTCATGAGATTTAAATTAATTGAGAATCGACCAATAAAAGTCTATGCATGGACACTATTGACCCCCGGGGCATGGCCAAATTTGACCCAGGGGCATGACTGGCACAATTTATAATGGGGACTACCAAACATTGCTACATACAAAATATAGAAGCTCTGGGCCTTTTGGTTTCAGAGAAGAAGTTTTTTTTTAGTTTTTCCCATTGTAAGTCTATGGAGACTATCTACCCCCGGGGCGTGGCCAAATTTGACCCCAGGGGCATGGCTGGCATAATTTATGTAGAGGACCATTAGCCATTGCCACATACAAAATATCAAAGCTGTGTGCCCTGTGGTTTCAGAGAAGAAGATTTTTGATTTTTTTTCCCATAGCAAGTTTATTGAGACTATCAACCTCCGGGACCTGGCCAAATTTGACCCCAGGGGCATGAATGGCACAATTTATGTAGAGGACCATTAGCCATTGCTACATACCAAATATCAAAGCTGTGGGCCTAGTGGTTTCAGAGAAGAAGATTTTTTTAGTTTTTCCTATTGTAGGTCTATGGAGACTATCGACCCCCGGGGCGTGGCCAAATTTGACCCCAGGGACATGATTGGCACAATTTATGTAGAAGACCATTAGCCATTGCCACATACAAAATATCAAAGCTGTGGGCCCTGTGGTTTCAGAGAAGAAGATTTTTTAATTTTTTTCCCATAGTAAGTCTATGGAGACTATCAACCCCCGGGGCGTGGCCAAATTTTACCCCAGGGGCATGAATGGCACAATTTATGTAGAGGATCATTAGCCATTGCTACATACCAAATATCAAAGCTGTTGGCCTAGTGGTTTCAGAGAAGAAGATTTTTTTATTTTTTTCCTATTGTAGGTCTATGGAGACTATAGACCCCCGGGGCATGGCCAAATTTGACCCCAGGGGCATGATTGGCACAATTTATGTAGAGGACCATTAGCAATTGCCACGTACAAAATATCAAAGCTGTGGGCCCTGTGGTTTCAGAGAAGAAGATTTTTTTATTTTTTTCCCATAGTAAGTCTATGGAGACTATCAACCCCCCGGGGCGTGGCCAAATTTGACCCCAGGGGCATGAATGGCACAATTTATGTAGAGGACCATTAGCCATTGCTACATACCAAATATCAAAGCTGTGGGCCTAGTGGTTTCAGAGAAGAAGATTTTTTTAGTTTTTCCAATTGTAAGTCTATGGAGACTATCGACCCCCGGGGCGTGGCCAAATTTGACCCCAGGGCCATGGCTGGCACAATTTATGTAGAGAACCATTAGCCATTGCCACATACCAAATATCAAAGCTGAGGGCCCTGTGGTTTCAGAGAAGAAGATTTTTGAATTTTTTTCCCATAGTAAGTCTATGGAGACTATCAACCCCCGGGGCGTGGCCAAATTTGACTCCAGGGGCATGAATGGCACAATTTATGTAGAGGACCATTAGCCATTGCTACATACCAAATATCAAAGCTGTGGGCCTAGTGGTTTCAGAGAAGAAGATTTTTTTAGTTTTTCCCATTGTAAGTCTATGGGACCTATCTGTTGCCATGGAAACCACAATTTTGATACAATCTGCTCCAAAACCTAATGCCGTCAATCCCCCAACCCAATTATGGTTCAAATTAAATTTGATCAAGATCGGCCTACTAGCTTCAGAAATATTCTTCTTTGAAATTGTGGACGGACGACGACGGACGACGACGACGGACGACGGATGCCTGCCTATCCTATAAGCTCACCTGTGAGCCTTCGGCTCAGGTGAGCTAATAAAAACAGAATAATATTCCGACCGACTGACCCACACCTGAGAAAAAGGGTCGGGTAAGGTGAAACAAAAATATTTCTAAGGTTGGCCTAACCTTTGCATGCCAAAACAACTTCTGAAATGTTAATATTATAGAATTAACAGATTTCTTGAGCAATCTATTTTTAAACTATTCACATTAGTTTTCACTGGGTAACCAGTGTATTCAACATAAGTCAACATGATACTAAGAGACAGCAGGAACATTTCTTATACAAACTGTTAAAAGTGGCTAAAACAAAA
Source organism: Rugalucina vietnamica (assembly GCA_964017185.1). Lineage (NCBI taxonomy): Eukaryota > Metazoa > Mollusca > Bivalvia > Lucinida > Lucinidae > Rugalucina > Rugalucina vietnamica. The sequence continues at coordinate 11,716,102 of OZ024885.1, forward strand.
TAACTAACCCTGAATATATGTGAGCCGTGACAAGAGAAAATCGGTCTTCTGGGTTTCCTACCAGATCTGACACAAACAGACCTGTACAGTCACAGAAGCAGGTCAGAAGCTTGAAATTTCGGATTTAAGAAGAAGAGGGTTTGTACTATCTGTGCAGCGAAAACAAAGGTGCTGATCAGCTTCGCAGTTACTGCCAAGCTGATCTGCGCCTTTATTTTCGCATAGGCAAAAATTTGGTTTTCCCATGATGCGGCTCATGTAGTAAAGCTTAACAACACAGATCTTATTCAACTTGAAAATAAGAAAATATGATAAAATTTGTGATATGATAACACACCTCCAACAAACATATTCTTAACTAACTTAAACTTAAATGGCAGTCACAATGGAATGTGGACGTAATTCTGCTCTATAATGATACATTAGGAAAAAATGTCCCTGTAATGTATACCCCACTTTCATATAGCAAAACTGGGGTACGCAGGGATTACCTATTTTTCATATTTTTGCCCCAAAACATAGATTGTGGTACAAATTAGAACCTCCTTGACAAGGCGGTTCTGACGAGTACCCAAATTCTATGTTTTGAGCAAAAATAAGAATAATATCAACAATTTTCTACTAAACATTTTCAATTTTTATAACATAAAAAAATGGGTGTGTTTTCCTAATGTGGTCATATTTCTACTCTAAAATGATAAAAAAAGATCTGGAATGATTTGAAGGCTTTAAAAGCCTTAATATAAATTGAGAATCTATAACAGAATGTAAAGCTTAGTGATTATCACCTTATAAAATATGAGGCAAAACAATGAAAATATGAGATATATACTGCCGAACTTGTCATGACATTGTGTTTAAGATCATTTTTTCCAAAAAAAAAGAAGAAAGCAGCAAAATTTGTCGAAAACTGATCCATAATAATTTTTATTCTCTGATCAGACTTAAGCAGGTTCAAGACCTGCAAATCCCAGGATATATTTTTGTATGCAATTTATTTGTAAATTAAATCGAACTTTAAGATCTTTCATCATGACCTCATGAGCCGTGTTAAAGGTTAATGAAAAAGTGGTTTAATATTTACAAAACACTGCACTTGAAGCAAAAATCAGTTGATCATCTATAACTTAAAGTATAAATATGGTTTGACAATCTGGTGTAAATTGTAAAAGGAATGTAAAAGTTAAAGCTCCTGAATTATGGAATAATTCTTACCATAAAACTGCAACAAAATGATAAACTTTTCACATCTGAACAACAAGGCATATACATGCAAATAACTTTAAGGAGTGACAAACTTCCTACCACTCCTAGCAAATTTTGCTACTGACATTTTTCTTCACTATACAATGATGAATAATTCTGTATAATTTTTTTCATTCCTGTTGCAAAACTGCAAGTTCACTTTTATTTGTCTTGGAATGGCTGATATTGTAGCAAAATGTTTTCATCTTGAATCTTTATACCACATATACATGGAAACACTATTTGAGCCGTCTCTTGGTAAAACCAACAATGTGGTTTCCGAACAGGTCCGACACAAACCGACCTGTACAGTCACAGAAAAGAGCTAGAAGCTTGAAATTTTGGAGTGAAGTAGAGGAGGAATTGTACTATCCGAGTAGCGAAAACAAAGGCGCTGATCAGCTTCGCGGTTACCGCGAAGCTGATCTGCGCCTTTGTTTTCGCCTATGCAGATTGTTGGTTTTCCCATGAGGGGGCTCATTTCATAGTAAGTCAATTTCACAATCTAGTTGTTGTATGCCATTGACTTTCAGTGTTAACAGTGAACTTATGCACCATATTTACAAAGTAAACGGGTTACACAATATTATCAGGAAAACATGTCTGTGCAATATATACCCCCTTAAACCCCACTTTTATATATAAAAATTGAAGTTTGCAGGGGTAACCTAATTTTCTTATTTTTCATCCAAAACATACATTGTGGGTACTTGTTAGAACCGCCTCAGCGAGGCGGTTCTAACCTGTACCCACAATGTATGTTTTGAGTTAAAATATTAAAAACATTCAAATTTTTCTAATGAAAATTTTCAAATTTTACAACTTAGAAAAATTCTGTATATAACATGGGCACGTTTTCGTAACGATAATAACTGGTTATCAGCAATCACTTTCACCCTGCGTTTTAATACCACATTTACGCAGCAATACAACTTCATCCTCAAGAGGTTGAGGTGTAATAACTGGTTATCAGCAATCACTTTCACCCTGCGTTTTAATACCACATTTACGCAGCAATACAACTTCGTCCTCGAGCTGCCGTATCCGTTTATCTTTCAGACCTATCTGTTCTCGTAGACTCTTGATTTCTTCAACTTGCCGGAAATATGCCTTCCGTAACTGTGAAATAATATATTTTACTATAAAAAATTTGAATTATGATTTCTTTACACATAAATAGAAGCAGTACTTTGTTTGTTTGTTTGTACTGTGGATTAACATCCCAGTCAACAATTTTTCAGTCATGTCAGAACAGAGCCAATGCTTCCTGGGTTTAACCAGTACTGTAGGGAGTTAATGTGTCTTGCTCAAAGACACAATACAGTGATGCTTGTGGGGATCAAACCCAGGACATCTCGATTCGGAGTCTGACGCTCTACCACTACGTCAAGATGTAGTTCATGCATCTTTGTCATGGAAACAACAAGAATTTGCTCACACTCTAACCCTATAGCTACTAGGTAAATCATTAATCGAATGAACAAGACATATAAAATCAATGAGTGTAGATGTGGTTCCAACTTCCAAGCTTAAAAATCTTTTTTTTTTTTCAAATTAAAATTTGTCCTGTAAAAATTAGTTGGCATTTAAACATTTACTAGGATGGCAAATGACTTTCTTTGGTGATTTGAACCTGGGATTCTTTCTCATCAAGTTTGGCTATTTCCATATCTATGTCCATTTTCACTTTCATGTTCAGTTGAGTTAAACATAAAAAACATTTTTAAAACATAAGGATCTATTTTTACCTCTGGGTCTGTTCCTGGTATATCTGGTGTGTTTTGCCATGCAGGACTAGTGGGGGGTTGAATAGGGGACCAAACTTTCTTGACATGCACCTTCTGTAATGAAGAAAACCAGAGGACCAATGGTCCTGAGAACACTCACCTGAGTACAGCGATTTCAGAGGAAAGATGTTTTAACATTGTGAATAATGACAACAGCAACAATGACAACTACAGTAATGCTAGGACGAAAGGTAACACCCTTGTGCACATGGAGTGCAACAGTAAGTGCACTAATTACTATAAAATATTGCAAACAAAGTGCACTTTCTCGTGCACAGCAACAATGACAACTACAGTAATGCTAGGACGAAAGGTAACACCCTTGTGCACATGGAGTGCAACAGTAAGTGCACTAATTACTATAAAATATTGCAAACAAAGTGCACTTTCTCGTGCACACCAAGTGCACTTATTGTTATCTTTCAACCCGGCTTAAAGGAATGGATTCGGAACCGCGTAAGACGCCGTATGTATACGTAAAATACCATCATAAATTCATTCCTGGTACAAGAGAATGCATATCGGGTTTGTTACGCAAAATATTCGTATTCAAAGTTGGGAAACCTTCGTTTTTTCCTGCGTCTGAGTGAATCGCCATCTTTATCGGGTATGGTTACCGGTTTATCGATAATTACACGGTGAACGCGGTAACCAGTATAAAGCTGTGACGTCACTCACTCACTTTCTCTTTAAGCCGCTCATTTCAATTGCAAGACGTTCAAATATTCTCGCGATAATTTCGTTATTTTATTTTGTATTTGTGGATATCTTCTGCGTTAAACTTGATAGAAGTTTTATGTGATAATACCGGACAATAATACTTACCGAAGATGCCTCAGTGCCAGGCGATTAACTGTAAGTACAAGCCACAGAAAGGATGTAATAGTTTTTTTCCATAAAAAAATTGTAGGTGTAGACATTTTCACTATTTCTTATTAATAATCCAGTATGAACGGAATGGAATTACTGTTACATGTATCTACGCACGGTAGTTTTTATTCCGAATTTTGGCATTTCACATACAATTCGTCAAAGAATCGCGCACAATAGAAAAAAAAAGGAATTCGCAAGTTTTGCATCCATTTTATTCCAAAACGGAATCGATACACACTCCAGGGGTCATCTCACTTTTTTTTTTTTTTTTACATGCTTCAGTTATCTATTTTTTTAAATCTATAATCTGAGATGAACCGCCCATCACTAATTGATTTTTAATGCGCATGCATTTCTAATTTGTTTGCCAACAATCCAGAAAAGATTTTCATTCATGCGGATAATTATTTTTAGCATGTGACACGGTAAACACGCCTCAAACGGTCAGCTGACCTGTCAACAATGACTGCAATTAAAGTTGTTTACATAGAGACACGCGCCATCAAAAGATGCGGCCGCTTTTCTTTAAATCGTTTGATCGCCATTATAAGTTGTTTACATAAGGACATGCGCCATCAAAAGATGCGACCGCCTTTCTTTAAATCGTTTGATCGCCATTATACGTATGAAAGATTATCGACTACCTAACTATCGTTACATAATTTTGATTGGATTTAAATCATAAAGGTGCAAACCCGGGGGTGCGAAATACACTCGGATGGATGTCTCTTAAGATGCTTTTTTGGTTCATAGACAACAAAACACAGGTAAATATTGGGACGTATCGCGGCAAAAACAACTTGCGCCCCGGGAATCACCACTGAGGAAAACCATGTGTCTGAGCCCAGATTTACTCGTCCCGGGACGCCGGGTCCTGCGTCCGCGAGATCCCTGTGACAGATGACATTTTTTTCTGTTTTTATTTCTTTTTTTACTCTTACCTTAATCTTCGAATTTTATCGATAAAATGAGGTGGAGTACGATCGCTTGTAAATGGCTCTAATCCGAAAGTGAGTGAGTGACGTCACAGGTAAACAAATATGGCGACAACCTTCGCGATTCGAGACGCATTTTAGCGTAATTTTCAATCGATGATTGTGTACTTATTATTGGGTAAATCGTTGGAATTTGATTTGTAACACGTACTGTAACATCTAAATGAATATGTACAGGGCCAAATATGCGTTTCCGAATCGATTCCTTTAACTGTATAGAGCATGCTATCTTATAAGCTGACTTATGACCCTTCGGCTAAGGTGAGCTAATAATAAAATTTGATTAATATTGAGGTTAAATGTCCCAATCAACAATTCTTCAGTCATGTCAGAACAGAGCTATGTATCAATCAGTACTCTAGGAGAGTTAGTGTTTGCTCACTGACAAAACATGGTGTCCTAAGAGTAGGGATCAAACCCAGGTCCTCACGATTCAGGTATGATGCTCTACCACCAGGCCACCACACTCCCAATTAAAATTTGAAGAAGTGTCCCACCAAAATGATGCTTTTAATAATGTACATGTAATATGTTTGATCATATACTGGCCTGCTGGTCTAAGAGCTATTCAAGGTTGAAAGTATGAACCAGTGGACACATGCAAGTATGCCAAACTGAGCCTTTTCAATGAGCTCACCTTGTAAGCCTTCGGCTCAGGTGAGGCTATGATCAGCTTAGCTAGGGACAGCTCAGGTGTGGTAATGATCAGGTTATGGTCAAGCAAAAGTCATATTAAACCTGTGTAATGATGAACTGTGTTAGGCGATTTGTTTCTCCTAAAAGGCATTAATTTTTGCTGTTCATTCCCATCTACACAAATACTAAACTAGCCACTAGCATGCAATCTAGCTTTTGACACAATCAAGAGCTATCTATCTGTATTAATGAGATTTGACAGTTTTACTACATGACTTTCTATAAATTGTGCCAAACCATGATCAAATATTGTCTTATAGGTTTCCAACACTGCTTGGCCATAGAAGAAATTTCTTCACAGTGAAATTAAAATTGAGCTGCCACATGGGAAAATCAACAATCTAGATAGGCGAAAACATAGACACAGATCAACTTCACAGTAACTGCGAAGCTAATCAGCGCCTTTGTTTTCGCTACATGAATAGTGTAATTCCTCTACTTTCTAAATCCAAAATTTCAAGCCTCTAATCATCTTCTGTGACTGTACAGCCCACTTTGTGTCGGACCTTGTCGGAACCCAAATTGTTGGTTTTCTCATGTACAGGCTCAATTAACCAGAGGACCAATGGTCCTATAAACGCTCACCTGAGATCTGGGATATGTGACTTAAGTTGACCTTGCCATTAAATGGGTCAAGGTCATCCCATGGTCATGATTTATATAAACTTTATAGAACTCCATTGCCTGATGCTTCATGCCAAGTTTCAAAATCATAGGCCTTCTGGTTCTGGAGAAGAAGATTTTTAAGCGTTTTTGCTATTTATAGCCATGGCGACCATCTTGGTCATGTGACCTTGACCATTTATATATACTTTCATTCCCATTTCCTAACAATGCTCCTCATAAAGTTTGGCTTTGAGAAGAAGATCTTTGAATATCACTGTAATATACATGTATATTGCCCCGGGGTGGGGGCAGACAGACCCCTGGGGTTCAAATTTTTTCAGACTCATCAATCTTATGTCCATTTGCCCATTTCCTGCAAGTTTTTCCCTACAAATGACATTTTAACACTTTTCCCCATTCAAATGTATGAGTGACCTATGTTGACCTTGCCGTAAAATAGGTCAAGGTCATCCCAGGGTCATGATTTATATAAACTTTGTAGAGCTCCAGTCACTAATGCTTCACACCAATTTTCAAAATCATTGGCCATCTGGTTCTGGAGAAGAAGATTTTTAAAGTTTTTTTTTCTATTTATAGCCATGGCGGCCATCTTGGTCATGTGACCTTGACCATTTATATAAACTTTCTTTCCCCTTTCCCAAGGATGCTACATATGAAGTTTGGCTTTGATTGGCCAAGCGGTTTCAGGGGAGAAGATGTTTCATTATTATGGAAATATACATGTATATAGCCCCAGGGCAGGGGCAGACAACCCCCCAGAGGCTAAAATTTTCCATTAACATTAATCTTCTGTCCAATTTGCCTATTCCCAGTACGTTTTACCCATTAAATAGCATTTTACCATTTTTTTCCATTCAAATGCGACCTAAGTTTACCTTGCCATAAAATAGGTCAAGGTCATCCTAGGGTCATGATTTATATAAACTATGATAGGCCCGCGTCCCCGATGCTACGTACCAAGTTTCGTGGAAATCGGCCCACTGGTTCTGGAGAAGAAGATTTTTAAAGGTTTTTGCTATTTATAGCCATGGCGGCCATCTTGGTCATGTGACGCGGACCATTTATATAACTTTTCGTTCCCCCTTTCTACGGATGCTCCACATGAAGTTTGGCTTTGATTGGCCAAGCGGTTTCAGAGGAGAAGATCTTTGAAATTGTGAACGACAGATGGACGGACGCCGGAGCATGGGTATCCTATAAGCTCACCTGTGAGCCTTCGGCTCAGGTGAGCTAAAAAGCTGTCACATTAACTTACATTTTCTTGATGTGATTTTTCTGATGTATCTCCATTAATCAACCTCTCTTTCACTGATAATGATCTATTAGATGCTCTTTCAGTGCTAAGACTTTCACCATTTACTCTGTCTGAATGTTCTTCTTTATGAATGTCTATTATTTCTATTTCTTTATGGTCAAAATAACTTCCTGCTGTATGCACTGTTAATGGTTCTTGGTTTCTTCTATGCTGTATGAATATAACAAGCATTATGCAAACTAGCACATGCAATATACAGTGATTTTCAAAGTTTTAAAAAATGAAAACTTTCAGTAGAAAAATTTTGATATTTTTCTTATTTTTGCTCAAAACTTAGACTGTGGGTACACGTTAGAACCGCCTCGCAGAGTACCAACAATCTATGTTTTGGAGCACAAATAGGTATGCCCCTGCAAACCCCAGTTTTTCCATTTTTCCATATAAAAGTGGGGTTCAGGGGGGTATACTTTTCATGGACATGTTTTCTGAAGAACAACTCAACTAAACTAATCTCGTCTAAGGGGTGACCACATTCAAAGATATCCTAATTTCATCTAATAACACAACATACAGCTACCATGTTTCTAAAACAATATGACATCAAGAAAACATGTCCGTGCAATAAATACCACCTCATACCCCACTTTTATATAGTCATTATGAAAAATTGCCCATGCACTAAACAGAGATTCTTTTAGCTTTAAAAATTGAACATTTCAGCTGAAAAAGTTTGATATTTTTCTTATTTTTGCTAAAAACATAGATTGTGGGTACACGTTAGAACCGCCTCGGCTCGCCGAGGCGGTTCTAACGAGTACCCACAATCTATGTTTTGGAGCAAAAATAAGAAAACTAGGTACACCCCTGCATACCCCACTTTTACTATATTAAAGTGGGGTTTAAGGGGGTATTCATTGCACGGACATATTTTCCTGATGAAAACTGGGGTATACAGGAGTTTACCTATTTTTCTTATTTTTGCTCCAAAACATAGATTGTGGGTGCTCGTTAGAACCACCTCACCGAGACGGTTCTAACGTGTACCCACAATCTATGTTTTGAGCAAAAATAAGAAAAATATCGAAAAGATTCTACAGAAAGTCTTTGTATATTGCATGGGCGTGTTTTCGTGATGACATGAGCCAAAGCATATTAAGAAACAACAACATGCATAAGCCAAAAAATTGGCACCCATCCCCACAATATTTTCAAGTCAGACATTTCAAGTTTCTTGCATGCTTCTTTGACTGTACAGGCAGGTTTGTGACGGACTGGGTTGGAACCCAAAATTGTTGGTTTTCTCATAAGAAGGCTCATAATATCCAGCAACATGCACACACATTCAGATGGTCACTAAGAAGTGTTCCTACATGTAACAATAACTGATTTTTTTTCAGTGTTTCCATATACAGAAACTAGCAATCTAATGAGTTTGGTTAGTGTAAGATACAAATGTCATAATTTTCTTAGTTTTGCTATCAAAACAAATTTCCATTTTACTTCCTCAGGAAAACATGTCCATGAAATAAATAACCCCCCTAAACCCCACTTTTATATTGAAAAACTGGGGTATGCAGGGGTATCCTTATATTTCTTATTTTTGATCCAAAACATAGATTGTGGGTACTTGTTAGAACTGCCTCGGTGAGGTGGTTCTAACATGTACCCACAATCAATGTTTTGAGCAAAGGCCTAGGGGATTTAAGGCCTGATTTCAGCCTCATGTGTTGATAAAAAACTGAATTTTGGAATTTTGAGGAGAAAAGTATTGCAAATAGCAGGTATAGGTCCCTGCTTATAAACTCTAGCACAACCATCACATTCGAATTACACATGTTGCCATGGCAACGCTCCGTAAATCCTAGAAATACCACTTTTTGCAATTTTGGGTCTATTTTTCACCATTCAACATCATTTTCAACTACCGGCCCACGCGACGAACAATTTCTTATTGTGAAATAATTATGAAGTATCACCCAGAGATATTGTATGCTAAGTATCATTTTGTTCGGAGTGTGGGCTGGCACTTAAAAATTAAACCAGAGGACCAATGGTCCTGTAAACGCTCACCTGAGTCTGCTGCATATACCAATAAACATGTTTGAATATTATGGTATTTAACCCCAGTGCAGGGGCAGATGAAGCCCTTGGGCGGTTTTCCTTTTTTCAGAATAATCAATATTCTGTCCATTTGCCAATTTCTTGGCTCTTGCTGGCTTTTCCCTTCAAATGACATTTTAACAGATTTTCCCATTCATATGCATGGGCAACCCATGTTGACCTTGCCATAAACTTGGTCAAGGTCATCACAGGGTCATGATTTATATATAAATTGTAGTACTATAGCCATGGATGCTTCACGCCAAGTTTCATTGAAATCAATCTATTGGTTTCAGAGAAGAAGATATTTGAAGGGTTTTTACCATATATGGGCATGGCGGCCATCTTGGTCACGTGACCTAGATTATTAATATATACATTGGTTCCCCCATCCTATAGATGCTTCACATAAAATTTGGCTTCAATTGGCCAAGTGGTTTTAGAGGAGAAGATGTTTGAATATTATGGTAATATACATGTATATTGCCCCGGGGTGTGGGCATATGAGCCCTTAGGTCCTTTTTTTTCAGAATCATTAATATTTAGTCCTACTACCCATTTCAGGGGCGGATCCAGGATTTCTAGAGAGGGGGTTCAAATCTACTTAGGGGGTTCGCTTTTATACTTTTACCAATATTTTCTCAAAACTCCCCATGAAAATGAAAAAATTTGGCTGCAGAGGGGGGTTCGAGCGAACCCCCCGAACCCCCTCTAAATCCGCCACTGCATTTCCTGCAAGATTTTCACCTCAAATGACTTTTTAAAAGTTTTCCCCATTCCAATGCATTGGCGACCTATGTTGACCTTGTCGTAAAATAGGTCAAGGTCACCACAGGGTCATGATTTATATATACATTGTAGTACTTGAGCCATCGATGCTTCATGCCAAGTTTCTTTGAAATCAGTCCACCGGTTCTGGAGAAGAAGATTTTTGAAGGGTTTTTACCATATTTGGGCATTGCGGCCATCTTGGTCATGTGACCTAGATTATTTATATACACGTTGATTACCCCTTGCTATTGATGCTTCACATAAAATTTGGCTTTGATTGGCCAACCAGTTTCAGAGGAGATGATGTTTGAATATTATGGTAATATACACGTATATTGCCCCAAGGTGGGGGCATATGAGCCCCTGGGGTCCAATTTTTTTCAGAATCATTAATATTCAGTCCTACTGCCCATTTCCTGCATGACTTTCACTTTAAATGACTTTAAATGACATTTTAAAAGTTTTCCCAATTCAAATGCATTGGCGACCTATATTGACCTTGCCGTAAAATAGGTCAGGGTCATGATTTATATATACATTGTAGTGCTTCAGCCATCAATGCTTCATGCCAAGTTTCGTTGAAATCAGTCCACCGGTTCTGGAGAAGAAGATTTTTGAAGGGCTTTTACCATATATGGGCATGGTGGCCATCTTGGTCATGTGACCTGGATTTCTTATATATACATTGGTTCCCCCTTCCTATAGATGCTTCATATAAAATTTGGCTTTGGTTGGCCAAGCGGTTTCAGAGAAGAAGATCTTTGAAATTGTGGACGGACGATGGACGGACTGACGCCGGATCATGGCCATCCTATAAGCTCACCTTGTGAGCCTAACGGCTCAGGTGAGCTAAAAATATCAAAATTTTTCCGATGAAATTTTTGCTTTTGAAAAAATTTGTCAATATATTTCATGGGCAAGTTTTCGTAATGTCAGCAGTGACACATCAACATCTGAGGTTTGCATTTGAAAGAACTATGTAAAATCCCCTTTCAAAAAATAAGCTTGATATCATTGGCTATCTCAAAAGCTATACAACTATACATTTGATCCCATTGGCTAATTACATCTTTCGATAAAATCTCATTGGTGACTCACAAAATCAACTTTGATCCCATTGGCTACTTATAAAAACCAGAGGACCAATGGTCCTGTAAATGCTCACCTGAGTCTGCTGCATATACCAATAAACATGTTTGAATATTCTGGTATTTAACCCCAGTGCAGGGGCAGATGAAGCCCTTGGGTCGTTTTCTTTTTTCAGAATAATCAATATTCTGTCCATTTGCCAATTTCTTGCTAGCTTTTCCCTTCAAATGACATTTTAACACTTTTTTTCATTCAAATGCATGGGCAACCCATGTTGACCTTGCCATAAACATGGTCAAGGTCATCACAGGGTCATGATTTATATATACACATTGTAGTACTATAGCCATGGATGCTTCACACCAAGTTTCATTGAAGTCAATCTATTGGTTTCAGAGAAGAAGATATTTGAAGGGTTTTTACCATATATGGGCATGGCGGCCATCTTGGTCATGTGACCTAGATTATTAATATACACATTGGTTCCCCCATCCTATAGATGCTTCACATAAAATTTGGCTTCAATTGGCCAAGTGGTTTTAGAGGAGAAGATGTTTGAATATTATGGTAAAATATATGTATATTGCCCCGGGGTGTGGGCATATGAGCCCTTAGGTCCATTTTTTTTTCAGAATCATTAATATTTAGTCCTACTACCCATTTCCTGCAAGATTTTCACCTCAAACGACTTTTTAAAAGTTTCCCCATTCCAATGCATTGGCGACCTATGTTGACCTTGTCCTAAAATAGGTCAAGGTCACCACCCACAGGGTCATGATTTATATACACATTGTAGAACTTCAGCCATTGGTGCTTCATGCCAAGTTTCTTTGAAATCGGTCCACCAGATTCAGAGAAGAAGATTTTTAAAGGGTTTTTACCTTATATGGGCATGGCAGCCATCTTGGTCATGTGAACTAGATACTTTATATATACATTAATTCCCCCAATCCATAGATGCTTCACATAAAATTTGGCTTTGATTCGCCAAGCGGTTACAGAGGAGAGGATGTTTGAACATTATGGTAATATACATGTATATTGCCCAAGGGTGGGGGCAGATGAGCCCCATGGGGTCCATTTTTTTCAGAATCATTAATATTCAGTCCTACTGCCCATTTCCTGCAAGACTTTCACTTTAAATGACATTTTAAAAGTTTTCCCTATTCAAATGCATTGGCGACCTATGTTGACCTTGCCGTAAAAAAAGGTCAAGGTCATCACAGGGTCATGATTTATATATACATTGTAGTACTTGAGCCATCGATGCTTCATGCCAAGTTTCTTTGAAATCAATCCACCGGTTCTGGAGAAGAAGATTTTTGAAGGGTTTTTACCATATATGGGCATTGTGGCCATCTTGGTCATGTGACCTGGATTATTTATATACACATTGATTACCCCTTCCTATTGATGCTTCACATAAAATTTGGCTTTGATTGGCCAACCGGTTTCAGAGGAGATGATGTTTGAATATTATGGTAATATACATGTATATTGCCCCGGGGTGGGGGCATATGAGCCCCTGGGGTCCAATTTTTTCAGAATCATTAATATTCAGTCCTACTGCCCATTTCCTGCAAGACTTTTACTTTAAATGACATTATAAAAGTTTTCCCAATTCAAATGCATTGGCGACCTATGTTGACCTTGCTGTAAAATAGGTCAAGGTCATCACAGGGTCATGATTTATATAAACATTGTAGTGCTTGAGCCATCGATGCTTCATGCCAAGTTTCGTTGAAATCAGTCCACCGGTTCTGGAGAAGAAGATTTTTGAAGGGTTTTTACCATATATGGGCATGGCAGCCATCTTGGTCATGTGACCTGGATTTCTTATATACACATTGGTTCCTCCTTCCTATAGATGCTTCATATAAAATTTGGCTTTGGTTGGCCAAGCGGTTTCAGAGAAGAAGATCTTTGAAATTGTGGACGGACGGACGACGGACGGACGACGGACGGACGGACGCCGGATCATGGCCATCCTATAAGCTCACCTTGTGAGCCTAACGGCTCAGGTGAGCTAATAACTTTAATTCCATTGGCTACTTACATCATTAACTTTGATCCCATTGGCTATCACATCTGGTGGTGGATCCTGATTGGATGACCATTTTCTCTCCATTCTTCTCCTGTTAGGTGAGGTAACCCCATCATCACTAGAAGTACTCCTCTTGTTTTCAAAGGCAGCTATTTTGTCATTGACAAATGCTTTGTCTTTACTACTGGAGGGGTCAGGTAAAGGCTCACTTGGTGGGATGGATTTACTGTGAAAAGAAACATGCTGATTTTGTACAAGTATTTTGTTCATACAAAACAAATCACAATGAATAGACTGTAAGTTGGGAAATTTTTGTTTTCCCTTTACATGTATCACTAAAACTCTTATATTTTCCATTTCTGAATTACAAGCAAGTTCTTGAATTTGCTAGTGAGCACTTATGCAGTCTATAAATCTTTTAGTTAGTCTATATTCACAAGAACTTTGAAACTGCTAGGCAACTAGCGACAATGAAAATCTCATGAATTGTTCTGAATCTACAGTAAACGTTATATAACATAGCTGCAGTCCACATCTAAGCATCATGAAAACATATCCGTGTAATGTATGCCCCCTTATTCCGCACTTTTAATTTTTTATATAGTGAAAATCGGGTTTACGGGGGTTAACCTATTTTTCTTATTTTTGATCCAAAACATACATTGTGGGAAAACCATATACCTATGAGATAATGAGACATAGTCCTCACTGGAACTGAGTTGCTTAATATTCTTCAGAGACGCTAAATTTCTGCTCCGCCGTTTTTCTTCTCTGCTGGATACCGACTCTGTAGAACTGGCCCTCTGTGGTTCCCGGTCCCTGTCTGTGGCCCGGCTCACAGCCTTGTATGTTGTAATGACTGGGGCTTGGTTTAGGGCACCGTCCTGAAGACACAGAACATCATCATGTGTGATGAGATTTTTTTTTACCACTTCTGAATAGCCACATCTTGATATGAGCCTCGTCACCAGAAAACTGGTCTTCCGGGTTTTGGACCAGGTCCGACACAAACCAACCTGTACAGTCACAGAAGAAAGCTAGAAGCATGAAATTTTGGAGTTAAGTAGAAGAGGAATTGTACTATCAAGCTTGAAATTTTGGAGTTAAGTAGAAGAGGAATTGTACTATCAAGCTTGAAATTTTGGAGTTAAGTAGAAGAGGAATTGTACTATCAAGCTTGAAATTTTGGAGTTAAGTAGAAGAGGAATTGTACTATCAAGCTTGAAATTTTGGAGTTAAGTAGAAGAGGAATTGTACTATCAAGCTTGAAATTTTGGAGTTAAGTAGAAGAGGAATTGTACTATCTGACTAGTGAAAACAAAGGTGCTGATCTGCTTCACAGTTTCTGAGATACAAAATATTATCGAATCTACATGTACTTTGAACTAATCTACATAGCAAATTTCATCCAACCACCAAACTACCAACTATGGATACAAATATTTCTTGAGATACAAGCTTGTCACTAATTGACTAATGAAGCTTTAATAATATATTATGGTGGAATACATGTATAAGCAGCGTCTAAGATAAACCCCATGGAACTAGGACTATTCAAGACTACATGTCAGCCGGTAGATTCTGTCACAAACAATTCTTTGTTTATTTACAGTTTTACCTGTACCCATAGTATAACTTTGACAGAGATATTGGTAAAAATGTAAATAAACCATGGATTGTTTTGTGCCACAAAAGCCTGAGCTAGCAGCTATACACTAAGACGAGCCCGATCACTATTTGATGGTTTTGTGGAATAATGTCCCAAACAACAATGTTTCAGTCATGTTAAAATAATGTCATAATAGAAACAACTCCTCCTGGAAATCCATATCCATATGACCTTGGCTGTTGGTGGGATGTTTTAACCCATATCATCAAATCATCTTGGGTATTATCCATTACTATGTGGATTTAGTGTGGATTGTGTCTTGCTAAAGGACACAACGTAGGATCTGAGGGGTTCAGATCTCTGACTCCCAATCCAGAGAATGAAGTTCTACCAATTGACCAACCACCTTGCTACAGTACATATTTTTTAGGTACACCCTGCATACCTGTAATGTAACCAAGTTTCTTACAGCAGAACTTAAAGTAACATCAAATGAAACATACATAGATATAGGGTGTACTAGCGCATGCCAATAATATCAGCGTCTAAAATATCAAATTTTTGGGTTAATCAACTCTCCCTCAAAAGAAAAAGACAGACTTCTCATAAGTCATATCTAATAATATAATTCTTAGCTCTTTAAAGAAATATTTCACAATTTTTAGCATACTAAGTAAAAGGAGGTACATGTATATTATCAGAGTGAGCTAAAATTTAGTCTACCATAATAAAGTTTCATACTGTAAATTCCGAAATTTTTGAGAAACTGTTATTTTTTATATTTTTTTTTATTTTGGAATTATAGGCCATTTAATTAAAATTAAGTTCTAGCAAAGATTTCTGAATTCTGTAAGAATGTTGTCGGGGATGTATTTTGCTTGTTCGTGGATTTGGAAAGTAGGAGACAGGAATACAAAAGTCTTGTTTGTTGATTTATTCACTTTTTCTTTTCAATCATCAAAGTTCAACAAACACTATTGGATGTTCCAAATAAACAATATATTTTAATGTTTCAATTTAACAAAGTTCTAACACAGGGCCGCTGGTACATACCCAAGCATAAAATTTATTACTTTCAAATGTTGGAATAATCCGAACAATATTAATTATAATGTTTTCGCTTAGTTGGTAAAATCCTAACTAACTTTCAAAATTCGAAATTCACAAAACCTGTGGGCATGAGCCACACCCCCTTGTCAACATATTGACCAATAGTTATCTCAAGGGGCTATAAAAGCATGCCACACAAAGTCAGCTTTACCATCATTATTCCTTAATCAAGATTAATAAAAATGCCATAGATATGAATAAGCTACAGACTAACTAATCACTTTAAAATTGTCTAAAAACCCCTTATTAAATTAAGTATGTTGTCACAAGAATTTATGATGAAAGATACTAATCCTTAATATGCTTGTATTTATGCAAACATTTGCACCTGACACATGAAAGAAATTAAAATATGAAGAAATTTTGGAATGAGAGAAAAAATTAATAAATAAAAATTTATACCCAAAGTTACAATAATTGCAAACTGTATTTAAATAACTCATGACCTAAATGCTTAAATTTTACTTTCTAACAATTACTCCCTACTTAGTTAACAATCGACCTCGATTGTTTAAAAGAACAAACGTCTGTGTGAAAGAATCAATTAATATTCTATAAAAATATATAAATTCAATCTAAAAGACTGAACAATTTTTCAATAGCTGTGATATACCCTATACAAATTGACTGATATGGCAGTTAAAGATGCATCTCATGTTGTTATATATGTATAACCTGAGAAACAGACTAAAATTGAAACTTGTAAACATGTTGTACCTATACTTTGTTTATTTGATTTGTTGCTTGACAATAAAATAAACACTAAACATGTATATTTGGACCAGATCCACAAAATTTGAAGGTTTCATCCTGTAATTAAAAAAATGATCCAAATCTTAATCTAATCTAGGAGTTGAAATATAATATGTTTGATATAAAATATAAAACCTTAATGCTAACTTCTTTTAAAACATGACTAAATAAATTTTCAGAAATTATGAAGTAACATATACAATATTAGAAATGCTTTGTTTGTTTGATTTGATGCCTTACACAAATATTATATGGGGAAACAGTCCACAAGAACTTCCAGCTTGTTCGTCCTTTATTACAACATGGTATTATCGAAGGTTTACCCTCCTAGAACGAAACATCTGTTAAAGTCTGTGGATCAGTTTCCCTGCAAACACACATCCGGCCCCTCTTCTAGGACCTATTTCATTATTATAAAATACTGAAGAATTTTTTTTTACATGTAAACTGTCAGCTACTATACATAGGTACCCTGTCTTTAAAAGAACATTAGAAAAGAACCATAGTAACTTCCAGAGTTTTGTCCTTCATTACACAATGGTATTATCGAAGGTTATACCTTCTAGAACGCAACACTCTGATTTAAGTATATGGATCTATTTCCATTTAAACCCAGGTTTCTAGGACCCATTTTATTAAAACCCAAAATTACAGAATTCTGAATAGATTGTTAACATAAAATACAATACAAATTTTCTACATAAGAACAACTGCCTTTTTCTCCTCAAATAGATCAAATCATCTTTAATAATTGGTATTCACATAACACCATGGAAAAAAAACATACCAGAATTAACACACATATACATGTTCCATAAATATCTTCTTTTTTTTTTTTTAAATGCCCAGCAACAAATGAATAGGCGAAAAATATTTAAGAAATAGATCAGATTGTCTTTAATAATGCATAGGCAAAAAAACATATTTAACCTCAAAAAGATTCAATCAAATAATCATTTTGATAGAAGAAATTATTGTACTCATAGAGACAATATAATGAGAGACACAATGTCATTTTATCAAGATATTTGTCCATTGCCAAATGTCACTTATAGTGTTTTCTCAGCTACCACAATGGTATCCTAACAATTATATTTAGGATCAGGACAGAAATTCTTCAAAAATAAAATTGTTTATCATTTGATCTTACTCTCGTAAAATGAAACATGAAATTATCCCTACAGTTAGGACCCTTTTCCATTACATAATTTTGAGTTTACTGTGGGATTTTTTTTTTTTTGTTGTAGAAGATATTTTTTTTTCTGACTTGAGAAAGTTAAATTCATAATACAGAAGACAATTTGATAACAATTTGCAAACACAGAAAAACAACCATTCTGAAATTTTTGATATGAAAAGCTTGATCATATTATCTCATTGTAACATGTACATGTATTATCATTTTTGTTCTTTCTTTCTGTATTTTTTTCTTCATTTTTCTGTTTTTATTTTCTTTTTCTCATTTAATTTATTTACAGTTACATGAAACATTGAATTGAATTTATACATTCAGACATAATGCAATTTATGCAGGCCTAAAGTTTTGTGCCAATCTTTATGACTGCTATCTTTGGCTGTGAATTCAATGATGTGGTACAGTAGTGTCCTTCACCGAAATTTTTATACCATTATAGGTTTATCCCTGGTTACACATAGTGTATCCTGCCAGGCAGTTATCCCAATCAGGATCAGAACACAAGCAAAACCAGCAAATAAAGCTTTGACAAATATGACAAAATGCTGAATTTAATTTTTATGTATCAAACTTTTTCAACCAACCTGATTTTTCTGCAGTCATAAAGAATAGCAGTTAGTTTATCATCATAGAATTTTGTTAAAGAGTTCTTGCTAACATGGCTTAACATTCATTGTTAATTTGTAAATCTATTTCAAAAAATGGTATTCAAGGTAACCATACACATTTTTTTTTTTTTTATCTAGATTGCACTATGTGTTTAACCACATACATGTATGTGTATGGATGTTTTGTGATCTCATGATCTCGAAAGATCAGTTACATGGCCCTTAAATTCTTGAAATAAGCATTAATGCCATTAGTTTATTTATTAATTTGGTTTTTATTTTATGCAAACAGCTCATATGAGTTATCTCTGGATATGGCTAGTACATGTATCTAGACCATTCAAAACCAGGTTTAGCTAAGTTTCTAGTCAGCTACATAATAGGTAATTTTAGGAATCTTTCTCGCATGCATTAAGCTACATTCTAATTTAATAGTTTTCCCCCATTGGACAGTGTCTCAGCTGTTCTGTACATGTGTTTATCCCTAGATCAGGTTTCTATCCTGCAAACTGTTGCAGTGACACTCATCACTCAACTTTGTTTGATATTCTCTAGTAAGTACACACCGAACTTGAGTTATCGCCCTTAATTACAACAAGGTATTTTCCAGGGAGCAGCATAATAAACATACAATCAGCACTAACACTGATAATTAGTTTCCATTAACCTGTAACTTACTCAGCTTTTATAAATACTCATTTTCAAAAGGTGTTAGCATGATTGCAGAAAATTTACACTTGGTACACACCACATCAACAGTATTCTGGTAATCTACATGTGACCTGAACAAAATATACTTTTCACATAAAAGTGCCAACAAGAATTTAAAAAAAAATGTTGTTTCCTTATTAATGTTAGCATATTTCCTATCATTTTTTTTTCAAGCATTAGGTAATTTTTATCAGACCAGCATAATTAATCAGTATCTGCCATGTCCTAATTTGTGTAGGTTATCGGCAACCTTAGCACAAATATTTTAGCAAAGCTAAGGGGGATCATGATGAAATTACATCAGGACTTTTTCGTCTCTGGAAAATCATACTAATTCATAACTTGTCATCCAAACTCACAAGACAAAAGACTCAGGCAATTATAGCAGGTAGTTTAGCATCTCCAATCTTAATGAAAAGAAAAGAAACACACACAAAAAAAATAACATGTAGAGCAAGCGGGATGATGGCGGCCAACCATCAAGTAGCACTATAAAACAACAAATTTACATTTGTTAAGGGTTGCTTGTCATACATGGAAAAGCATTTTGAAATTTTTAATCTTACGCTTAAGTTTATAATAAAAAAAAAACCACAAAGGACTAAACAAAAATATTAAATATGCTGTGTACACAGGCTTATTGGAGAGCTACATTGCTACCAGTTCTATAATAACTACTCAAAAAAAAAAATAGAGTTTCTCTCCCGAGTCTTTTCCTTGCCTAGGCTAGTGGTTTGGGCATTAGTAGATACAAGGCGCCAATTATATAAAACCCTGCACATCAATCTCAAGATGGCGGTCAAATTCTTCAAATTCAAATCATGTCCCATCAAAATTACTGATTTATTATAAACCAAGTGCTTGTCTTCCACTATTTTAATGTTTAACAATACAGGTTTATGCGTATTTTTTTTCTGGATGCTGGATTAAAGACTTTTAAATTACTATATAAATAAAATAGTTATTTGTACACATTTCTTTTTAAAACATAATCAGTTTTCCAATTCATGAAGTATGAGTAACATTAAAATTGCTATCACCAATGTATCTTACATATATGCAATACACACATGCACACTTTTGGTGCCTTTTCAGCTTGCATCTAAAAAAATAACATATTAGCAAACACTTCGGAATGAGCGAAAAATTGCTACTGCAATATAGTCAAACAAGCAAAAAGGAGGAAAACATGTATGTCCTAAATAATAAAGAAAACAGCCATTATAGACTATCATAATGTATGGCAAAAACATGATCACCAGAAAACAGCAGCATGAACACATTCATTAAACAAGACTGTGTACAGTCTTATCAATTTATGCAGGAAACAGCAACAGCAAATATTATGATGTGGTTTTGTCAAAAACTAAATTGTTGGTGCTATATTCAAAAATACAAAGTTTATTGAAAAACCCCACCTAAAGCAAAATACAAATGTACTATTTTTCGAAACATTTCTTTTCTATATTTCACTAAACAAGACATTACTATGATTTTAAGCTGTCAATGCAGCATATTTCTAAATTATATTTTGAGCATCAGGCATGACCAAACAATCAGAATTTCAACCATCGAAAAAAATAAAAATTAGTTGTTTCCTATCATTTTAGAAAATGTAAATTCATCAAAAACTTTATAATAGGCATGATGGCCATAGATTTTTAGATTATGACGCAAAATGATTTTCAAGCTAACAAAAAAGCATCTAAAAACAATACCAAATTATACAGAAAAATCAGCAAAACTATACCAATTTGACAATGAAGTGTTTATGTTGGCTGACACACTCGGTAGAAAGCCTTCACTATGGGACACCATTCACAGTTTGTTTCGTCTTCTGATGGTAGTGGCTGAATGTCATTTTGTCCATCGATCAGTTTTCCATTTGTTGAGGAAGCAGTCCTGTTCTTTTTCTTCCTTTTGTATGTGCCCAAGTTTTCAAGACAGGACTGTACCGTTGTTGTTAGCTGTTCCTTGTCACTTATCAACCTTTCACATGCTGAATTCAGAATATTATTTGCTTCATGTAGCTGTCTATTCCTTTCCTCTAGGCCCTCAGTTTTGTGGCGCAGCAGTTGATTGTTGAAATGATGGAATGCTAAAGTTTCCCTGGATTGGTCCATTTCTTCTAGCTGCCTTTTCTGGATTGCACAATGTTCTGATTTTAGTTTTTCTAGTTCATCCTGGAGTTCCTTAATTTTTCTGTCGGCCACTTTCAAACTGCCCGCCAGTGTATCAGTGACTACTGACGATAGGTCTTGTAAACTGGCTGGCTGGGTGAATAATTTCCTAAACTCTTTATCCGAAAGTTCTGAACCTGGCATCAAAGAACAAACAGTGTTCCATTCTAAAGATGTTTTCCTCGGCTTTGCTGTCAATTTATTGTCCTCCTCATCAGCACCGTTTTGAATTTCATTTGTGAAATCTGACCCATCCAGTCCATAGAACGGCATGATGGCACAAGCACTTTTCTTTTCTTGAAAAGTCTGTCGCCTTTTAAAGTCCCTGTCTCGCTGTGCCCTGCTCTTTGATTTTTGCATTTCTGCATGTATGTCAGATTCAAAGCAGCTACGATTTTCTATTCTGACCGGTACTGGAATGTGTACTACTAGTAATGGCGGCTGACCTTGTTGCTTGTAAGACCAGTATGGTCTAAATTGTCCACTGTAAAAATGGCCAAATTCCTGTCTCCTTGAATAATCCATGATGTTGAATTTTAATCCCTAGGGAATCACTTGGCTGTTAAGGTACCGTTATCGCGTAATAAGCTGGAAAGTTATTACTCCGAATTCTAGCACCAAATTGTAAGAATGTTGTCGGGGATGTATTTTGCTTGTTCGTGGATTTGGAAAGTAGGAGACAGGAATACAAAAGTCTTGTTTGTTGATTTATTCACTTTTTCTTTTCAATCATCAAAGTTCAACAAACACTATTGGATGTTCCAAATAAACAATATATTTTAATGTTTCAATTTAACAAAGTTCTAACACAGGGCCGCTGGTACATACCCAAGCATAAAATTTATTACTTTCAAATGTTGGAATAATCCGAACAATATTAATTATAATGTTTTCGCTTAGTTGGTAAAATCCTAACTAACTTTCAAAATTCGAAATTCACAAAACCTGTGGGCATGAGCCACACCCCCTTGTCAACATATTGACCAATAGTTATCTCAAGGGGCTATAAAAGCATGCCACACAAAGTCAGCTTTACCATCATTATTCCTTAATCAAGATTAATAAAAATGCCATAGATATGAATAAGCTACAGACTAACTAATCACTTTAAAATTGTCTAAAAACCCCTTATTAAATTAAGTATGTTGTCACAAGAATTTATGATGAAAGATACTAATCCTTAATATGCTTGTATTTATGCAAACATTTGCACCTGACACATGAAAGAAATTAAAATATGAAGAAATTTTGGAATGAGAGAAAAAATTAATAAATAAAAATTTATACCCAAAGTTACAATAATTGCAAACTGTATTTAAATAACTCATGACCTAAATGCTTAAATTTTACTTTCTAACAATTCACAGCAGTGAGACAGAAATATAAAACATGTCAGACATTCAATACAACCATTCAAAGGATTTGAAATTTCAGCTTATCTTAAAACTCTTTATTGCAAACAGCATGCAAATCTATCTGAATCTAAATGAGCCAAAACATGGGAAAACCAGTCTTCAGTGGTTTCTACCTGTGTCCTATACAGTCTTAGGGGAAAGCTAGAAGCTAGAAATAAGAAAGATTGAACTATATTTGTAGCAAAACAATGGTGCTGATCAGCTGTACAATTACTGCATAGCTGTTCTGCATCTTTGGTTTCGCAAATGCGAAAATCTGATTTTCTCATGGTGTGTTTCAAATGTAGCTTAGCTGCTAACAACAAACATACAAATCGGATGTGTAGGCTAGATGGAGCTTTTGCTGTTCAAATATATTTTTTGATGTTTGACCGCTTTTAGCAGCCAAATTGAAATGGGTATTGCATGTCTGAACTTTGGGTAAAACACATAATTAAATTGAATGAAGAAGAACTGCCACCAACATAAGTATAAGTAAAGGTTTACTGAATGTTGTGAATTTGCATTACGAAAATTTGCCCATGCAATATATAGAGATTTTTTGCGGCTATGAAAATTAAAAATTTCATTGGAAAAAAATTGATAATATAAATATTTTTGCATAAAACACTGATTGTGGGTACACGTTAGAACCGCCTCACCGAGGCGGTTCTAATGAGTACCCACAATCTATGTTTTGGAGCAAAAATAAGAACCAGAGGACCATTGGTCCTGAGAACGCTCACCTGAAGCCTGATCTTGGAGTATTAAGTCATAATGAAATGACCTTGACCTTGAATACTCACACACCTTTATTGACTTCATAAGTTGTCTGCATCTGCAAAGTTTCAGGTCTCA
Source organism: Rugalucina vietnamica (assembly GCA_964017185.1). NCBI lineage: Eukaryota > Metazoa > Mollusca > Bivalvia > Lucinida > Lucinidae > Rugalucina > Rugalucina vietnamica. Next base: position 11,740,002 of record OZ024885.1, read on the forward strand.
GGCTGCAATAGTTTCCAAACCCAGTGATTTCTGAGAAAACCATAATTTTAATTTTGATATTTAAATGACCTTGGGCCAAGGTCAAAACATGACCTTGGCCTTCATTAATTACTAACCTTCATTGACTCCATTAGTTGTCTGCATCTAGCAACTTTCAGGTCTCAGGCTGCAACAGTTTGTTTTCGCCTTTTCCCATGTGAAAGCCTATGTTTCCAAAATTGACCTTGCCGTAAAATAGGTCAAGGTCATCATAGGGTCATCATTTCAACAAACTATGATGGGCTGGAGTCCCAAATGCTACATACCAAGTTTCATGACAATTGGCCTGCCGGTTCTGGAGAAGAAGATTTTTTAAAGGTTTTTACCATATATGGGCGTGGCGGTCATCTTGGTCATGTGAACTGGATTTCGCGATCAAACTTTCGTCTCCCCTACCCATGGATGCTCCACATAAAATTTCACTTTGATTCAGAGAAGAAGATCTTTGAAAACTGTGTATGGACAACAGACTGGCCAAGGTCAAGAGATGACCTTGACCTATATTAATCACATACCTTCATCTACTCCATTAGTTGTTTGCATCTACCACTTTTCAGGCCTCAGGCTGCAACAGTTTTCAAAAAATCCATAGTTTTCACTTTTTCCTATGTAAAAGCCTATGTTTCCAAATTTGACCTTGCCGTAAAATAGGTCAAGGTCATCCAAGGGTCATCATTTTATCAAACTATGATGGGCTGAGGTCCTCAATGCTACATACCAAGTTTCGTGGAAATCGGCCAGCCGGTTCTGGAGAAGAAGATTTTTGAGTGGTTTTTACCATATATGGGCTTGGAGGCCATCTTGGTCATGAGACCTGGATTTCGCGATCAAACTTTCGTCTCCCCTACCCATGGATGCTCCACATAAAATTTCACTTTGATTGGCCGTGCAGTTTCAGAGAAGAAGATCTTTGTAAAGTGTGTATGGACAACAGACTGGCCAAGGTCAAGAGATGACCTTGACCTATATAAATCACATACCTTCATCTACTCCATTAGTTCTTTGCATCTACCACTTTTCAGGCCTCAGGCTGCAACAGTTTTCAAAAAATTCCATAGTTTTCACTTTTTCCTATGTAAAAGCCTATGTTTCCAAATTTGACCTTGCCGTAAAATAGGTCAAGGTCATCCAAGGGTCATCATTTTATCAAACTATGATGGGCTGAGGTCCTTGATGCAACATACCAAGTTTCGTGGAAATCGGCCCACCAGTTCTGGAAAAGAAGATTTTTGAGTGGTTTTTACCATATATGGGTGTGGCGGCCATCTTGATCATGTGACCTGAATTTCGCGATCAAACTTTCGTCTCCCCTACCCATGGATGCTCCACATAAAATTTCACTTTGATTGGCCGCGCAGTTTCAGAGAAGAAGATCTTTGTAAAGTGTGTATGGACAACAGACTGGCCAAGGTCAAGAGATGACCTTGACCTATATTAATCACATACCTTCATCTACTCTATTAGTTGTTTGCATCTACCACTTTTCAGGCCTCAGGCTGCAACAGTTTTCAAAAAATTCCATAGTTTTCACTTTTTCCTATGTAAAAGCCTATGTTTCCAAATTTGACCTTGCCGTAAAATAGGTCAAGGTCATCCAAGGGTCATCATTTTATCAAACTATGATGGGCTGAGGTCCTTGATGCAACATACCAAGTTTCGTGGAAATCGGCCCACCGGTTCTGGAAAAGAAGATTTTTGAGTGGTTTTTACCATATATGGGTGTGGCGGCCATCTTGATCATGTGACCTGAATTTCGCAATCAAACTTTTGTCTCCCCTACCCATGGATGCTCCACATAAAATTTCACTTTGATTGGCCGCGCAGTTTCAGAGAAGAAGATCTTTGTAAAGTGTGTATGGACAACAGACTGGCCAAGGTCAAGAGATGACCTTGACTTATATTAATCATATGGGCCACAACGTGAGAAAATGTACCTTCGGACAATTTTTAAGTATTAGAAAAAAACAATGTCATTTTGAATGTTTAATGTTTCTAGAGTCTGATAGTCTTTATTTGACCAGATTATTCAAGTTATTTTGTGAGTTATGACCATTTTACAATATGAACCCCACAGACGTCATTGTCCTGAAAAATTACGTCAAAGTTGCGTAATGCATTTCTTCATTTTAGTAGAGCTTACAAAACTCGATGCATTTGCTTAAAACAGTTTTAGCAATGGGAAGAACTTAATGTTAAGATCGAAGCATATCATCCTTACAGGTAATTTGTTAATATTATTTTGACTATTTTTATGACGATTCGGTTGCTATGGTTACCATTTAACGATGGATATAGGAAAAATAAGTATAGTCTGGGCTAAAACAAGGGCAGATAACTCCAGATATTGAAAATAATTATCTTTTAAAATTCATTCATTTGGTAGCCCAGTGTTCAAAGATTACAAATACAGTGTTATTTCTAAAACTAAAATTTCATGATTTTTCCGATTTTTGACGCTTTCCACTAGTATTGTCAGAATGTCCGAAGGTACATTTTGTCGCGTTGAGGTTCATATACCTTCATCTACTCCATTAGTTGTTTGCATCTACCACTTTTCAGGCCTCAGACTGCAATAGTTTTCCAAAAATCCATAGTTTTCACTTTTTCCTATGTAAAAGCCTATGTTTCCAAATTTGACCTTGCCGTAAAATAGGTCAAGGTCATCCAAGGGTCATCATTTTATCAAACTATGATGGGCTGAGGTCCTTGTTGCTACATACCAAGTTTTGTGGAAATTGGCCCACTGGTTCTGGAGAAGAAGATTTTTGAGTGGTTTTTACCATATATGGGCGTGGCGGCCATCTTGGTCATGTGACCTGGATTTCGCGATCAAACTTTCGTCTCCCCTACCCATGGATGCTCCACATAAAATTTCACTTTGATTGGCCGCGCAGTTTCAGAGAAGAAGATCTTTGAAAAGTGTGTATGGACAACAGACTGGCCAAGGTCAAGAGATGACCTTGACCTATATTAATCACATACCTTCATCTACTCCATTAGTTGTTTGCATCTACCACTTTTCAGGCCTCAGGCTGCAATAGTTTTCAAAAAATCCATAATTTTCACTTTTTCCCATGTAAAAGCCTATGTTTCCAAATTTGACCTTGCCATAAAATAGGTCAAGGTCATCCAAGGGTCATCATTTTATCAAACTATGATGGGCTGAAGTCCCCGATGCTACATACCAAGTTTCGTGGAAATTGGCCCACCGGTTCTGGAGAAGAAGATTTTTGAAGGGTTTTTACCATATATGGGCGTGGCGGCCATCTTGGTCATGTGACCTGGATTTTGCAATCAAACTTGAAATGCCACTACCCAAGGAGGCTCCACATAAAATTTCAACTAGATCGGCCAAGCGGTTTCAGAGAAGAAGATCTTTGAAATTGTGGACGACGGACGGACGACGGACGGACGGACGGACGCCGGATCATGGCCATCCTATAAGCTCACCTTGTGAGCCTTCGGCTCAGGTGAGCTAAAAATAGGTATACCCTACCCCAGTTTTGCTATATAAAATTGGCGTTCAAGTGTGTGTATATATATGTAACAGATATGTTTTCCTGATGGACTAGTCTCCTTGACCATGCTGGCTAACCTTGAAAATACTGCACAGCTGATCTGTGCCTTCAGTTTTCCATATGCAGATAGTTGGTTTTCTGCTGTGGGTGCTCAGTTCATACTTAATCAAAAATTCAAAATAAAACATTCAGTAAAACTTTTGTCTAAAATTAATACTAATAAGTAAGGGAATATAAAATCTAAACCCAAGATGCAACTGTTATACAAGCCTCGCCATGAGAAAAACCTACTTTTTGCACTGGTTATGGCTTAATGCCCAAGTCATCAATTTTCTAGAAATGTTGGGAGAAGTCTTCCAATACAATTCCTCTCAGTTTAATGTCAAATACTCTACCACTATGGTTAACTTCTCCACTTTTCATGAGGAAAACATGTCCGTGAAAAGTATACCCCATTAAACCCCACTTTTATATAGCAAAAATGTGGTACGCAGGGGTATACCTATTTTTCTTATTTTTGCTCCAAAACATAGATTGTGGGTACTCGTTAGAATTAGAACCGCCTCTGTGAGGCGGTTCTAACATGTACCAACAATCTATGATGATTGTGGGTACTCGTTAGAACCGCCTCTGCGAGGCGGTTCTAATATGTACCAACAATCTATGATTTGAGCTTAAATAAGAAAAATATCAAACATTTTCCAATGAAAATTTTCAATTTTTACAACTTAAGAAAAATCTATTTATAACATGGGTATGTTTTCGTAATGTGACATAACTTCTATTGAGGAGGCTCATATGAGTTGTAATAGGACAACACCTGTCTCCTAGGTTTTAGGTCAAGGTCATTGCTAATGGGTCTAATAGGACAACACCTGTCTCCTAGGTTTTAGGTCAAGGTCATTGCTAATGGGTCTAATAGGACAACACCTGTCTCCTAGGTTTTAGGTCAAGGTCATTGCTAATGGGTCTAATAGGACAACACCTGTCTCCTAGGTTTTAGGTCAAGGTCATTGCTAATGGGTCTAATAGGACAACACCTGTCTCCTAGGTTTTAGGTCAAGGTCATTGCTAATGGGTCTAATAGGACAACACCTGTCTCCTAGGTTTTAGGTCAAGGTCATTGCTAATGGGTCTAATAGGACAACACCTGTCTCCTAGGTTTTAGGTCAAGGTCATTGCTAATGGGTCTAATAGGACAACACCTGTCTCCTAGGTTTTAGGTCAAGGTCATTGCTAATGGGTCTAATAGGACAACACCTGTCTCCTAGGTTTTAGGTCAAGGTCATTGCTAATGGGTCTAATAGGACAACACCTGTCTCCTAGGTTTTAGGTCAAGGTCATTGCTAATGGGTCTATGTAGTTACAAAACTTCATCACTTTTCTAATGCAAAAAGCAGTCTTTCTCATGACATGGCTTAAAAGAGTTAAATATTTTTTTAGAACTTTCAGTCCAGTTCATTACGAAAACATGCACATGTAATATACAGATTTTTAAAAGATGTAAAAATCGAATTTTTATCAGTAGAAAATCTTTGATATTTTTCTTATTTTTGATCAACACATAAATTGTGGGTACAGGTTGGGACCGCCTTGGTGAGGCGGTTCTAATGAGTACCCACAATCTATGTTTTTGAGCAAAAATAACCCCTGTATACCCCAGTTTGGCAATATAAAAGTGGGGTATAACAGGGTATACATTACACGGACATGTTTTCTTGGTGTTTTCACTCCAGTTATCCAGAGACAACTGACGCAGCTGAGAACAACCAACACAGATGAATTCAATATTGTGCAACAATAGGAAGTAAATACCTGTCTACGAACAACTTGCAACAGATCACCATGGATCATTCTGGTCTGTGGTTAGTTGTTCCCATACATTTAATTTCATAACTACCTTACACCAGGATAAAATGTCTGTGAAATGTATACTCTATTTAACCCCATTTTTACATAGTAAACTTGGGGTATGCAGGATTTTCATTTTTTATTTTATTTTTGCTCCAAAACATTGTGGGTATTCATTGGAACCACCTCACTGAGGTGGTTTTAACTTGTACCCAAAAGCAATGTTTTGAGCAAAACCATCAAAAAATCATTTCTTTTTTAAACTAAAAAAATCTCTGTGTATTGCGTAGTTTTCGTAATGTATGGAGTTCAACTGTGTTGGTTGTGCTCAGCCATGTTGGTTGTCGCTAGATAACCAGCATATTAGCATATTTTTTTTCTAGTTAACCAATAAATTACCTGATGTTGAACTGCCTTAGACGGCATGACTAGGGGGTTATTCACAATCTGTCCGTCCTTGAAATAAATCATTTTTGTCAAAAGAATTTTCAAACGAAACAAAGACTTACATAGGACACAATACACAGGATAAAAACAAACTGTACATTCACAACAGTTCATTTACAGTGCAAACAAAAAGACATACAGTTGAGCTGCCGTGTGAGAAGACTAGTCTTTGGGTTTCTTACCAGGTTCAACACAAACCAGGCTGAGCAGTCACAGAAGAAGTCTAGAAGTTTGGAATGTTGGATTTAAGAAGTAGAAAGATTGCATTATCTGTGTAGCAAAAACAAAGACTCATATCAAATGTGCAAACCTGGTTTTCTCACCAGGCTCATTTTGATAATATAGGGTTTTATCATATGACATCGCTGTTTTCCAGTGGATAACGTCTTGTATTAAAAAGAGTTATGACCACAAGTGCATTAGCACTTTTGCGGGAATAGGTAGCCTCATTGACGACGTCGGTGCCAACAATGTAAATTTTCGTTGAAAAAATGTCCACTTTGAAGGCGATAAAATCATAATTTAAAGGTCATATGATTAAACAAATCTTACGCTCGTGGTAATTTCATATGAAATTTATTAAACTTGCCGAAGGCTCGTTAAATAAATTTCATATGAAATGACCACTCCAGTAAGATCCTCTATATGCCAGATGCATCATTATTTTTCAACATCACGAAAACATGTCCGTGTAAAGTATACCCCCTCAAACCCCACTTTTATATAGTAAAACTGGGGTATGCAGGGGTATACCTATTTTTCTTATTTTTGCTCCAAAACATAAATTGTGGGTACTCGTTAGAACCGCCTCGGCGAGGCGATTCTAACGTGTACCCACAATCTATGTTTTGAGCAAAAATAAGAAAAATAGCAAAATTTTTCTACTGAAAATTTTCATTTTTTACAACTTTAAAAATCTCTGTATAATGCATGGGCAAGTTTTCGTAATGTTATTTTTCAAATCATACATGTACTTCCTGGTTAGACAGGTGCATTACCATAAAAATAAAATTTTTGTTCACAAATTTATCATGTTAATACCTTGAGTGAAATTTTGCAATGCTGCTTGGCTTATCTTTATTTCTTGTACCCTCAAGTACCCTACTACACTGGCCTAAAAGCCCAACTCCAGTTTTCTACAATTTGATTCTGTGATCTAGCAAAAGCTACCAGGAGATTCTAAACTTTCAGGCACTACAAAATTTTGGTATATTCAGCTGTTGAACACACAATAAAATTTAGTTCTCCAATAAAACATGTAGCTACATGTACTTGTTAGAAAAAATTCAAGATGAAACATTTCTAAAGTGTATAAAAAGCACTTTACATATGTACTTTTATAGAGCTATGACAAAAAATGAAAATATCTGTGAGTTATCTAGACATATGCAAACCCATCTGAATAAGAACCAATTGTGGACATTTCACACATCAATGATCCCAAACTGCCTCGTTATAAATGTGTGCAATTTCCAAAATTGGTTCTCAGATCATAACTGACATATAACTTTATCAAAGTTCCACATCACACTAACAGGTCTGAGAAATATGTACCCCCAAATACCCCACTTTTATATAGTCAAACTGGGGTACAGGGGTATATTTTTCATATTTTTTTTTATCCAAAACATAGATTGTGGGTACTTGTTACAACCGCCTCACTGATCCCACAATCAATGTTTTTAGCATAAATATTAAAAATATCAACATTTTTCTGATGCAATTTTAAATTTTTTTGTATATTACATGGGTCAATTTTTGTAATGATAAAATTATGGTGTATAACAAGGCAGTTGTGGATCACTGATGCCAACATTTGCTATCCAAACATTGTAAAAGTGCAAGACAATATCTAATTACCTAGAAAAAAGTCAAAACTGAAATTTTGCAGTGCAGAACTGATTGTGTTATATCAAAATAGTGTTATAATGAATCATGCTATAAAGAGGTCATCTTGTAAACTAGATATCTCACCTTCAATGATACCAGTATAGGATCTCTATTCTGCCCGCTTATCCATTCATCTGCACCCAAGGACGGAATAGCGCTTGCAGTTGGTGGGAATAGATCTTCATGAAAGATATCTGACTGAAATTGAAAGATGTTCCCGACTTAAATGGCCCCGACTTAAAGCTATTCATTTTAGTTGGTTGGGGCCGGAGCTTCTTGTCTGTTGCTTGGCCCACCGGGGTCCAACTGATGTTTTTCTTTAGCTCCGGAGTTAGTAAGTTATTTGGCGCCCAGGGATCTCCATCGTCGGGCAGCTTACTCAATCTGTGAGTCCTGGTTTTTGATTCATCAGGATGTTTATCATGATTTATTTGTTTGTTCTTGATGATTCATTTACTAGTTAGAGATTCACCACGAGGACCGAAGAACTAACTAAATGTTATGAACCACTGCAGAAGCTGAGGGTGAGGTTACGGCCGTGTAAAATCGATTTAAACCCGCCAGTAACTTTGTGTTACTGATCGTTCCAAGTCGATACTTCTGTGGTGGTTCTTTTTGTTTTATGTCTTGGTGTTTAAAATATTTTTGTGCTGTTGGCGCCTTATGTATGTTTGCATATTTTTAGTTAAGTTAAGGTAACTGAGTGGCCACCTATTGGGAAAATAGCTGCTCATTCGGCTTACGAAATGTTTTCATGGTATAAGTACCTGATTGTTGGTTTGGTTTTTTCCCACCTTGGTTTTTGGAGTGGGAGTCTTTTTCTGATTGCGCCTTTTCCTGATCTTTGCCTACTTGTACTTTTTTTCGACTAAAAATTTTTTTTTTTTTTTTTGATTCAGTTTTACGTCCCTTTCAAGATTATTTCAGCTCATATGAGATCAGTAGATGGGGCGAAAACTGGAGAACCCCAAGAAAAACCACCTGACACACCCGCAAGCAGAACTTGGCTTGTCTCACATGTGGCCAGAGCAGGGCTCGAACCCACACCAGTCACAGCGGTGAGATGATCGAATGGTTAAGTGCGGTAATGATATATCAGCGCTCTTAACCACTCGGCTATGGGGGCTGCCGGTTCGACTAAAATTGAAAGATATCTCTCTGATATTGAAAGATGTCTGAATAAAATGAAAGATATCTGATTGAAATTGAAAGATATCTGACTATCGTCTTAATGCATTCATAAGAATGGGGCCTCTGTTTAGTCAGCTTATCCATTTATCCTTAATAATTATCTTCATAGAAAATATTTGACATAAAATGAAAGATATCTGACTTATGAAAGATATCTTTCTGAAAATAAATCAAGATATCGGTTTAAGATCTCTGTTTTGTCCAATTATCCATAGATTGTATCCATTAAATTTGACACATTTGAATTGGTTTATTTAAAGCGTGTTAGCAAAAGGTCTGATCCAAAAAATTTGAAAAGGGTCACAATTTCAACCCCAACGCCATGGATTGATCACTACGCCATGCTAGTGTCTAATTTGGGGTGTGGGTAATGTTGAACAATACCATAATTCATAGTTACCCTTCAAAGAAAAGTCACAGAAACTGGTTCAAAACAATTAAGCCGTGACACGAGAAAACGGGTCTTTGGGGTTTGCTGCATTAAATGGTCACGGAGGAGGGCTAGAAGCTTGAAATTTTTGAAATAGGTAGGAGTAATTGTATCTGTGTTGGGAAAACAAGGAAGCTGATCAGCTGTGCAGTTATTGCACAGCTGATCTGCACCTTTGTTTCCACATATGCAAATTTCCGGCTTTCTCATGGTGCGGTTCATTTCTAACAGTACAGTATTCAGAGTTACATGGATAACATTAATATATATACATGTAGTTATTTATAGTTACCCTTCTAAGAATAATCAAGGATACTGGTTCAAAACAATGTCTAAATGTACCGTATTCATAGTTACATCAATAACATTAATACAGTAATTGAGCCACCTCGTGGGAAAACCAACAATGTGGTTTCCAAACAGGTCCGACACAAACCGGCCTGTACAAGCATAGAAAAGAGCTAGAAGCTTGAAATTTTGGATTTAAGTAGAAGTGGAATTGTACTATCCATGTAGCGAAAACAAAGGTACTGATCAGCTTCGCGGTTACGCAGACTGTTAGTTTTCCCATGAGGCGGCTCAATTTATACTTACCCTTCTTGGAACGATCATAGATACTGGTTCAACAAAGTTTCTGGCAGCGTGAAGTTTATAAAACCTCATAATCTCACATTTATGTGGGTCACAGCCTCTCTTTGGCATCACACCTGTAATTTAATTATTCATTTTTAGAACAGAAACAGAATTTAATATGACTTTGTTTATACATTATTTATTTTACTTCAGTTCACGGGAAACAAACTCTGTGTATGCTATCATTTGTGTACACAACAGTGACGTCACATATTATTTAAACGTTTCGTACTATACCTAAGTTCCAAAAAAATTGTGGTGCCGTTTGTGCGAGTCATTTGGGAAATGTTTTAGATATCCTATCATACACCGCACACATAACTGATTGTATAACTGAAGAAAATTTCACATAATATCTTCATCTGGTCGCGGAGAACACTTCTGAAATTTCAAAGTTCCAAAGTGTTCTAAATGTTGACAAATGTTTCAAATAAAGAAGATATTGCTAAACAGTGCTTATACTATGCCGCATATGATAGGATATGTGTAAAACATTTTTCTTTAATATGAATATAGCATAGCTTGATTTCCAAAATCATGAACAGAACGAACACGCTCTCTAGCGTATGACGTATACACAAATGATAGCATACACGGAGTACCCACAATCTATGTTTTGGAGCAAAAATAAGAACCAGAGGACCAATGGTCCTGTAAACGCACACCTGAGATCTGCTGTATATACGAATGTTATAGAAAATAGTCCCAGTATAGGGGCAGGTGAAGCCCTTGGGCCATTATTTTTTCAGAATAATCAATATACTGTCCATACAAGTTTTTCCCTTCAAATGACATTTTAACAGTTTACCCATTCAAATACACAGGCAACCCATGTTGACCTTGTCTTAAAATAGGTCAAGGTCATCACAGGGTCATGATTTATACATACATTGTAGTACTTGAGTCATCGATGCTTCATGCCAAGTTTCTTCGAAATCGGTCCACCGGTTCCGGAGAAGAAGATTTTTGAAGGGTTTATACCATATATGGGCATGGTGGCCATCTTGGTCATGTGACCTTGATTATTTATATACACATTGATTCCCCCATTCTATAGATGCTTCACATGAAATTTGGCTTTGATTGGCCAATCGGTTTCAGAGGAGAAGATGTTTGAATATTATGGTAATATGCATGTATAATGCCCCGGGGCTGTGGCAAATGAGCCCCTGGGGTCCAATTTTTTTCAGAATCATTAATATTCAGTCCTACTGCCCATTTCCTGCAAGACTTTCACTTTAAATGGCATTTTAAAAGTTTTCCCCATTCAAATGCATTGGTGACCTATGTTGACCTTGCTGTAAAATAGATCAAGGTCATCCAAAGGTCATAATTTTTAAACACATTGTAGTACTTCAGTCCCCGATGGTTCATGTCAACTTTTGTTGAAATTGGTCCATGGGTTCAGGAGAAGAAGAATTTTAAAGGGTTTTTACCACATATGGGCATGGCAGCCATCTTGGTCATGTGATCTTGATTATTTATAAAAACATTGATTTCCCCTTCCCACAGATGCTTCCTATAAAATTTGGCTTTGATTGATCAAGTGGTTTCAGAGAAGAAGATCTTTGAATATTTTTGTAATATACATGCATATTGCCCCGGGGTGGGGGCAGACTAACCCCTGGGGTCCAATTTTTTTTTCAGAATCACCTACCTTCAGTCCATTTGCCCATTTCCTGCAAGATTTGCCTTTCAAATGACATTTTAACAATTTTCCCCATTCAAATGCATGGGCGACCTATGTTGACCTTGCCATAAAATAGGTCAAGGTCATCCAAAGGTCATAATTTAAAAACACATTGTAGTACTCTAGTCCCCGATGATTGATGCCAAGTTTTGTTGAAATCGGTCCAGTGGTTCCGGAGAAGAAGAATTTTGAAGTGTTTTCACCATATATGGGCATGGCGGCCATCTTGGTCATGTGACCTGGATTATTTATAAATACATTGGTTCCCCCTTCCTATAGATGCTTCATATAAAATTTGGCTTTGATTGGCCAAGTGGTTTCAGTGAAGAAGATCTTTGAAAATGGTGGACGGGACAACGGACGGACGCTTGATCATGGCCATCCTATAAGCTCATCTTGTGAGCCTAACGGCTCAGGTGAGCTAAAAATAGGTATATCCCTGCATACCCCAGTTTTACTATATAAAAGTGGGGTTTAAGGGGGTATTCATTGCACGGACATGTTTTCTTGATGACAAAGAATATTTGAGCCATGTCATGAGAAAACCAGATTTTTGCCCATGTGAAAAAAAAGACTTGCAGTAACTGCACAGCTGATCAGCGCTTTAGTTTTCACTACACAGATAGTACAATTCCTCTTCTACTTATACCCAAAGTTTCAAGTTTCAAGCTTTCTTCCATGGGTGTATAGGCCAGTTTGTTTCAACCTGGTCAGAAATTCCAAAGACCTGTGTCCTTGTGTCGCCGCTTACCTAATCCTCTTTGCGGGGCTGGAGACCCAAAATTATTGAGATAATGTATGTATGGTGAATCGTTGACCAGCTCATAGTAACTGATATTGCCATCTCCCTATAAAAGAGACCCAAAATTGTTGAGATAATGTATGTATGGTGAATCGTTGACAAGCTCATAGTAACTAATATTGCCATCTCCCTATAAAAGAGACCCAAAATTATTGAGATAATGTATGTATGGTGAATCGTTGACCAGCTCATAGTAACTAATATTGCCATCTCCCTATAAAAGAGACCCAAAATTGTTGAGATAATGTATGTATGGTGAATTGTTGACCAGCTCATAGTAACTAATATTGCCATCTCCCTATAAAAGAGACCCAAAATTGTTGAGATAATGTATGTATGGTGAATCGTTGACAAGCTCATAGTAACTGATATTGCCATCTCCCTATAAAAGAGACCCAAAATTGTTGAGATAATGTATGTATGGTGAATCGTTGACCAGCTCATAGTAACTGATATTGCCATCTCCCTATAAAAGAGACCCAAAATTGTTGAGATAATGTATGTATGGTGAATCGTTGACAAGCTCATAGTAACTAATATTGCCATCTCCCTATAAAAAAGACCCAAAATTGTTGAGATAATGTATGTATGGTGAATCGTTGACCAGCTCATAGTAACTGATATTGCCATCTCCCTATAAAAGAGACCCAAAATTGTTGAGATAATGTATGTATGGTGAATCGTTGACAAGCTCATAGTAACTAATATTGCCATCTCCCTATAAAAAAGACCCAAAATTGTTGAGATAATGTATGTATGGTGAATCGTTGACAAGCTCATAGTAACTGATATTGCCATCTCCCTATAAAAGAGACCCAAAATTGTTGAGATAATGTATGTATGGTGAATCGTTGACCAGCTCATAGTAACTGATATTGCCATCTCCCTATAAAAGAGACCCAAAATTGTTGAGATAATGTATGTATGGTGAATCGTTGACAAGCTCATAGTAACTAATATTGCCATCTCCCTATAAAAGAGACCCAAAATTGTTGAGATAATGTATGTATGGTGAATCGTTGACAAGCTCATAGTAACTAATATTGCCATCTCCCTATAAAAGAGACCCAAAATTATTGAGATAATGTATGTATGGTGAATCGTTGACCAGCTCATAGTAACTAATATTGCCATCTCCCTATAAAAGAGACCCAAAATTGTTGAGATAATGTATGTATGGTGAATCGTTGACCAGCTCATAGTAACTAATATTGCCATCTCCCTATAAAAGAGACCCAAAATTATTGAGATAATGTATGTATGGTGAATCGTTGACAAGCTCATAGTAACTAATATTGCCATCTCCCTATAAAAAAGACCCAAAATTATTGAGATAATGTATGTATGGTGAATCGTTGACCAGCTCATAGTAACTGATATTGCCATCTCCCTATAAAAAAGACCCAAAATTGTTGAGATAATGTATGTATGGTGAATCGTTGACCAGCTCATAGTAACTAATATTGCCATCTCCCTATAAAAGAGACCCAAAATTGTTGAGATAATGTATGTATGGTGAATCGTTGACAAGCTCATAGTAACTAATATTGCCATCTCCCTATAAAAGAGACCCAAAATTATTGAGATAATGTATGTATGGTGAATCGTTGACCAGCTCATAGTAACTAATATTGCCATCTCCCTATAAAAGAGACCCAAAATTATTGAGATAATGTATGTATGGTGAATCGTTGACCAGCTCATAGTAACTGATATTGCCATCTCCCTATAAAAGAGACCCAAAATTATTGAGATAATGTATGTATGGTGAATCGTTGACCAGCTCATAGTAACTAATATTGCCATCTCCCTATAAAAGAGACCCAAAATTATTGAGATAATGTATGTATGGTGAATCGTTGACCAGCTCATAGTAACTAATATTGCCATCTCCCTATAAAAGAGACCCAAAATTGTTGAGATAATGTATGTATGGTGAATCGTTGACCAGCTCATAGTAACTGATATTGCCATCTCCCTATAAAAGAGACCCAAAATTGTTGAGATAATGTATGTATGGTGAATCGTTGACAAGCTCATAGTAACTAATATTGCCATCTCCCTATAAAAGAGACCCAAAATTGTTGAGATAATGTATGTATGGTGAATCGTTGACAAGCTCATAGTAACTAATATTGCCATCTCCCTATAAAAGAGACCCAAAATTATTGAGATAATGTATGTATGGTGAATCGTTGACCAGCTCATAGTAACTAATATTGCCATCTCCCTATAAAAGAGACCCAAAATTATTGAGATAATGTATGTATGGTGAATCGTTGACCAGCTCATAGTAACTAATATTGCCATCTCCCTATAAAAGAGACCCAAAATTATTGAGATAATGTATGTATGGTGAATCGTTGACAAGCTCATAGTAACTAATATTGCCATCTCCCTATAAAAAAGACCCAAAATTATTGAGATAATGTATGTATGGTGAATCGTTGACCAGCTCATAGTAACTGATATTGCCATCTCCCTATAAAAAAGACCCAAAATTGTTGAGATAATGTATGTATGGTGAATCGTTGACCAGCTCATAGTAACTAATATTGCCATCTCCCTATAAAAGAGACCCAAAATTGTTGAGATAATGTATGTATGGTGAATCGTTGACCAGCTCATAGTAACTAATATTGCCATCTCCCTATAAAAAAGACCCAAAATTGTTGAGATAATGTATGTATGGTGAATCGTTGACCAGCTCATAGTAACTGATATTGCCATCTCCCTATAAAAGAGACCCAAAATTGTTGAGATAATGTATGTATGGTGAATCGTTGACAAGCTCATAGTAACTAATATTGCCATCTCCCTATAAAAAAGACCCAAAATTGTTGAGATAATGTATGTATGGTGAATCGTTGACCAGCTCATAGTAACTGATATTGCCATCTCCCTATAAAAAAGACCCAAAATTGTTGAGATAATGTATGTATGGTGAATCGTTGACCAGCTCATAGTAACTAATATTGCCATCTCCCTATAAAAGAGACCCAAAATTGTTGAGATAATGTATGTATGGTGAATCGTTGACCAGCTCATAGTAACTGATATTGCCATCTCCCTATAAAAGAGACCCAAAATTATTGAGATAATGTATGTATGGTGAATCGTTGACAAGCTCATAGTAACTAATATTGCCATCTCCCTATAAAAGAGACCCAAAATTGTTGAGATAATGTATGTATGGTGAATCGTTGACAAGCTCATAGTAACTAATATTGCCATCTCCCTATAAAAGAGACCCAAAATTGTTGAGATAATGTATGTATGGTGAATCGTTGACAAGCTCATAGTAACTAATATTGCCATCTCCCTATAAAAGAGACCCAAAATTGTTGAGATAATGTATGTATGGTGAATCGTTGACAAGCTCATAGTAACTAATATTGCTATCTCCCTATAAAAGAGACCCAAAATTGTTGAGATAATGTATGTATGGTGAATCGTTGACAAGCTCATAGTAACTGATATTGCCATCTCCCTATAAAAGAGACCCAAAATTGTTGAGATAATGTATGTATGGTGAATCGTTGACCAGCTCATAGTAACTTATATTGCCATCTCCCTATAAAAAAGACCCAAAATTGTTGAGATAATGTATGTATGGTGAATCGTTGACCAGCTCATAGTAACTAATATTGCCATCTCCCTATAAAAGAGACCCAAAATTGTTGAGATAATGTATGTATGGTGAATCTTTGACAAGCTCATAGTAACTGATATTGCCATCTCCCTATAAAAGAGACCCAAAATTATTGAGATAATGTATGTATGGTGAATCTTTGACAAGCTCATAGTAACTGATATTGCCATCTCCCTATAAAAAAGACCCAAAATTGTTGAGATAATGTATGTATGGTGAATCTTTGACAAGCTCATAGTAACTGATATTGCCATCTCCCTATAAAAGAGACCCAAAATTATTGAGATAATGTATGTATGGTGAATCGTTGACCAGCTCATAGTAACTGATATTGCCATCTCCCTATAAAAAAGACCCAAAATTGTTGAGATAATGTATGTATGGTGAATCGTTGACAAGCTCATAGTAACTGATATTGCCATCTCCCTATAAAAGAGACCCAAAATTGTTGAGATAATGTATGTATGGTGAATCGTTGACAAGCTCATAGTAACTGATATTGCCATCTCCCTATAAAAAAGACCCAAAATTGTTGAGATAATGTATGTATGGTGAATCGTTGACAAGCTCATAGTAACTAATATTGCCATCTCCCTATAAAAGAGACCCAAAATTGTTGAGATAATGTATGTATGGTGAATCGTTGACCAGCTCATAGTAACTAATATTGCCATCTCCCTATAAAAAAGACCCAAAATTGTTGAGATAATGTATGTATGGTGAATCGTTGACCAGCTCATAGTAACTGATATTGCCATCTCCCTATAAAAGAGACCCAAAATTATTGAGATAATGTATGTATGGTGAATCGTTGACAAGCTCATAGTAACTGATATTGCCATCTCCCTATAAATAAACAAAACATACAGAATATCCTATAACTGTAACTTCGGATATTTTTGTTAGAACCTTATGTACATGTAGTTAATCTTCGCAAATTGTTTGCTGTGCAAATTCAAAGTTTTTAATAACAAAAGACTTACCTTTTAGAATGTGTGAGTACATTCTCTGGCATAAAAGAGTTTAAAATTTGGAAACAGAAAATTTGCAAAATGAAAATCTCGCAAAAATTCCAAATTTGCAGGAATTTAGAACACCTTATTCATAGCTTCAGAGGGTACATGTCAATCTCATTATAATGCTATTTTTGGGACCTCCAGACAAAGACCATGGAATAGGTGAAATTATGTTGTAATGAGGTTATTTACGATACATATTATGGTGAAATAATAATTAATCATTTTGGGAGCAGCAACATAACTATGTTATAATGAAATTTGAATGATTTATAATGAGGAGCTTTTTCATGGTATGCGGTTGCGCTGTATTTTTATTCTCTCAAAAAATGTACTGTCAAATGTTATGGTCAAATCTATTCGCAACATTTAAATAACATCATTTAGCCACTGGTAAGGATAGGTTTAAGACAATCAAGATTAACTCCAGGACCTGATAGATTTTAGGCTTCAATCCTTAATTTCAACACATACCTTCCCGGCTATGAACATGATTCTGGTGTCATCGATGTAATACAGCATTAACATACCATTAAAGGTTTTTTTTGTTTTTTTTTGTTTTTTTCTTTTTTTTAATTCAGTTTTACGTCCCTTTCAAGATTATTTCAGCTCATATGAGACGGGCCAATCAGTAGGAGGGGTGAAAATGGGAGAACCCCGAGAAAAAACACCTGACACACCATTAAAGGTGTCAATACTGATCCATATCAATAAAACATCATCCTACGCCACTGGTTAGGATATGTTTAAGGCCATTAAGTTTGGATAGGTTTTTAGGCTACCACACTTTATTTTAGCACATACCTTCCCGGCTAAGAATACGATTCTAGTGTCATGGTCATAGTACGGCATCAAGATACCATTAGAACTGTCAATACTGATCCATATCAATTAAACATCATCCAAAGTCACTAGATAGAATATGTTAAGGCAATTAAGTTTGGATAGGTTTTTACGATACAACACTTCATTTTAACATATACCTTCCCGGCTAATATCATAATTCTGGTGTCATCGTCATAATATGGCATAAGTATACCATTAGATATGTCAATACTGATCCATATCAATTAAACATCATCCCTAGCCACTGGTTAGGATATGTTTAAGGCCATCACATTTGGATAGGTTTTTACGCTATGACACTTTATTTTAACACATACCTTCCCTGCTAAGAACACGATTCTGGTGTCATGGTCGTAGTACGGCATCAATATACCATTAGATGTGTCAATACTGACACGCTTCAACTCCTTGGATAAGTTTCTCTGAAGTTAAGAGGAAAGAAACATAATTTACTTTCTATTCTAACACAAAGTTATTGTTTTTCTCATGGAACCTAATGGAAACGTCACCCTGTGCAAAGTAACAATAATTCACCGTAAACAAAATAATGCGCGTAAGGTGGCTTTTTGTGAAGTCGCACATAAACATTCATGTCCGCGGAGAATGAGTACACTGGAAAACATTTTAAAATTGTAAGCATTTATCTATTAGTCTTGTTAGAATCAAAATAATTTTATTTTTTTGGTGAATTATCTTTGATTAACGTGTGATGTTGTAGGGCAGATGTGATATTTAATTCACTCCAGCTGGGCCGTCATGAATTAATACATGGCAATCTGCCATCCAAAATCCCCCGTTAATCACGATAATTCACCTTAAAGTAAAATTATTTCTTAATTCCAGTGTGTCCCAAAATTAAGGAATATTGTATTCCACAGTTATCACAAGGAATTTGAAAATTGGAGCAAACACAAGTTCTTTTCATACTCTAAATCCAGAAATGTTCGCGAGAACTTATTTTCGCTAATATTCACAAATTCATTGCCTCGCGAAAATGAAGTTCTCGCCAATAAAGAATTACAATAAGCTTTATATACTGCATGAGTACCCGTTTGCGAATTCAAAGACTTGCTCATAATTCGGAAATCGAAAATTCACGAAATAAAGGTAATGCGAAAATTTCCGAACTTACAGTATACAGTTGGATTCTTCCTATTGAAGCTTTCCTAAAAGTTAAGAGTCAGGATATAAAAAGATGAAATTAGTTTCGTACTGTACCATACAAAACACATTAAAATTAAGCAACTGTTAGACAATGTTACTTACAGAATCCCAAATTGCAAGCTCTCTCATCCCATTTCTATTAAACCCTGTTGTAAATATCATCCCTGTGTCCCCCAGAAATACTGATTTAGCTGGCCGTGTGGCTGTGTAAACATCTTTAGCTCTCTAAGATAGAATGAAAACAGAATAAAAACAAACTGTTCTAAAATTTACTAAGAATATGGTGTAGCCCTTTCAATGTAGAAACCAATATTAGTCTGATAAACCCTGTTGTAAATATCATCCCCGTGTCCCCCAGAAATACTGATTTAGCTGGCCGAGTGGCTGTGTACACATCTTTCACTTCCTAAGATAAAATAAAATCAAATTGTTCCAAAATTTACAAAGGATATGGTGTAGCCCTTTCAATGTAGAAACCAATATTAGTCTGATAAACCCTGTTGTAAATATCATCCCTGTGTCCCCCAGAAATACTGATTTAGCTGGCCGTGTGGCTGTGTACACATCTTTTGCTTCCTAAGATAGAATAAAATCATGTTGTTCTAAAATTTACAAAGGATATGGTGTAGCCCTTTCAATGTAGAAACCAATATTAGTCTGATAAACCCTGTTGTAAATATCATCCCTGTGTCCCCCAGAAATACTGATTTAGCTGGCCGTGTGGCTGTGTAAACATCTTTAGCTCTCTAAGATAGAATGAAAACAGAATAAAAACAAATTGTTCTAAAATTTACTAAGAATATGGTGTAGCCCTTTCAATGTAGAAACCAATATTAGTCTGATAAACCCTGTTGTAAATATCATCCCCGTGTCCCCCAGAAATACTGATTTAGCTGGCCGAGTGGCTGTGTACACATCTTTCACTTTCTAAGATAAAATAAAATCAAATTGTTCCAAAATTTACAAAGGATATGGTGTAGCCCTTTCAATGTAGAAACCAATATTAGTCTGATAAACCCTGTTGTAAATATCATCCCTGTGTCCCCCAGAAATACTGATTTAGCTGGCCGTGTGGCTGTGTACACATCTTTTGCTTCCTAAGATAGAATAAAATCATGTTGTTCTAAAATTTACAAAGGATATGGTGTAGCCCTTTCAATGTAGAAACCAATATTAGTCTGATAAACCCTGTTGTAAATATCATCCCTGTGTCCCCCAGAAATACTGATTTAGCTGGCCGTGTGGCTGTGTACACATCTTTTGCTTCCTAAGATAGAATAAAATCATGTTGTTCTAAAATTTACAAAGGATATGATGTAGCCCTTGCAATTTAGAAACGAATACTATTCTGTTAGAGCCTGTGGTAAATATCATCCCTGTGTCACCCAGAAATACTGATTTACATCAAAAAAACTTTGTCCATGTAATCAGTACCCCCTTATACCCCACTTTTATACAGCAGTGTTTTCCCTGGCGCACAAAAACACACGTTTTGTTGCAATTTTGGACTGAATGTCCCCAAAAATAAACTCAGGCGCGCCATGCGTGGCGCAATTTTTGTCGGGTCGAAACGTCCTGGTAACTTCGGTCCTGTTTTCTCGTCGGGGTTACCTATT
Source organism: Rugalucina vietnamica (assembly GCA_964017185.1). Classification (NCBI taxonomy): domain Eukaryota; kingdom Metazoa; phylum Mollusca; class Bivalvia; order Lucinida; family Lucinidae; genus Rugalucina; species Rugalucina vietnamica. Next base: position 11,760,787 of record OZ024885.1, read on the forward strand.
TTAGTAACTTGTTTTTCCTTTTAGTTCCTGTACTCGATCTTATAAAGCATCCAATTGACTTTCTGACTGGTTTGTTCTACTAAGAAGATGTTTATATCGTAATTGCAATAAACCCAGTCAATGCTCTTTCTTTCTTTCTTCAACATGGCGGCTCACTCGCATCCAATGACAGATTTTTTAACTCAGACTGAAATTCTGACTGAAAATAGCGAGTCAGCGGTGTCTGAGGCGCCAGAAAAGTGGATTCCCTTGTCCCCAGACGCAGAGAAACAGGAACATGAAAAGGTTATTCTTTATAAAGAAGTGTCCGAAATGGCTTGCTCAATTGTCCTGGCTTCGTTTTGTTGCTAAAACTGGCTTCAGCTCAGCTGTTAAACTGGTCAGGAAAAACCCAATTATTGAAATGTTGTGAATAAATAAAATAAGTACCTCACTTGACCATTGACTTTTAGACAAGGAACAAGTTTTGAAATCAATGGCAACTTTTTGCGGCCAATGAAAGATTTTGTCCCCTAAAATCATCCAGGTGACCCCCATTTTGCCAAAAGCAGGGTAACATGTGTCCCCTAAAAATTGATCCAGAGGGAAAACACTGATATTGTCAAACTGGTACCTACTTTCCTTCTCTCTCTTCTTTTTTTTTTGTTCCAAAACAAAGGCCGTGGGTACTGGTTAGATGGTTCTAAAATGTACCTGCAATCTATGTTTTGAGTAGAAATATGAAAAATATAACTTTTTTTCAACTGATTGTTTTTTACTTTTATAACTTAGAAAAATTCTATATTATGTGCATTGTGTTTTGATAATGACTGGCCGTGTGGCAATGTATACATCTTCTTCGACGAAAATTTGAACTCCTATATCTCATGCTGCTATAAGAAGTGTGATAAAAATAACACATTAAAGGTTAATATTCACCTGAGATCTGCTATTTATACATGTACCAATAAACATATTTGAATGTTTATATAATATATAGCCCTAGACAGAATATTTCCATTGGTATTCTGTTAAATCTCTCCATACCGACGGAAATGGGATATTTTCAGCCCTTGGTCGAAAATGAAAATTCAACGAAACTGCAAAAATGTGTTATTCTAACTTATGTTAGATCTTTTCTTGCACATATGACATACATTATAAATATTCTAGTTGTTAAGTATGTAGAATCATAAAATACTTCATTTTTTTCTATGGAAAATATCAAAGACATCTATAAATAGATCAGGGGAGACTTCTGTAGAATTAGTGACTCAAAGTCGAAAATTGTTTGTTTTTCTACATTAATCTAAAGGTTTGGGGCAGTTTTATGTGTTTACCAGAAGATCTTCGGCACTGGTACAAATACATAACAAAAATAATATGATTGATAGCAAAATAATACAGCTGCAAGTCGCTTACTAAATCCGCAAAAAGTTCGACATTGGTTTAAATGCAACCTATGCTGTCAGGGAAGTGGAACGAGGTACCGAAGTGGAGCGGAGTGACAGTTAGCCAGCTGATCTAATAGAGCACCATCTTGATTACATGGATCTGTTTTCCTGATGGTCTGGGAGTCAACAATGTTCACTGATTCCGAATAAAAAAATATAAAAAAAAAAAAAAAATGAATATATATAAAAACTATTACATACCGCTATACATTCCCCCAATCTTGGATCCACAACTTTCAATGTCTTGTCTTTACAAGTCATACAGAAAAGGCTGCCATCCCTATTCCATGATATTGACTGTATAATAGACTGGGAGTCAACTATGTTCACCGGCTCTGCTTGTTCAACATTCCATATTATACACTGAAATTAGGGGTAATAAATAAATATGCAATTTACAAAGTCCCATAATCAGTTGGGTCGTGCCTTTGTATCACTGCAGAGACAGGACATGTAATCTGTCTTAATCAAAATATAAAATTAATATCCAGCCAACAAGTTTTTGGTCATGTTGGGATGGAGCCACAACTACCTGGGTATTAATAACCAGGGGCTAGTTGTTCTAAACTTTGTCAGCTTAGTCATCGTTAAGACCTCAACTCGTTAAGTAAATGCTGACTACAAAAGCAAATACACTGTTATTTTTGTTAATAAAATGTGAGTATCCTTTGCCGTATTTGCACATTTTATCAGCAAAAAATAACAGTGTATTTGTAATATTCATGTTTGAAATTTTAACGAATTGTTAACTAACGATGTTAATTTTGAACAACTGGGCTCTAGGGTGTACGTATATCATGCTTCAGGACACAACATGGTGACCCCAGTGGGGATAAATCACCAGACATCTCACCTTGGAGTTCGATGCTCTACCACTTGGCCACCGTGCTCCCTCAAATAGTTTAGTGGTTTTAATATCTCGAAACTAACTTAGACATAAAGACAAAATTTATATAATGGCAATAGGCACATGAAATAAGCCGTGCCATGAGAAAACCAGATTTTTGCCTATGCGAAAACAAAGGCCTAAATCAGCTTCAAAGTAGCTGGGAAGCTGATCAGTACCTTTGTTTTCCCTACATGGAAAGAACAATCCCTTTTCTTCCTAAATCTGAAATTTCAAGCTTTTAGCCTTATTCAGAGACTGTATAGACCCGTTTGTGTTGGACCTGGTCTGAAACCAAAAAGACCGGTTTTCTTACGTGATGGCTCAAATATACCAACCTTACAATCTAACCCAGCACTAAGAATAATATTGTCCGCTGTGGGGTGCCATTCAATGTATCCGACCCTCCGTCCATGACCGTGTAGATCTACCTGCCATTCTGATAGATTGGTTCTCAACCCATTCTCTGGAACCTGCCATATCTTCACCTGTGAAAACATATAAAACATTATGAAAACTCACCCATAGTTAGAAGTTAAAATACACTTCAACCACATTATAACATGCCTCAGTATCATGTGGTTTTCAATATAACAAGACTTTTCATGGCTCCCACATTGTTTATTTTGCTATATATAGTGTATGTAACCTCATTATAACACAGTTTCACTTATAACATGATCTGCTTCTATGAACCCCAAAGATGGCTTCATAATGAGGTTGACCTGTAAAAGATTTTAACTGAGAAAAATTTTCTGTAATAATGCTCAAAACATTGATTGTGGGTACACGTTAGAACTGCCTCGTTGAATGAAGAATGAAGAACTGTATACCCCTGTACACATCGAAACACTGAACCATAGCATGCATGGAATGGTGTAGCTGATCAGCATCTTTCTTTTTGATGCTTAGATAGTACATTTGCATTTTGCAAAGCCAGCAATTTATTTTGTTAATTTACGGTAAAATCCAAGAATTGTTGGTATTTTATCATTTCTGAGCATGCTAAATTTTAGCATCCTTCAGGCCGAGCATGAAAGCCAGGCCGCAACACCCCTCAATCTTTCAGCATGCTACTCCATGCCTTAAAGCAAGGTTCCTCATACCAAAGCTAATATTAGATGAATGAAAAAAAAAAAGAACAAAAAATTAACTTTTTTCTTTCAATTTTCTTACAATACTGTAACATCTGATAACAATTCATTCATTGTTGCACAGCATTCTTTTCGTTCTTTAAACATACTTTATAAAACTTTTTGAGACTGAATTATGATAAAAACAATGAAGCATCTTGTTAAGATAATATCAGTACGACAGCTGCACATGCACTTTTATTAGTGTATGGTGATGTAAAAAGTGTTGAACAGATCTTTTAATCTGTTTTCTATGTGAATCAGACATGATACGGATTGAGCTATGACGAGTTTATAAAACATTTTTAATGCTCTGCTCAGTTGAGCTTGATATTTTAAAGTAGCCCAAATATATTGAAATAGAAGGTTTAGAACTCCAAAGTCTGTAATTTATCCGGCTAATAAATGTTAAAATGCCAACCATTGTTGGCATTTTAACTTTAATGAGCAGGATAAATTTAAGTCTCAGCTGAGATGAGCATAAATAAAAGCTTTATAAACTTAGGCCCAGGTCAGAGTACTCATTAACAACAATTTTGCTGAAATTCTAACAATAAAATCTTCATGTTTGTTTTGAGGTTAAATGTCCCTGTTTACAATTTTTCAGTCATGTTTGAACAAAACCATAGCTTTCCTGGGTATTACATCAGGAAAACATGTCCGTGAAATGTATAGGTACCCCCTTAAAAGTAAAACTGGGGTTTGCAGGGGTTCAACATACATTGTGTGTCGCCGAGGCGGTTCTAACATGTACCACAATGTATGTTTTGAGTCAAAATATTTAAACAATCCAAATTTTTCCTATGAAATTTTCAATTTTTGCTTCTGAAAAATATCTTTGCTTATTGCATGGGCATGTTTTCGTAATGAACCAGTAGTCTTGTCAGTTAATGTATCTTGCTCAGGGGCATTATATGAGCCACGACGCGAGAAAACCGGTCTTCGGGGTTTCCGACCAGGTCTGACACAAACCAACCTGTACAGTCACAGAAGCAGGCTAGAAGCTTGAAATTTTGGATTTAAGAAGAAGAGAAATTGTACTATCCGTGTAGCGAAAACAAGGGCGCTGATCAGCTTCGCAGTTACTGCGAAGCTGATCTGCGCCTTTGTTTTCGCATAGGCGAAAATCCGGTTTTCTCATGACGCGGCTCATATGGTGGCTTCAGTAGGAATCGAACCCAGGATGGGAGTCCTATGCTCTACCACTATGCTACACATGCTACTAATTGATACCTGGGTCCATGGTTATAAAACTTTTTTTCATGCTCATTTCAGCTGAGCATGAAATTCAAACTGCTTGGAAATACTGAAACAGTCCAAAATTTTAAATTGAAAAAAAACAAACTAGAGGACCATTGGTCCTGTAGCTCACCTGAGAGATTATCACATTGTAAGCTCATGAGATTTAAATTAATTGAGAATCGACCAATGAAAGTCTATGCATGGACACTATTGACCCCCGGGGCATGGCCAAATTTGACCCAGGGGCATGACTGGCACAATTTATAATGGTGACTACCAAACATTGCTACATACAAAATATAGAAGCTCTGGGCCTTTTGGTTTCAGAGAAGAAGATGTTTTTAGTTTTTCCCATTGTAAGTCTATGGAGACTATCTACCCCCGGGGCGTGGCCAAATTTGACCCCAGGGGCATGGCTGGCACAATTTATGTAGAGGACCATTAGCCATTGCCACTTACAAAATATCAAAGCTGTGTGCCCTGTGGTTTCAGAGAAGAAGATTTTTGAATTTTTTTCCCATAGCAAGTCTATTGAGACTATCAACCTCCGGGGCCTGGCCAAATTTGACCCCAGGGGCATGAATGGCACAATTTATGTAGAGGACTATTAGCCATTGCTACATACCAAATAACAAAGCTGTGGGCCTAGTGGTTTCAGAGAAGAAGATTTTTTTAGTTTTTCCTATTGTAGGTCTATGGAGACTATCGACCCCCGGGGCGTGGCCAATTTTGACCCCGGGGACATGATTGGCACAATTTATGTAGAGGACCATTAGCCATTGCCACATACAAAATATCAAAGCTGTGGGCCCTGTGGTTTCAGAGAAGAAGATTTTTTAATTTTTTTCCCATAGTAAGTCTATGGAGACTATCAACCCCAGGGGCGTGGCCAAATTTGACCCCAGGGGCATGAATGGCACAATTTATGTAGAGGACCATTAGCCATTGCTACATACCAAATATCAAAGCTGTTGGCCAAGTGGTTTCAGAGAAGAAGATTTTTTTAGTTTTTTCCTATTGTAGGTCTATGGAGACTATCGACCCCCGGGGCGTGGCCAAATTTGACCCCAGGGGCATGATTGGCACAATTTATGTAGAGAACCATTAGCCATTACCGCATACAAAATATCAAAGCTGTGGGCCCTGTGGTTTCAGAGAAGAAGATTTTTTAATTTTTTTCCCATAGTAAGTCTATGGAGACTATCAACCCCTGGGGCGTGGCCAAATTTGACCCCAGGGGCATGAATGGCACAATCTATGTAGAGGACCATTAGCCATTGCTACATACCAAATATCAAAGCTGTGGGCCTAGTGGTTTCAGAGAAGAAGATTTTTTTAGTTTTTCCAATTGTAAGTCTATGGAAACTATCCACCCCCGGGGCGTGGCCAAATTTGACCCCAGGGGCATGGCTGGCACAATTTATGTAGAGGATCATTAGCCATTGCCACATACCAAACATCAAAGCTGTGGGCCCTGTGGTTTCAGAGAAGAAGATTTTTTTAGTTTTTTCCCATAGTAAGTCTATGGAGACTATCGACCCCCCGGGGCGTGGCCAAATTTGACCCCAGGGGCATGAATGGCACAATTTATGTAGAGGACCATTAGCCATTGCTACATACCAAATATCAAAGCTGTGGGCCTAGTGGTTTCAGAGAAGAAGATTTTTTTAGTTTTTCCCATTGTAAGTCTATGGGACCTATCTGTTGCCATGGAAACCACAATTTTGATACAATCTGCTCCAAAACCTAATGCCATCAATCCCCCAACCCAATTATGGTTCACAGTAAATTTGATCAGGATCGGCCTACTAGCTTCAGAAATATTCTTCTTTGAAATTGTGGACGGACGACGACGGACGACGACGGACGACGACGACGACGGACGACGACGACGGACGCCGGATGCCTGCCTATCCTATAAGCTCACCTGTGAGCCTTCGGCTCAGGTGAGCTAAAAATGAAATATGAGGTTTAGATCACCAAAGCCTGTCATTTATCCTGCTTATAAAGGTTAAAATGCCAAAAATTGAGCAGGATAAATTTTTGTCTCAGCTGAGTTGAGCATGAAAAAAGTTTTATAACTTTGCAAAATAGCTGCCCATATGCTTATAAAATGTTTTCTCTTAGTATAGGTACCTGATTGCTAATTTATTTTTTTTCCCACCTCAGTTTTTGGAGTGGGAATTTCTTTTGGACTGAGCCATTTCCTGATCATTGCCTACTCTTTACTTTTATAACCTTGGAGCCTGGTCATAACATAAAAGAGAGAAATCTAAATCTTTACTCACAGTGTTGTCATCTGACCCAGAGGCTACGATGTGGTCATTAAATGGACTCCATTTCACATCAAGAACATCACCCCTGTGTCCGCAAACCTTTGGAGTGTTGATGTCTATTCGACCTGTCTGTTAAACAAGATATTGTTATTCTTGTTGTTTTTATTATTTTAATATCCGCCATGAAATCGGTGATATAAGCTTTTTTTCTTATAATTGCATATAAATTAATGATAGCAGCAAGAAAATTCCTTCAATTTTGAGGTATTTACATGATTTAATGCACATGAAATTCTGTTAATATGTTGAGTGAAAGTTCAGAAATGCACATGAATTTGTTTGTAAATATATAACTGAAAGTTCAGAAATGCACATGAATTTGTCTGTAAATATGCTGAGTGAAAGTTCAGAAATGCACATGAATTTGTTTGTAAATATATAACTGAAAGTTCAGAAATGCACATGAATTTGTCTGTAAATATGTTGAGTGAAAGTTCAGAAATGCACATGAATTTGTTTGTAAATATATAACTGAAAGTTCAGAAATGCACATGAATTTGTCTGTAAATATGTTGAGTGAAAGTTCAGAAATGCACATGAATTTGTTTGTAAATATATAACTGAAAGTTCAGAAATGCACATGAATTTGTCTGTAAATATGTTGAGTGAAAGTTCAGAAATGCACATGAATTTGTTTGTAAATATATAACTGAAAGTTCAGAAATGCACATGAATTTGTCTGTAAATATGTTGACTGAAAGTTCAGAAATGCACATGAATTTGTCTGTAAATATGTTGACTGAAAGTTCAGAATAAATAAATAAACTAACCTTTTCTGTCGGTAGAACCACAAACGATCCGCCACCTGCAGATTCTGTTACTACGGCAAGAAACTTTGGATTAACGGCACAGAAATTACTGTCGTGAGCATTACGAGTCAGTCTGACATTCTCGTAACAATTTTCCTTCTTATGTGGTTCTCCATAGACATGCCGGAATTTCGATGTCCGCATACGAAATGCCATCTGCAATAATAATAAATAGTAATAATGATAATGAAAGCATGTAGAGACCTGTTAAGGCTGTTGGAGGGTTTATATACATGTACACCTTCCATTGTCAAATCTGGGATCCATTACCCGAGTAGATTTGAAAGTACAATAAAGAAATGCACAAGCACCAGGCCCTGAGGTTAAACTTTTTTTCATGCTCAACTCAGCTGAGACTAAAACCTATCTTGCTCATAAATGTTAAAATGCCAACAACTGTTGGCATTTAGAAATTTATTAGCAGGATAAATTACAGAAATTGAAATGCCAATTAACTCAGTGCGCTATTTCTTTATTTATGAGCAGTTTAAATTTGAAGTTCATCATCATCGCAGCGGAGTTGAGCATGAAAAAAGTTCTATGACCTCAGAATTCTGACAGGATTTTCCAGCTAATTTGGGTGAAATAAATTTCATACATCACATACATCAACAGGGTTGCATTACGAAAACATGCTCATGCAATATACAGAGATTTTTCCTTCTGTGACAATTGAAAATTTCATCAGAAAATTTTGGATATTTTTCTTATTTTTGCTCAAAACATAGATTGTGGGTACACGCTAGACCCACAATCGCGAGTACCCACAATCTATGTTTTGGAGCAAAAATAAGAAAAATAGTATACCGGTCCTGCAAACCCCAGTTTTTCTATATAAAAGTGGGTATACATTGCACGGACATGTTTTCCTGATGTGAAAGTAGTTCCTGCTAAAAGGGATGTACATTTTTTATAAATCAGACAAAATTTCAGATTTCTGGTTAATACTAAGTAAAGAGTGCATTATTGTGTTTTAATTCCACAGTTCATTATATGAGTCAATGTCAAAATTCGTCAAATTTTGAATGTGTGAAAAAAATAAAAAGCAACTAAAAGAAAGTTAAAATTTTTTTGATTGATAGTAACATTAACTAAGCTAACCCTAAAATAATTAAAACAAACTAAAGGTAATCTTAACAACCAATCAGATTGCTTTAATAGATCGTCAAAAGTCACATGACCAGGAAAAATGTCCATACCGTAACAAATTTTAAATTGTGTTTTTCTTCTAAATGTGCAACAATTTTTTATTTCTGATGTATGCAATCTCATAAACAGAATGTTTCTACACATGTACTGAAGAAAAAAATGTACAGCTGTAATGATAGTAGAAAAAAACAGTGACCATACAAGCAAAAACGACTTTTTACAGATTTTAGATGTTTTCCGCTTTTAATAACATTTTTAAAACACATGTTGCTAGACAACAACAATACTGCAGACAAGTTATTCATCTTGATAATAATGATTGTGTGGTTATAATCCACATGAAGTCTTTATAAAGAACTTATTTTCAGAAATTTATTACCGTTACGGTAGTGGACAAGATGCATGTTACGGTATGGACATTTTTGACTTTGCGCACTAATTTTTTGCTAAATGAAGACAGTGATTCAGAAAGATCTTTATTTATTTTCACTGATAAATCCTTTTGGTGTGAATGCAAAAGAAGGTAAACACAGAAAAGTAACTAATAAAATGTTACACAGTAAATACTTTTCTGATGTTGTTACGGTATGGACATTCTCTGGTACGGTATGGACAAGATCTTATATTGATAAAATTGTTACGGTATGGACATTTTTAGTATAAATATCATTGCTTGCCTTTTTGACAGCAATACAGGCAAGTGTGATTGAATGATATAATAAGTATTAAATATTTTGGTATCTTCTATGGTGATTTAAGTCTAATAAGTTTTGTAAGTTTTCTGGTACAGTTAAACATTCTGAGATATCGTTACGGTATGGACCAGCATGTTACGGTATGGACAAAACACATTTTGTAGGAAATAATTGTTCTCAATCATAATCCTGATAGCTATCTTTTTCAATAAAATAATATATTTTATATGACTTACAATTGTATTGCTTCTGGTTTTGATTTCCAAATGGTTTTCCAAAAAGGCATGGTATTTCAACAAAATGTCTTTACCGTAACGGAATAATTCCTATGAACGTATTTGTGTTAAAAATTCATTTATAAATTTGGGTTTTTATAATCCTATTACTCTTATTACAACAAGTTACAGTTTCTCATAGCAAATGTATCTACATAAATAACATACAGGTTGATTTATTTTGCTGTTTTACAGCAGATGTCCATACCATAACAAAATGAGTCCTTACCATAACAATTTATATTGTTACGGTAAGGACTGTTACGGTAAGGACTTATTTTAAGTTATTTCTATCTTAAATAAAATTTATGCATTAAAACATGGAGCCAAAAGTGGTTTGCTATTGAGAAATGTAACTGGATCAATATGTCAGAATCATACCTTTTTCAAAGTATTCATTGTGCTAATATCTCGTTACGGTCAGTGGACACACAAAAAATATACTGTACTGGGCTTACTCACTGAAACAGTCTTTTCATTGTACAGTTCAGTAGCAGCATTTTAAAACACATGCAATGCTTGTAAATAGAAAGTGTCCAATAAGCATGACAGATAACCAGATTTGCCAACATTAGGGATCCTGTATTATTTTGGCAATTTATCACTGCGTTACGGTAAGGACATAAATCCAGGGACGGATTTATTATTGCCAAAAAATATGAAAAATTAAATGCAATATCCCATTTTGAAACCTGTTATATTTACCTTAATAATGGTCTTATTGATACACCCAGTCAAAACTACCAAAAAATTAATAGCGGCTTTCAAAAGTTGTGCTGAATCTTCTTTTTTTTTCTAGGGACAGGCAAAAAAGATGAAAAATGAGGTTTTAAATCTAGAAAATAGGTATTTTTACACCAATCAAATACTGTCTTATTATTTACTATTATTAAGCATAATCAGTAGTATCATATGAAAAAATTCAAATCACGATCTGGTATTAGTGGTTTTCATAAAATATTGAGAAGACAAGAATTTTGACGAATTAAATTGACATTGACTCATATATTTCATCATCTGGCAGTACAGTTTTTATAAGGATGTAAATATAATATAATGCACCATATCAAAAATAGAAGCAATTATATTGAAAAATATGTTGTTGAATTTGTTGTTATTTTTTTTTTTTTTTTTTTTTTTTTTTTTTTTTTTTTTATAAATATATATATAAAGTGCAATGAAAACTATGTTAAGCTCCTAAAGGTCATTGGTTTTTTCAAGGAACAGAAAGGTATTAGACAAGTTAAACCAGTAAAGTCCTTATACATGTAAATACATGACAATGAAGCAAATATCATCTAATTTTAAGACATCGAAAAAACACATGACAAACACTTTTTGCGCAACTTCTTACCACTAATCTGAACAGTGTACCATAGAGACTCACGCTTTAAAGAGTTTGAAAAAGTGGGCGGGATTTTTCCTATACTTCATGTTGTATTTTTACTAGATGCTAGTAACTGATAAGCCGTGAGTCCTATAGGTAAGTGTGCACAGTGCATGCAATATTCTTGGACATTCCAAGGCAAAAAATATAAATTACATGGATCAATCAAAGAGAAATCTTGAAAGAATCTGAATAATTTTCACACATAAACAATAGTTTCACAATTTTACAGGTACAGTTGTAGGCTTAAGGATAATTTTTCAGCAACTGTAATTGAAAATTTCTTATCCCTCTGCAAATATTTACAGCTGATATAGTGTCTCTATATATTACGAAAACTTGCCAATGCAACATATAGAGATTTTTTTAAAAAGAAAAAATTGAAAATTTCATTGGAAATTTTTGATATTTTTTAATAATTTTGCTCAAAACATTGATTGTGGGTACACATTAGAACCACCTCACCGAGGCGGTGCTAACGAGTACCCACAATCCATGTTTTGGATCTAAAATAAGGAAAATATGTAAACCTCTGCATACCCCAGTTTTACTATATAAAAGTGGGGTATGAGGGGTATTCGTTGCATGGACATGTTTTCCTGATGATTCCATGTGGTTGTTCATCACCATCATAAAAACATGTTCGTGTCTCCGTGAAATGCATACCCCCTTAAAAACCAATTTTATACAATTGTAAAACAGGGGTAAACATTTTTTTCGTAATTTTGATCCAAAACAAAAATTGTGGGTACTCGTTAAATTTTTTTTTCAATGAAATCTTCAATTTGTACAGCTGAAAAAAAGCTCTGTTTATTGCATAAGCAAATTTTTGTAATGCAGAGGATTTCAATTTATCAAAACTTGAATGAAATTAAAAAAGTGTCACAGAGGAAAACCCATTAAAAAATCTCCAACAACCATTGCCTGAAATATTTAGGGTCAGCCTTGAATTAGCTGCTTCAAGATAAAAGATAAAAGGCACACAACAATATTTTTAACGGAGCCAATTGGCCATATGGTTAACTTGTTCAGAATCGTTATAGTTGGATTTCATAGCGTTAATGCCAACCATGCAAAGTTAAAGTTTGGGGTACATATTAAAAGTCTTATACCAGTCTCCCCACCCTGGTATTAATAAGCCTTGTAAATGTACAAGTTTACCTTTATGAGAAAAAGACAACAAAAGTATGCAAAGATATCAAAAATCAAATATTGACCAAGACAGGTTTAAATTGTGACAGTTAAGGTATCACATACTTCAAAATTCAAATATTAGCTGATAAGCGAAATCCAACTGTCCTCAAAAGCCGATATAAGTCGGCTATTAATCTTCAAAACATGTACTCAGAGATTTCACTGACACCAAGCAAGGCACAAACCATACTGGCCTCAAAGTTTATACAACTGTTTCAGGCTCTACTCAGCTCTGACTGTCATTCTTTGATTTGGTAACCGCTAGCGCTAGAGGATAACGACATTTCAACTTTCAGTCATGTCTAGCCAGAGCCACCAGTTCCTGGATATTACCCCCCCCCCCCCCCAACACACACACAACCCCCAACATTGCTGGAACATTGTTATATATGGGACGTTAAGCCAAATCAGTTCAAATGATACTGACGATGGGCTTAAAATCCCAAAGACCGGCTTTCAAGCAGTAACTCTAGGTAATATTGGCATGGCTTTTATTTCCCGAATTAAACATTACGAAAACATGTTAAAGTTGAAACATGTAAAAGTTGAAAATCTCATCAGAAAAATTTTGATATTTTTAATATTTTTTGTTCAAAAAATTGATTGTGGGTACAAGTTACAACCGCCTCACCGAGGCAGTTCTGACGAGTACCTGCAATCTATGTTTTGGACCAAAAATAAGAACCAGAGGACCAATGGTCCTGTAAACGCTCACCTGAGATCTGCTTCATATACCAATAAACATATTTGAATATTATGGTATTTAACCCCAGTGCAGGGGCAGATGAAGCCCTTGGGCCATTTTCTTTTTTCAGAATAATCAATATTCTGTCCATTTGCCAATTTCCTGCTGATTTTCCCCTTCAAATAACATTTTAAAAGCAGATGAGCCCCTGGGGTCCATTTCTTTTTTCAGAATAATCAATATTCTGTCCATTTGCCAATTTCCTGCTGATTTTCCCCTTCAAATAACATTTTAAAAGCATATGAGCCCCTGGGGTCCATTTCTTTTTTCAGAATCATTAAATTTCAGTCCTACTGCCCATTTCCTGCAAGACTTTCACTTAAAATGACATTTTAAAAGTTTTCCCCATTCAAATGCATTGACGACCTATGTTGACCTTGCCATAAAATAGGTCAAGGTCACCACAGGGTCATGTTTTATATATACATTGTAGTACTTGAGTCATCCATACTTCATGCAAAGTTTCGTTGAAATCGGTTCACCGGTTCTGGAGAAGATATTTTAAGGTTTTTTTACCATATATGGGCATGGCAGCCATCTTGGTCATGTGACCTGGATTATTCATATACACATTGGTTCCCACTTCCTATAGATGCTTCATATAAAATTTGGCTTTGATTGGCCAAGTGATTTCAGTGAAAAAAATCTTTGAAAAGTGTGTATGGACGACAGACCCGCCAAGGTCAAGAGATGACCTTGACCTAAATTAATCATATACCTTCACCTAATCCATTAGTTGTTTGCATCTACCACTTTTCAGATCTCAGGCTGCAATAGTTTTCAAAAAAATAGCTAATTTCCACTTTTCCCATTATAAGTCTATGGAAACTTAAAGTTACCATAGCAACCAGAGTTCTTATCCAACTGGAATAAAAAACACAACTTATGTACAGGCTACTGTCAGGAACATGTATACAAAGTACAGGATTCATCCACTTGACAGTTTCTGAGGAGAAGATTTTTGAATGTTTTTTTTTTTCAAAATTTTGCCCTTTATGGGGCCTCAGCAACCAATCAAAATAAAGGATTAGGACAAAACTCACAAGAAACGTCAAACACTACTCAATAAACATTTCTGCAAAAACAAAATTCAAATGTCTGCAATTTTAGTGGAAAAATAGCCGATTTCCACTTTTCCCATTATAAGTCTATGGAAACTTTAAGTTGCCATAGCAACCAGAGTTCTTATCCGCCTGGAATAAAAAACACAAATTATGTAGAGGCCACTGTCAGGAACATGTATACAAAGTATAGGCTTCATCCCCTTGACAGTTTCTGAGAAGAAGATTTTTGAATGTTTTTCGAAATTTTGCCCTATATGGGGCCCCTGCAACCAATCAAAATGAAGGATTAGGACAAAAGTCACATGAAACGTAGAGGACTACTCAATAAACATTTCTGCAAAAACAAAATTCAAATATCTCCAACAAGACAGCAAAAACTGGCAATTTTCACTTTTTTCCATTATAAGTCTATGGGAAGCATAAGTTGCCATAGCAACCAGAGTCCTTATCCGATCAAAACAAAAAACACAATTGTTCTTTCCCCCTACCTGTAGATGGTGTATGTGTAATATGAGAACAATCGGCCCAGCGGTTTCAGAGAAGAAGATCTTTGAAATTGTGGACGACGGACGACGGATGACGGACGGACGGACGACGGACGGACGCCGGAGCATGGGTATACTATAAGCTCACCTATGAGCCTTCGGCTCAGGTGAGCTAAAAAAGGTACACCCCCGTTTTACCATATAAAAGTGGGGTATAAGGGGGTATACTTTTTATGGACATGTTTTCCTGATGTATATTTGAGCCGCCTCATGGGAAAACCATCAATGTGGTTTCCGAACAGGTCTGACACAAACTGGCCTGTACAGCTACAGAAGCAGGCTAGAAGCTTGAAATTTTGGATATGAGTAGAAGAGGGATTGTACTATCTGTGTAGCAAAATCAAAAGCGCTAATCAGCTTCGAAGTTACTGCGAAGCTGATCTGCGCCTTTGTTTTCGCCTATGCAGATTGTTGGTTTTTTTATGTGGCGTCTCATTTCTTAGTAATTCCAGAAGTCTTGAATTCATGAACGAATGTTTGTGTATTCTTTATGGCTCAGAGATTCTTTATGCTTTAGCAAAAACCTTGGATTCACAAGAATATGCATTCAAAATATATGCCGAAATTAAGTTCTTGCAAACATTTCCAAGCTGAATGAGATGGGCCAATCAGTAGGTGGGGCGAAAACGAGAGAACCCCAAGAAAAACCAACTGGCACACCCGCAAGCAGAACTTGGCTTGTCTCACATGTGGCCAGAGCGGGGCTCCAACCCACACCAGACACGGCAGTGAGATCAAAGATCTATGAGTCTACAAGAAAAGATATTCAGGTTGTACAGGCCAGCTGCGATATATACTCTGTCACAAACAATTATTCTTTGTTTATTTACAGTTTTACCTTTACCCGCAGTATAATATCTTTAACGGAGATATCGGTAAAAATGTAAATAAATGATCGGTTGTTTTATGTCACTAGAACTTGCCAGGCCTATAACAGTACACATACTTACTGTACGTGCAACCCAATTGTAAGGGAAAACTTGTGGCACTTCGTCCTGAGTTTCATACCTTTCGGCAGTTTCGCATGCTACTTTCATCATGAAAACATGTCCGTGAAATGTAATTACCACCTTAAACCCCACATTTATATAGAAAAACTGGGGTTTGCAAGGTTACACCTTATTTTTGATCCAAAACATACATTGTGGGTACTCGTTAGAACCGCCTCTGCAAGGCGGTTCTAACGTGTACCCACAATGTAAGCTCTGAACGAAAACATAAAAAAAAAATTCCAATATTTTTTCTTCTTTTTTTTCTTCTTTTTTTTTTCTTCTATGTATTTTCTTCGTGCTACTTCATGATTTTGTCTGACGTTTGATGCACCAGAGGTCAAAATCAAGCTACACTGAGTATCAGATGTTGTGTTTTATTGATCAGCGATTAGCTAACTGTCACAATCAGTCAAGATTCACTGCTGGAGACGAGTAACGTAATATAAGAAAATCTGCTTGTGTAGTCGAAAACAAGGATCAGAAGTGTCTGATCAAAGACCATTCTGTCTGCTGATGCAGCAGCGTATTCTGTCTGCTGATCAGCAGCATTGTTTTTATTAGCATATAGACATGGACCTCTTTGTAACATGGTTGGTTACAACACCGCTTTGGATAACACTGATCATTGTTGGACCCCAATAGGACTATTTTGCTAAATATCCAAACATTTTACTCTCATTATATATGGTTTGGGTAGCTAACAAGTAAAATGGCTTGGACTCCAATAGTGTTATAAAGAGGTTGAGGTGTATTAGGAAACTCTGAATTTTCAAGCATCTACCCATTTTTTGTAGGGAGTGCTGTGCAAAACATATGTGTGCAAAAATGGGTCAAAGAGCCTAAAGCCAGGTTCTGTCATGAAATAGCTGAGATGAAAAATTCATACTTTTGATCAATACAAATATGACGACAGCATAATATGAGCCGTGACGCAAGAAAAACGGTCTTCGGGGTTTCCGACCAGGTCTGATACAAACTGACCTGTATAGTCACAGAAGCAGGATAGAAGCTTGAAATTTCGGATTTAGGAAGAAGAGGAACTGTACTATCTGTGTAGCGAAAACAAAGGCGCAGATCAGCTTTGCAGTTACTGCGAAGCTGATCTGCGCCTTTGTTTTCGCATAGGCAAAAATCCCGTTTTCTCAAGATGCGGCTCATATAAGTAACAGTCTGCTGGCAAGCAACAAGAATACTGACAATATAACAGTGTCTGCTCAATCAAATGAGCCACCCCATGGGAAAACCAACAATCTGCATAGGCGAAAACAAAAGCGCAAATCAGCTTCACGGTAACCGCGAAGCTGATCAGCGCCATTGTTTTCGCTACTCGGATAGTACTATTCCTCTTCTACTTAAATCCGAAATTTCAAGCTTCTGGCTCTTTTCTGTGCTTGTACAGGTCGGTTTGTGTCGGACCTGTTCGGAAACCACATTGTTGGTTTTCCCACGAGGCGGCTCAACCCATACCGAAATCAGGTACAAAATAGGCACAAAATTTTGTACCTATTTTGTACCATGCATGTGCCTTTTCATTTTAGGCACAAAATAGGTATACCTATTTTGTACCAGTCTGAGAACTTAGAAATTTTACATGTGCCTTTCATGTGCCTTTGTGGACTTAGACTTTTTTGCCTATACCTATTTTGTGCCTTTCAGGACTTAGTCATTTTTTCATGTGCCTATTTTATACCTAGTTCAGACTTAGTCATTTTTTCATGTGCTTTTTATGTACTTTTGAAGAACTTAGATTTTTCTGCCTGTACTTTGGACTTAACCATTTTGAAGAACTTAGATTTTTCTGCCTGTATTTTGGACTTAGCCATTTTTAGATGTACCTTTTTTGTGCCTCTTCACAGACTTGTAATATTTTTTGACTAAAATCAGCCAGAAGGACATATGGATCGAAAACAATAGAATATAAAGATACATTAAAAAAATGGTCAAAATATCTTTTGTAAAAGCATGCTGCATTTTAATCAGGCTTAATTCATGAGATTTAAGCAACAACTTAATTTCATCCTAGGCTGTACTGAGTCTTCTCAGAACAAATGAGTAGCCAACTCGTAACATTTATGAAATTAATTTGTATTGAATTGTTTCTTATAATATGGAACTAAAAGAAATATTTCACTTCCAGACTGAAATAAAATGAATCACAATGATTTTATTTTGTTTTCTTGTATTTATTTTCTTATGCTATTTTATCAGTAATTCTATAATATGTCATAACATTATTTAATATTATTCATGTATCTAATGACAATGGCATCTGGATGTACCTAAAATGTGCCTATGAGCCACTTAATGACTTTCTAATGACTCTTATCTCATGCACAACACATTTTCTGTGTAAAATGAGATTTATGACCACTAACTTGTACACAAAACACCCAAGATCTATGTAAAAATCTGCATTTTATAGAGAGGCATACACCAGTTAACATGTGGATGCAAGGAATTAACAGAATATAAAAAGTAAGAATTTGACTTTTTATTTTCATACACTAGGTGTGATTACACATATTTTCTGGTATTTTTTTTCAAATTTGCACTTTTGCTGCTACACTTTTTCAATCTGTTTGAAGTTTAGATTTAAAACAAATAAAACTGTAACTTACTGTTAAATGATTTGTTTGTTTAGAATTATACTTTTATCATAAATGAATGCTGAGTTAAACCTCCCATAATATGTACTATCTCTTTGACTTTGGGGTAAATATCTGAATATTTTGACTCCATACTGAGATTCAGCTTCTTGCTGACAATAGATGATGATTATGTCACATGTAACTGCAGATTTTGGTGATATTTAAAGCTATTTTGTATTCAGTTTTATGTCATTTTCAAGATAATTTCAGTTCATATTAGACAGGTCAATTATTAGGTGAGGCGAAAACAGGAGAACCCTAAGAAGAACCACCTGGTACATCCGCAAGCTGAACATGTGACACACAGTTAAGAATGGTTAGTCACGGTAATGAAATAAGGGTTCTTAATTGTGACTTGGCCACAGGTAAGCCATTTTGATTACAATATATTTATTTGAGCAGCTCAAAATGGGAGATTAGTACGGCTGGGCTTAGGGGTTCTGACCAGGTCTGATATAAACCAGGCTGTATTGCCACAAAAATGGTTTCAAAAACATTTTTTTTTTAAATGGTGGTAAAAGTAGAACATTGTGGTAAAAGTAGAACATTGTGCTGATCAGTTGTTGTGAGCTTACAGTTTTTTGTATAACTGATCTGAGCCTAGAGCTGTTTTCGAATGTACTAAAGGCAGGTTTTCTTATAATGTGGCTTTTTAAAGTGGGGGGGGGGTATATTGCGTACCTATAATGTACCTGAAGACTGCAATATGATTGGCTGTTTTCAAGAACTAAGGTATGGTACCTAAAATGTACCCCTAGAAACAAACAGGTACACCAGGCACATATGAGGTACATTAGGTACATATTAGGTACACTAGGCACATTATAGGTACACAATTTAACTACTAGGGCACAATAATCACATTGTAATCTTGTGCATAGGCACATAATATGTACATAGGGCACACTTTAGGTACAAAAGGCACATAGTAGGTACAAAAGGCACATAATAAGTGCACTGGGCACAATTTAGGTACAGTAGGTACTTGAAAGGTACATTAAGGCACAAAAAAAGATACAATAGGCACAAGATAGGTATATAGGCACATAACAGGTACACCAGGCACATATTAAAGATACACTAGGCACGTTACAGGTACAAAGGGTACATTGCAGGCACATGTATAGATACAGTGAATTTCAAGTACAAAATAGGTACACTCTTATATTTGTATAAATGTACCTATTTTGTATCAGTTTGGCCCAGTTTCAGTCAATGGGCCAATCTTGTACAAAATAGGTATACCTATTTTGTGCCTATTTTGTACCCAGAAAATGTGCCTATTTTGTACTTTATTTTGGTATGGGAAATGTTTATTTTCAAGAGGTCAAGATTGCTGCCTCCCCTCCCCCCTCTCACACAGATACATACTCATATGGATAATGGATACATGCATGAAAGTCCATAAATATTTTTCACAATATAACAATATCTGCTCAATCAAATGTGAATTTTCAAGAGGTCTAGATAATTGCCTTCCCTCCCCCTCTCGTCAGAAAACATGTCCATGTAATGAATACCCCCTTATACTCCATTTTTATACAGTATAAGTGGGGTTTACAGGGGTAAACCTATTTTTCTAATTTTTGTTTGTTTGTGTTGAGGCTTAATGTCCCAGTCAACAATTTTTCAGTCATGTCTGGACGCTTTCTGGGATTAACCAGCACTGTTGGGAGTTAATGTGTCAAGGACACAACATGGTGATGCAGTGGGGATCGACCCCAGGACCTCTCGATTTGGAGTCCCAGGCTCTACCACTATGCCACCACTCCCCTTCTTATTTTTGATCCACAACATAGACTGTGGGCACTCGTTAGAACCGCCTCTAACATGTACCCATAATCAATGTTTTGATAAAAAATATTAGAAATATCAAAAAATTTTCCAATGAAATTTTCTTTTTTTTTTTTTTCAGCTGAAAAAAATCTCTATAACTCATGGGCAAATTTTCATAATGAAACCATATATTGTTTTCGACCTAGTAAACACTTCCTGGATCTGTTTATTATTTTCATCCCACTGTTGAAATTAGTTCTAAATTACCTAAGTAATCTTATACTAATCTGAAGCATCATTATTTATTTAGCACCAAACCTTGTACAGTAAAGCTTATCCATAAATGTTTCTAACAGAAGAGGTATATACAAAATCCATCCATCATTTTCACACATAGGTTACATTAAGAAAATTGTCAAATATATTGCTGGAAAAGTGGTTTAAAACTTTGAAAAATCTCAGTGACTTTAAAATGTATCATAAAATGTCTAAATTTTAGGATATGCACTTAAAACTTATATCTTAGCATCAGAATAACATGTCCATGACATGTATACCCCCTTGAACCCCAGTTTTATATATAAAACTGAGGTATGCAGCGGTATACTTATTTTTGCTCCAAAACATAGATTGTGGGTACTCTTTAGAACCTTTTGGATATGCATTTCAAATGTTCAGTTTTTCGATAGTTCTTATAAATATTTTAATGTCTGTCCATATACTTAGGAACATTACGGTTTAAATTTTAAACCTTAAAGTAGAAAACTGGTTTATTACAGAATTTCTAACACCTGAGAAATGAGAAAACCAACATTTTGAATATGCAAAAACAAAGGCGCAGATCAGCTTAGCAATATCTGAGAAGCTGATCAGAGCCTTTGTTTCTGCTACATGCATAGTACAATTCCTCTTCTTTCTAAATCCAAAATTTGCAGCCTCTAGCCATCTTCTGTGCTTGTTCAGCTCGGTTTGAGTCAGACCTGTTTGTAAATCAAATTGTTGGTTTTCTTGTGACGCAGCTCACCTGAATAAAATGAGATGAATCCTGCAAAAACCTGCATTTGGCATATATGTGTGAAAATTAACATAGCCTAGGAGAAACAGCAGTCACTGATTAGCTGTTCAGTGTGTTTTAGCAACATTGGTCTATAGATAAAAGAATGCATCTGCTTCTTAAATGAAAAAAAATCAGACTGTTTTACCATCATCCAGTCTATGACTGTGCAGCCTAGTTTGAGTCTGAGCTGGCCGAAGAAAGAAAACAGGTTTTCTCTAGCATCATTCGCAGGGCATGCAATCTATAGGGGTTTTCAATATGTCCACTTTTGATTGTCGCAAGTATAATTTAGGTTTGAACTGATGCTGCTTCATGTGACCTATTGCATTATTATTTCATTAATATATACCTCTTTAAACCCTACTTTTATACAGAAAAAAAACTGGGGTTTACAGGGGTATACCTAATTTTCTTATTTTTGATCTAAAACATAGATTGTGGGTTTTCATTAGAACCACCTCAATATGCCATAGGCAAGTTTTCATAATGGGACACACAGTTTCCAGGATTGCATGGCAACACACAAAACCATTATATTTATGCAAATAAAATTTGATAATTTAAAAAAAAATGACTATGAAAACCAACTTTCTTACCACCCTTTCCACTTTGTTAACACTTCCTTAAGGCAAAACACTTCACTGATAAACTTGATAAACAATAAAAAGTTAACAGGTGCATTTAACTTTGCAATACACCAAATTTATTTATTACCCAACATACTATATAAAGAGAAATAAAACATTCCAGGCTGTTTTTTAAACAATTTTAGTTAAACCCAGTTTAAACCAGTTTCAATGAACTGTTTCGTGTCTGTGACGAACTGTTTCATGTGCAACAGTTTTTACTGTTTCCCAGTCAAGTGACACGCCTTGCATGCGTTTATACTGCATGCTTTTATACTGCCTGTATACCTGCAAATATTGTCAAACAAAAAGTAATCAAAAGCAAACAACAAACAAATAAATCAAACAAACAAACAAAACATATGACAAACAAACAAAAACAAGCAAACATGACCAAACAAACAAAAACAAGCAAACAAACAAACATAGAACAAACAATTCAACCCAAGCATTAATCACAAATAAGCACATGAAACAATCTAAGAAAACAGAAACAAAAACTAACAAAACAAACAAAAAACAAACAAGCAAAACAAACAAAAATGGAATAAAACACATTAAACAAACAATCATACATACAAAAAATGAACCAAAGAAACAAACAGAATAAACAAAACAAAAACAGTAAAATAAGCAAACATATTAATCAACTTAAGTGCCAAACCTTCAAGCAAGTAAACAAACAAGCAAATCAGAATCAAACAAGCAAACATGATCTGTACAACAAAAAAACAGGATATGAGCATGTTTCAACCTTATTTTCACTTTTAACATTTAATGTTACAACCAGTCTTGTCATAATACAGTATGTGTATGGTATTAAGTTTGAGTTGGGTAATAAAACAACTATTTCAAACCTTCCTGTGTGACAGTCATAACTATCACCCCTCGGAGCTGTGGATGACCCGATGAACTGTTGCCCTCGTCCGAAGTTCATCGGGTCATCCACAGCACCTTGGGGTGATAGTTTTGACTGTTACACAGGAAGGTATGAAATAGTTGTATACTGATGAATATACAATCCTAAGATTTAGGACAGACATGCAGCCCCATTTGCCAATCCTGGGTTAAATTTTCTAAGAAAAACCAGATCTTACTGATCTAAGGTTGTCTCCCCCCACCCTCCAGGACAATTTGGGCATGTTTTCATAATATGCGTATGTGTGTAACATCAGGAGTTATTCTGGATCCAAAATATCATGAGAGAAAATCACTCATTCCACAGAAGCTGACAAGATTTTTACTCTCATTAAGCTAGTTTTTGGCAAAAAATGTGCGAATCTCTTCCAATTTCCCCAGAAAAGAATCTCTGTCATCAATAAAACATGTCCGTGAAATGTATACCCCCATAAACCCCACTTTTATACAGTAAAACTGGGGTATGCAGGGGTATACATATTTTTCTTATTTTTGCTCTAAAACATAGATTGTGGGTACTCCTCAGAACTGCCTTGGCAAGGCGGTTCTAATGTGTACCCGCAATCTATGTTTTGAGCAAAAATAAGAAAAATAACAAAAAAAAAATCTACAGAAAAATCTCTGTATATTGCATGGGCAAGTTTTTGTAATGCCAGAAAATAATCTCTAAGACTTACTGGCATATTTATCTTGTTTCTTTCAGTGTGGCATCAGTCTTCTAGCATCAGTTCCTGAAATATACAAATTATGCTATATTACATTAATACAATGGTTATCCTGAGACAACCAACAAGAGTGTGAACATCCAACATGACTGAGAACAACCAAAATGACTGTGAACAACCAATGTGACAGAGAACAACCAATGTGACAGAGAACAACCAACATGACTGAGAACAACCAACATGACTGAGAACAACCAATGTGACTGAGAACAACCAACAAGACTGAGAACAACCAATGTGACTGAGAACAATCAATGTGACTGAGAACAACCAATGTGACTGAGAACAACCAACATGACTGAGAACAACCAACATGACTGAGAACAACCAACATGACTGAGAACAACCAATGTGACTGAGAACAACCAATGTGACTGAGAACAACCAATGTGACAGAGAACAACCAATATGACTGTGAACAACCAATGTGACAGAGAACAACCAATGTGAAAGAGAACAACCAACATGACTGAGAACAACCAACATGACTGAGAACAACCAATGTGACTGAGAGAACAACCAATGTGACTGAGAACAATCAATGTGACAGAGAACAACCAATGTGACAGAGAACAACCATCATGACTGAGAACAACCAATGTGACTGAGAACAACCAATGTGACTGAGAACAACCAATGTGACTGAGAACAACCAATCTGACAGAGAACAACCAATGTGACAGAGAACAACCAACATGACTGAGAACAACAAATGTGACTGAGAACAACCAATGTGACTGAGAACAACCAATGTGACTGAGAAAAACCAATGTGACTGAGAACAACCAATCTGACAGAGAACAACCAATGTGACAGAGAACAACCAATGTGACTGTGAACAACCAATGTGACAGAGAACAACCAATGTGACTGAGAACAACCAATCTGACAGAGAACAACCAATGTGACTGAGTACAACCAATGTGACTGTGAACAACCAATGTGACAGAGAACAACCAATGTGACTGAGAACAACCAATCTGACAGAGAACAACCAATGTGACTGAGAACAACCAACATGACCGAAAATAATCAATGTGACTGAGAACAACCAATGTGACTGAGAACAACCAATGTGACTGAGAACAACAAATGTGACAGAGAACAACCAATGTGACTGAGAACAACCAATGTGACTGAGAACAACCAACATGACTGAGAACAACCAATGTGACTGAGAACAAGCAATGTGACTGAAAATAATCAATGTGACTAAGAACAACCAATGTGACTGACAACAACCATGTGACTGAGAACAACCAATGTGACTGAGAACAACCAATGTGACTGAGAACAACCAACATGACTGAGAACAACCAATGTGACTGAGAACAACCAATGTGACTGAGAACAACCAACAAGACTGAGAACAACCAACAAGACTGAGAACAACCAATGTGACTGAGCACAACCAATGTGACTGAGAACAACAAATGTGACAGAGAACAACCAATGTGACTGAGAACAACCAATGTGACTGAGCACAACCAACATGACTGAGAACAACCAATGTGACTGAGAACAACCAATGTGACTGAGAACAACCAATGTGACTATGAACAACCAACATGACTGAAAATAATCAATGTGACTGAGAACAACCAACATGTCTGAGAACAACCAATGTGACTGAGAACAACCAACATGACTGTGAACAACCAATGTGACTGAGAACAAGCAACATGACTGTGAACAACCAATGTGACTGAGAACAAGCAACATGACTGAGAACAACCAATGTGACTGAGAACAACCAATGTGACTGAGAACAACCAATGTGACTGAGAACAACCAACATGACTGAAAATAATCAATGTGACTGAGAACAACCAACATGACTGAGAACAACCAATGTGACTGAGAACAACCAACATGACTGAGAACAACCAATGTGACTGAGAACAACCATTATGACTGAGAACAACCAATGTGACAGAACAAGCAACATGACTGAGAACAACCAATGTGACAGAGAACAACCAACATGACTGAAAATAATCAATGTGACTGAGAACAACCAATGTGACTGAGCACAACCAATGTGACCGAGAACAACCAATGTGACTGAGAACAACCAACATGACTGAGAACAACCAATGTGACTGAGAAAAACCAATGTGACTGAGAACAACCAATGTGACTGAGAACAACCAATGTGACTGAGAACAACCAACATGACTGAGAACAACCAATGTGACTGAGAACAACCAATGTGACTGAGAACAACCAATGTGACTGAGAACAACCAATGTGACTGAGAACAACCAACGTGACTGAGAACAACCAACAAGACTGAGAACAACCAATGTGACTGAGAACAACCAATGTGACTGAGAACAACCAACAAGAGTGAGAACAACCAACATGACTGAGAACAACCAATGTGACTGAGAACAACCAATGTGACTGAGAACAACCAACATGACTGAGAACAACCAATGTTACTGAGAACAACCAATGTGACTGAGAACAACCAATGTGACTGAGAACAACCAATGTGACTGAGAACAACCAATGTGACTGAGAACAACCAATGTGACTGAGAACAACCAACGTGACTGAGAACAACCAATGTGACTGAGAACAACCAATGTGACTGAAAACAACCAATGTGACTGAGAACAACCAATGTGACTGAGAACTACCAATGTGACTGAGAACAACCAATGAGACTGAGAACAACCAATGCGACTGAGAACAACCAATGTGACTGAGAACAACCAATGTGACTGAGAACAACCAACATGACCGAGAACAACCAACACATTCAAAATAGGGACAGTACTAAGTGAGTAAATCAAAATTGCGGCAATAGTGAGTAAATCATGAAATCAAAATAGGGACAATTGTGAGTAAATCGAAATTGGGATGAAATCAAAATAGGGAGATTGTGAGTAAATCAATATAGGGAAGAGACGCTAATGAC
Source organism: Rugalucina vietnamica (assembly GCA_964017185.1). NCBI lineage: Eukaryota > Metazoa > Mollusca > Bivalvia > Lucinida > Lucinidae > Rugalucina > Rugalucina vietnamica. Next base: position 11,787,348 of record OZ024885.1, read on the forward strand.
CCATTAGGGTTGACGCATCGTTAAACATCAATCAATCAATCAATCATTATAGGGATGAAATCAAAATAGGGACTCTAGTGAGTAAATCAAAATTTGCCAATCCATTTTCCATTGGGTCAAGCTATTCAGGTTATCTTGCAAAATCTGGCAATCCAAAGGAGACTTCTGCTGCTGACTGGCCATCTGAGTACTGGTTATTTAACCGCTCAAGTCTGAGCCTACCCAGTGTGGAGTTAGCTGCCCTTGAGCATTTGAAAAAAATAATCCCCATATACTTACCGTAAATATTCTATTAAACGCCCATACTCAAATAAACGCCCATCCCCCGATTTTGATTCCCCAAGTAGTCATTTTATCTGCGAGTTTTGGAATTCCAGGAACCTCTAATTAACGCCCACTTTGAAAATGTTGGGGAAAATTCCTATATTCTTAAGCAGTAAATTTCTAACTGCTCATAACCCATTTAAGTTAAATAACACACAGGTCAATTTTTCTCTTGTAGTCTGAATAAATGGCAATTATAAACAAAAGTCTTGTCTGGGGCAGATCAATGTCCACCAATAATTTCAAATCCTATATATGAATGCTTGAGCATTGCCAAACAGTGTTGCCTCAATAAACGCCCATCCCCTTCTATAGAAAATGTATTGTTTATAATGAACGCCCGGGTGTTAAATAGAATTTTTATGGTATAATGGGAAAATCCCCAGGAGTAAGATTCCCTTACTGTCTACTGGCTTTAAGAAACTGCATTTTTCAAAATCTTTCTTTTCTGAAACACCACAAGAAAAAATATGACCATGTCATCTTATTGCAACCCAGAAGTCGTAAAAAGTGCCAAAAAAAAAAAAAAAAGAAAATTGGTTCACTAATAAAATAATTAGGCCCAAAAAATACTTTGAATAGGCCTTTTGCATGTGCAAGGGTGGTAATCCAAACACCTTAAAAATGAAAATCAAGCAAATCTGTGGGATAATTTTAAAAGTTTGGCACTCAGCTATGCATACAATGCAATTTTGTTTTGGTTTGGTGCATTTTAAATGAAAATTAACCAATTTAGATTTTTTCCGGGAAAATAGTTACATCCCTTGCTGACATTTTTACATTGGAAAATGCCCTATTCAAAATTTTTTTCTGGCATAAATTTTTTATTTGTTAACCGATTTTCAAAATTTTTGCGGCATGTTTTAAGACTTTTGGAAAGCAAAATGGTTATGTCGTAATATTTTTCTTGAGGTCTTTCAGAAAAGTGAGATTTTGAAAAATGCAGTTTTTGGAAGATGCTGTGCAGACAGTAGGTGGCGTTCCTTCTTTGATTACATTTTTGGTCAAATACTTTTTTTTTGACCTCAGACTTTTGTGTCAATACATAAAACAAATCGAAATACCGTACTTCGCGATGTATTATGCGCACTCGTGCATAACACGCACTCAATTTTTAGGGGTCAAATCTGGTGAAAAAGTCATGTTCCTATACATAACACGCGGCAGATTTGGACCACAGATCGAAGCTGTACTAAACTGAGCATTGTAAGTTCATATAAACCTTCCTCTCCAATTTCAATCACCCATCGTAGTATACGACACTGGCATCTCATCAATGATGAATCGAAAAGAAAAAGAAAATTAAAAAGAAAAGAAAAAAAAAAAAAAAAAAAAAGAAAAAAAAATCGTTTGCTAGGCATTCGCCAAGGTGCAGTTTTCTTTAAGTATCTCTTTATGGTACTTTGAGAAAAAAAAAAAAAAGAAAAAAAAAAAAAAAAAAAAAAAAAAAAGAAAGAAAGAAAGAAAAAAAATCGTTTTCTAGGCATTCGCCAAGGTGCAGTTTTCTTTCAGTATCTCTTCATGGTACTATGAGAAAGAAAGAAAAAAAAATAAAAATAAAAAAAACATCGTTTGCTAGGCATTCGCCAAGACGCAGTTTTCTTACAGTTTCTCTTTATGGTTCTATCAGAAAAGAAGAAAAAAATCGTTTGCCAGGCATTCGCCAAGGTTCTGTTTTCTAACAGTTTTTCTTTATGTTACTATGAGATCAAGTAATATAACTCATCTTCCGGCAGTAAAAACTTAAAAATCATCTTTTCTAATAGAAAGCATAATGTGTGTATGAACCGTGTCGGCTGCCTAAATAGCTTGTGTATTCACAAGTGATAATTGTCATTTTTAGACAACACAGTATAATGCTAGCAAAGCGTGAATGACACACATTGTTTTCTTAAGATTAGTGATAAAAGCTGTGAAAATAAGGCAAGCGATGCACAATTACCCGCTAGGGGATTATCGATAGACCGTAACGTGACCATAAACAAAGGTTGCTGAAGGCTATTAATGACACATGTTACGCAACGTTGCTCGATGATTTCGTTCAGTGATTACTGAAGTCCAAATATTGGGACACCCTAATGAACTTCTTCTTTCGCGCTTGAGAACGGCCCATTGTAAATACGGTATCGTTATTGTAAAGGTATAACACCACAAGCAAAAGTGATTCAAGTCCGGTTGCACCAAAAAGTCAACGGCGGAGCTCTATTCTATTCTATTCTATTCTATAAACAACAACAATTCGCAGTTATCTTTCTTACCAAAATGGCGGTCGATCTTCCATAAAACATCGCGACACATGCAAAATATACAAAAACAATGATTTTACTCAATAAAAATCAGTAGAAACCTTGGAAATCAACCGATCTTTACATTTTCTCACATCGATTGGCATTTGTATGCAGTTTGAAGCTCATTATCAATCATTTTAGCTATTGTCATGAGTTTTCGAGACCTACGAAAAAAGTCTGAAATTTGGTGTTCTTATACAAAACGCGCACCAAATTTTGTACACCACAATCTGGGCAAAAAAACTGCGTGTTATACGCATGTGAATACGGTAGGAATCATTCTTTTCAAAATTAAAACAAACTTACTTGGGTGCGTGAATATAAAAGCCCAGCAATGCTGATCAAAATTTTGTCTGATTTTTAAAAGCCACTTAGTTACATATGTCTTTACAGATTACTTTTGCATGAAACAACCTTGCAAAGAAAGCAACATTTTGTAAAAATAAACTAAATTCCGTAGGCGACGTTGATGATCCCGTAGGCACTGTAAAAAGCGACCCATGTTCCCATTTCTGTTAAGGCTGTAGTTTGCAGTTTGTTGTAAAGACTTTGCTAATTGGGATCATTTATAGCAATGTTAAACACACAGACTCAAATTTTTTACTCCTTGAAAACAGATTTGCCCCTGGTGTGGTAATGTCAGTTTGACGTTTCACCAGTTAGCTATTCTGATTGGCAGTGACTAGGGATACGGTACCGTATCTTTAGCCTGTGGGCTAGGGATACGGTACTGTATCCCTAGCCTGGCGGCTAGAGATACGGTACCGTATCAGTGTGTGTAGCCTATATATTGGAAATGACTAAAGGTACTGTATAGATCAAAAATCGATAATATAATATTTTTTCAAATGAGTTTTAAGTTGAAGCATTGCAAGTTTCCTAATGAATCATAAAAATAATCATTTATGGGTGTCTTACTTTTGTCACAGTTTCATGGTTGGGCAAGCTCTACACATGCACAATAATCTTAACAGTAGTAGCGTTGTTTTAATTGCATGGGAAATTATGCATGTATATAACAACTAAAAAACGTAAGAGACAAAGGCGGTTTGCATGTTTTTCAAACATATTTTTGGAGTATCAGTTTTTTAAATAAAAAAAAGCTCCTTAGATAAAGGAACATACATGTATCTCAATCATAACCAAGCATAAAATTATACCATAAATCACAGAATGAGTTCTTTGATAGACAATTTTTTCAACTGCAAATTCTAACTTGGAAAGCGCAAGTCTTAGAAAATGTCAAATTACTTTGTTTTAAATTTTTTTAAGTAAATGCACTGACGTGGAGAGCCGCAATTCAAATTTACAGCGCTTTGATAAAGACATGTTGTACATGTAACCCAAGTAAGATAGATAGATCGATAGATAGATCGATAGATAGATAGATTCTCTCACTCCTGTCCCTCGAGACTTGAAGTTCTTTAGTCTTTTGTTCAACTTACACGAAATACGCACAAGTTGCCCTTTTCTACACTTCTCCCTCTCTCTCTCTCTTATAGAACTGAACGCTTTCGGCATCGTATTGATGGTTAAGCAACTAATTGAGGCTAATATTATCTTGTTATTATCTTCACGCATCGTTAGGAATTTTCATACTGCGAGTTGGCTTTGTATCCTTTGATGTTGGTCAAATAATTGTAGATAATGGTGATATTGCACAAACACACTCAAATATAACAATTGAAAATTTCGTTCCATGGGGTTAGAAACAATATAACAGTACAATTTAATTGAAATAAAATTGAAATCTCTCAACTTTATACATTAACATTGTTTTCTTAAGTCTGTGTCTCTAGTCTTCCGTACCTTTAGCCATTTAGGAAATTAGGATACTTGCAACTTAAACTCACCTGAAATTATATTATCGATTTTTAATCTATACCGTACCTGTGGTATTGTTATATTTATAGAATTCTAATTATAGATAACGTCGGTTCCGTGCAGCGTTACTAACGTCATTATGTATTGTAGATTGCTAGAGTAATGGCTGATTAAATTAACATTCATGAACTTTAGTTATTAATCAAGCGACACAACATTGGCAACGAGGATAAAAAGCGTATTTTAGTTGCGCAATTACTTGGATCACGAGCAGAAGAAGCAGCATTACATAATGGCTGAAGGAGGACGAAATTTGAAGATAAATCCGTTTACTGTGGCTGAAGACCACTTAGCAACGGGAGCAAAATGGGATGACTGGCTAGACGAATTAGAGCGGGAATTGCGATTTTTCCGTATCAGCGACGCAGCTGATAAAAAGGATGCGATGCTTATATACGGCGGCGCCGAGATACAACGACTGGAGAAAAGTCTTACAGATCTCGAGGACGGAGATGAATATGCGAAATTGAAAGGCAAGTTGACAAATTATTTCGCTCCGGAGAAAAATAAACACTATGCCCGATATTTATTTTTAAAAATGAGGCCACACACTGGTGAAAGTACTGTATCGTATGCAGCCCAGCTACGAGAGAAATCTAAGAGCTGTGATTTTCACGACGCCGACGAGAGAATATTAGAGCACATCATTCAAACAACTGACAATACAGAACTTGTCCGCAAAGTATTAAATAAGAAATGGACGCTCAAAGAAACGCTAGCGGAAATGCAGATTCTTGAAGACACCTCCGTACAAGTGGATGCTATGAGTGGGCATGAGTCAACCATTGTCTCCAAAATTGGAAAGCGAAAGAAGGAGAGGAACAATAGCCAAAATGACACCAGACCAAAGGAACCGGAAAAAACTTGTAGATATTGTGGTCAGACGCATCTGATGCAAAAGGAACTTTGTCCCGCTTATGGAAAATTTTGCAGCACATGTGGAAAACGAAATCATTTATCTACGGTTTGCTTGTCATCCAAGGGAAGGCGCGCAACACGGGGAAAGCAGAACAACAGGAGAGACGTGAAAAAAGCCACCAACGAGTCCGAAACTGACGACTCCGGAAGTGATGAAGAGCAGAACAGGTACTTCATAGATGAAACTGTGAGACATCTGACCGTCGGGAAGATAAAGATAAACAAGGTTAGTGACTTTGAAAAAACTGTGCCTATTGTCATTAACGATGTAATTGTGCACATGGAACCTGACAGTGGAGCAGATGTAAATGTGATGGATGAATATCACTATGAAGCATTAAAACGGAAATCATATGAACCTATATCTCTTCGTGACAGCAAAACAAGACTTAGCACGCCCCAGAATGAGTTGCATGTTTCCGGTGAGTTTAAGGCAACTGCACGCAATGAAACAAGAGGGACTGACACAATATTTGTGGTTGTGAAGGGCAGAATTAATTCACCTCCACTTCTTGGTAAAAAGACACTCATCGAACTCGGCATGCTGGAAATCAGGCCAGACGGAAATCTGAAAGAATCAAATGAGCTGCGACGTACGGATAGCAAAGCTGTTAGATCTGTATTTAGCAACAAGGCAAAATCCGGTATAGATGCCATTCTGCAACGACACGAAGACGTGTTCAAGGGCATTGGAAAAATTTTCGACAAGAAAAACAATGAGGACTTTCTGGTTAAGTTTTCAATGAAACCAGACGCCACACCAGTGGCACAGAAACCTAGGCCTGTTCCTTACTACCTGCAAGAACCACTGCGGAAATGGCTTGAAGAGTGCGTCAACGAAGATATCTTTGAGAAAGTCGAGCCAGGCGAACCAGTTACATGGTGCACGCCACTGGTGGTCCAGCCCAAGCCAAGATACGGTAAAGTAGGTAAAGAGGACTTAGAGCCACACATGATCAGGGCCAGTGTTGATCTACGAGTCCCAAACAAGCAGATGGAGCGTAACAGAATCACACAAGCGCCAGTCGTGGAGGACTTCACATGTAAGTTTCATGACTGCAAAGTCTTCTCAAAAATTGACTTAAAGCAAGGCTACCATCAACTGGTCCTTCACCCTGATTCTAGAGCTATCGCTACATTTAGTACACCCTGGGGTAACACGAGACCGAAATGATTAATATTCGGCGCAAAGTCATCACAAGATTTATTTGACAAAGCAATGTATAGAATATTCGGAGATATCCCTCACTGTCTGAACCAAAGAGATGACATTTTGATCGGTGGCAAGACATTGGTTGAACACAATGCAACACTGGAAACTGTTCTGCAGCGAGCAGCTGACTTTGGCATCACGCTCAACAAAGAGAAATGCATTTTTGGGGTTCAAGAGCTTGAATTCTATGGCTACAGATTTACAAGCGAGGGTTTGAAACCGACACAAGAGAAAGTCATAGCGGTGAAAGAATGCAAGCCACCAGGTTCAAGGGATGAGGTGAAGAGCTTTCTTGGCATGATCGGCTACCTAGCAAAGTTCATCCCATGTTATTCCGTCCTGACAGCACCATTGAGAAGACTAACAAGCCAAGATGTTCCATTTTCTTGGGGTCCTGAAGTAGATGTAGCTTTTCAAAAGTTAAAAGATAGCATAACCAGCGATGACACGATGGCATTCTTCGATCCAAGGAAACCAATAGTGGTACGCACAGAAGCTAGTTTCCACGAGGGATTGTCTGCAAGATTGTTCCAAAGAACGTCAAAAGGCCTACAGCCGGTTCACTACATAAGCAGGTCGATGACTGGTGCTGAAAAACGATATAGTCAAACGGAAAAGGATGCATTGGCTGTAAAATGGGCGAAATCAAGATTCAGCATGTACCTGCTAGGAGCACCAAAGTTCACGATCATGACCTCGCACAAACCGCTGATCCCAATGTTCAACAAATCGTGTACAAAGCTACCTCCTAGAATAGAAAAATGGATCATGGACATGCAAGACGTCGACTATGAGCTTTTGTATGAACCAGGCAAGGATTCAGCAGATCCGCTGGACTATTTGTCGCGACACCCACTTCCGGAAACTGAGAACGATGACACAAATAAACTGATTAACTTGATAGTCAGCAATGAGCACGGAGTCATTATGAGAAGCATAAAAGAAGCAACGACGTCAGATCCTGTTCTTCAAGAGGTCTTGCGCATTATGAAGAAAAACGACTGGGATAGGCATAAGGATAGGTCGGAAATAAAGTCATATTTCCTAGTTCGGCATGAACTAAGCAAAGCAAATGGGATGCTTCTACGCTGCAGACAGATAGTAATCCCAGAGAAACTGCAAAAACACGTCATTACAGCTGCTCACAGCATGGGTCATTTCGGGATGACGAAAACAAAGCAGATGCTACGGGCCAAGTATTGGTTTCCGAGACTCAACAGTATGGTTGAGGACGCTATTTCAAAATGCTACGAGTGCCAGATATGCACTGAAGAACACAGACAGGAGCCAGTAAAACCAACAGACATACCAGAGACAGCTTGGCACACGTTATCTGTTGACTTCGGAGGTCCGTACCCGGATGGTCACTACAATCTAGTAATAATTGATAAGAGGACAAGATTTCCAGTGGTCGAGCAATTGACAACAACCTCAGCAAAGGCTACATGTGATAGACTGAGAAAAATATTCGCTATGCATGGAATACCGGTAAGGCTTGAATCAGACAATGGACCACCATTCAACTCAATAGACTTTAAAACCTTTGCCGAAGAAATGGGATTTCAGCACCACAGAGTGACCCCGGAACATCCAAGAGCGAACGGAGAGGCCGAGAGATTCATGAAGGTATTAAATAAAACAGATAGCGCATAGCGAGGGGTGATCCAGTAACTCTGCACTACAAGACATGCTCATGGGCTACCGGTCAACGCCACATCCTGCAACAGGCTATTGCCCATACGAAGCCCTAATGAAAAGAAATGTTAGAACCAAATTGGACTACGACTCTTTTTCCATTAACAGAAACTATCACAAAATGGAATTGGAGATAACGCAAAGAGATAAAGAGTACAAGCGTAGTTGGGAGAATCAGCATAGACATCCAACAGTCCAGAAGCACCGGTTCAAGATTGGGGACAAAGTCCTGCCGAAGAAACGGAAGATAAATAAATGGTCCCCGGCTTTCGAGAAAGAGTTCTACAAAATAACCGGGATACGTGAATCAACTATACAGGCGAAAAGGAAATCAGATGGACGAATGATGACAAGAGATGCTTCAAAGTTTAAGCTGTTCACAGTGCTTGCACTAGTGGATGTTTTGGGCGTTTTTACGTCTTGAAATGACTCCCGTACGTCGAAAAATGACACAGCAGACGTCAGCTGACTTCCACAAAAATCCTCCTACGTCCTGCAGCAAGGCACGCGACGTATGGTCAGAAATGAAAATTTACCTATTTCAGTGTATTGAAATCCATCTTAAAACTCTTAAATTAGGGATTAGTGACAGCGAGTCCATGCCTTCAGGGTGTAAAGGTGTCTTATTTTAACTGCTGAGCAGAGAAATTTGTGTCAAAACAATAAACAGATCAAGGTCAAGTGTGATCAAAAGTTTACCGCTAGACACTAAGACAGGTATATTGGACTAATCCATTAATATTGGGTAAAACTGCAATAGGGAATAGTCCACTCTAGGCTGAATATCAATACTGTGAAGGAAATCAATACACATTTTTGAAGCATCTCAACTTTGCATTTTTTTTTTTTTTTTTTTTTTTTTTTTTTTTGAACTGAGATATTTTCCACTTTATTATTGGCATATATGCGGTTACCCTAAATAGCACAAAGGACTCCTTTTCGCGAAAAGGACTTTAAATAGCGAAAAGGAGTCCTTTTCGCTATATCATCTTACCCTAAAATAAGAAAAGGACTGATGTTTGTAGAAAAGGACTTTAATATAGCGAAAAGGAGTTGATAATTGTGTTATTGCTTTTCATTTCAACAGAATGTGTAACGAAAGGCCTAGGGAATTTAAGGCCTGATTTCGGCCTCATGTGTTGGTAAAAAAATGAATTTTGGAATTTTGAGGAGAGAAGTATTACAAATAGCAGGTATATGTCCCTGCTTATAATTTCTAGCACAACTATCACATTCAAATTACACATGTTGCCATGACAACGCTCCGAAAAGCATGGAAATACTACTTTTTGCAATTTTGGGTCTATTTTACACATTTCAACATCAATTTCAACTACCGGCCCACGCGACGAACAATTTCTTATTATGAAATAATTATGAAGTATCATCCAGAGATATTGTATGCTAAGTATCATTTTATTCGTCGCGTGGGCTGGCACTTAAAAATTAAAAAATGAGTTCAGAAACGGGCCAAAATAGACCCAAAAGTGCAAAAAGTGCTCTATCTATGGTTCTTCTGGGCGTTGCCATGGCAACGCGTGTAGAATAAATGAAGTACTTGTTCTTGTTTTTATAGAGGAGACATATGACTGTTTCAAGGAATAGTTTTCTCACCTTAATTCCAAAATTTATTTTTTAGCAAAATCTGAGGCCAAAATCAGACGTTAAATGCCCTAGTCCTTTAGTTATTAGACTGAGTATTTAGATCTGCCAACTGGCGCGATGTCACTCAAGTAGCGCAAAGTGGCGTAAAGAGGAGTAAAGTAGCGTAAAGAGGTGTAAAATGGCATTAAAGCTATTATTTATCAAATATGAGGTAGATGATACACATGTATGCAATACGCATGTATGTGCGGATGTGTGGGGAGAGATAGGGGTTGGGTGCAAAGAGTTTCCTTGATCTGACGGACAGAAACTTTGGTGCCGTATTTTGGCAATGTTTTCTTTTTCTTTCTTTCTTTCTTTCTTTTTTTTTTTTTTTTTTTTTTTTTTTTTTCTTCTTCTTCTTCTTCTTCTTCTTCTTCTTAAGAAGACAACATTTTCAAATGAAAATGATTCTTCTCAAGTTCTTCGGTCCTAGCTTACAGTTTCCATGCATGTGAGAGTAATTTTCTACACAGAGTGATGGTGTGGGATTCAGATTTTGCGCAAAATTTTACTGAAAGAAACATTGTGCAAAATAATGATCTTCAGAAGACTTAAAACTTGTCTGCATGTTTGATGGAAGGTAAAGAGGCATTTATTTTTATGAAGGTTGGCTCTTTCTTATACGTGGCATGCAATATTTTAGAGATAGGCAATGTCAACTGCAAAGCGTCACGCATGTAGTGAAGTATGTCAAATATTGTTTGGAAACTGGTCGTTGTTGTCTCTTTGTTCTAAGAATTCTATAGGTGTATCTTATTACACTGAGAGAAAGAAGAAGACATAGTTTCAGTGTGTATTAAGAATCGTTTGTATATTAAGATCATGTGACTGAGCAATAAAAGGTGTGAAAACGTGTGTCAGGTTACCGTGCGGTAAACGAATTATCAGTCACGTGTCTGTTTGCGAGGTGTTAAAACAATCGGCTTCTGTTGTTGAATTAATCTCCAATAGTGCGTGTCATTAATTAGATTATCAAGTATTTCGTGTTAACTGAAATTGGAATGTTTCCTAATTTGAAATTTATGAGAATGTTTCATATCGGCCGCGATAGTCTAATGGATAGCGTATTAACTTTTAATACTTTTATTCTCGAAAAGGGAGCATGTTATAAACAAATAATTTTAAAACATGTTAGCACCCAATGTTAAATTTTTTTAATTTAAGCAAGTTTTACGATTGTACGGCTATGATAGGTTCAACAGCAAACTGTTCTTTTTTTTTTTTCAACCAAAGTTAGTACCAAAATTAGTTTGCGCTAAAACATCATTCTCAGAGATTTGGGCTTTGCCATATGATTGTGTCAGTTATGTTTATGTTTTCCGGCGTTATCATATATATGGGGAATAAAAGCATTTTTTTTTTTTTTTTTTTTTTTTTTTTTTTAGTGGGTGGGTGGGAGGGGGGGTGGAGAAAATAAAAGTACATTTTAAACCAATGTGCATTACACTGCGACCAAAATACCCATTTTAATCGGGCATGGCTGATAAATAATTGTTAGAAATCTTCTTTATGGCTTGTAAGGTTTATTTCCAGTATGCAATCGCTAAGTGCCAAGTGAGTGAACAAAGTCCAGAAAAATTGTTAGAACAAAACATTGGGAAAACATGCCCGTGAAGTTTACACCCCCTTCATCCCCCCACATTTATATATAAAAAAAACTGGGGTTAAGGGGGTATGTCTATTTTTTTCTTATTTTTGTTCCAAAACACAGATTGTGGGTAGGCCTGCCTACTCGTTAGAACCGCCTCGGCGAGACGGTTCTAAGGTGTACCCACAATCAATGTTTTGAGCAAACATATTAAAATTAACCAAATTTTGCCAAAGAAATTTTCAATTTTTAATGCTGAAAAAGTTCTCTGAATATTGCATGGGCATGTTTTCATAATCATATTGCATGGGCATGTTTTCGTAATGATGTGTCTGAGTACCTTCTGGTTAACTGAAAAGATTCTAACCGCCCAATTACCGTTGACGAGAACAAGAAAAGCGATGCATTTGTGACCTTTTTTAAACGTTGAGAACAGCCGGCCAAGAAAAGTCAAGAATAACACATACATATGGGTGATAGGCTTGATATGCAGGAAAGAGGTTTTCTTTTATCTCCACGAAATATAACGTTACAAATATAAAAATAAAATTAAAAAATATTCAACTTAAAAAAATGGCTGGTAAATGGTCTTCAGGAAACAGCACAGCCTATTTTATGTACTTATCCTAGTCACACCTCCCCTTGTCGAAGACAATACTACACTGCGCGTTGCCAGCTGGAAACAATTTTATCCTTTGGCTAATGTGGCAGTGCAAAAATCAAGTATACACATGTAGCTATGTCCCTTTTTCCCTGTATTTCTCTCATTACATTAAAGTCTTTTTCGCGAAAAGAAGTCCTTTTCTTATTTTAGGGTCAGTTGATATATAGCGAAAAGGACTCCTTTTCGCTATTTGAAGTCCTTTTCGCGAAAAGGACTCCTTTGCGCTATTTAGGGTAACCCGCATATATGTGTTGGTAGATTTTTTCTTTCAAAACTTTTTTAATAAGCAAGTTGTAGAAAAAAAAAAAAAAAAAAAAAAAATTAAAAAAAATTAAAAGATTTTTTTTTCTTGTTCAGCAAACTATCTAGGGAACTCAATACCTTGACCAGACACTAATAATAATAATAACAATAATAAAATAAGATAGATCTACTAATAAGGATTAAAATGTATAATAATAAATGAAAATAAAAAATGAAATATGTAAATTAATAATAATTTTCACATATTCATGAATTATATTTATTTTAAAGTCATAACTGGTACAAGGAATACATACCCCAAGCAAATTGAGAGACTATTTCCCTAAAGGTGGCCACTAAGTTACATGAACTTTGAACACTAAACATATGAATACATGCATTATAGGGGCAAACAGTACAAAAATGACACTAAAACATAGACAAATAGAACCATAACAGAATTTTCACCTTGGAAGTGTTCTATATATAGGATGTAGTTACAAAATAATCAAATGTGTGCATGCACACTTGACACATCGCACGCGAGTAATTTAGACATGCGGCACCGCTACTAATCTATGACTTCCAGATTTTGGGCCTGTGACTTCCAAATCTTAAAGGGTGGAAGTCATGACTTCCTGGCCCAAAAAGTTAGTGCAAGCACTGTGTTCAATGAAGCCCGGGGTAAAGACTGGCGAGAGCGCTTGTTGAGGTCATCCAGGCGCAAACCAACGATAACTACAGATGGAAGAGAACCACTAACACAGGAGGAACGAAATGAGGCTAGGGAAGAGGAAGAGAGACAAGACGGCTACAATGAAGAAGAGAATAGGAACCACCAAAATGATGTCGAAACAGAGCGACAACATAATAGGCGACAAGAACCACCGAGAAGACAACTTCCACAAAGAACACGAAGACCACCGCCTAAACTTAAGGACTATATAGTGGGCTTCAAAAACAGAGAGACAGAACTGTAATCAAAATTTACCACAAACATTTGTGATTTATATAACAGTGATTTTGGGGTTACCCTAAATAGCGCAAAGGAGTCCTTTTCGCGAAAAGGACTTCAAATAGCGAAAAGGAGTCCTTTTCGCTATATCAACTGACCCTAAAATAAGAAAAGGACTTCTTTTCGCGAAAAAGGACTTCAATGTAATGAGAGAAATATAGGGGAAAAGGGACATAGCTACATGTATATTTGATTTTTGCACTGCCACATTAGCCAAAGGATACTTGTATCCTTTGTTTCCAGCTGGCAACGCGCAGTGTAGTATTGTCTTCGACAAGGGGAGGTGTGACTAGGACAAGACTACATAAAATCTATTATATGCTGTGCCAGTGTTCCTGAAGACCATTTACCAGCCATTTTTTAAGTTGAATATTTTTTTTAATTTTATTCTTATATTTGTAACGTTATATTTCGTGGTGATAAACGAAAACCTCTTTCCTGCATATCAAGCCTATCACCCATATATGTACATGTATGTGTTAATCTTTACTTTTCTTGGCCGGCTGTCCTCAACGTTTCTAAAAGGTCCGACACAAATGATGAGACAATTTCATAAAGATCTTTTTTCAAGGATATATTACTCGCCGATGCAACTGCATTAGACTGGCATCAGTCTCAGAGATAAAGAAATCTCACTACTATAAGCCCTGTTAGATGCTTGAACCTGTTTATTGAATCTCATAGATAAACCCTGCTAAAATCTCTGAAATTTTAGCTTTAGAGATTTTTGTTATCACTATCAGTAAGCTAAATTTCATTCTTCATATTAAAAACTTTTTTTATTATTATTTCTTGGACGTTTGCTAGTCTACAACTGCATATATAGCATTTGAAACTGGGGATCGAAATGTGCTCAAGAAAAATTAGTCAAAAATCAGATTGGGGATTCATTGTTAAATTAACGTTAGTTTTGCATCGCTTTTCTTGTTCTCGTCAACGGTAATTGGGCGGTTGGAATCTTTTCAGTTAACCAGAAGGTACTCGGACACGTCATTACGAAAACATGCCCATGCAATATAGTTACGAAAACATGCCCATGCAATACTAAGTTCAGAGAACTTTTTCAGCATTAAAAATTGAAAATTTCATTGGCAAAACTTGGTTAATTTTAATATGTTTGCTCAAAAGTTTGCTTGAAATTTAACATTGCGCAAACATGTTAGTTGCAAAAGCTAACATGTTTTAAAATTATTTGTTTATAACATGTTGTTCCCTTTTCGAGAATAAAAGTTAATACGCTATCCATTAGACTACCGCGGCCGATATGAAACATTCTAATAAATTTCAAATTAGGAATCATTCCAATTTCAGTTAACATAACATAACATAACACAATTTTATTCAGCAAAATTAAGCAACATACGTTGCTTCTAGCCTACACATAAATACAACAGTAGTGTGCATACACAAAATGTTAAACATACAATTATAGAGAGAAGCTTATAAAACATTGATTGAATAAACATGGGTAATAATATGTACACATTGTTGTCAGGTATCAAATTCATTTCTTAATTTGTTGGCAAAATAAATAAATTTGGCTTACTTGAAATACTTGATAATCTAATTAATGACACGCGCCATTAGAGATTAATTCAACAACAGTAGCCGATTGTTTTAACACCTCGCAAACAGTCGTGACTGATAATTCGTTTACCGCACGGTAACTTGACACACGTTTTCACACCTTTTATTGCTCAGTCACATGATCTTAATATACAAACGATTCTCAATACACACTGAAATTGTTTCTTTCTTCTTTCTCTCCGTGTAATAAGGTACACCTATAGAATTCTTAGAACAAAGAGACAACAACGACCAGTTTCAAACAATATTTGACATATTTAACCACATGCGTGACACTTTGCAGTTGACATTGCCTATCTCCAAAATATTGCACGCCACGTATAAGAAACATCCAAACTTTAAAAAATAAATGCCTCTTTACCTTCCATCACACATGCAGACAAGTTTTAAGTCTTCTGAAGATCATTATTTTGCGCAATGTTTCTTTCAGTAAAATTTTGCGTAAAATCTGAATCCCATATACCATCACTCTGTGTAGCGAAAAATTACTATCACATGGAAACTGTAAGCTAGGACCGAAGAACTTGAGAAGAATCATTTTCATTTGAAAATATTGTCCTCTTAGGAAAAAAAAAAAAAAAAAAAAAAAAAAAAAAAAAAGAAAGAAAAAAAGAAAAAACAACAACAAAAAACAAAAAACATTGCCAAAATACTGTACCAAAGTTTCTGTCCGTCAGATCAAGAAAACTCTTTGCACATGGCACATGCATACATGTGTATCATCTACCTCATATTTGATAAATAATAGCTTTAATGCCATTTTACACCTCTTTACGCTACTTTACTCCTCTTTACGCCACTTTGCACTACTTTACTGTATCAGTTGAGTGACATCGCGCCACTTGGCAGATCTAAATACTCAGCCTAATAACTAAATTTCGTAACACATTCTGTTGAAATGAGAAGTATTAACACAAATATCAACTCCTTTTCGCTATATTAAAGTTCTTTTCTACAAACATCAGTCCTTTTCTTATTTTAGGGTAAGATGATATATAGCGAAAAGGACTCCTTTTCGCTATTTAAAGTCCTTTTCGCGAAAAGGAGTCCTTTGTGCTATTTAGGGTAACCGGTGATTTTGTAAACCATTTTGCTAACAATATAATTTCTTTAAAAAGAACTCTACAGTTGCATCTACTTCGATTGAGGTTACTTCTTTTAAAATTAGGGAGAAATGTGGTATTGTTATATTTATAGAATTCTAATTATAGATAATGTCGGTTCCGTGCTGCGTTACTAACGTCATTATGTATTGTAGATTGCTAGAGTAATGGCTGATTAAATTAACATTCATGAACTTTAGTTATTAATCAAGCGACACAACAGTACCTTTAGCCATTTCTGATATATAGGCTACAGATACGGTACCGTATCTCTAGCCGCCAGGCTTGGGATACGGTATCCCTAGGGCACAGGCTAAGGATACTGTACCGTATCACTAGCCACTGCCTTTCTGATTCTGATATCAAAAGAAAAAAATCAGAAAATGTAGTGATTCTTTGTGAACTAGGCTTGGGATCAGGCATAGTCGGACAAGGAGACCCTGAGTCTAGGGACCCGGTGTCGGACGCCGAGACAGAGACAGTTCCATTTCAGCCAGTTAACTCAATACCTGTTCAGCCACTTCAGGCTGTTTGGCTTTGTACCGAATTGGACGTCGATTTTCTCCTTTCATGCACTTCAAAACAGCACCTGCTCGATATCTTTTGATTTATTTATGAACTGAGTTGAGGCTTCAGACAAATGAAACCGCGAATGTATTGCATGCACGCCGAAAATATTAATTAATACTTTCTTCTACCTTCCTACTAAAATTGTTCATCGATTTTGTTGACATCAATCGGAGTGCTTTTGAATTTGCCACTAAACGCCGGTATTGAATCCGGTACGATTCTTGGTCAACTCGGCCCATGGTAGGAAATTCGGAAGCGAGGTAGCCGAGTGGTTAGCACACTGGCTTCTTGTGCTTGAGGTCCAGGGTTCTATCCCCGTCGGTGGCGAGGAAAATTTATTGGTCCGAACAATTCCCTTCGTGTCATTTGCAGGAATGACATGAAACAGTGCGCCGTCCTTCGGATCGGGACGTTAACTGGAGGCCCCCTGTGCAGGGACAGTCATCCCCTGTGCAGGTGAAAGATCCCTACACAGGTTCTATCCTCATGCATGTAGGCTCATCCTGCAGACACGCCGGAGTGTACAGTGTACACCTCCCAAGAAAAATCAGAAATTGACTGATGGGAGTAACAAGAAAACAAAACAAAAACAAATTATGCCATGGTTGTTGTTGATGTTCTGCTAGTGACATGTTGTGACGGGATAACTTCCCTTGGAAAAATACGTTGGTGCAACGTATTAGTGGCATATTAAGTATATAGTATATAGCGCAGTAAACCACCCTTGGTGGATGAGCATGCTTTTCCACCGACGGGTTTTCTGTGACTTGGCTCGGCTGCACGTTACATTTGGTGGCAGCGGTGGGATGATGACAACTGCCAGAACGGAGTTGCCTTACCCATGTAGTTCCCAGGCCAAAACTCGGGACGAGTCTTCTCGGAGGGGGAAGTAATGTGACGGGATAACCTCCCTTGGAAAAATACGTTGGTGCAACGTATTAGTGGCATATTAAGTATATAGTATATAACGCAGTAAACCACCCTTGGTGGATGAGCATGCTTTTCCACCGACGGGGTTTCTGTGACTTGGCTCGGCTGCATGTTACAATATCGTCCAACCCGGTATAACCGGTAAAATAGGGGATATTTTCTTGAATGAAATATTCAAGTAAAACCTTTGTCTTACTGTACAGTTTTAGTCAATTTGGGCAGTTTAAAAATGGCCCCAAAGTGTGACATCGGGTTAAAACACTAAATCTGAGGCCCTCTCAGGGGTTTTGGGGATTCAGGGAGAAGGGCTATTTATTTTCAGGGATTTGTCGAGAAGGGTCATTTATTTTCAGGGATTTTGGGAGAAAGCATAGTTTTAGGAAGCAGGGAGCAGGGGCTGAGGAAAAAATATTTTAGGGAGATGAGGAGAAAGGTCATTTTTCTTCCAGGGAGCAAACCCCCACCCCCGGTAGGGCCTCAAATCTGTTATTTGACAGACAAATCTGGCCTACCACATTACCTCTAATTTAATATTTTGAAAAGATTAAAGAACAAGAGGACCAATGGTCCTGTAAACGCTCACCTGAGAACTGGGTTATGCAACCTAAGCTGACCTTGCCGTAAAATAGGTCAAGGCCATCCCAGGGTCATGATTTATATAAACTTTGTAGAGCTGTATTCATTGATGCTTCAGGCCAAGTTTCAAAATCATAGGTCTTCCAGTTCTGAAGAAGAAGATTTATAATGGTTTTTACTATTTATAGCCATGGCGGCCATCTTGGTTATGTGACCTGGACCATTTATAGTAACTTTCACTCCCCTTTCCTGACGATGCTCCACTTAATGTTTGGCTTTGATTGAGCAAACGGTTTCAGAGAAAAAGATGTTTTAATATCATGGTCATATGCATGTATATAGCCCTGGAACAGGGGCAGACAACCCCCTGAGGACATGTTTTTTCATAACTTTAAATCTTCTGTCCATTTGCATACTCCCAGCAAGTTTTCCCCCATTTAATAACATTTTACTAAATGTCCCCATTCAAATGCATAGGCAACCTATGTTGACCTTGCCTTAAAATAGATCAAGGTCATCCCAAGGTCATGATTTACATAAATTTTGTAGAGCTCCGTTGCCTGATGCTTCATGTTAAGTTTCAGAATCATAGGCCTTCTGGTTCTCGAGAAGAAGATTTTTAAAGGTTTCCATGGCGACCATCTTGGTCACGTGACCAAGATCATTTATATAAACTTTCGTTCTCGCTTCCTAAGAATGCTCCACATGAAGTTTGGCTTTGATTGACCAAGCGGTTTCAGAGAAGACGATCTTTGAATATTATGGTAATATATATGTATGTTGCCCTGGGGTGGGGGCAGACCTGCCCCTGGGGTCCATTTTTTCAAAATCATAAATCTTCAATCCACTTTCCCATTTCCATAAAGTTCTTCACTTCAAATGACATTTTGACAATTTTCCCCATTCAAATGCATGGGGGGCCTATGTTGACCTTACCTTAAAACTCGTCAAGGTTATCCCAGGGTAATGATTTATATTAACTTTGTATAGCTCCTCCACCTGATGCTTCATGCCAAGTTTCAAAATCGTAGGCCTTCTGGTTCTGGAGAAGAAGATTTTTAAAGGTTTTTGTTATTTATAGCCATGGCGGCAATCTTGGTCATGTGACCTTGGCCATTTATATAAATTTTCGTTCCCCTATCCCAAGGATACTATATATAAAATATAGCTTTGATTGGTCAAGCGGTTACTGAGAAAATTAAGTTTAACATTTAATTTGTAATTGACCTTTGGGTAAGGACAACACTTCATTGGCTTATTATGTTGTCTGTATCTACGAACTTTCAGGTCATAGGCTTCAAAACTTCCCGAAAAATTCAACGTTTTCACTTTTTTCCATTGAAAAGTCTATGTAACCAAAACTGACCGTGCCATAAAATAGGTCAAGGTCAACCCAAGGTGATTATTTATATAAACTATGATGGGCCAGAGTCCCTGATGCTCCAGAGAAGAAGATTTTTTATGGTTTTTTTTACCATATATGGACATGGCGGCCATCTTGGTCATGTGACCTGGACCATTTATATATACTTTCGTTCCCCCTTCCTATTGATGCTCCCCATGAAGTTTGGCTTTGATCGGCCCGGCGGTTTCAGAGGAGAAGATCTTTGAAATTGTGGACGGACGACGAACGGACAACGGACGACGGACGCCGACGGATGGACGCCGGAGCATGGCCATCCTATAAGCTCACCTTGTGAGCCTTCGGCTCAGGTGAGCTACAATACGAATGATGGTAAAATATTATGGTATTTGGTCTCAGTGCAGGGGCAAATAAAGCCCTAGGGCCATTTGTTTTCAGAATAATCAATATTTTGTCATTTGCCAATTTCCCTTTAAATGACATGTTAACAGTTTTCCCCATTCAAATGCAAAGGGAACCATGTAGAACTTGCTTTAAAATAGGTGAAGGTCATCACAGGGTCATGATTGATATACGCATTGTAGTACTTCAGGCATCAGTGCTTCGTGCAAAGTTTTGTTGAAATCGGTCCACCGGACCCGGAGAAGAAGATTTTTGTAGGGTTTTTACCATATATGGGCATTGCAGCCATCTTGTTCGTGTAACATTGATTATTTATATACACATTGGCCCACATTCCTACGAATACTTCACATAAGATTTGGCTCTGATTGGCCAAGTGTTTTCAGAGGAGATGTTTGAATATTATGGAAATATACATAATTATGTAAACTGCCCCGGGGTGGTGGCAGATGAGCTCCTGTGGACAAATTGTTTTCAGAAATATTAATATTCAGTCCTACTGCGCATTTCCTGCAAGACTTTCACTTAAAATGACATTTTTACAGTTTTCCCCATTCAAATGCATTAGCGACCTATGTTGACCTTGCCGTAAAATAGGTCAAGGTCATCAAAGGGGCATGATTTATATACACATTGTAGTACTTGAGTCAAATGTTGATACTTCATGCCAAGTTTCGTTGAAATCATTCCAACGGTTCCGGAGAAGAAGATTTTTGAAGGGTTTTTACCATATATGGGCATGGCGATCATCTTGGTCATGTGACCTGGATTATTTATATATACATTGGTTACAAATAATTTGGCTTTGATTGGCCAAGTGGTTTCAGAGGAGAAGATGTTTGAATATTATGGAGATACACATGTATATTACCCCGGGGTGGGAGCACATGCGCCCCTGGGGTCCATTTTTGTTTTAGAATCATTAATATTCAGTCCTGCTGCCCATTTCCTGCAGGACTTTCATTTTAAACGACATTTTAAAAAATTTCCCAATTCAAATCCATTGGCGACCTATGTTCACCTTGACATAAAATAGGTCAAGGTCATCAAAGGATCATGATTTATATATACATTGTAGTACTTGAATCATCCAGTTTCGTTGAAATCGGTTCGCCGAACCTGGAGAATAAGATTTTTGTAGGGTTTTGTACCATATATGGACGTGGAGGCCACCTTGGTAATGTGACCTGAATTATTTATATATACATTATTTCCTCCTACCCATAGATGCTTCAAATAAAATTTGGCTTTGATTGGCCAAGCGGTTTCAGAGGAGAAGATCTTTGAAATTTTGGCCAGACGGACGACTGACGGACGGACGGCGGATCATGGCCAATGTCAGTCAACTCGGTCCCAAGACGACTTTGTTTATACACATGTTTACGAATTGTTGTAATACACGCTTAATCCACATAATAAAATAGAAATTGGTTATATTGTCGTCCTTGTCGTTGGGTCCATTGGGTCCGACTTGTCTCACGTTTGGGTCCAATTCGTCTTGCAGGGTGGCCATACAATTTTGAAAATCAAATTCCCTGATTTTTCCCTGATTTCTCCCCGATCTGGGATCAATTTTCCCTGATAAAATTTACTCATACAGAGACAAATCATTTTGTTTTGAACTTGTATATTTTGACAATAAGTGTGTTAATTTTCCTACTAAAACCTCCAATGATGTTAAATAATACATTGTACCTTCTTATATTAATAATCGATATTCAATGTCTCTCCCTCTCTAGAGCTCTAAGCTGAGCCCTGAAACTATAAAGAAATCAGAAACAATGACCATGGGACCTCTGACAATACAACATTAAACCACGGGGGTGAAATGTTCTATCACTGGCACTATTCTTATCTACAAAAATCTACTACTTAAGAGCTAAAAATAAAGCTAGAAACAATATTTAAACTATATGGAATTATACTGAATTTATTATCATCAAATAACAAGGTCAGCAATTTAGCAACAATAATATTGAGTCAAAAATTCATAAAGCAAAATATATGAAGGCATTTTGGAATACCACATAATGAGGAGTGTCTTTGGAAACAAAACAATCTTTAATAGTATTTGATGGTGGTGTTTGCCATTAACTTTTGTATATGCCATTTTAAGGCAAGCATGCACAGTCTTTTGGTATAGCTCTTGGACAACAGTGGCTCAATTCCGTTTAGCTATCTAAAGTCCAATTCGCATGCGCAAAAAATACACGCGTGTAAATATACTCCGGTGTGTATTTATACTCCGGTGTGCAAATCAACCTGAGAGTAAATTTAAATTGCGTTCGCATGGGTTTTATCACCAGGAGTATTTTTCTATGTAAATTTATCATTTCTGGATTAAAACCTGTTCATTTACGTTTTCTGTATTTGCAAAACAAGAAGAGGCCTGTTCAAGGTGTTCTTGTAGACTTTGGCAGCAGAGGAGAATCATGTAATGGTCAGGCATAACCTTAGCACTTATACAGTTCCCTTTTGTCATCCTTTCACAAGGAATTACTGTTAAAATGCCCCAAGAATCCTCACCAAGATTGATGAAGAAATAGTGTGACTGTTTGCACTCCATATGATCTAAAATGTGATGAATGACAATAAACTCTTATTTTGCAACAATGTCAACAGTTTCAACAACTGTCATATAATCAGTTATGAACAAAAAATGTGAAAATTTGATTTATAATACCAGAATATTGACTTGAAATAAAAAATACTCATGGGTAAATTTTACTTTGCATTCACATGGGACAAAATAGTAAATTTACACGTGTGTATTTGTAAAAATAAAATTTGCATCTGGTCAGACCCTGGAGTAAATTTACCCATATGTAAATATACTCCGGTGTGTATTTGCGTTCGCATGCGCCATTTGCTTACCCCGAGTAAAATTTGCACACCGGAGTATATTTACACGCGTGTATTTTTGGCGCATGCGAATTGGACTTTAGTTTAACTTTTGACCATTTTTAGTATATATGTGATTCTTTTAGCAGAATTTACAATTACCAGATGGCACATGAAAGTTGAAATAATGATATTTTTCAGAAAAAAAAAGTCATTAAGATTATTACAAACAGTGCCTCTGTCATTTTAAACATGCCCATAAGTTTGAAGTTAAAATGAGAATTCTTATTTCTGTGTTAAACTTCGTTCAGTCGTATCGTGTTCTTTCAGTCGTATCGCACAGAAAACATTTACAAACCAAATAAACAGATAATAAGAATTCCACAGAGTAGAGTAGGTGATTATTAAAGTGCATGGTCTAAAACGTAAAACTCAAATACACGGAAAAAGAAAAGAAATCAAATATATTATTCTGAATACCTGCATGCACTTTGAAAGCTCCATTCTGAGTAAAAATAATGTACACCTAATACCTTCCAAATATATACCAATCTATCGTAACAAGCCAATCACAAATTATGAGAGGCAGGACCCTTTGTCTCTATCCAAAATTTGTAAAATACTTGGCATACCCCTTAATTACACTGTATATATCATACAACTGTCAAGCTGAGAATTTTACTTATGTTAATTCAGATAGAAACCACCAGAAATCATGATGGCTGCCTGACAAGTTTCAACTTATCAACACAGGATTTTCAAAATTCACTGATTTTCATAAAATTTTCAAATTCCCTGATTTTTCCCTGCAGGGATTTTTTCCCATCATTTTCCCTGTTTTTCAGAGTCCGTGGCCACCCTGGCTCTTGGGTCCGAAAAGTACCAAGGGTCCGAGTTGTCTTGGGTCCGAGTTGTCCGGCTACAAAGTTAAGGGGTAGTGTGTGAAATTGGGCTGTAAATTATCCTCTTCCGATAATTTACCGACATCTATCCCCAAATCCGATCATGATTTTCTAGCTTTTGGACTTGTAAAAACCGGGATTATCTACTAAGGACTCCGGACCGTTCGCCCGTGACACATCTTTGTTCAAAATAAGCGAAAAAAAAAAGACGGATGGCACATATTTGTGCACTGCTCATTGTGAATCTGGGTGGTTTCTCCAAGTATTCGCATAAGATTTATGGGGCTTGCCTTTGCACAAAAAACGCATGATCGCCTAGGCATGGCCAATATTTTACGAAAATTTGCAAGTCTGAAAGAGGGGGTAGGGAAAAATTTCCCAAATACAAGTAGGGAGATAGTTAGTGCAATTATTAAGGCGATATAAATGGTATTATTTTGTTGTTAGATATTTAATTTCATGATTTAATGGGAAAATCTGATTGTTCTTCGTATTTCTAAAGTTGGCGGATCTAGCTAAATTAACGGAAAAATGATATAAACACTGTGGACTGCTACCTCACCTTTTGAGACTAACGGCTCAGGTGAGCTAAAAATACTCATAAAAAGTAAACAAGTGACAGAGCTAAACCAAATGTCGTGTCCACTGATTTGGGGGGCCCGAGCTTAGTATAAACAGTAAGAAAATAAATGACAACCACAAGTATTAAAAAATTGTTGACCAAAAACCTTGAAAACTTACACTCTTTTCTTTTCAGAGTATTCATATGTTTGATATTTTGTATCTCTTAATTTCTATTCCTTAATTTGATGCAGTATGATCTTGCACTCCTTACATCAAATATCTGCATAACTTTTTTTTTATTTATAGAGTAACATCATAGAAATAGTGTCAGATCAAGCTCGTCTGGGTTATTTTGGTATGTCACTTGATAATTTCCATGCATACAGCACAGTCTCATTTAAATGATAGTTCATTTAATTCTGATTGAATAAAAGTAAAACTGAGTTCCTCCAAGAGCAGTGAAAACTTTAATGAGAAAGGGGATGGGCCATATCGTGGTTTCGGCTAGTCAAGCCTCATCAGCGACCGTATAAATCTGGTGACATGGAGCCAGAGAAAAATACTACAATTTCGAAATAAATTCAACTGCTTAGCGTCCCAGTCAACAGCTATGGTCATGTAAAGATGTTGCCTCCATTTTTTGGGATTTTTACCCCAAATTAGGACATAATGACACCCAAAAATGAATAAAAGGCAAATATAATAAAAGAGATAAAAATGCAAACTTTATTAAAACGGTAAAAAGTAGATAAGGAAACGGCGCAACCAGAAAGAAATTCCCACTCTAAATACCGAGATGAGAAAAAAAACTAAATTGACAATCGCGTATTTACACTATGAAAACATATCGTAAGCCGAGTGAGCAGCTATTTCCCAATAGACGCCCACTCAGTTACCCGAATTCAACTAAAATATGAAAAATACATAAGGTGCAAACAGCACAAAACTTCAACGCCAAAAGATAAAACGATTAGAGCCACAACAGAAGTATCAGTCATGGTACTACTCACGAAGTGTTGACTCCACATTAAATACGCCGCCTCGTAGGAAAACCAACAATGTGGTTTCTGAACAGGTCTGACACAAATCAGTCTGCACAGTCACAGAAGCAGGATAGAAGCTTGAAATTTCGGATTTAAGAAGAAGAGGAAGTGTTCTATCCGGGTAGCGAAAATAAAGGCGCTGATCTTTGTTTTCGCATATGCAGATTGTTGGTTTTCTCAAGAGGCGGCTCAAATGACTGAACTCGGTCATATTACACAGGTTGTACAGTGAAAGAAGTATCTTTGGCTCCTACATAAATAACCGAAACAAACATAATCATTAAAGCTCTTAATAGTGATTAAAGTTAATGGTTCTTTACAACAGCTTTTACCGTCGAAACAGTGTTCCGCTGCATGTACACGCATATCGTTATACTACATGCCAATCTCGTAAATGATCATTGACTTATTTTAATTGTACTTAATTGTTTCCTATAAACGCCAATTCGCCGCGTGCTTTCGTCATCCATGTCATCCGAGTACTGACAAACATAAAGCGCTTGATCATCATGGGTAAAACACACAGCTGATATCGGCCCATTGACATTACTCACTAAATCACGTGTGTCACCAATTTCAGACATTGCCATAATCTTTTTCTTCTCATTATCCGCGATATATAGCTTATCGTTATAGAGCATCACACAACTAGCGTTAGTGTCAGACTTTGTCCAGATTACTTCTCCTTTATCGTTACAACGGGTTATCTTTCTTTCGCCGTGGATATAAAACCGATTACCCGCTTCGTTTATCAACAATTTCCCGGTAAGCCCGACATCTATTATGCCTTCTTCTCTTCCGGTTATTCCAAGAATATGAATATGACCTGCTTTACAAAGGGCATGCACTCTTCCCTTACTCTGTCTGATGTCTGTTATCCACTCTGTGCACTTGACAGTTATTTCCCTTGTATGTGTTACCCGATCTTTGACAACATAAAACACTCGAATGAGGCTTTTATAAGGGAAAGCCACAGCAAATAAATTTGAACCAGTGACACATATTCCAGATGGCATATACTCCAGCGTTGTCTCGTGAAGAATCCTAAAATCGGAGGTCAGGAAAAATAGGGACATTTGGAGTTCATCCACAAGAACAATTCGCCCGTTTTGTAGAGAAATAATTCCCGATATATGACTTCGTAAGTACCGACTTAGAAGTAAAATCGCTTCACTGAATTTAAATACGGACCGTGGTGTTTCTGCTGTTGTTTGCTTTGGGATTTCTTTCCCCGAGGCAGATCTTCTTTGTATCCATTCTCTTCGTATAGATTCAGCGGTTTCTTCCTGACAAATTTTATTCAAGTCTGCCTCTATGCTTCTTGACTTTTTCACGGACGAAAAGAATGGTGATTTCGTTTCAGAGGCTTCACTAGCGGACCCAAATCTTCCTCTGGGGCGTAGCGCTTGTGAAGATAAAGGACTTGAATCGATACCAACCAGTGCAGGGCATCTGGATGCGCTTGCAGACCTGCTCCTGACGTGTATCTTTTTATCCATCGATTCTTCTTTGAATTGTTTTAGCGTTCGCTTTTCAGGGCGTGATCTTGAAAATATAGCGTTTTCTAGTTTGTCGATAGCATTCTTGACACTTGATTGTATAGGTTTTCCGTATGATTTCATTTCAGTTTCTGTCGATTTCCTTAACCCTTGTGGAGGTTTATTTGATACTGTCTTAGTGATATGTTCTGATTTCGCTCTCGCTCCATGGTTATGTTTATCTATAACAACAAGTTTAGCTGGGTAAGTATGCGGTGATCGCGCATCTTGGTGTCGTATAGCATAAGCATCGTCGATTCTATCACTGTTCAAATTGTCCAAACTTTCTTCAGAGTTACATAAACCCTCATTTGAGTCAAACCCATTATCAGATGAAGACACCGGCACTGCGACCCTCTCACCAGTTTCAACACTTCCAGAAGATTCATCATCATCATTTGCTTTAAGCGTTTGGGATTCCTTTAAACTCGAATCATTAAAAGACATTGTCGAAATCCCACTTTCTTTCAAATTACTGCTTTCAGCCCCTATAGAACCTTCAGATCCAAAATTAGCAAGGAACTGATACGTGTCTACATTTTCGACAGAAGCTGACCTTAAAAGACCTTGTCTGTCAATTGGTGGAAGCGACAATATTGGACCTTTTCTCTCATATGTTAACGATTGACTTAATTTGTCCGTCTTGGCATAATTATTTGTTTCATTCGAGCCGGTGGAAAAGTCTGAACTGTCATCATTTCTTCCTGATTCCTGTAATAGTTTAACTGCATTATCAGTTTCCTCAAATTTGGTTACATTCATTTCTTGTCTATATTTGACGTCCTTTTCATCTGCTGCGTTATCGAATTTGCTCGATGCGTTATCAAAGCTCTCCAACTTTGAGAGGTTGGTTGTTGATTTGTACCTTTTAAGACCTGCTATGGACATAACTGGGCTATGGCGCTCTGTGGTATTATCGGTCTTCACACGTATTGCATTTGGGTCAGGTTTCATCGTTGAATTAGTGAGTGTGTCAGTTTTACCTGTTCGTCTTTGCATGCCAGATTTGCTTTCATTGGTATCGATATTTTTTGTGTCCTCTGTATGAAGAACCTTTGAATTATCAGCATTGGATTTATGTTTCACATCTGCTTTAGGTTCTTCTACAAGCTGGTCCGCTTTAGTTTCTTCCACACGTTGGTCTTTTTCATGTAACGGGAGTGCATACTTTGAACGTAACTTATCAATTATTTCTCTTCTTGCTGTTCTTACGTTCTCCTTAAATTTGATTTCTTCAATATCAAAGCTGTTCGTCTTGTTGTCTTTTACATGTAATTTTAATTCCGCATCTCTGTTTAAAATTGATTCCTCGGCTTTATCCCTTACGCTATAATCTTTCCTTAATTTATCTTGTGCAAAATCATGTGAATTTAGATTGCCGTCAGCATTGTTTATGGTTTGTTCAAACAAGCTCTTCGTTTCGGCAGTTTTAGTTGAATATTCGTCCTGGTTGCTACAAGGTCTGGCATCATCTTCCTGCACTATGATATTGTCCAATGACGCTTTTGTACTGCATTTTGGTTTTGACTCCTCCCTAGTAGTTCTCAAATGACTGCCATGATGCATTGCAAATTGGTATCCGGTATTTTGATTAGCTGGTATGTTTTCGCTGTCTGAATTATTGCTATTAGTTTTAATTTTTGTTGAGGGAACTTTTGGCAGCAATCGTTTTGGGGTTAAACGCAGACTTGCATGATTAAGTCCGTATTCGATTTTATCACACTTGACATTTTGGCATTCTACGAACGTTGCGCTGGTTTCGCTTTCTTTTCGGAAAGAAGCATCGTCTAAAATATTACTATATTCTCTCGAATCAGAACCCTCGCTACTTGAGGCATTATCCTTTATTTGAGTTTTAGCCTGTGGATTGCCTTTAACAAGATGTTCAACTTTTCTCTGATATGATGTCAAAATTTCGTCCGTTTTTGAAAAGGCTTCAACGATTGATCTATCTTGGGCAAAGCGGGTGTTTGAACCTGTGGTACTATCTAAATTATATTTCCTATGTAAATCAGGCAATATGTTCTCCTTTCTGTTGCAAATACTTGATTTTGTTGACATGTTTGTGATACCATTCACAGCTATATGACGAGTAGTCATTTGTTGACCGTTCCTCGAAGTCAAAGTTCCATTCGAAGACAGGGTAGGTGTGGTACATCGCCTACCATTCAGCAAAGGAAGGCTGCTGGAGCGACCTCTGGAAAGTTTATGTCTCTCAATACGCCCTGCAGATGCGGGTCGTCTCTGAACGGACAGGGGGAATCCTCTCAAGGGACCTGGGCTTTCACCTCTAAATGATCCATCAGATGATTCACTGTCATTTGGAAAATAACCAATAGCTTCAAATCGATCCGTGTACCATTTATTTTGATACGAATCGCTGTCGTTTCTTGGCCGGTTGTCGTGTTCCGTACCACTTTCATGGTGTTTGAGTCTGGACGCGTCCATTATTGACATCCCACGACGTTTTGAATTGACTGTGCTCTCGATTCGTGAATCTGAGTTGGCTCTTGGTCGTACATTAGAGTTAGAAACATTTGTGTCCTTTTCAGAAGAATCACTATCAGAATGGTCTGAGTTATCGATGAAAGCAGGTGATTTAGCAGTAGGACTACCGCTTACGTTGGTGTGGACACTAAAAATCATTGGTACTTGCATCAATTGTTGGCACAGCCGGGTGACTTGCTCTGCCATCGCTTCAAACATTGTATCCACATTATCTGGTCTTGGACCATCTTTAATCATTTTCACAGCATCTTTTATTCGACGATGTGCCCTTTTTACTTCTGAATGTCTGCTGGTTTTATGCAGTTTCTTGTTGCTCAATGTTCTTTCGGATTTCTGTAATCTAGAAAATGTATACATATTTTATTCAAATTGTACGATAATTGAACCACGTCAAGAGTTATCTAATTATTGGTATATTTTCGATTTTGAATGCCCTGCGAAATTGGTATGTTAAGAGCTATCTTATTAATTTATTGAGTAGGCCTACAATCGCAAACTCGAGTCAAATGCTTATATACTATTTGTGAAACATTTTCTACTGAAAGCTAAGGAGTGTTTACAAAAACGAAAACTCGCATGCTCATCGGTGGGTTTGATATTTTCTGTCTCTATATCTAACATGATTATTCTGAGTTGTAAAATCCAGAAATACAATACCTATGTTGGCCCTGTCAGAAATTTAACATTATTCTCTAATCATCACGGTTTGCTTTCGTTTAAATTCTGTTCATTAAATGTGTACAACGTGTGCTTAAATTTTGTATCAAGAACTTTAAAATAAAAATGTATAAACCAATTATCATTCATTTAAGAGTCGGTTTTCACACCAGGAAAACATGTCCATGAAGAGTATACCCTCTTGAACCCGCCTTTAATATAGAAAAAAAACTGAGGTATGCAGGGGTATACCCATTTTTTATTTTTGCTCCAAAACATAGATTGTGGGTACTCGTTAGAACCGCCTCGTCGAGGCGGTTCTAACTTATACCCGTAATCTATGTTTTGAGCAACAATAAGAAAAATATCAAACATTTTCTACCGAAAATTTTCACCTTTCTCGGCTTACGATGTTTCATGGTAAAAATACCTCGTAGTTTTTTTCCCACCTTGGTTTTTGGAGTTGGAATCTTTTTCTGATTGCGCCTTTTCCTGATCGTTGCCTACTTGTACCTTTTTACAAGTAAGGAAAAACCTGTATATAACAAGGACATGTTTCCGTAATGTTGAAAAAAGATTCTTACTCCTTCAGCATGCTTTCAAGACGTCTCACAATCGAAGATGATCGTGATTTCTTCTTTTCAAATCCACTTCGTATGTTTCTCAGCGTTGTTTCGGTCAGTTCCCTAATCTTAGCTTCAGCTATCGATATTTGATTGGCTAGTTCACTGTTATGTTTTGTTTCAGCCAAGAGTCGTGAGTTTATGGTGTCCTTTGTCTGTAGCAGCTGTTGAAGGGCTCCGGCAAGTTCATCTTTACTGCTCTTTCCCGACTTCGCCATTGTTGGATTGCCTGAAAGGCGGAATATATCACATTACAAAAACTTGCCCATGCAGTATATGGAGAATTTTTCAGCTGTAAAATTTGAAAATTCCTTTGAAGAAAGTAAGATATTTTAAAAAATCTTGCTAAAAAATTGACTGTGGGTACACGTTAGTTGCGCCTTGGTGATGCGATGCTAACGAGTAACCGCAATCTCTGTTTTAGCAATGTATAATAAAATGGCGTGTTTATGGTATATATTAAAACCTTGTTTTGTTCCAAAACATTGATTGTTGTTACTCCCTACGTACTCCCGAAATCTATATCTGAGACAACGTATACCCGAAATCTATTTTTTAGACAACGTATACCCGAAATCTATATTTTAGACAACGTATACCCGAAATCTATATTTTAGACAACGTATACCCGAAATCTATATTTGAGACAACGTATACCCGAAATCTATATTTGAGACAACGTATTACCCGAAATCTATATTGTATATCTGAGACAACGTATACCCGAAATCTATATTTGAGACAACGTATACCCGAAATCTATATTTGAGACAACGGATACCCGAAATCTATATTTGAGACAACGTATACCCGAAATCTATATTTGAGACAACGTATACCCGAAATCTATATTTGAGACAACGTATACCCGAAATCTATATTTGAGACAACGTATACCCGAAATCTATATTTGAGACATTGTATACTCGAAATCTATATTTGATACATCGTATACCCGAAATCTATATTTGAGACAACGTATACCCGAAATCTATATTTGAGACAATGTGTACCAGAAATCTATATTTGATACATCGTATACCCGAAATCTATATTTGAGACAACGTATACCCGAAATCCATATGTAAGACAACGTGTACCCGAAATCTATATTTGATACATCGTATACCCGAAATCTATATTTGAGACAACGTATACCCGAAATCTATATTTGAGACAACGTGTACCCGAAATCTATATTTGATACATCGTATACTCGAAATCTATATTTGAGACAACGTATACCCGAAATCTATATGTGAGACAACGTGTACCCGAAATCTATATTTGATACATCGTATACCCGAAATCTATATTTGAGACAACGTATACCCGAAATCTATATTTGAGACGACGTGTACCCGAAATCTATTATTGATACATCATATACCCGAAATCTATATTTGAGACAACGTATACCCGAAATCTTATTTGAGACAACGTATACCCAAAATCTATATTTCAGACAACGTATACCCAAAATCTATATTTTAGACAACGTATACCTAAAATCTATATTTGAGACAACGAATACTCGAAATCTATATTTGAGACAACGAATACTCGAAATCTATATTTGAGACAACGTATACCCGAAATCTATATCTGAGACAACGTATACCCGAAATCTATATTTGAGACAACGTATACCCGAAATCTATATTTGAGACAACGTATACCCCAACTCTATATTTGAGACAACGTATACCCGAAATCTATATTTGAGACAACGTATACCCTAACTCTATATTTGAGACAACGTATACCCGAAATCTATATTTGTGACAACGTACATGTATACCCGAAATCTATATTTGAGACAACGTATACCCGAAATCTATATTTTAGGCAACGTATACCCGAAATCTATATCTGAGATAACGTATACCCGAAATCTATATGTGAGACAACGTGTACCCGAAATCTATATTTGAGACAACGTATATTCGAAATCTATTTTTGAGACAACGTATACCCGAAATCTATATTTGAGACAACGTATACCCGAAATCTATATTTGAGACAACGTATACCCGAAATCTATATCTGAGACCTGTATACCCGAAATCTATATTTGAGACAACATATACCCGAAATCTATATTTGAGACAACGTATACCCGAAATCTATATTTGAGACAACGTATACCCGAAATCTATATTTGAGACAATGTATACCCGAAATCTATATTTGAGACAACGTATAGCCGAAATCTATATCTGAGACCTGTATACCCGAAATCTATATTTGAGACAACATATACCCGAAATCTATATTTGTGACAACGTATACCCGAAATCTATATTTGAGACAACGTAAACCCGAAATCTATATTCAGTGAGACAATGTATACCCGAAATCTATATTTGAGACAACGTATATCCGAAATCTATATTTGAGAAAAACAATGTCATCTTTTCGAAGAAAATTGATTTGTCACAGCTGAGAACTCCATCGTCGGGCAGCTTACTCAGTCTGTGAGTCCTGGTTTTTGATTCATCGGGATGTTTATCATGATTTATTTGTTTGTTCTTGATGATTCATTGACTAGTTAGAGATTCACCACGAGGACCGAATAACTAACTAAATGTTATGAACCACTGCGGAGGCTGAGGGTGAGGTTATGGCCATGTAAAGCCGGTTTGGGCCCGCCAGTAGCTTTGTGTTACTGATCGTTCCAGGTCGATGCTTCTGTGGTGGTTCTTTTTGTTTTATGTCTTGGTGTATAAAATTTTTTGTGCTGTTGGCGCCTTATGTATGCTTTCATATTTTTAGTTAAGTTAAGGTAACTGAGTGGCCACCTATTGGGAAAATAGCTGCTCATTCGGCTTACGATATGTTTCAAGGTATAAGTACCTGATTGTAAGTTTGGTTTTTTCCCACCTCGGTTTTTGGAGTGGGAATCTTTTTCTGATTGCGCCTTTTCCTGATCTTTGTCTACTTGTACCTTTCTATATTATTGCTTTGATATGTTTGCGTAATGTGGTTGACCTTAATATACGTGATACATGTAATCTATCCTCATGTTACCCGTCAATGTTTCATTCAATATTCTGGCATAGCTTTTGATGCAAGAAGTTACCATCTTAAATGACATAATTTTTGCGAATTCTTCGAAAACGTCTAATTCATTAATCACAATCTCAATACAGAACTGTAATCAACGGCCACATATGGCCGTATAATTATAATTTGACATTAATTGTTTCAAAAATAGCATGATGATACGTGTACTAGTAAGTTAATTTCCATGAATACAATAGTTCTAATCTAATCGATCAAATAAACAGTCAGACCTACCTTTGGTAAACGAAAGAGTGTGGAGATGGTTTTGTACTCTTAAGTATAGGTTATATAGTTACTCCAAAATGCGTGTCAAATTTTTGCTTTTTAAGCCATTTGATTTTTCTACTGGGTGCTTTCTGCAATTACAAGCGAAATGATTTTTAAATAATATGTTCATTTTGTTATTCATTTTGGATATTTGATACTAGTCAAATGTTCAAACCGTTAAAACAAAGGCGATCACTCGGCTGTACTAGTCAATCAAAGGTTCAAATTTCATAACACCTGAGCCGCCTCGTGGGAAAACCAACAATGTGGTTTCCGAACACGTCTGACACAAACCGGCCTGTACAGCTACAGAAGCAGGCTAGAAGCTTGAAATTTTGGAGTTAAGTAGAGGAGGAATTTTACTATCCGAGTAGCGAACACAAAGGCGCTGATCAGCTTCGCGGTTACCGCGGAGCTGATCTGCGCCTTTGTTTTCGCCTATGCAGATTGTTGGTTTTCCCATGGGGCGGCTCACCTATTATTTTTTAGCTTGGTTCATAGCACTTCACTAACAGCCGCATAATGACAACACGCCCATGCAATTTTGGCCTTTTTTAGCTGTAAAATGGAATGTTTTTATTTTAATTTTACATGTATTTATATTATAACATAGATTCTAGATACACGTTAGAATCGCCTCGCCAAGGCGGTTCTTCTCAGGTGGTTCTAACGAGTACCCACAATCTATGCTTTGGATCAAAAATAAGAAAAGTTAATATAAAGCTCTCCATAACCCCATTTTATTACATTAAAAAGGAGAATAAGCATGATAAGTGGCGTATTTATTTCAAGGACATGTTTTCCTGATGGAATTCCATTTGGGTACATGCAACATAGCAAACCTTATTTATAGGAGAGAACCCTTTCTGTTCCCGCTAGGTAAGGTAGTTAAGAACTGAAATAGTGCAACCATCATTTGAAAACATTACGAAGACTTGTCCATGCAATATACAGAGATTTGCCGAGATTTTTTAGGTTTTAGAAAAGGAAAAATTTCATTAGAATTTTTTTTAATATTTTTCTTATTTTTGCTCAAAACATAGATTGTGGGTACACGTTAAAACCGCCTCGCCGAGGCGGTTCTAACGAGTACCCACAATCTATGTTTTGGAGCAAAAATAAGAAAAATAGGTATACCCCTGCGTACCCCAGTTTTGCTATATAAAAGTGGGGTATAAGGGGGTAAATATTACACGGACATGTTTTCCTGATGCATATTTCAAATTAGCAACAATCAAGAACCAAAAGTAGGCAAAAGTAGTCCATAAAGTTTAGATGGGAAACAACGGCTATGACAAATAGGGACTGACACAAAGAGAACATACCGTAGTAAAAGTAAAAGTAGGCAATGATCAGGAAATGGCACGACCAGAAAAAGTTGACTTTAAAAAGTCACAATCCGGCTGAGGAACGGTTCTTACTAAGTTCTTCCCGTTTGCGAGTCTCGTTTCTGCTCATTGAGGGATAAAATCTTATTTACTATTGATAAACATTCGCTAACGAAATATTTTTTTTTCTTTTTCTACAAGTGGTCCTACTAGGATTTCGCACGCTAGAGCCCGATTGGAGTGTTGAAAAACATGGGCGCTATTATTGCATTATTTCTAACGAAAACAAAAAAAATAATGGTGCAGTATATTTTGTAGCATTGTCACATTTTCAATCGCGTAGTCTACTTAAATTACCGTATTCGTTCCAACTAGCACACAGTGCGCTTAATTATTCAAAATAACTTAAAGCTAAGGTAACATAATAATGTTGTAATAAGCGCACACTACGACTGAAAACCACCCAGAAACTACTATAATAACATGTCAAAGTACCAATGCTCATTACGAAAACTTGTCCATGCAATAAACATAGATTTTTTGAACTTTAAAAATTGAAAGTTTTAAGCTGAAAAATTATGATATTTTTCTTATTTTTGCTCAAAACATAGATTGTGGGTACACGTTAGAACCGCCTCGGCGAGGCGGGCCTCGGCGAGGCGGTTCTAACGAGTACCCACAATCTATGTTTGTTTCGGAGCAAAAATAAAAAATAGGTATACCCCT
Organism: Rugalucina vietnamica; assembly: GCA_964017185.1. Classification (NCBI taxonomy): domain Eukaryota; kingdom Metazoa; phylum Mollusca; class Bivalvia; order Lucinida; family Lucinidae; genus Rugalucina; species Rugalucina vietnamica. The sequence goes on from OZ024885.1 coordinate 11,823,421, forward strand.
GCGTACCCCAGTTTTGCTATATAAAAGTGGGGTTTAAGGGGAAATACATTACACGGACATGTTTTCCTGATGGATGTTCTCCAACCGCCTCAATATAGTGTTTGAGCATGCGTAAAATTGGTATAAAGTTCCAAAATGCTACTGGAGCAATGTGCGCTTTTGCAAATGTGTTTTTGTTTCAGAAACGACTAAGGTGTGCGCTTATTGGAGCATGTGCGCTCATAAACACCAATTGTTACAATATCTGCGAACCGTATTATGTTAATGTATTAATAAAGCGAACGTAAAAAATGGTACAACCTTGATCTTGTACCATTTAGAAAACTTTTCCATGAAATGAATAGATAGTTTATTTTTTTAGCTTTACAAATTGAAAATTTTCAGCTGGAAACAAAAGAAGATATTTTTCTTATTTTTGCTTAAAACATTTGGAGCAAAAATAAGAAAAGTAGGTATACCCCTCATACCCCAGTTTTTCTATATTAAAGTGGGATTCAAGGGGGGTATACATAACATGGACATGCTTTCCTGATGCTTCTTCAACTTAGTCAACTAATCGAACTCAGCATACAACTTATCCAACTCATCGACATTGTTCAACTGAACTCAGGATGCAACTTACCCAACTCAGCATACAACTTATCCAACTCATCGACATTGTTAAACTGAACTCAGGATACAACTTACCCAACTCAGCATACAACTTATCCAACTCATCGACATTGTTCAACTGAACTCAGGATACAACTTACCCAACGCAGCATACAACTTATCCAGCTCATCGACATTGTTCAACTGAACTCAGGATGCAACTTACCCAACTCAGCATACAACTTATCCAACTCATCGACATTGTTCAACTGAACTCAGGATACAACTTACCCAACTCAGCATACAACGTATTCAACTCATCGACATTGTTCAACTGAACTCAGGATACAACTTACCCAACTCAGCATACAACTTATCCAACTCATCGACATTGTTAAACTGAACTCAGGATGCAACTTACCCAACTCAGCATACAACTTATCCAACTCATCGACATTGTTAAACTGAACTCAGGATGCAACTTACCCAACTCAGCATACAACTTATCCAACTCATCGACATTGTTCAACTGAACTCAGGATGAAACTAACCCATCTCAGCATACAACTTATCCAGCTCATTGACATTGTTAAACTGAACTCAGGATGCAACTTACCCAACTCAGCATACAACGTATTCAACTCATCGACATTGTTCAACTGAACCCAGGATACAACTTACCCAACTCAGCATACAACTTATCCAACTCATCGACATTGTTAAACTGAACTCAGGATGCAACTTACCCAACCCAACTGCTGAGTTCAGCATTCAACTTATCCAACTCATCGACATTGTTAAACTGAACTCAGGATACAACTTACCCAACTCAGCATACAACTTATCCAACTCATCGACATTGTTCAACTGAACTCGGGATGCAATTTACCCAACTCAGCATAAAACTTATCCAACGCATCGAACTTATTGTTCAACGCAGGATGCAACTTACCCAACTCAGCATACAACTTATCCAACTCATCGAACTTATTGTTCAACTGAACTCAGGATGCAACATACCCAAATCGTGTGTTCCGATGATCGCATTAATCATGCTTCTGTTGAGGTTTACATGTCCTGACCCATCTCGGTTGACGTGTTAAAGGTGGGATGTTAAAGGAAAACTATAAAATTGCCATTTCTTTGAAAATGGTGAAAAATCCTTGTTTCAAGATGTAGTATTTTTATAAGAAGTGTGTATTGTTTCTTGATAAAGGCCAAGAGGCCAAACATTTTATGTAAGAGTGACTCTACAAATAAATTATTATATCCTGTTGAATATCCATTCAATATTTTATTGAAAATTTATTGCGCCACCGCATGAGAAAAACAACAACATGCATAGGCGAAACCAAAGGCGCAGATCAGCTGTGCTGTAAATGTACACCTGATCGACGCCTTTGTTTTCTACATGGATAGTACATTCCCTCTTCTACTTATATCGAAAATTTCAAGCTTCTAGCCTGCTTCTATGACTGTACAGGCTGGTTTGTGTCGGACCTTGTCGGCACCAAAATTGTTGGTTTCCTTATGCATATGACTGATTAATAATCATAAAATTATTCGTTTGCGGTTGGCTTTCGAAGAGATAATTTGCATTCACACTGCCACGGGTATTTATCTGGACATGAGCGGGGTGTCCTCACACACTGACCATAGCCGAAACCTGCATTCAGACAACTGAAATAGAAATGAACAAGTTTCAAGTGTCGGATTTGAATACAGGGCCCAAGAAATACATTTGCTTCATTGTGCCTCCAAACAAAGCTTATATGATACTTCAACTTACTATATATCTGATTACCACCCTCGGTTACTTGCCAGGTATGATCCATAACGTACAACTTCATGGGTCATGCCTGGGTAACCGAGGATGTTTGATTATACGGATCAAACATGATTTTCCATTCATTAACATTCGCTAGGTCCCGAGGGGATGTTGAAAACCGAGGGCGTAGCCCGAGGTTTTCAACACTCCCCGAGGGACCTAGCGAATGTTAATGAATGACAAAATCATTTTTGATCGCTATTATTGCACAAATTCTGCATAAACGAAAGAAATAATTGTGCACTTTATTTTATAGCCTCATCACATTTTCATACGCGTAAAAACTTTCATTTTGATGTTCATTCCTGGCCGGCTTTAGTTTCTCATTATTAGCACGTGCTTTGCGTGGAGCCCGGTAACCAGCATAAGTAAAAGCCATGTATTAACAGCACGTGCGCGCGTGAATTGCAATATTAATAAATGGCTTTCTCTTCATTAATAAATGGCTGTTAATATCGTGTGACACGGGTATTTATGCAATAATACTTGTTAATAGACATTTCCAACTTAATCCGATATTGATATGGGAGTTTGAAATGGTAGTTCGGATAATTTTTTTGAGGGAAATTGTCAAGGACTACATGTAAGCTAATATGTGAAGACATTGTATACAAGTTTACATGTTTATGTATATACACGGGATCAATCGGTAAGTCGCTTATTGATGCGCCGTGTTGTCTTCAGAAATAAGATTATGGCATTTGTGTGTGTCGGCGAGATCATAACAAATGTGTTCAGCGGCCCTTGGATGTGGTGGGGGTGGACGCAATATATCGGGTTTGAGAACTTATACAGATGCACACCTCCGCATGCATCACTAGACATTTCCTACTTGCTGGCAAAATGACGAAAGCGAGTAGCTTTATTCGCCATTGCTTATTCGTGTTTGTTAGGAAAATGATTTATCGACAACGCATAAACGCCGGTCCTTGGAATATGTCTTGCACTAAGGTAGAACTGTTCTAGGTCCCAATATTGTTTAAAACTTTATATTATACTCAATATCAAGGTAGAGTATGTACAAGAAGCAAAGATTCGTGTAAGCATATTTACATGAATATTTTTATCATCATTATCTTATTTTTATCATCATTATCTTACGCGCTAATTTGTTACATGTATGTATTTAAAACAGCGGTCACACAGTAGCGTATAAGTGAAACGCGCGCCGGGCGTGTTGAAAAAATAGCAAAATTCCACATACGCCAGACGCACGTCGGAAACACGTTCAAAACTTGCTACAAGCGCGTTGGGTACGCTTGGTGTACATCCGGCGCGCGTCGCTCGCTGCGCGTTTCGCGCGCGTTTGTGCTAAAAAATTTTTACATGCTTAAAAATTTTCTAAAAGCTCGGCGTGTCTCGGGCGTAAGTAAGTAAGTAAGTAAGTAAGTAAGTAACTTCTTTATTTTACGAGGGTGACCCATTTGGATATATCCAATCTTCCATGGGGCCCTCAAATACATATAAATCAACAACAATATGAACATATTATGTATAGAAACATATAGAACAATAAATGGGTATGACAAATTTGGAGGTGAAGGCATACATTGTACTTGTAAGCTTGTTCAGATGATGTTCTAGCAAAATAAGGAAACGTATTCAAATATAATTGTCTTACATACTCGTTATCCAGTTTGATACATTTTTACTAAAAGAAGAAATATGCGTGAGTCTTATACGTCCCGAATAAGTTCCACGTGCGCTGCAGGCGTGTTGAATACGCTCTGAACGCGTTTGGCGCGCGTTTGAAGCACGCCAGTGTACGTTCCATGCGCGTTCCGATTTTATTAGATGCACTTCAGTAGCGTGCCCATAGCGTGTGTGAAACGCGCGTTGAACGTTTGATGCGCGCCTGTAGCGTGTGCTTAGCGTATCTGGGACGTATCACAACCGTACTTCAAAACCTTGAGATTTTTATACGTCCGGCTCTCGCCCACGTCACGCGCTAATGTGTGACTGCTAATTAAAGCGAGTTAAAGGAACAAATTAATTTTTATACGTCTATAGTCTTCAGCGTGTTGAGATTTTTCATACGCCCGGTGCGCGTTTGGGTTATACGCTACTGTGTGTGACTACTGTTTAACGCACGACGAATACCATAAAGTGATTTTTATGCGATATATTTTGCTTCGCTTACGCATGCGTGTTACGTTGTACTGTCTTGTCACGGCCCAACAGAAGAAGACCAGGCGCAAAAGACTGACCAGAGTTCAGATGGCTTTACCATAAATTATGTGGTAGATATAAACGACCAACATTACTTTAACATTTTTTCCATGTACGTGTAATTAAGGCCAATGCTATTTCTTGGCCTTGGACAAATGATTTTTTTTTAAATATTTCAGTTAAAACAACATTTTCTCAGAAACCGCTTGATCAATTAAAGGCAACTTTTATGTGTAGTTTTCTTAAAAACACAAACAAACCAAAATTCGTGTAAAAACTACGATGGATCGGAGTCCGTTGCAATCTGGATTCATGTTGCCTAGACCATTTATACAAACATTGGTTCCCCTTTCTTAGGGATACTCCACATCAATATTGACTTTGTTCGACCGAGTGGTTTCAGAGGAGAACATGTTTGAGCACCATCAATCGTGAACGACACACGATGGAGCTAACACTTTCAGTATCACGACTCAGGTGCATTGTTGCCGCCAGGTAGTGCTTCAGAACTTTGTCTCGAAAGATCTCGCGAGAGTGGCTCAGCTGAGCGGCTATAAATCGGACCCCGTCCATCCGGGCAAAAAAGAAATAGATAGTCTACTTTTGTCTCAATAGCTATAAGATTTAGTTGTTCAGATCTACTTGGGTCGTTAAAGAAATAGCTCAGCTCTGCAGAGCAGTAATTTTTTGAGTAACCATTCACTGTTTTGAGGTCAGTTGTAAGAAAAGTCGAGCTCGAGCGATGTGCATGCTTACAACTGACAGACAAACAGTGAATAATTACTCAAGTCATCCCCTGAGCTAATCTATTACAATTCCAATACATAATAAACGGAATAAAAGTTGCTGAAACCGCTTTCCGCTATTGCACCGCGGAAATCTTGCAAAAAGAATATACAATTGATAACTTACACACATCATTACATGTCCGTTTGTTATGCATTACAACGATATAACGCAGTCTCAGAATGTCTGACGTCAAAAAATATAGGATGACGTAGAAAGGGTACAAAATAACATTATGTTAATTTGCTTGAGTAAATTGTTCGATAATCATTTTAGCCATTGACTAAATGAATGTAGGAAAACAAGTCACTTGAAAAAAAGTCATGGAAAAACTTTTTCAGTGACTTTTTTTTCGTGACTTTATTTCCCTGACTTTTTCCTGAGACTTTTTTTCCGGCGAGTTGTGTTGGAATATATTGTTTGACTTATTTCAAGATGAAATAAAAATAAATCGACTCCAATTTTTGCTGTTTTCGGTAAATCCCTGGTAGGGCCATTGTTGTTACTTCGTAGAGCTGACGAAGCTGACTGTTCTGCGAACTGGATAACCAAGAATGATTGAGCGAATAGAAGTTGTTTCTAAAATTCTAAAAGTTTGGATGCAACTTTACTCATTTGTGTTAACTCCATCAGTGTCAGAATATCATTGTATACGCATATATGACCGCACTGAGAAAGAAATGTTTACATTTGTGTCTCCGGATAGCTCATTCGATCAGAAGCGTCGTAAACTTCTGATATTACCTACATAGGGACATCGAATCCCTTTGTCGACGCCAGTAAAATGTCGATAATTTATAAACCTATCAAATTGTTCAATCCTGCATCGGCATATTTCAACCTTCCAGGCACGATGGTTTGACAGGGCATTTTCCGACCAAACATCGAGAGATGCTGTTTCCCCCCCCCCCCCCCCATCCCCCACGACCAGCATCACCACTAGGCAGTCGTGTCTAAGAAGCAGCATCGGTTATCATACGTCTGTTTCTTGCAAGCCGCATAGATTTGCGTGATTCGTGACAGGAAACAATTAAAAACACACCATGGCCTTTGCATGCATGTGATCGATGCACAAGATTAAAATAAGATCTGTGTACGATTTTTTAAATTGAAAAAAAAAAAAAAAAAAAAAAAAAAAAAAAAAAAAAAAAAAAAAAAAAAAAACCTTCAGATACCTTCAGACAAACTTATAAAACATGGTACGAAAGGTATCAAACGCCTTTGATCGTGTAAGGTTGTAGAAGTATATGGTTTTCTCCGACTAAGTTGGAAAGCCTTGAGATACCCCCCAGAAATCGATTAAAGTTTCTCGTCTTCCGTATATCGTATCTCAGACTAAGTTGGAAATGTCTAATAGTACAGGTCTGAGACTGCCCAGGAAAAGTGTTTAATCAATCCATCGATCCATATAAGCATTTTTGACTTGAAATCAACACGAAGGTTTTATTATAAATTTGTAAGTATGCCCACTGCTTCTAATGGCACACCAAGTTTGAAATAAAACATCTAGTGTTTTGAATCACTAACAAATTGTATACATATAGTGGTAAGCACACATACTCTGCCAATTTAAAGCTTGGTTCGGTATGCAGCAGAGCTTTTTAAAGGTGGCGTCATACCTAGCCGATTTTGACACACGATGGCCACACGAATATGAAATTTTCAATTTCGCGCGATTTTCTTCACGAATTTGGTAAAAAGCCAATATTGGGCCGACGCATACACGAAGCCTGCCGATTGCAACACGATGGACACATGATGGACACACGAATAGCTCACGATTATACCCGAAGGACTCGCGAAGATAGAGGAACTGGCAGTTTTGCATACGATGTTGTTGCGAATGATACACGAAGGCCTCACGATGGCTTCACGATGGCCTGACGACATCGTGTTAATTGTTAAATGTATTCCCGATTGTGTCCCGAAGGCATCACGTGAATCAGGAATTTATTATCGGTCAAGATTCATTTTCTTATAAATGTTTAATATATACTCAACAAAAAAAGTTAAGGAAACTGTGTTCAAGTGCTGATTGCAGTAAATCTGGTAGAGAGTAAGAAATTCAAATTTTAGTATGTTATAGAGTGTCATTTTATCTTTCCAATGAGGCCTCATTCGAATTTGTAGCATCAGCAGTGGCTGGGAAAAACAATGTCAAAGTTGACAAGTCGTCAATCCAGTTTTCACAAAATTGCAATATTGTTTGGTTTGAGTAAAAAGTGTGAATGTAGACTCATGCCTTAAAAGCATAGACTTTGAAGACAAGTTTTCTCATGACAACAGATCAGTGCGCAAGACAAGATGTTGAGGCATGTCATACTGCTTTTCCTGCATCAGCATCATTTCCTAGATGGCAATATCAGGCTGCAAAGCACCACAGTCAACCGACAATTCTTTAATCTGACCAGCAATATGCCGAATTTGGTGCTGAGAAATTAGCTTTTTTCCCTCCTGAAGCACCACAGCAAGGGCCTGGAGAGGTTTTGGTGCCAGTATTCCATACCAGGCCATATTATGCTGTCCCAGAATGTGTAACAATTGCTCAGCGGGAGGCATGTCTGGTGTGTGGGTTGCCTAGTCCTTGACCTCGACGTTGTACCAACGCAGATAATCTTGGGCGAGACTGGGGCGATTACATCTGACATTGTCCTCCTAGTACCAACAATGGTACTGGTGCTGAAAATGCTTTAAAACAGGTTTGGTCATCTCAGCGTGTGCACTGCACAGCTGTTCATGAAATAGAGACATGGTTATTGTGTGAAAAAGCTCCAGTGACAATTGATGCACAAATTGAACAATATTGCAATTTTGTGAAACATGGAGGGGCAACCAGTCAACTTTGACATTGAATTTTAAAGCTTCTGTAAGTGCCATCATCTCAAATAAGCCCTCATTTGAAAGATAAAAGGACACTTTATGATGATATGGAGTTTATATTTCATGAAATATAACAGTTCTTGTGTTACAGGCCCTCAAACTCATTTTCCTTAACTTTTTTTGTTGAGTATATATTTGGCCCCATTTAGATAATATTAGTCTTTGTATCGACAACCCTGTTGAAAGTTGCAAAATTTCAGTAATTCTCTTTGGCTCCATGTTGCCATACCTAAAGCGTCACTGACGAGACTTTAACAGTCGAAACCGCGGCATGGCCCATCCCCTTTCTCATTAATGTGCTAGCTGCTCTTAAAGGATCTCAAGTTTTAATCTTTATTTATGGGTTGGAGCCAAGGCTTGGAGTCTTGGAGTGGTCTTAGGCTGCCGTATTGGAGTGGAGTCTTGAAGTGGAACCCTGGAGGGAATGTTGCGAGTGGCACAGGAACTACTTTTTTTTAAATACAAAGAAACTTTCCGATATGGGTGTTAATTTCAATCATAGCCATTTCAATCATAGCCATACCATGATCAAACAGATTATCTAAGATAAGGATCTACCAAAATGTAGATTAATGATGTGCTAAGACATTAACAGTCATCTCCAAAATAACGTTTTATCTGTTTTGTTTTGATATAGTTTTCTGCTCAACTCCGCAGTTCCACTGCAGTCCATGTCTCCATAAAATACACGGTACCTACATATACTGTAGGCTGGTGGTTGAACGAGCCCCAGTCTCATTTGCGTGCAAACATGGTTTCTTTTGAGAAAGCATTTTTGTATGCTTTCGTTGTTGACGTCCATATAGTAATAAGTTAATTAATATCAGTAACTTTACAACACTGTTCAAGCTTCATGGTGACAGTTTTCTAGTACTTTAAATCCATCTTTCACATGAAACTCAGGGGCGGATCCAGGATTTCTAGAGAGGGGGTTCAAATGTAGGAGATGGGGTTCGTTTTCCTAAATTTCCACAAAATCTCCTGAAATTCCCCATGAAAATGAAATAATTTGGGTCCAGAGGGGGGTTCGAGCGAACCCCTTGAACCCCCTCTAAATCCGCCACTGAAACTGGCACAAAACTGTTCTTGTTTAAACGCTCGTTTGTCGAACTCTGCAATGAGTTTGTCTGTTAGAAGAAAAACGGGCGCTGCTTTAAAGACAGAGTAATGAACAAGCCAAATACATGTACCTGTAAGAGATGATGTTGCTCCTGCAGGAGTTTTTTTTGTCATGCACCAGCTTGATGTATAGCAGCAGTGCTATCGGGATGTTTATCATGATTTATTTGTTTGTTCTTGATGATTCATTGACTAGTTAGTTTGTTCTTGATGATTCATTCCACGAGGACCGAAGAACTAACTATTAAATGTTATGAACCACTGCAGAAGCTGAGTGTGAGGTTAGGCGCATGTAAAACCGGGTTAAGCCCGCCAGTAACTTTGTGTTACTGATCGTTCCAAGGCGATACTTCTGTGGTGGTTCTTTTTGTTTTATGTCTTGGTGTTTAAAATTGTTTTGTGCTGTTGGCGCCTTATGTGTGTCTTCATCGTTTTAGTTAAGTTAAGGTAACTGAATGGCCACCTATTGGGAAAATAGCTGCTCATTCGGCTTACGATATGTTTCATGGTATAAGTAGTTTAAGTACCTAATTGTTAGTTTGGTTTTTTCCCACCTCGGTTTTTGGAGTAGGAATCTTTTTTTTTTCTGATTGCGCCAGTTTTCCTGGTCTTTGCCTACTTGTACCTTCTTTTTCCTGTTTTTTTTTCATCGAAATACGCCATGATTTAAAAGTATTCCACTTGAGGCTTCTGAGAAAATGTTGTGTGGGTGCTAATTGTTTTTGTTTTGTACGTCCACGTTATCCGGGGAAGTATTATAACAGTTTTGGTTAATATCGTGTTTCCATCTTAGTGCCATCGTGTTCTAGATTTTTCAAATACGATGCTTATACGATGGCGTTGCGAAGGCCACCCGATGTCGTGTTGCCTTCGTAACACTATCGGGCAGCATCGTGTGTCCCTCGTAGTGCCATCGTGTAGCAAAACCTAGCCGATGGTGCCGATGACCACACGACACAAGTACGATGTAGTCCCGATGTGAGAAGATGGCCTCACGATGGCTTTACGATGGCCAAGATGTACTCGCGAACTCAACACGAAATTGAACCATCGTGTGTCCTTCCTGTATTTTTTTGGCATGTCAAAGATTTTGATGCCACTCGCGATGGTACTGCCGAAGGCTTAAAAAATCTCCCGATGGACATACGATGGGTAACGATGCACTCACGAATAGCCCGATGTCTTCACGATCCCCGCCGAATTTGAAAATTTTCATAATCGTGTGTCCATCGCGTGTTAACATCGGCTAGGTATGACGCCTACATAATGCAGGCGTCATACCTAGCCGATTTTAACACGCGATGGACACATGATTATGAAAAGTTTCAATTTCGGCGGGGATCGTGAAGACATCGGGCCATTCGTAAGTGCATCGTTACCCATCGTATGTCCATCGGGAGACTTTTTAAGCCATATCGGCATCACCATCGCGAGCCCCACCAAAATCTTTGACATGCCAAAAAATACAGGAAGGACACACGATGGTTCAGTTTCGTGTTGAATTCGCGAGTGCATCGTGGCCTTCGCAAAGCCATCGTGAGGCCATCTTATCGCATCGGGACTACATCGTACTTCTGTCGTGTGGTCATCGGCACCATCGGATAAGTTTTGCTACACGAAGGCAATACGATGGAGACGCGATGCTGCCCGATTGTGTTACGAAGGCAACACGACATCGTATAGCCCTCGCAACGCCATCGTATAAGCATCGTATCTAACAAAAATTAGAACACGATGGCATCCCGATGGAAACACGATATTAACCAAAACTGCATTTTCTGCATTTCCAATATATCCCAAGGTAACGTTGACATACAAAAATCAGCATCCACACACACGCGGCCTTTTTCTCAGAAAATCTTGAGTTCAGTACTGTTGATTCTATTCTGACAAAAATCATGGTGCATTTCGAAGACAAGACAAACAGGAAGAAAAAGACTGCAGCACTGCTTCTTTACACGCAACTGGAACATGATAACATCATCTTGCAGGAGCAACACAATCTCTTACAGGTATTTGGTTTGTTTATTATTATGTTGTCTTTCAAGCAGCACTCAGTTTTCTTTCTAGTAGAGCAGTACCCACTGCAGTTTTCGACAAACGAGTCTTTTATCTACATCTACTATAAACTCAAGAACAGTTTTGTGTCAGTTTCATGCGAAAGATAGATTGAAAAACAACCAAACTGTCACCGAGAAATTTGAACAGTGTTGTAAAGTAACTGACAATACAGTCATGGTAGTATTTTTTACCGTGGACGTCAATAACGAAATCATACAAATGAAATACAATGTACCTTCTCAAAAGAGACCATGTTTGCACGCGAATGAAAGGGTCTCGTTCAATCTCCCGCCTACAATATACATGTAGACACCGTGTATTTTATGGATTGGAGTTTTTGAGTGGAGTCATGGACTGGAGTATTGGAGTGGAACCTTGGGTGGAGCTGACAGGCGCAATCTTCTTCCCACGCCCTCTTCCTGGTTTCGGTGACATTTCCAATTTTATTACAAAGCTCATGTTTTCTCAACATTACTTTTTAGTCTCATTAATTGATTTTTACATAACATCGGGAAGTGTCGTTATGCCTTCGGGACACTTTCGGGAATACATTTTACACCTCACGATGGCATCACGATGGCTTCACGACATCGTCAAGCCTTCGCATACCATTCGCATCAACATCGTATGCAAAACTACCACTTCGTGAATCGTTCGTGACTGCATCGGGTATAATCGTGTGTCCGTCGTGTGTCCGTCGTGTGTCCATCGGTAGGCTTCGTACATGCTTCGGCTCAACATTGGCTTTTTTACCAGATTCGTGACGAAAATCGCGCGAAATTGAAAAAATCATATTCGTGTGACCATCGTGTGTCAAAATCGGCTAGGTATGACGCCACCTTAAAGGAAGTCGGTCTCACGCGGTTCTATGGTTCTCCCACCACGTACATAAACATTCTTGCACTGAAGATAGGACATTACGAAATCAAGTCCATGCAAAAAGCAGTATTTTCTGTTGTGAAAAGTTGAAGAAAAGTTTTTTACACAATTTTAGCTCAAAACCTTGATTGTGGTTACACGTAAGAACCACCGCCTCACGAGGAGGCCACGCCGAAGCGATTCGAACAAGTACACACAATCTATGTTTTGATAAAAATAAAAAAAATATGAAAACTTGTACACCCTTGTATACTAGAGCTATATACAAGTGGTGTTCAATGGTGTATACTTTTCATGGACCTATTTTCTGTTCAATTTGGTACATACGCACATAAGTTCTATGAGGTGTCCTTTTTTTAAATTTAAGTAAACATGATATTTTTTTTTAAATGAACGAAAGTAATACATGTACTATTGGTTACAAGACTTACGCTCCATGACATCCATTGTTACCATGTAAGATGCCACCAAGTGGCGCTCCCCATTGGTAACACTTCCATAGATGGTCCCAGCAATATCCTCCACAGGGTGTGATTGTTACCATGGTAACAGTTAGTACCAACAACATACGATCGTAAGCGTTCATTTCGTTGTATAAGAAGACTGATCTATGACGGGAAACCAACAAGTATCACGGTTGTTCGTCAATTCCACATACTATTTAGAACAAATGCCAGTGTCTTATCGTTGACAAATCGACCGATTCCGAAGATTGTTGACCAAATAGAAATGGGGTTAGCCAGTTTGTGTAGAACGAACACAGCAATGTATAGAAACAAAGCCGTATACAGTGTGAGAGCTCTTCCCACGCACCCATCCCCTCAAAAATGTTTTATGTGCGTATAAAAAACTTGATTTGGATAAAATTAAGCAATCGGTTGCGGAGCGTTTAGTAAATATTTGTTCATTTAGTACCTTACAAATTTTGTGCGTTAAATACTGCTGATTTTGATTATTATCGCGCCAGTTCCTGATTATTGCTTTTGTTAACTCTTCATTTGGGTTGGAGTTTTCAGTTTTCTTAACATTATTATATAAAGATAAAAAAGCTTACTCAGTTGCACAAAAATCCTCTCACTAGATACACCTTCGTGTATACTGGTACCATATCGTATTATCATTTGGTGACTAAACATGAAAATAATATCGAATGACATATACTATTGGCTTAAAGTTAAGCATATTTTAAAATTTGGGAATGTAATATCTAGAGCCTCTCAACAAAACGATTCATTTTAAATAGTCAGAAAGAAGAAACGCACTGCTACTTACACTGTCTGTAGAAAAACAAAGAATTCCAAATTGATAACACGCGCCAAATGCGTAATGTGTCTGAAATGACAACTTTTGAAGACAAATCGGAAGTTCATCTTCATACTGATCATTTTGAACTTTATTTCTTATTCACAGTCAGAAATGCACTATGAACAAAATCTTTGCCATAGTTCAAGCAAAACAAATCACAGATATTGAAAAATGATACGTTTTGATCCCCATTTTTATCTCGTTATCGCACCTGCTTATAGCAGGGTGCGATATAGGAGTTCAAATTTCCGTCCGTCCGTACGTTCGTTCGTTCGTTCGTCCGTTCGTTCGTTCGTCCGTCAACATTTACGTCGAAGTTTAGTTTTCTCGACATCAGAGATAGCTGCGAGTCTGAAACCTTGTATAGTAATTGTCCCTGATATACCCTTCAAGCACGCACCTTAACCCGGTGCCCTTGACCTATATTTTACGGTCCACTGACTTTGAAAATTTTTACGTCGAAGTTTTGTCAACATTTACGTCGAAGTTTGGTTTTCTCGACATCAGAGATAGCTGCGAGTCTGAAACCTTGCATAGTAATTGTCCTTGACATACCCTTCAAGCACGCACCTTAACCCAGTGCCTTTGACCTATATTTCACGGTCCACTGACTTTGAAAATTTTTACGTTGAAGTTTGGTTTTCTCGACATCAGAGATAGCTGCGAGTCTGAAACCTTGCATAGTAATTGTCCTTGACATTCCCTTCAAGCACGCACCTTAACCCGGTGCCCTTGACCTATATTTCATGGTCCACTGACTTTGAAAATTTTTACGTCGAAGTTTGGTTTTCTCGAGATAGCTGCAAGTCTGAAACCTTGCATAGTAATTGTCATTGACATGCCCTTCAAGCACGCACCTTGACCAGGTGCCCTTGAACTATATTTCACGGTCTATTGACTTTGCCCGATGCAGGTGCGATATCGACCTCCACGGAGTTCTTGTTTTACTTAGTGTTTTCCAGGTATACGGCGTTGCCATGTGTTATGTGAGTTTTCAGTGGTTGATTCTGCAAACTGAATATGATTAACTAAATGCCAACGGTATATGAAATAACAGTTGTTTTGGTATACGTAGCTTATGAACCATTGATTCGTTTGCTTTGCATTGCTGAAAACATACACTACGCGCGTATGTATACACTGATTACGCCTAACATACGTACGTAATACGCGCGTATTACCACTAAACTATACGAGTTCATGTCGACAATCAATCAATCAATCAATCAATCAATCAACCAATCAATGAAAAATCAGTATCAATTACGCAATACCACAGGTACTCTATTAACCAATATAGCCATACCGCGGTGTCGGCTTCTTAAGCCTCATCAGTGACCCTAGAAGTTCTAGCTAAAGGAGACAGCGAAATTTTTTGAAATTTAGTCAATTTTAACAGAGCAGTATTTGTATTTTCTGGTACCTGGAAACATCACAATGCCAGCAACAATTAATGCGTTTCACCCAGAAAGGAAAAAAAAAACTGTTTATGTTTTTCTTAAATGACTGCAAAGTCCGCTGAACCACACAACGTCGGACCCGATTTGCTCTGATCCGTTCAATCGTTTAATTTATCTATCAGATAAGATGTCTTTTTGTATAAGTTGATGCGCATTGAAATAATTGTGACGTTCTCTGAGATTTTCGGTCTTGTGGAGGTACGTCGCTGACGTCACAAAACGTGAACTAAATTTGACGTCGCAAAACTGCATGCGACGTTTATTGGATTTTGCGCACTCCGTCATTAGTTTCTAAACGCCGCTTTATAAGACAGATTGAATATTTTTAGCAAGACCTTGGCAATTTCCGATTGTATCATACAATTTAGACAACATTCACTGTGAAGGAAAACATAACAGGATACTATTACTCTGTGTTACATACTATTTTCCAAGGGCAATTGATTTCTTTACCAATTAAGAACCAAAAGATGCAAACTGTGGGTGGTGCATGTTTTCTCTATTTTTCTTAATTATCGTTAGCGCTATTAACTAAAGCATTTGGACATAGATTATTAACATAATAAACATAAATAAAAAAAACTAAATTTCCAACTTTGACTCCACAAGACCCAAAATGTCAGATACTGTCACAATTATAGTCATTTCAACATTTATTTCAAAAATATATTTTTTAAGGGCTGAACAGACATAATGGCTAGCATTGCAGTAACGAATTATGAGATTATTTCCCCTCGTTCCTATTGTGGACAGTGCATGTAGAATATTATAGGGTTAATGCACTGACATCGATCTAAGGACGCGAGCTTTCGAAATCCCAACGAGGGAAATCATTCGCCGACATCAGCGCAATAACCCTTTTATTATATAGCTATAAAATGTAATACTGACATCGTTTTTGAGCAAGTAAACGCTTCAATAATGTCTTTCCCCTAGCATGCTAGTATAGTATCTAAAAGGATATCATTTGAGCCTGTGCATGACAAAACCAACAATTTGGGTTTCCGACCAGGTCCAACACAAACCAGCCTGTACAGTCACAGAAGAAACCTAGAATCTTGAAAATTTGGGAATAAGTAGAGGAGGAAATGTACTATCCGTGTAGCGAAAACAAAGACGCTGATCAGCTTCGCGGTTACCGCGAAGCTGATCTGCGTCTTTGTTTTCGCCCATGCAAATTGTTGGTTTTCTCACGCACAGGCTCATTTGAGACTCACCACAACATTGTTTTGAATATTGACAACGCTCATCTTAAAGGCATGGTCGATGAAATTTATCTACCTGGGCCCAGTTGTTCAAAATTAACGACATCGTTAGTTAACAATTCGTTAAAATTTCAAATGGCAATAAATACCTGTTATTTTTTGTTGAGAAAATGTGAGAATCCATTTCTCATTGTATCAGGAAAAATTAATTTGCAGTGTATTTGCTCATGTAGTCAGCATTTACTTAACAAGTTGATGTCTTAACGATGACGTTAAGCTAACGAAGTTTTGAATAACTGGCCCCTGAACGACAGTTGAATAAAACCAACACCACAGATACCGAAGCCAATTTTTTACACATTTCAAATGGATTTGTTTCATCTAAAATTTATGATAAGCGCAATGACTTTGATATAGAAAATTTTCCGCTTTTGGATGGTGACGTTCCTCGCCGTGCTTCTTATGGTGTATACATTTCGCAACTTATTAGATATGCTAGTCTTCAAGCTTGTGCGCAAAACAAATATTTAACAGCCAAACATCTCTAGCAGGGCTATCGGTATCATAAACTTTAAAACACTTTTCGTAAATTTTATCGCAAACACTATTTTTTTTTTCAATTTCAAATGAAAGGATTTCCAAATTAAATGTTGAAGATAAAATGGTACAAGCAGGCAAAAATCAGGAAAAGGCGCAATCAGAAAAAAAGATTCCCACTCGAAAAACCGAGGTGGGGAAAAAAACTAAATTAACAATCAGGTACCTAAACTTAACTAAAAAAATGAAAACATACAAAAGGCGCCAACAGCATACAAAATTTTAAACACCAAGGCACAAAGCAAAAAGAACCACGGTGACCACTGAAGTATCGCATTGGAACGATCGGTAGCACAAAATTACTGGCGGGCTTAAACCGTTTTAAGCCCTAGCTTCTGCAGTAGTTCATAACATTTAGTTGGACGCTTTAATATGAGACATTTTTTATGGTGAATTGGTTACAAATTTAGGAAACTTACAGGAAGGAATGATTTTTCTTTTCAGTTTATAAAAACATTATTCTTTACAAACGTATAGACGATAGCCTAGCTTTTAACCCAACCATGCCTGCCATTACGAACACTTGCCCATGTAATATACAGATTTTTCCTAAGTGGTAAAAAATTGAAAACTTTCATTGGAAATTTATTTATATTTTTCTTATTTTTGCTCCAAAATATAGATTGTGGGTACACGTTGGTTCTAACGAGAATCAACAATCTAATCTATGTTTTGGAGCAAAAATATGAAAACTAAGTATACCCCAGCATACCCCAGTATTACTATATAAAAGTGGGTTTTAAGGGGGTATACACTACACGGACATGTTTTCACTGAGTACCCACAATGTATTTTAGAAATTTAGGTATACCCCTGCAAACCCCAGTTTTTTTCTTTACAGAAGTGGGGTATAAGGGGGTATATATTATACGGACATGTTTTCTGGATGGTATAATTTGTTGCTATTTTGTATAATTTTAAAAATAGACAAATGTGGCTATTTGGAAGAATACACAAATATCGACAGTTTTCTTTTACAGATTTTACAAGATTTAGAACAGAGCACGATTCATGTGGATACAAAACAATAACGTTGATAATAACGTTGCGTAATTATAATAATAATAATAATAATAATAATAATAATAATAATGATGATGATGATAATGATGATAATCTGACATCCTATGAATACGAATAATATGAGTCGCGGCAGGAGAAAACCGGAATCTACCATAGGCGAAAACAAAGGCGCAGATCAGCTTTGCACAGCTGATCAGCGCCTACGGATAGTACTATTCCTCTTCTTCCTAAATTTGAAAATTCAAGCTTCTAGTCATCTCCTGTAGCTGCTCAGGGCGGTTTGTGTCGAACCTGGTCCCCCGAGGACAGGTTTTCTCGCATCGTGGCTTATATGTATTCAAAGCAAGCGTAAAAGTCAAAACAATACATAAATATAAGCGTTTGATATTTTTCTTTTTGTTTAATTTGCTTGTTTGAGTTGTAGATTTATGTCCCAGTCAACAGCTATGGTCATTTATCTATTAGAAATTGAATGACAATATATACACATACATAAATACTAATGACAATTTTCAAAACATTTCACATATGAGCATATCATATATACATATACATGTACATGTATCAAGGGATTAGATGTAGGCTAGGCCTGTGATTATCCTCTCCCAGACGGTATTGTATACGTGAGTTGATAATTGTATAATTGTATTGAAAATGTCATTGTGGTACGTTGCCTCCCTTTAATTGGACTTCTACCCAACATCGGTAGACATGTGACAGTTCAAATGTGTTATCATATGACATTTCAAATGTCCTTTGTTTACAACAATTCAAGTAAAGCAGTAAGGCTTGCATGTATTAAAGGTTTGAATAAACCACGTTTTCCGAACAGTTTCAGACCTTCTAAGCGGTTAACCAGTAATCAGATGGTCGGTCAGTAAGTTATAAGCAGCACATCTTATTCTCACGGCACCAGCGGGGCCCGTTTTCTTTTTGTATCTTCAATCATAATTAATATAAGAATCAGGAAAATACGTCCCTGAAATGTATACACCCTTAAACCCCACTTTTATATAGCAGAAATGGGGTATGCAGGGGTATACTGATTTTTCTTATTTTTGCTCCAAAATATTGATTGTGGGTACTCGTTAGGACCGCCTCGGCAAATATCAAAAATTTTCTATAGAAAATTGTCCTTTTTTGCAACTTTAAAAATCTCTGTATATTGCATGGGCATGTTTTCGTAATAAGAATATGAGAGTAATGTCATAATAACAGTAGCAATAAATGTGAGAAAAACATTACAAGGCAATCATGTTTATAACATTGCCACATTGAATTAAAGTCAAGATATGCATGGAAGAACAAAAGTCATTCGTGTTAGCAAAAGTTTGTTAATTTAAGCAGAATGAGAGTTCCGTGCGCCCTTTAATAACGGTTCATATTGGTCCTCTCCATCATCAGGAAAACATGCTTGTGACATGTATACCCCCTTAAACCCCACTATTTTATAGTGAAATTGGGGTTTGAAGGGGTATACCTAATTTTCTTACTTTTGATCAAAAACATACATTGTGGGTACTCGCTGAGGCGGTTCTAACTTGAAAGTGTTCCCACAATCTATGTTTTGATCAAAAATAAGAAAAATATCAATCATTTCCTGCTGAAAATTTTCATTTTTTACAAATTTAAGTTCTCTGTATATTGCATGGGCATGTTTGCGTAATGATTGGTCCTCTTTAATAACGGTTCATATTGGTCCTCTTTAATAACGGTTCATATTGGTCCTCTTTAATAACGGTTCATATTGGCGCATCATATTGGTCCTCTTTAATGGCGCATCATATTTGTCAAGATTGTTGGATTCCCACAATGGGAGCACACATTGACGTCCATATCTGAAATATAGAATTTGCGGTATGAAATATGAAAAATAATCAAGAACATAGGGGGCTTAAGAAAAAAATCATTTCCTTTGATTTATGTTTGCTTATACATGTACTTAATTCTGAGTATGTGGTTTGAATTATGAACTTATTTTTTCGTGAATTATATTAAGGGTGCAGAAGCTATCTTTTCATGAACATTCTAACATTTAAAAATGTGCGCATGCGAAGAGTGTTTTCAGTTTCTTTCCTTTTTTCGCAGTTTTTTGTTCGAAAATAATAAATCATTCAAATTTGAACAGAATTAAAATCCATTTTTTTTTGCATTTTGTAACCGGATATCAAATGACTATGGGCCGAAGAGAGCAAGACCATAAATATACTTGTTTCACCCTTGAATGAGAAAAATCTTAGGTGGGTGCAGTAATGTTGCGTCTCTCTCTCTCTCTCTCTCTCTCTCTCTCTCTCTCTCTCTCTCTCTCTCTCTCTCTGTGTTTTGTTTGTTTGTTTTTGTTTTTTATATTTATTTTTTTTATATTATTTGTTTATTTTATTTTTTGTTCAGATCATTTATTAGACTGGCACCAGTCCATAAAACACACTTTCATCAATGAGTCTCAAGCCTTATATTTTAAGCTAGTCTTATCTGACTTTGTTTTGAAACAGGTAGAAAGAAGCAATTTTAGTATTACATGTATATATGAAAATTTATCACAATGTAAATGTTTTTAACGTAAATACGTTTCAGTCTATATGTTTATGTAAATTTCATTTTCTTTTTGTTTTTCATTTTTGCCACAATTCAAATTATTTTAGATAATAAATCTAGAGTTTTCGTCATTTTATTACGACAAGCGTGACGCATTCTTCACAACATCACACTGACTGTATTCTACGTGTACATCAAGAAAACATGTCCGTGTAAACATACCCTTTATACCCCACTTTTTTTATAGCAAAACTGGGGTATAACATTTTTTTTCTTTTCTTTTTGCTCCACAACATAGATGATGGGTACTTGTTAGAACCGTCTCGGCGAGGTGGTTCTTACTTGTAACCACAGCTAATGTTTTTGAGCAAAAATAAAACAAAAATATTTTTTCCAAATGAAATTTTCAATTCTTACTGTTGAAAAATTTTTCTGTATATTACATCGGCAAGTTGTTGTTATGAATTGCATGTTGTTCCACTTATGATCTGCAACTACCTGCTATAATATATGTCGGTCCACATCTTTGACATCCGCCAGCCAGCAAAATGCCGTGGTTTGGATTATAAACCACAGCTGTCGGTGACAACTTGAAAACCAAGTATTCCTGTCTAGTAGTGGATACAAAAAACGGAAGGATATAAGGTGTATGTCGGCCAGTAGGCAATTCAAGAGGATGTCTACCAGGTGGCTGGGTCTCCTGCACTGTAAAATGGTATATAAAATTAATGTATCAGTTCCTCAATGTAGGAGAACAGAAACTTAACCCATATTTGACGAATGGATTCCCCCATCATTATCAGTTGGGTGAGTCCACTTTCATTTTTAGGGGTGTTAGGAGTGATTCTATTTTTTTTATATCATTTCTCAATGAAATTTCTCTGTGCAAACAGAATAGCCCCAGATGGGACGCCGCGTTCTGCGGCGTCACATCTGGGGCTATGCTGTTTGCCTATGTCCCACAAAAAGGACGCCAGGCTTAAATGAGTTAACATACAATTAGCAAACAAAGACAAAAATGTTTAAACATATCTGTTCAATGAAAACAAAGAAACTTTGAGCCAATTACAATTTATTTAGTAACCGATTTCACTGATGTTTTTTTTTCTTGTATTTAAAAAAAATATCTTCCGTCACTTTTGATACACAACATTACTCGGAAAACCTGCTGCTGTTTGAAAAAGAAAGTGTTGTTCATTGACTTAATAAAAATATAATGTCAGGTTTAGGCATACGCTTCATTATCAAACTATTTTCGCCATAATCTTTTGACATCGGAATATTTAGTTAAATACTCCACCGTTTTTTTCATAATAATTATAAAGATTGCATCTTGTAAAGCGTTATGTACCTGGTTTATTCACATTACTTGGGGACTGTGTCGCCTCGGCCATCTGTTAAACTAAAATCTGAAAAAAAAATATTCGATTCACCTACCAATGCGTATATAGATAGCATAGGCTTATACATCAAACAGGCAAACCCTGCCGATAGCACCGGATCTAAAATAGAATTTCGTTAAGGTCCTTTGAGATCAGCGTGGGTATGCTGAGAAATCAGAAAATTATTATCGGTTTAGATTCATTTTCTAAACAGTATATAATATATTTGGCCTTATTAGCATTTTACTAGTCTTTGTAACGACAACCCTGTTGAAAAAATACAGTAATTTTATTCTGCTCCATGTTGCCAAATCTACAGCATCACTAAAGAGGCTGAAGTAGCCGAAACCGCGGTTTGGCCCACCCCTTTCTCATTAATATGCTCACTGCAGTTTTCTTTTTATTATATGAAATGTGATAAGTTATCATAAACGGTACAACCTTTTGTATGTGCCTGAGATACTTTCGCCTTTCGGCTTCAACAGAGGCGTACTAAAGATGATTATAGTAAATACTACCATATTTGGAAGTGCAAGGTCATAGTCATATTACTTCCTGGTGCAGTCTTCCCATTCATTATGATTGTGTATTGAATACACATCTTAACTCATCATAACGGCACAGACTATGCTTTTTCTATATACAAGTGAGGAATATGGGGATTTGTCGTATTTGTCCGACGGGGTCTTAGCTCCACGACATATTTATTGACAGAACAAGAACAAGGACGATTAACAAACGATTGTTTTTTTTTTTTACTTTATCTCGCATTGGCCCAATATCGATACGGCGCGTAATATTAGACCGGTAACCAAAACACAAAGTGAGCATGCGTATATCATTAAGTTGTTTTATATCCGCGCAAATCAAATAACAAAGGTCGGCCTATAACCCAGTGACGATTTCTACTTCGACGCATTCAGTCTAACAGTTAGCAGTGAATGCCCCATGTGTTGTATACATGAAACTGTTTTTGTTCTATCTGCTTAGCTTAGCTATCATTAAGATTGTAGCAGTATTGGGGCAGACTGCCCTGGATTGGAAAATGGCGCTTTGATTGACATCCCATTAAGCATCTATCTAGCAATAGAGACATACGAGCCGCGACGTGAGAAAACCGGTCTTCGGGATTTCCGAACAGGTCCGACACAAACCGACCTGTACAAGCTCATTAAAGAGCTAGAAGCTTGAAATTTCGGATTTAAGTAGAAGAGGAATTGCACTATCCGAGTAGCGAAAACAAAGGCGCTGATCAGCTTCGCAGTTACTGCGAAGCTGATCTCGCCTTTGTTTTCGCATAGGCAATAATCCCGTTTTCTCACGATGCGGCTCAAATTTACATGGCCTGCCCACCGTTTTAAACAATTAAGTGCTCAAACCACGGCTCCTTTAGATAATTTTAGTACCTTTTTGAGTCTAGGTAAACAAGAGTAATTTCATAAACTGAAGATTGACATTAACAAATAAGACAAGCGCATGTAATGTAATTTAATATTTGAAACGTTGATTTATTGCTTACGCCCCCGGTAACTAATGCAGTCATGCCAGGACAGTCAGATCTCCAAGAAATACACTATTTCAATTGACCCCCTTATTGCAATGATATTCCGGCGCTGTTTTGGTGAATAATCCATACAATGGATGTTTGGAAAATTATGTTCTTCTTAATATGTAGCTACATAACGCCCTGAATATATGTTTATTTATTTGAGTTCAGACCCATCGGAAGAAAACACGTCCATGTACATAATGAATGGTGATACGAAATGTACATGGAACACTAAAAAGCTATAACTGATAAACGACATAATGCATGAAGAAAAAAGACGAAGAAATAAAATAGTAATAAAATACATAAGCAAAAGGAATCAAGCTAAGGAATACACATAATAAAACAAATTATAACTCACGGAGAAACAAAACTAAATTATCCGTCAAATATAAAATATAATGCTACGGCGAGGTGAACCGTTCGACAAATGTATTTGATCTGATTTTCACATGCACTTATCCATAGTACTATCTATGTTTTTTTCCCCCATAACTCACTCAACTATTTTGCTAAGAAGTACGTGTCGTCATATTTAACAAAAACAGCTCAATACGGTTAGATGTAAACTCTAACTGGGCCCTTCATTGTCGCGTATTTAGATAAAAGACCGGGAACCAAATACATTTACACCAAAGACCATTGCGCGTGCTCCAGATAAGTGGCTTTTCATCGCACAGAAGTTTAGCCTACCCTAGGAACATGTTACAAGCAAAATCTGCATACCACCTGAAAGAAGAGAAAATGTTCTTTCCACTGATGTATATGTATGTGTTGAGAATTATAGTTTATAGCCTTTTGTTGACACAGTGAGACAGTTTTAATTTGTCTTTTTGCAGTTTATTTGCATCTTCTTTTTAAGTTTTTGAGTTAGAGGTACCTTTTTCTGTGGCAGCCATCAGTTGATAAAGATCTACAATAATATATTAGGGATTTTCGAAATAATGCCTCAACGCAGAAATACAGCACATTTTGTCATGCAGTACATAATTAATTGGTCACTCCTAACAAAATCCTTGATAGATCAAGAACCATTCAGAATCTAGCAAATCTGTGATACATTTATCTTTGACATACTTCAAACCACCCACCCACCAAAAATTGCTTAGATCCTTCCATAAATAAAGGAGTTATACCACTTTGAAACTGAAGTTCTTTTGAAAATCTAATTCTCAGATAGACCTTAAAACTGTTTGATGATACAAAATGCCTATAATCCTCTTGAATAGGTAGATTCTAGAGCATGACATCTACACACATCCAATCAGCACTCTGGGAGACTTTACTATACACCTTTTTACTGGAGCAAATATGGTTCAAAAAGTAGCTTAGAAATAGGAGTAGGCTATCACATAGTATATGGTAGAGGTGCGCCATGCCGGGGATTTTTGTAGACATATATTTTCTGAAAGCCAGTACCCTAAGCTACTAAATACCGCTTGTTAGCACTCTGACTGCTGGGGCTTTATCGTGACAGAGCGTGTTACGTACGTTACCGATGTATGATTTTTAAATTCAAGCTGCTAAGGGGATCACCAAAATTTATGACAAAAAGCAAATATTTGACAATTATTTTATGTTTAGATATGTAGCAGAGATGCTACCAAATCTAACAGGGCCAAATTCAATAATGTTTATATATCATGACTACTGGTACAATAGAAGTAACGTAAATAACCTGTGTAATTTAGCATATCCACCGTGTTACATTTCTAATAGAATATAGCTTAGACGAAATATCAAATTACAATTTATATTATAATTATCTACAATCCTTGTCCTTTAAAATGACATATAGTAGAGCTCTCTGTGACCTTCCATCAATCCACAGATGCTGATTGTCTTCCCCTACCCCCATTTAAATATTTTGCCCATTAATAACAATGTCTCAGCAGAAACAGAACAAAAACACTTCATTTCCTGAACAACATCCCTGTTTTCGAAATAAAACTTCCATAGGTATTAAAAGCACACACAAAATCAACTACATACCATGTTTCATGATAATGGTTACATATTTTACGTAATGTCATGGTAACATACCTAACAATTTTGTATTTTCACTATAAAATCATATACTTCCAGGATTAATTGAAGATTATCATTTTTCTCCCACAGTTATTTCAATTAGGAAATTAGATTTATTGAATATCTATCCTAAGATGTATTAAAGGCACACAAAAATCAACTTCAAAACATCCTTCATGATAACGGTAACATACTTTACATAATGACATGATAACGTACGTAACAATTTTGTATTTTTTCAATAGAATCAAATACTTATAATTTATAGCAGATTATCATTCTTCTTCCATAATCATTTCAATTAGAAATTAAATTTACTAAATATCTGTCCAAAAATAAAAGAAAGGAGAGCCAAAAGGGCAACAATCGCTCACCAGATAACTATTAAGTCCCAAAAGGATTAAATCAGTAACAGGAATGGAATAAAATTTATCTATTGCGGTTCTGTTCTGCTAAAATTCAAATTTAATTAACGCTCATTTGCGTATTCACATTATTGTATAATTCTATTATGATCGTAGAAGACCCATGTCACAGATTTACCATTATAAATCTGAATGACTCGCCTGTTGCGATTGGTCAAATGCATTCACTTCCTTCATAATGTTAATGGTAAATCTATGACGCCAGTCTACTGCGATCGATATAATATCATACGTATCAAATGGACCATAAAGTGAAGGCTCTAAACAACATTATATTAGCAGAGTGAGCAGCTATTTCACTAAAGGTGGCCATACAACTTAACTACTTCCGTTTGACTTCAGAAATCGACACCAAAACCTAAAACAAATATATGTAAGACCACAAAAGAAATACAACCTTGGGACTTTTGTGAAGCAATGTCAAATTGTGTAAACATGTGGATTTCCTTATAAAATGCATCCATTCTTTCACAAAAAACGAAAACTACACCACAGATACAGCCTGCTATATGTTTTCTAAATATTAATCTTAATTGTCAATTTAGTTTTTTTTTTATCCTATCTCGGTTTTAAGAGTGTGGATTTCTTTCTGATTGCGCATTTTTATGATCATTGCCTACTTGTACCTTTTTAGGATCCCAGGGAACACAACTGAATCTACTGACTGACCATCCGATTACTGGTTAACCGCTCTGGTCTGAGCTTGTCCAGGAAAAGTGGTTAAGTCAAGCCATTCATACATACAAGTCTCAATGGTTTAGTTGGGTGGTTATATTTGAAGCAATTTTTGGATGTCATGACGTCCTAATTTTGAGTACAAGTCCCATAAAATGGAGGCAATGTCCCGACATTGCCATAGCCGTTGATTGGGACGTTAAGCGTCAATTCAAACAAACAAACTTTGGAGCAAAAGAAAACTGCCAGATGAACATCAGAGGACTGAGCCAGACGAAGGGTCTGGCCCCAGCCCAGCCTACTATAACACTATTTCTAGACACGCCATAATCAGTCATGGGAATTTTCATTCCTGACTTACATATGAACATGTACTTCTTACTGAAGTTTTAATAAGATATTGAAGGTGCTATAGAATGGCCATGCTTTATGCAAATTCACCATCTTTCTTGTTCTCAATGGCAGCTATGCCGTAGTTCAAAGGAGATACCGTGACCATAGTAGATACGATCTAGAGTGACCGTAGTACGTTCACCCATTAATATTATACATTGTCATGGAAACCTGGAATTCTGTTCTGATCTGGTTCTTCCTTATGCATTTAAACTGCAGAACTGTGTAGGTCTAAATAAAATACATGTAGCTTGCGGTATCGCAGACAGTAAATGCGCAAAATGACAAATTTTCGTGATAAAGAGGGCAGCTATTAAGTGTTTTATGTCCCATAACCACCATGGTTGCTTGCTTCTGATTGTTTTAAAGTGATGGTTTGGATAGGTTTCTTACTTGACGTTAGATGGAATAGATATAATATATTTCATATGTTGCCTTTTTTGTTGTTGGTCGTATACTTGTAGAAGATTCACGGTAAAGAAAGTTTCGAACAATCAAGTTCTCACTCCTGGCACCAGGACTCCATGCTCCCCTCTGTGTATCTTGGTTCAGAATTAAGTAGTGATTGCATTATAGCATTATCATCATTAACAACCTAATTATGTTGGGGTTTTGCAGATTTCACACAACTAACCATCCAAGGCATGTTATGTGTATCCAATCAATAGGAACACAACCTCAAGGATTCGCGCTTAATGTAGTTCTCAATGGAGGAGAACGCTCACTTAGCACTGCCACTTTTTGTCTTGCCACATCGGTTCGGTATGATCATACTCATTTATAGTTTCACTAACAAAGTACATTTTGCCACCACTGTTTCAGCAGTCACATTTAAGAAAACACATGAGATTTTCTTTTCTGTGTAAAACAAAACATTACGGCCTAACATTACAATATCATGTGTAATTTCCTGCAGAAAATACCAATTTAGAATGCAACAGTTTTAACACAATAGAGATAAATATAGACATCTTGCAAACCCCACAAAACCCACCATTTTAATCGATCCCTTGGATTATGGTATGACGTTTGAATTAGCTATAGCACACTGTCAAAAGCCTTGATGACATAACTCTTGACGCCAAAAGACATATCTGCGAGGCTCATTTTTATGTAGTTTTAACAAGTTTAGTGTCTTGTTACACACCAGCTGTAAGGCTATGCCACATAACCATGGCTAAAGTTAATCAACCCACCTCCACATTTTGCTTGCAAAGATATGACGAAGATTGATTGTCCTGTTGTAATATCCAGTGAATTTCATGATTGTTTGATTGATTGAAAGACTGATTAGAATATGATCAACAAACACTGACCACCATTTTAGAGCCAAATTCTGAAATCTAAGATGTGTTTTATTTTTGTTTAGATTCATAAGCGTTTAGAAATCTCAGCCCTTTTTGCATGGGTGGAATGACTTTACGACACTTATCGTTATCTACGTTACCATATGACAAGACACCAGGCGACATGCATTAAGGTGGCGTTGTGATAGTATTAAACTTGTAACCATTAAAACACTGGTAATTTTAAAATGAAAATGTGTCACTGAATTGAGTTTTTCTCCCAATGACCCTTCAAGAAAGTAGGATATGCATTTTCAAATAAGTATATGTCATATTCATATATGTAGGCAAGCAACAACGACACAAGTTTCGTTCAATGGAATACAGTTGCAAATTGAAAACAATGTCCAAACATTGTAGGTTTAATAAATTGGACAGCAGAACAACTTATTTCACCTCAGCCCTCTGTATGAAGGGAATGTTCTAATGGTATCTTGTCGTTATCTACGTGACCAATGACATACCACTCGGCGGTAACAATAAATAATGTGTAATTGGGCTATGATTAGACAATGCCAAGTTTTAACAAGAAATGTATCACTGAATTGTACTATTCCCCGGCTTCCCTTTGGGAATTACTAAGTATGATTTAGTTATACACGTGTCGTAAGTATGATTTAGTTATACACGTAAATATATATATACTGGCAAGTGAAAGTTGTTGACAAGTTCACCTACCTGGGAAGCACTCTCTCCAGAGCAGTGCATATTGATGATGAGATCACTGCCAGAATTGCAAAGGCTAGTGTGGCATTCGGACGACTCCGTGCAAATGTCTGGGAGCGAAATGGAATCAAGCTTGACACCAAGCTGAAAGTCTACAAGGCTGTGGTACTGCCAACCCTCTTGTATGCATGTGAGACCTGGACAGTATACCAACGCCATGCAAAGAGACTTAACCATTTCCACTTAAGCTGTTTGAGAAAGTTGTTAAAAATCAAGTGGCAGGACAAGATTCCAGACACAGAGGTCCTGACGAAAGCAGGGATGCAAAGCATGCATACAGTCTTAAAGCTAGCACAGCTAAGATGGACTGGCCATGTTATAAGAATGCCTGATGCGCGACTTCCAAAGAAAGTTTTCTATGGAGAACTACAGGAGGGAAAGCGCTCTCAAGGTGGCCAGAAGAAACGCTACAAAGACACCCTCATAGCCTCTCTGAAGGATTTCGAAATACCAATGGGGTCCTGGGAACAGACTGCACAGGAGCGATCAAAGTGGCGAGGTCTCATCAACAAAGGAGCAGCTCTTTATGAAAAGAAGAGAATCTGTAAAGCTGAAAGAAAGCGGAGAGAGCGCAAAGCCAAAACAAATGTGCCACCATCAGACTCTATGACATTGACTTGCTCTACTTGCAACCTACAGTTAGAGCCAGAATTGGCCTAGTCAGCCATCAAAGAACTCACCAACACACATCAGTACTATTCAAGAAATAATGATGGTCTTTCTCATTAGTGAGAGACGAACTATCACTGGCAAGTGGGGAAGACACAAGTTTCGATATATGACATGCAGCTGCAAACAAAGTACAAACGTTTGAGTAAACTAATTCGGATAACAGACTTTATTCAAAAATATTCCCACACAGTCAGTTTGTTTATTTGCGTTTGAAATTCGATGTACTTTTTGTTCATATGGAACGCCTACTGCATACTTTGTTACATACGTTACCATACGAATTATGTTCATAGAAAAGCATCTGTTTTAGCATATTTTTCCTATTTGCTAATTTGTGTGTTTGTTTTCACACTAAACTCCATAAAAATATACCAAATGTTGATTTTATGGCGATTCTCATGAAATTGGCGACATGTCACGTATGTAACGCATTCAAAAGGCCGCTACGTCCAAACGCCCCAACGGTAAGAGTGCTAACAAGTGTCATTTTGAAGGTAATTGGATGGGCTTTCAGAAAATTATACCCTACAAAAATCCCCGGCATGGTGCACCAGGGTCTATTGGCTCCTCAACGTCTAGAGTAGGTGGTCTACGGAGTACCACATTTGTTTCTATATACCAAAATGTTCGTCTTGGTCTGTAGTTTTGAAATCCAGCGTTTGCCACCTTGGCAAACCTTGCATAACTCCAGTATTCAAGATGGCGTCCAAGATGGCTGCCATTTCCTAAAACCAACCCCTACTCCAAAAATGCATCATATTTTTCATGTGTTTGCATTGTAATGGTATTTTAATGCCCCATTTCATGTAAGAATGATATATTTGTATATTTCAAGTAAAAACCTGACATTTAGGTAAAAGAGTTGTAAAAATCATGTTTAATTTTTACAAATGCACGTGCCCAAGCTTTTTCACCTCGGAATGTTTGTTTAATGGCTCATTATTTATGATCAGATAGTTATGGCTGTTTTTTTACTTCTTTTCTATCAAATATAATATCTGTAAAGATTTTATAGAAACATAAATTGATTCTACATATATCTATAAGCTTCATGCTTAAAAACAGGTTTTAGACATCCAACTCAACAAAAACAACAAAAAGTACATATTTTCTTGTAACAAAATGCTCTTCAATCTTATTTGTTTTTGATTCTATATACCATAGTGTTTGTCTCAGTCTTAGTTTGTAGCATAAAATCCAGTGTTTGCCACCTCAGCAAAGCACAGGATAGCTCCAGTATTGAATATGGCATCCAAGAAGGCCGTCAAAATATAGAATTTTGAAAAAGGAGACAAATATGTCCCTTGACTTTCATTAAGTAATAAAAAGCTAAAATCAAGTTGTAAAACACTTAGAACATTTTCTTAATGTTATCTTCATGTGTGTTTTTCCTTGTTAAAACAAACTTACTTAGACACCATAACCTTTTTATAACACTATTGTTGGGGTTCAAACCAATCTCTGTGTTAGCTACATTCAATTTGTGTTATAACGAGAGTAAAATATATAGACATTCTATTGACATCCTAACAGAGTCGTCGAGATAACAGATAAAACGGTCGCGGCTATGTTGGTACATGTTTTTTTTAATGTAGACATCTACATGTAGTTTTCATGATTTGTCTGTCTTATTATTGAAGGCAATATGTTTTTTTTACCTTATTCATAGATGCACTTAATGGTGACTTTAACAAAGATAATAAACGCCACCATATTTTCCATGTTTTTTGTTTAACACAAGCCGCTAGAATAATATTTGCGCACACGGACGTTAATAATTGGCAATCATAGATTTGTCGCGTAATTTACGCGTCGCTTTTGACGCCAATATCTCGAAACGTCATGAATTACGTTAAGGACCTTTTATGCGTGACGACGCTCAAATGATATGTGATAAGTATACAAAAGGACTTTGCAAACGCCTCACTATAAATAAACCGCAATGATGATTTTTTTTCTTCTTTTAGAATGCGGGATATTTCGGCAAAAAATATTTCGAACAGAAGAGTACAACCAGTCTGGTTACATTTCGTGCGAAAACCGAAACGTCAACGCCAGTCCTTTTCTCCATACAGTATGATTTCAAACATTACAAAAACTTTAACAAAAACGAACTATGAGGACGAAAAAAAATCATCACGACCAACATGATTTCTGGAAAGAAACACCAAAAGCCAAGCAAATGCTGTTTTGTCTTTCAATTGCACTTAAACTGTGGTAATTACTTCACTTTAACGTTTATAACGAAAACTTTATTTTTGCGTGTAAAATTTAAATGAATCGAGATCAAAAGTTATCAAACTCATGCACGGCCTTGTCTAAAAATTACAACAATTTTAGTTTTAACCTTTCGCGTTGGAATCGTATATCTGTGTGTTTTGACCACCTTACGCTTGACGCCCGCGAAAGTAAGAATAGAGAGACCAGGAATCGATGCAATTAAATTTAAAGTCCCAACATAGACAGTGGGCAGGAAAGAAAATACATAAAACACAACAAAACATTTGCCGACAATACACTCGAAGAGCAGAATGACTAGCTCTTTCCCAACAAGGTAGCCATCCGGCTTAGTTTCAACAGGAACGAGAGGAAACGAGCAAGTAGTCACAAGTAGTCACAATAAACAGTAGTATAAAAGGATAAACCACTTTTCCTAAGACACCGATTATCGCCCCAACTGGGGACAAGCATGATGAAGACAAATCACTCAATCTGGGACACAACTTTAAGTTTTTACCGGACACATTGCCGAAAACCACTTCCCCTAGGGACGTCCTCGAATTCATAAAGAAAAAAAAAATAAATAAACGGCTTTGAACGAAAGTCACCAAATTTTATTTTGCTTTTTACTTGCGCTATCAACGGAGATGGTATGTTTTCACTAGAAGCCTTATGCAGCCGTCCTAATGTTTTCTTTGATAAAACATATCAAGGAAACAGTATCAAGAAAACAATTTAGCAAACAAATGTTTGTGAATAAATATTGTTTATCACGTTAAAATACACACTATTATGTGTATTTTAAACTTCTGGTTAATTTTAACAAGTTTTAAGCAAAATTATAACCGATGTATAGTGAGGTGTTCTCAAAGTCCTTTAGTATATACATGTATGTTGAGATTTTAGCATTAACTGTGCAAAATTTTGTATGTGCCTGAGCAAGCTGTTGCCTTTCGGCTTCAACAGAGGCATACCGAATAATATAGATCATGTTTACAGATGATTGTAGTAAATACTACCATATTTGG
Organism: Rugalucina vietnamica; assembly: GCA_964017185.1. NCBI lineage: Eukaryota > Metazoa > Mollusca > Bivalvia > Lucinida > Lucinidae > Rugalucina > Rugalucina vietnamica. The sequence goes on from OZ024885.1 coordinate 11,856,303, forward strand.
AAGAGCAAGGTCATAGCTATATTACTTCCTGGTGCAGCCGTCCCATTCATTATGATTGTAAATTAAAATATACATCTTAAATATGTTTTGTCGTGTCAAAGGCGGTTTTCGGTTCCGTATTCCGTTATTTAATACGATACGTCTCGCAGAGGAGTATATCATAGTAGATAATAATGTAGTTAAATGCTACATATGTTCGGCTGCCTTGCTAATTACTACTTTCTTAGTACTATTATAATTATACTTTTAGTCTAATTAAAAACATTTTAGCACATAAAGTTTCTCAAATTTAAAAATTTGACATAATTATAATAAAAGCCCTAATCTAAATCTAGTATCATGTTATTCATGCCATATATTGTGGAGGGTAGCAAGTTTTAATAAAGGGACATAGTATTTGCCTTTGTAATAAGCCATGCTATGAGTATGTCCTCTTTCGTGTTTAAACTAGTATATAATTCTAATGTGTTTTGTCTTTTATAGCTTTACCAAGAGCACGAAACCCGGAATTGTCACAATTTTTCTGGTTAATGAGGTGTTCCTAAATCAATTATAAATGCTATATGCTAGAGCCTAACAAATACTTCATCTCCCATACAATGTGGTTCCATCTTTAATATCGCGTTCCTGAAATTAGATCAGATGAAATTGATAATAAATTAAACTAACTGAAGTATTTTATTTAATGTTTTAAATTAATTTAAATACAACGACTGAAGTGTAAAAATAATTTTGAAACAATAGCTGAAGTGACAAGGTGAGCTTACTGTGTTTAATCTGATAATGGATCAATCTGACAATATATTAGAAAACTTTCCCATGCAATATACAAAGTTATTTTCAGCTTTCACCTGTAAAAATTAAAACTTTCATCAGAAAAAAAATCATTTTGTTAAAAATATTGATTGTGGATACACGTTAGAAAGACCTCACCAAGGCGGTTTTAACAAATATGCTTTGAATAAAAAAAAATTAAAAAAATAAGTATACCATTGCAAACCCCATTTTTTTCAATATAGAATGAAGTATAAGGCGATATTCATTACATGGACGTGTTATTTCCGATGAGACTGAACTCAAAGAAATAAACAGATTTATTGACAGAACAAGAACGATTAAAAATCACTTGCTGCACTTTACTTTATCTCTACTTGGCCCAATATCGATACGGCGCATAATATTAGACCGGTAACCAAAACGCAAAGATTAAGTTGTTTTATATCCGCACATGCGAAAACATAGAAAATAAATAACAAAGGTCGACCTATAACCCAGTGACGATTTCTACTTCGACGCATTCAGTCTAACAGTTAGCAGTAAATGTCCCATGTGTTGTATACATGAAACTGTTTTTGTTCTATCTGCTTAGCATAGCTATCATTAAGATTGTAACAGTATTGGGGAAGACTGCCCTGGATCGGAAAATGGCGCTTTGATTGACATCCCATTAAGCATCTATCTAGCAATATAGACAAACATGGCCTGCACACCCTTTTAAACAGTTTAGTGCTCAAACCACGGCTCCTTTAGATAATTTTAGTACCTTTTTGAGTCTAGGTAAACAAGAGTAATTTCATAAACTGACGATTGACATTAACAAATAAGACAAGCGCATCTAACAGAATTTAAAATTTAATATTTGAAACGTTGATTTATTGCCTACGCCCCTGGTAACTAATGGTAGTCATGCCAGGACAGTCAGATCTCCAAGAAATGTACTATTTAAATTGACCCCTTCATTACAATGATATTCCAGCGCTGTTTTGGTTACGATGCACGACATTTCGTCGAAAATGTGTTTTGTCGAAAGTGTTGTAACTTCAAAAATTTTGAGATTTATTCCGTAGAAGACTAGCCTATAGGTCCACATTTTTAGCCACTGGCCACTAGAGTATGGGTAAAGGTCTGGGCATCGGGACATTTTCGACAAATTTAATTTTCGACAAATTGTCGTGGAGGCGTTTTGTTGAAAAATCCGTACAATTGATGTTTGGATACTTATGTTCTTCTTGACATGTACATGTGGCTACAAAACGCCCTGAATCGTGATACATGATGAATGATGATACGAAAAGTACATGGAACACTGAAATGCTATAACAGATAAACGGCATAATGCATGAAGAAAAAAAAGAAAGCAATGAAATAATAATAAAATTAAAGAGACATAAGCAAAATGAATCAAGCTAACGAACACACATAGTAAAACAAATTATAACTCACGGAGAAACAAAACTAAATTATCCGTCAAATATAAAATATAATGCTACGGCGAGGTGAACCGTTCGACAAACTTATGATGTGTTTGATCTGATTTTCACATGCATTTATCCATAGTACTGTCTCTGTTTTTCCCCCATAACTCACTCGTCGTCGTATTTAACAAAACAGCTCAATACGGTTAGATATAAACTCTAACTGGGCCCTTCATTGTCGCGTATTTAAATAAAAGACCGGGAACCAAATACATTACACCAAAGCCCATTGCGCATGCTCCAGATAAGTGGTTTTATTAAGCCTGCTTCGACTGGCGAGTTCATTATCATTTCAAATCCGACACATGCGCAGTGGAGCAGTCTAGTAATGATTTAAACGACATATAGTAGTTTTTTTTTATTTCATAAAATATATGTAAGATATAATATTTGCTATAATTTTCGTGCTTTACATACATATCGAGCAGATTGATTTACATTGTCAATAAAGCTTGATAGGTACAACCGACACTTTAAAAATATCTAATGTGAAGGTGAAGGCTATTACGTGTGTCCATATTTAGCAGATTATCTCACAGACATGCGTACTTTAATCTTTACGCTCAAGACTACACAATGGTATGAATGTTTGCGAGGGTTTAGCATATATAGGATAACAGGTACTAGTAAGTAATGATTTATCTTTTCTTTTAACTTTTTCTCGGCATTATATTAAATTATTGTGTAAATCGGCTACCTGGAGGGAACTTTTGATGTTGGGTAAAATGATTGACTTTCGTAAATTTTTGGTAACCCATTTTTTATAGAAATCTAGACATTCAGAAATTGATAATTTAAGTATTGATCGACATTGTAAGATGGCGTCCATGTTTGATATGAAAACAAAATAAGACAGTGGAAAGGGCCTATTCATTACACGACACTTTAGGATCACATGCGGATATCCTGTAGAAAAAAATAGAGGTATATGACAATAGAGGTCATATTCATTTTGATAAGTTTCTGTTGCTTGGCCAACCGGGATCCAACTTGTGTTTTTCTTTTGCTCCGGATTTAGTAGGTTATTCGGCGCCCAGGGATCTCCATCGTCGGGCAGCTTACTTAATCTGTGAGTCCTGGTTTTTGATTCATCAGGATGTTTATTATGATTTATTTGTTTGTTCTTGATGATTCATTGACTAGATAGAGATTCACCACGAGGACCGAAGAACTAACTAAATGTAATGAACCACTGCGGAAGCTGAGGGCGAGGTTATGGCCATGTAAAACCGGTTAAAGCCCGCTAGTAACTTTGTGTTACTGACCGTTCCAAGGCGATACTTCTGTGGTGGTTATTTTTGTTTTACGTCTTGGTGTTTGATATTTTTTGTGCTGTTGGCGCCTTTCTCATTTATATATTGACTGCTAGTAAGCTCGTAAAGGCTATCAGTTTAGTTTTATTAATTAACAGACAAACAGATAGCCTAACGGTGAATGACTATAGCATGTCCATAGCATACCATACAGTAGAGGTAGAACTTATGATTACGTGTAGTGCACTATCGTGCATTCGTTTTGAGAGACATGTGCCCTTATAAGAGCGACATCTGAACATGTTGTGCACATAGATATGCACTTTGTGTGCACAATACCGCACATCACATTGCATTAATGTTAGAGCGACAAAAGAATATAATTTCCAAATTGATTTGCATCCAGTCGCGATATTTTCTTAAATTTGATTGATAAATATTACAATTTTAAGCACTTATCTGAAGGTGTGATATTAACAAAAGAGTAATTCATGTCAGTATCAGAGGGAATGATTTTCATGTCCCTCTTCTTTTCGATGAAAAGCGGAGGGACATAGTTTTCGGCTTTCCGTAGATCCGTCATTCTGTACCTTCCTCCTTCCGTATCTCGTTCCTTCCATCTCCCTATAGTAGCATGCACCTTGTATGCGCACCTCCTCCTACAGTGTTAGTCTGATTCTTTTGAAACTTTACATATGTTTAGACCAAGTTTTGAAAATGTGCACTGGATTCGGATATAATCTTCAGATTATTTTTTTACATTTTTGCGCAATTTTAACTTTGTCATTTTGCGGGCATTTGAAAGTGAATGGAGATGGGTACGTGCGCCTTGTGTTCGCAACTCCTCCTACAGTTTAAGTCAGACTTTTTGAAACTTTACAAATGTCTTGACCATGCTTTTAAGATGTACATGTTGTTTGGATAATCCCCAGATTAATCGGTGAACGTGCATGAACAGTGGGTACCTTGTTTGCGCAACTCCTCCTACAGTTTTTTTTTCTGATTCCTTTGAAACTTTACTGATGTCGTAATCATGATTTGAAGATGTGCATGTCGTTTTGATGTTATCATCAAATTAAATTTTATTAGTACTTTTTCGCAATTTGATCTTAGTTGTGTTTCGGTGATTAACACTAATACAGTGAAGATATTGTGAATAGACCTTGTGTGTGTCACTCGTACAGTTTTTATGCTGATACCTTTGAAGCTTTGCATACGTTGTGGACAAAGTCCGTAGAAATGCATTTGGATGAACATTATCATGCCCCAACTTCGAAGAAGTTGAGGGGGGTGGGCATATTGGTTTGGGTCTGTCAGTGAGTGCAGTGAGTGCAGTACAGTCCAGTGCATGAGTAACGCTTAGCACTCGGTCAAAAACTGGGTTACAGTTAGTATCGTGAAATTTTGTATGTGGAATGCATTTGAAAATTAAGAGGACCCGTATTTTTTTTTCTTTTAGGTTAATTCAAGGGTCTAGGGCCAATTGTGTGAAAGCCATTTCCATTTTTTATTCATGATAAAGTGAATAGATAGTGGGTATCTTGTGTGCACAGCACCTCCTAAAGTTTAATACATATTCTCTTGAAACTATGTTGTAACCATGCTTTGAAGATATGCATGTAGTTTGGATATAATACTCAGATTATTTTTCACCTTTTTCGCAGTAGTTATTTTGTGCATTTCGACAATGAAAGTGAATGGACAGTGGGTACCTTGTGAGCGCAACTCCTCCTACAGTTTCGTGCTAATTATTTTAATTTTTACATGTTATGGACATAGTATGAAGACATGCATGTGATTTTGATATAGTCCTCATATTATTTTGTGTCATTTTTTTCACATTTATTCGGGCATTTTAGTGAATGGATAGAAGGCATTAGGTTTGCGGAACTCCTCCTGCGGTTTAATACCGATACTTTTGAAACTTAACAGACGTTGTTATCATACTTTATAGATACGCGTGTGGTTGCGATATACTTTTAAAATATGAACTTAGTTGTTATTCGGACATATTCAGAATGAAAATTATGTACCTTGTGTGTGCAACTGCTCCTACACCTTCATGCCAATTCTATTAACACTTTAAAAATGTTTTGGACATGCATTGAAGATAATGTATGTAGTAAACATGTAGTTTCGATGCAATCCTCAGACCATTTATTGTCATTTCCTTACAATTTGAACATACATGTAGTCATGTTTCGGGCATTTTCAGAGAGTCTCAAATGCTTTCCTGGAACCCACACCAGACTCAGTTGCGAGATGATCGAATGATTTAGCGAAGTGTAAAAATACCAGCACTCTCAAACACTCGACCTTAAACCTATTGAGGGCATAGTGTTTAATACACACAATTTCTTCACTGCATGAAAAAACGCGTTTAAGCAAGTTTACTTTTTCGTAAAATTCCATACAACTCGGAGTTTTAGATTTAATTCAAATTTTAGGTGACACAAAACTTGACGTTGTTTAAAGATTTTGTTATGCTTTCTATTCCGCTTTTACCTGCGTATAAGCATGCGTTAAATCAGAAATAATTAGACGTCTAAGATTTAATAAAGATTTAAGAAAAAGAAAATATGAAATTGTTGGGATACTTAAACTTAAAGTATTCTCCTGATATAGAGGAATATAATGCACAATTATATGTCCAACAACTCGTTTGTAAAAAAAAAAATCAAAAAATGTGAAGTTGTTATACCTCTTAAACTCCAAGTAAACGGCTTGAAAATTTCATGTGTGAAGTAAAAAAAAAAATAAATGATATAGAACTTGGAGTTTTAGATCTTCGTAAATTTCATCAAACTTCGACCCTAACTAGAGAAAGCTTATTATCTTAAATTTCAGATATTCTTTCAATTGTTGATATGGCGGAATGTGTTAGTACGTTGTTAGGGTATACTGTTAAATGTGTTGTATCTCACCCTCCAATCACCCACATGTCTTGTTTCTTTCAGTCGGAGATCCGCTGGTATGATTCCTTGCTTAGGCCGGTGCAAAAACAGACTTGGAACCTGTAGACCAGGGGCTGTTTTCTGTACGAGCCTTAGTTTTTGACCTGGCACAACTTACCTCCCAGAAAAGGTTTGACGGTGGATATGAAATAATTGAACCTTCTACAACATTTCTAGGCACGTCGTACGGTCAAATCTTTACACCTACCCAACGTAGTTTTTATAATAGGCAGAAATCAGAGGAAAATGCGCCTGGTGCTCCTGTTTTGATATTTTTCTGAACAAATATCTTTTTAGAATTAAACTTTACACTCAATCAATAGCGTAAGATTATTATCAAATAGAAAACTATATGTTTAAACAGTATATTAGATGGAAAATTGCCTCTAGTATGGGGTAATGTTACCCCCCCCCCCAGTGGTAGTCGTTGGCGGTTGTGCTTTTGTTTAAATTTTCTTTTTTTTTAATTTACAACATTACAGCATTATTCTTTGGGACTTTAGAAATGCAACAAGTTTTGATTTTAAAGATAAACTCGTTTGCACTATGAAAACAAAAACCGCATAGTTTCCATGGCAACCGTTAACATTATTCTTGAACATGGGGTGTACATGCAAAATTGTCCATGTCTCCACTATTACTTATCCTAGACCACTGATTCTGGTCTCAGTTGAACGGTAAGACATAACCCTTTTATTATATGATAAATAATGTAAATTATCTTCGTTGCATATTCATGAAATTTAATGAAAACTGTAAAAAAGACAGAAAAATCGTTAAAACCCAAGAAGTAAAATAATTTCAGGCCCAAACTATCATTGTGTTACTTTGTTATTGACCCAGTAAAATCAAATCACAAATTTATTGATATCATGGGCCTATATGAAAATAATCTCATCTGCATATTCATGAATATTAATAAAAATGTCGAAAATCTAGAAGGAAAAAAAAGAGGGAAAACTATGGTCATTGCAAGGTTTTGGATGGGTTACAAGATCTATCTTGCGTCCCTGAAATCAATTCTCATGGCTGCCAGTGTGGTCAGAGGGACCACCTTAAAGGCATAAAATATTATCCGCAACAATTTACACATTTGCGTATTTGCATGATGTAAACTTTCATAGTTTCAACACCCATCCCTAGTGCAGTGTGATTCTAAAGAATAGGGTGTACCTACAAAAATAGTCATATGCTCTAGAATACTATAATTGGTCTCATAGCAATGCATGGACCTAGCAATTTAACCTAAATACCTATTATTCAAATCGTTGAATTTGCTTATTCATGAGAATTAATGAAACACATAAGGAAAGGGAGAAAAAATTTGAAAAATAGGAGGTATACTACAAAATCACGTGTACCAGAGCTGTTTACAAACCCAGGATGCTGAAAGAAGTATCAAATGAAGCTATGCCAATGTATTTTGACCCTAAAATCTGATATTAGCATGATCTGAGTTACAATTTCATGAATTTAAATGAAATATTCATAAATATGAATGAAGAGGTGGAACAATTTAACGGGTAAACCTACAAAATGACATCGGCAACCAAAATCCCTAACATGCTGAAAATTGATTGCTAGGACAACTTATACCATCCTGTACTATATATAAGTCATTCCTTTGTTTCATTAATATTAACAAAACCTATCTAATCAACTTTGAAGGCGAAAATTACGGAAAACTAAGGTGGTATACAGATTACAAGATCACAAGATTTTATTCAAGAATCCAGTAGGCAATAAAGCCCATGAGGATACAACGTATGTACAAAATATATACATGTACACATGCATATGACAGTAACATAATGGCGAAGACAGTGCAATAATATCAAATAATATAAACATTACAACACTGATGTAACTAGCATAACTAACTAATCTCATAAACATGTATTAACCATCTTTTGATAAAAGATCACAAAGTACTTTCGACTTAAACTGATCATAGTAGCAACGGAGAAGATGTATAACGCTCATGAATACGTTGCTCTTAAGAATTGAAAAGCACATGTATCTTCGCTACTGATAGACGTGAGTTATAGGTCGAACCAAATTATTGCTAGGACAATATTCTATAACTATAATCTGATAATCTGATATATAAATTATAAGCTATTTCTTTTGTATGGATAATAATGAGATCTATATAAATAAGTGAAAATCAACGAAACCCAAAGGAGGTACAGTGTATACCAACAAAAAGGCTTATATCTCGACGTTCAATAGCTGTAGAGAAATCAAAATAGCATCAATTCATAGCTAGGACAACCTTTTATTGCCATGTATTGAGGTATACAGAGAATGCGTGCTGGCAACCAAGATTCAATAAATTTTGTTGGCGCACATGCTTCAATTTTCTGCTAATACTACAAATTTTCGAAATTTTATGTGCATTTACAAAATAAAAAAAAACAAACAACAAAAACAAAACAAAAACCTATGGTTTGGCTATCAGACTCAATTGTAATAGTGCATTATCATTGCATTTTTGGTACCATTTTCAGCGCTCTAAGGAAATTGGCAGCTGAGAAATGGACCTGGTATACCCCTTCCTTTTTGTTTATTTTTCTCTTGTTTATAAAGATATCATTAATGCCCGCACATTTAAAATCACTGATGATTTATATATTAGATGTATATGGTGATCGAACATTGTCCTAGCAATCATTTGATACCAATTATAGCTCTATAGGGCTATCAGTATACATGATATATTTGAATTTCTATGTATACCGCCATATTTTGACCGTAATTTTCATCTAAATTCGAAAGGGTTTGTTAATATTCATAAAACAAAGAATTCAAATAAATGATTGTACAAGCAACCATTTGATGCCATTTTAGCATGTAATGATTTTTGGTTGCCGAGATGCAAGTAATTTTGTATATTTACCCATTCAATTGTTCCACTTTTTCATTCCTATTTATGATGTTTTCATCGAAATTCATGAAATTGTAACTCAGATCATGCTTATGTCAGAGTACATTGCCATAGCATTCACTTGATACATCTCTTACATTTTTGGTTTGTTAACAGCTCTGGTACAAGTGATTTGGTATGTATACTCCATTTTTTATCAATATTCTTCTTCGATTTCTTGTGTGCTTTATTAATTTTCACGAATAATCAAACCCAAGGATTTGAATAATAGGTTTTAAGGTTTAATTGCTAGGTCGATACATCACTATCAGAGCAATTATAGCATTCTAGAGCATACTATTTTTGGTATATGTGTATTTTTGTGAGTCCACCCTATTCTTTATAATCACACTGGGGGTGGGTGTGGAAACTATGTAATTTTATATCATGCAAATGTGTTCAGTGTTGTGGACAATATTTTATGACATTGAGGTAATTGCCCTGGCCATTCTGGCAGCCATGAGAATTTGTTTTAGGCATGCAAGACAGATCTTATAACCCATCGTAACCTTTGCAATGTCTATAGTTTTTTTCCTCATTTTTTCTCTATGTTAGACATTTCTACTAATATTCATGAATATGTAAATGAGATCATTTTCATTTAGGCGCATGACATCAATAAATTTGTCATATGATATTACTGGTTCAATAAAAAAGTGTCACAGTGATAGTTTGGACCTGAAAGAAGTCTATTTCTGGATTTTTTTTACGATTTTACTGTCCTTTTTAATGTTTTCATTAAAATTCATGAATATGCAAATTAGATAACATGCATTACTTACCATAAGATGGAAGGACTATGTCTAAGCTTTTCCATGAGACCAAGTTCAATGGTTTAGAATAAGTAACAGCGTATATCTGATCAATTTTGTATGTAGACCCCCATGGTCAAGAATCCCGTTGACGGTTGACATTGGAAATCATCCATTTTTGCATATTGTAAACACGTTTATCGTGGGGGACAAAATTTCTTTGCATTTCGGGGGCCCTAATGAATGATTTGGCTCCCATAAAAATTGTCCTAGGGGTTGCAAGGCAGATCAAATTGCCCCCGGGGTAAAATACATGTTTTCGTATTTGTGTGTATAACTGGATGGGTGGGGTAATTAGGACTGCATAGATGCGGCATAAATAATACATGGACGTGTTTCTAGACGTAAACATATGTCCCCGTAGTCGCATAGGTGTACAAACAAGTTCTTAGCAGTAAAGAACGAGTTTAAGGATCATTTACATAAAATTCGTTTGACCTATGTCGCACGTTTTCTAAAACAGTTACAAAATGGGGTGGTTGTATAAAACGCTTGCTCCCAAAAAATTGCTACCACAATTTGACCGTACGACGTGCCTAGAAATGTTGTAGAAGGATAGTTCTTATCGTCTATACAGTCAAACCTTTTCTGGCGGGTAAGTTGTGCGGATCGAATTTTTAAATTTCTAGCCCCTTGACTACTGGGTCTGGGAAGACTGGGGGTGCAGGGTGGGACAGGGTAGCGCGTAAAACGGAAATCCGCAAAACCGGTGGGTTCGAATCCCACTGTGAATGCCGTTTTTCTTTTTCTTTTCTTTTTTTTTTTTTTTTTTTTTTTTTTTTTTTTTTTTTTTTTTTCTTCTTCTTCTTTTGTTTTACTTTTTCATTTTCTCCTTTTTCTTCTTTTGCTTCAACAATTTATTTTTTTCTGTCTGTGTTGCATAAAACATTATGCGCCAATTACGATTATGCATGTATTATTGTCAAATTTAAGTCAAGTTTACGTCGAATTAAACTCTCAAGTTTTGTATGAATTTAAGCTGACACAATTCAACGTTTACAAAGCATATAATTTGAGTTTAATTTCTTTAGATTTTATGTTTTGTTTGAGTATAATTTACATATAAACGCAGTAAACTGTAACAGTTTACGTTGCATTAAACTGAAAGAAAACAAGAAGTATATTTGAAATATAATTCCAACGTAAACTCACAAAAATTCAATTAAATTTGAAATTTAATTACGTTTTGTGCGGATATTATGGCAAAATAAACGCGTTTTTTCATGCAGTGCTTGTTCTCAGATTAATTACAATCAAGGCGGGGAACATAAATTCTTTTGATTTGCTTGTTATTTCCAGTAATTCGCTCCTTTTAATGTCATTTTACAAGGTTACCATTGTTGTATGACATAATCCATGGTTTACTAGATTTATGACACGTGTCAGATTCAGTTATAGTCCTGATGTATGACAGGTGTAAAGATATAACGCCATTGAAACCCAAAACCAAACATTATCACGAAATATAAATTCACTTCTGATATTTCTGATACTTTGAATTTCTCAATTGTAATGAAGATACGTGTTATAACCCCACAATATCGTATTGTAGATATAGAAAATCCTCTATTGACAGTACAAGAAGAAATGACGATTGACAACCAATTGGTTTTCTTTACTTCATCTCCACTTGGCCCTATATCGTTACTGCGCGTAATATTAGACCGGGAACCAAAAACTTCAAATATCATAAGGTTGGTTTGTACCCGCGCATGCGAACTACGTACAAATAGTAAAACATTGTTCATAATAATCATCGGAATAACTGTAATGATAATAACTTATTTTGAGGTGAAATTGTATACATTGAAATTGTATACATTATGAATGCGTTTGATCGGCCTGTCTAAATCACTTGGACACTTGTCGTCCTACAGTTGAGTTAGCAGTAAATGTTCAATGTATATATGAAGATGCTTTTAGCTAAGACATAAGTAGGGGTTAACTATTTATACCCCCCGCAAAACGAAGTTTTAGGGGGGTATACTGTTTTCTGCCTGTCCGTAATTCCGTGATTCCGTCATTCCGTCAACATTTTGACATCTTTGCTGAATAACTTAAATAGTTTTTGCCCGATGTCCTTCAAATTTTTAACACAACTGCACCATTAGACAACACATGTGTGCTATGAATTTAGGGGCCAAAGGGTCAGTTTTGCAAGAGTTATGGGACTTTTTAAACCTATACATAGAATGTTTGCCATAGTGTTAATAGTGCATACTTTGTGAAATCAACTCCTCCTACAGCTTTCAATATTATCTTTTGATACTTTGCAGATATGTGCCAGAGATATTGAAGATATGCATGAAGAAGTATTATGCTGAAAAATTGAATTTTGACAAATTTACAGCATTTTGAACTTAGCCAATTTTCGACAGTTGCCATATTCAACAATGGTTGGTAGTGCATAGTTTGTGAAATCAACTCCTCCTAGCGCTTTTAGTATTTCTTTTCAATACTTTGCAGACATGTTTCACACATATTGAAGATGTGCATGAAGAATTATAATGATGAAAAAAAAATTTTTGGACAAATTTACAGCATTTTTCAACATAGCCATTTTTTTACCATTGCTTATATACAATAATGGTTGGTAGTTCATAGTTTGTGAAATCAACTCCTCCTAGGGCTTTCAGTATTTCTTTTCAATACTTTGCAGATATGTTCCACACATATTGAAGATATGCATGAAGAATTATAATGATGAAAAAATATTTTTTGACAAATTTACAGCATTTTTCAACATAGCCATTTTTTGACCATTGCTTATATACAATAATGGTTGGTAGTTCATAGTTTGTGAAATCAACTCCTCCTAGGGACTTTCAGTAGTTCTTTTTAATACTTTGCAAATGTGTTCCACACATATTGAAGATGTGCATGAAGAATTATAATGGTGAAAAAATAATGTTTGACAAATTTACAGCAATTTTTAACATAGCCATTTTTTTACCATTGCTTATACAATAATGGTTGGTAGTGCATATTTTGTGAAATCAACTCCTCCTACAGCTTTCAATATTATCTTTTGATACTTTGCAGATATGGTTGGTAGTGCATAGTTTGTGAAATCAACTCCTCCTAGCGCTTTTAGTATTTCTTTTCAATACTTTGCAGACATGTTCCACTCATATTGAAAATGTGCATGAAGAATTATAATACTGAAAAAGTAATTTCTGACAAATTTACAGCATTTTTAACATAGCCATTTTTGGACCATTGCTTATATACAAAAATGGTTGGTAATGCATAGTTTGTGAAATGAACTCCTCATAGGGCTTTCAGTATTTCTTTTCAATACTTTGCAGACATGTTCCACACATACTGAAGATGTGCATGAATGATTATAATACTGAAAAAGTGATTTTTGACAAATTTACATCATTTTTCAATATAGCCATTTCCTGACCATTGCTTATATACAATAATGAAATCAACCTCAAGCTTTCAATATATTCTTTTAATATCTTATAGATGTGACTGGCATACTGAGGATGTACATGAAGAATTATAATGCTGAAAAGATATCTTTGACAAATTTTCTGCATGATTGACTGGCCAGTTCCAGATAATTTTGCGGGGAGTATACTGAAAGCCTTGCTTGCAGCCAATTTCTAGTTTGGAATTGACTGCCCTGTTTCGAACAAATGATGCCTAGATTGCTCACCCGTTAGGGGTCTCTGCTGAGAAAAGAACCCGCCCACATTATAAACATATATATAAGAGCTATGACTGGGACTTATTGATATAATTGAAGTATCTTTTTGAGTCTAGATAATCAGCAAAAATGCTATAAACTTTACGATGGACTACGACAATCATATGTAATTGAAATATTAACGAATAAAATGTCGTTATTTCATTGTTTTACTCACTACCCCGGTAACGAATGAAGTCATTTCGGTATGTTCAGATCTTCGAGAAATATAAATGAATTTATCGCCCCAGATATTGCAGCGATACATGAAAATCGTGGCTGATTTGCGTAGCACAGTCCTTAAATTTGATGTCTGGATTATTTTCACATATACTTAAAGCCAGATGTACGTAATTGACTTCACGGTAGAAATTTTTTATCTTTTGCATTTGAGTGTATTTTGATGTCCTACATACGAAAATGAACATAAATCGATTCCGTTCCTAGCTTGTTTTCGAGATATCAGCCTTCAAAATCGTCAAATTTGAGAGCGAAATACATTGACGTCAACGTAAAATGCGATTTTTAGACCCCCTTTTTGTTAGTTTTCTTGATATATTTCAAAAAATCCACGGTAGGATTTAAAAAAAAAACTGATATGTATTAGATAACTATATATAGATAACGAGAAAGTCCTTACTTCCTGCTATAGGCGTGCGAAGAGAGGTAGTCGTTGCTGATTTCAGTACATTTTATGCGCGACGTCGATTTTGCGCCAAAATTTCCGACACTGTAATTAGTATTCAGTATTGCTAACTATTGCTAATATTGTCGCTGAAATGTTGTTTTCTTCGGGATAACATGTCCACAATCTACTTTTTGAGCAAAGATAATAAATAATATCAAACGTTTTACATTTTTGATGTCCTCTGCATAATTGTATGGATATAGTTTCGTATTCCGAACGTAAACTGACGCTAGAAGTGACGTTTCGAGCGAAAACTGTAGTTACGAATATTTCCGCGGCGTAAAATGACGTTTCGACCCTTAGATACGCACGTTCCTTTGAGCGCCTTCAATTACTTACATTTGTCTTTAGACATGTATCGGCAAAATGCCGTAAGTCATGATACATGCTGACTGATCATGCAGCACTTCAATGCCACAGCATAAAAATTATATGTCAAACAGAAACACAAGATAAAAGGAATAAAGGAAATAAGAAGAGACAAAAGCAAAATCGAACCACGCAGATGAATACATGATCATTAAACATAGTATTACCTACGATAAAACAACACTTAATTATCCGCCAAATGTACACTGTATAAGATAATCCTAAGGCAAAGTAAACAGCGTGAGCATTATACTTGTTTTAAGGATGTTCGCTGCCAATGAAAAAGTATTCAAACATTTTTTCTAACCACTCTTTTTCGATTCCAAAATACAACACAAGACATTTAAAAACAAAATAAATATAGGGTAGTGTGCATTTTTTCAAGCTACATGCCTCTGAATGAGACCTCTGAGCACCATGTTTTAAATTTGGTAAAATTACTTTAATTTTTAATTCTTTGAAACATACCTGTCTTGAACAAACATACGCCTAGAATGCTTTCAAAAGACATAAAATTTACGTAACGCAGACTATTTTGGACCAAAAGCATAGAAAAATTTGCAACTTGGAGTGGATGACAAAATTTTACGATTCCTTTTTCAACCCTACCCCCATACTTGAAAAGTTGAAAAAAAAATCAATATTTTGAAATGTGCCAAATTCATATTTGTTGATTCAAACTTTTTCTTGTATTTTCACATAACATAGAACTTGGTAATATTGTTCGAATAAAAGAAAGAGCTATATAGGGTAGTGAGCATATAAGAGAGAACCAACAACTTGAAAATTGCCATTTTCAGCCTTTCTTCGGCTGTTTTGTATCTAAAAGCCCATTTCATAAAACCACCTCAAATTTTAAAACCAGCACACTAAAGACACAAAGACTGACTTAGAAGACCATGTACACATATAATGCTGCTAAAATAAACATCGAACTAGTGCAATTAATTTTAAGATGTGTAATATTCAAGTTTAATCTACCCTACCCCCTAAATTTTACTGACAACTAAAATTTTCTGAAAAGTTGCAGAAAATGGGGTGAAAAAATGAAGTTTCTAAGATTGACAATTTTTATGGCTTTCAATGCATATCATCAATATGTATCCAAATATAAAATATTAGGAAAATATCTGCAACCGTTTACGAGACATTCAAGAAAAGAAAAACCGGAAGTTCCGAAATGTCAAATGTTAGCAGCGAACATCCTTAAAATGATTCTACGATTTTTAGAGTTATTTGTTCAAATTTGATGAACTACATGCACACACAAATGACATGATTGCGTATTAAGTAATAAAGAGTTCTAAAGATTTTTCTTATATTATGTATTAAACACTGAGCTCAGCTTTGTATATCTGCATGTTTGCAAATCGACTAATCACAAAGAACAAGTAATATAAAACATCACTGGGCCCTTCATTGTCGCGTATTGTAATTTAAGACCGGGAACCAAATGCTATTACACTAATGAGCATCGCGCATGCTCCAGTTTCTCATGACACAAAAGTGTCAGGGTATGCCTATTATTGGTTTATTGTTATATGACTAAAATTGCCGATACTTGATGAACAAGGTAGGCACATCCGACATTGAATGTTTTCTTGTGAACGTGAATGTTATTACGGGTGTCTATATCTTGCAGATTAGCTCACCGACATGCGTACTGCGATATTTACGCCCAAGACTACACAGTTGTATGACTGTTTGGGAACGCTTAGCATATGGAATGTCGGTAAGTAATAAAATTTATTTAAAATGTTTTACGTTACATAGCATTTTATTAAATAAATGTGTAAATCGTTAACCTTGAGGGAACTTTTATTGGTGGGTATTTTTTGGGAACCCATAATTTATAGAAATCGTGACATTCAGAAATTGATAAGTAAGGTATTGATCAACATTGTAAGATGGCGTCCATGTTTGATATGAAAACATACCAAGACCGTGGAACGAGCCTATACGTACCAACTGACTGGTAGTACGGTGTTTAAAGCAGAGATTTGCTGGACAACTGGCCATACGTATTACGTAAGCCTTACAAAAGCTTGTCCATCCATTACACAGTATATTTTTTGATTGAAAATTTAATGAGAAAAATAATGATAAATGAATTGCTTTAATAGCTCACATCATTGTTTGAGGATACATAACGAGAGCGCACAATTCATGTTTTTATCTAAAATACGAAAACCAAATGAATATCCCTTTATACTCGAGTTTTAAAATGGGGATTCAAGGTCGCATACTTTCCATTTAATGCTCCGTTCAATTCATTCTACTAGTTTACCATTGATTTATGACAGAATCTAGTGATAGATTCCTGTGTATTCCTGATTTATGACAGGCGTAAAGATTTAACGCAAATTAAGCCCAAAACCAAACACTACCACGAATACCAATTCGCGTCTGATATTTCTGATGCATAGCGTTTCTCAATTGCAATGAAGATACATGTTATAACTTCACTTAATTGTATTGTATCTCCTTACCATGTCCAATAATATACATTCTAAGTAACAAGGTACAAGTAGGCAACGATCAGGAAAAGGCGCAATCTGGAAGAGATTCCCACTCCAAAAACCGAGGTGGGAAAAACACTAAATTAACAATCAGATACATATACATGTACCATGAAACACATCGTAAGCCGAGTGAGCAGCTATTTTCCCAAAAGATGGCCACCCGGTTACCAAAACTTAACTAGAAATATGAAAACAGCACAGTTAGTTGTTCGGTCCTCGTGGTGAATCTCTAACTAGTAAATGAATCATCATGGATGAACAAATAAATAATGAAAGCCACAATGATGAATCAAGAACTAGGACTCTTATATTGAGTAAGCTGCCCGACGATGAAGATCCCTGGGCGCCAAATAACTTACTGAATCCGGAACAAAAGAAAAAAACTCCAGTTGAACCAGAGCCTGGGCCAAGCAACAGACAAGAAGCTCAGGTACAAACCAACTAAAATGAATAGCTTTATGTCGGGGCCGTTATAGAGTCTGAAGCCCGACCCACCGGCGTGCAATTTAAGAAGGCAGCATAGTCATCAACCATGTTAAAAACTAAGCATGCAGACTGTCGTAAAATGATTTTTCTAATCTGAAAAGAAAAATAATGCCTTCCTATCAGTGTCTCAAATTTGTAAACCAAGTCACCACAGAATTTCGGTTCCGAAAGGCCCTCGCATGAAAGGGTCCTTATCCCAACATTAAATTTGGAAATCAAACCATAGTGTCTGCGATAAAATTTAGAAAATCTTTTTCGAAGTTTATGATACCGATGATCCTGCTGGAGAAGTTTGGCGGTTAAACAGTTATTTCGCATCAGCATGTATATTATATTATTAAAAGTTTCTTAATGAACGATGTACAAAGTCAGTTCAATTTAAACTAAATTCGCACTTCAATCTGAGCTTTGGTTCACATGTCTTATAATTACCCATACCCTACCCTACCCCTACCCCTACCCAATTCCAACCCTACTATACGTTTACCATGTACACACAGATAACGCCTGCCCTACTGTACCATGAAAGTCCTACCCCTACATATGGCACCTCTTCCCATTCCTACGATAGTTATACCCGAACTTACCATACGCTATACCTTGGATAAATGACTGAAGGCATCTTCCTTATGAAAGCCGACCTGGGAAAGGGCGATGTTATAATTCTATATTGTCGTATATACATTGTAGTTGTATTTAGCAAACCGTGCATATTACCCGAATCGATTTGTGACTAATAAAAACGGTGTTTTGAATACAAACACAAATAATATAAATGGCAATACTCAGGTCAAGGGTATATTTATTATTAGAGTACTATCTCATTCACATGCGCAGTTCATACATCCGTCAATTGATTCAATTCGAAACACGACATAAGTAGGAACGAAACGAATAAAATTCTTTAAGTAAATGGTCGGACCTGTTTTGAAAGTAAGTTTAGTTGTATATAAAATTTTCAGTGTTATAACGTATCCTCTTAAGGTTAATACAGCCGTGTAAATAAATATACAACGCATAAATTAGGTTATAAACCAAATTGTTGAAATGAAATATGTTTTGGGAACCGATCTAAAACGACACACTTCCTGACTAGATCTAGTACTGAATGTAAACTGATAAAATGAAACAGAGCGATAAAAATAAGTAAACTTGTGCCATAGTGTGTAAAGCAATGTAAGTGTTAGTCACTAGCTTACTCCATTGCTAATATGTTGGTATTTATAGGGACAATCAGATTTTCAAATGCTACCTTTTCATATGCCGACGCTAGACCAATTTGTTAAGATAATATGAGTAATTATAAAAAAGAATTGTGACAAATTGGTTTTTCATTTCTGCAGTTGTAGTTGTAGTTATTTACGCGAGTTGCATTTCTATTCTTGTTTGTATCAATTTAAACGGTTGCCAAGGAAATTTTTGGTGGATACAAGTGGCTAGTAATGATGATACATGTTTTCAAATCATATTTTAGGATTAGGCATACAAAATTACATAGATTTGCCCATTTTCCCCGTAAATTCGTCACACAAGGCGATTTATTAAGGAATCGCTATTTACACCTGATTTACCCATGCATTTGTTTTGAATAGACTCGTCCATTGAAATGGACCAATCCAAAAGTGCACGTGCCGGAACGGGTATAAAAGGCGAGTGCAAGACCGTTCGCTGTTCAGTTTGTGCTTGAGACCTGAAGGGGTAACATTGATTAATTACCGAAAGAGTAGCAAGTAACGGACTTTGGGCCGAAATAGTAACAAACTATCTTCCCGAGTTCTCTGAGTGTAGCCTAGCTGTACGGAGAGGGCAAGATAGTAGTCTACTATTAGTGCTCGGGTTGGTTGCTGTGTTACTCGATTTGCAGCTCTAGGTTTGAGAGCTGGAACACGTATATATTTGGACTAATCAGTTCAGGTACTTTGGGCCAAAATAGCAACAGATTGTAATCCCGTGTTCTTTGTGAAGCCTCGCTTTACCGAGAGGGATATACATCAGATTGCTATTAGAGCTCGGGTAGCTGACTGTGTGTCCAGAGGCAGCTCTAGGTCTCTGTGGTAGAAATAGGTAAAAGTCAAGGGTGCTGAGAAAGGGAGCTGGAACATAGTTGTGTTTAATGAATTCTTCATTCTTATATGTAATGCTAATTCCTATTGATTCTTTGGCCAAAGAATCAATAAAATGTAACGAACGGCCGAGCCAAGCCACAGCAAACCCCGTCGGTGGAAAAGCATGCTCATCCACCAAGGGTGGTTTACTGCGCTATATACCTAACACTTACTCTAATCACAAAGTTTCGAGTTTCTAATTTGCATATTACTACCCGCTAATATGCCGCTAATACGTTGCACCAACGTATTCTACAAGGGAGACTATCCCGTTACATTACTTCCCCCTCCGAGAAGACTCGCCCCGAGTCTTGGCCTGGGGACTACATGGGTAAGGCAACTCCGTTCTGGCAGTTGTCATCATCCCACCGCTGCCACCAAATGTAACGAACGGCCGAGCCAAGCCACAGCAAACCCCGTCGGTGGAAAAGCATGCTCATCCACCAAGGGTGGTTTACTGCGCTATATACCTAACACTTACTCTAATCACAAAGTTTCGAGTTTCTAATTTGCATATTACTACCCGCTAATATGCCGCTAATACGTTGCACCAACGTATTCTACAAGGGAGACTATCCCGTTACAGAATGTATGCCCTATTTCCGATATATGTAACTAAATCCATCGCTTGCTAAAATGTACCAATACACTTTCGAGTGATTTACATAAGTATGGCTATCATCAGCGCATTTAAAACAAAGTGATAAGAGTACATTGGTCACAAGAATGCTGGATAACGGTAAAATTGATAGTTTAGGGCTGTAGGGTTTGAAGTTAATTTTGAAACTGTCTGTATGGTTTGAAGTTTATTACGAAATTGTCTGATAGCTTATTTTCAGTGCATTCTTCCTTCACACGGCATCTCAGAGAATCATTTTGGTCAGGCTGAAACATGGTCAAGCAGGCAAATCTGTGCATTGCATATGTTAAACTCTCTTTTCACATGCAATTAATAGCGCACAATAATGTTTTCGTACATATAAAGATATTACATTTACATTTCAGGTAAAATACATTAGTTGGAGTAACTTCGATCGAACATGGATGTACTAGAATACTGCCAGTCACATCATATGTGTGATGAAGAAAACGACCTTGACCTACATATTCGACGGTGTAGATACTGTCGTAAAGCAATGTGTGAAACTTGTTTCGATGTTCATAAAAATCATTGTAGTGGACAAGCACAGTCGAGTAAAAGAAAGGAAAATGTTTCATACAGTTCATCGGCAGGACCATCTGTTAAGAAATGCAAAGTTAGTACAAATTCCAAGCAGAGCGGTGCATCGATATCTTCGCCATTGGAGAGTTTGTCTTCCAATCTAATGCAGGGAACCTTGCAAGCGTTTCCACAATGTGCAGTTCACTCAGTCTTAGAGGATCAGTTCTGTGTGTCACACTGCATACTCGTGTGTAAAACTTGTCAAACTGATAACCATAAAACCTGTACTGTTAAATCTGTTTCTGAGGTTTGTGGAGATCTTGACCATACTACTGTAACCCAATATAAGAAGTGGTTGAACAAGTTGCGGGTCAGCGGAATAGAACTTAAAACGCGACTGGGTCGAAATCTGGAAAATGCGGAAAAACAGAAAATAAAAGCTTTAAATGACTTACAAAGTTCTTTTACAAAGGCGACTGAGAACTTGAATCATGCTTACTTGAATGTAAAGTCAGAAATTGAAACTAATTCAAATAGTTATTTTACGGAAACACGTGAGAATATAGAAAAACTAGATGGAATAAATGCCACTTTGGAAAGTTCTTTAAAAGACTCGGGAACAATTGATGGATACAGGATGAATACTAAGCTGTTGCTGAAGCTATTGGATACGATATCAAGACACAACATTTACAGTCTACCTGTCGAACTGAGCACGCTAAGTAGTGATTTAAAGAAAGTGAATTACACTTTTGTCGCGAATAATCGCTACCAACCATTATCTTCTCGGTCAAATATAGGACAGATTAATACAGTCATAACCAAGATGACGCCCATTAAACATGCGACGGTTGCAGATTTATCACATATTTTCTCCAAAGTATCAAATAATGAAAACCCTCACGCAGGCACAGGAACTGATACGCTTTCCCCAAATGGAGCTACATCAAATCAGAAAACAATGAAAGCTGCTGAAACGGACAAAACAGTACCAGTGATAAAAGATTCTTGGGAAACATATAGCGATACCGTCAGAAAAGATTTCACAGCAAAGGCAACGGGGCAGTATGTCATTGGTTACAAGAGAAATATAAATTACCAACACAAATGTGGAACAAAAGACGATGATACACATATCAATGTAAATGGGAGTCAAACTGTAAATGCAACTACTGGGAATATGATGCAGTTATCTGGAGAGCTTAGAACAGAACATGAGAATAGGGACAAAATCGTTTGTGGTAGCACCTCTACTCAACAATATACGCTCACAACAAATAAGGATATGAAAGACCCAGCCAGTCAGAATAAAAATAATGTTGTACTTCTACACGGTAGTCCTTATGTTCTTGTACCTTATAAGCCCCTCAAAGCTCAGAGCGGAAAAGATTATGTGACAAATAGCGATATGAACAAACGCGGTTCCAGTTTTCTTCCATGTAATTCGATACCAGACAAAGGGAACTTGTTTGGATTTAATAAAGAAGCAAACTCGTCAGACCAAGTAAGCAACACAGACAATTATTCACCACATCAATCGTCACAATCCTTAGAGCAATCAAAATCTGATGCCCATATTGATCAGCCAGGGCATACAGTTGCACAAACTCTTAGCGAGATGACTATTGGAAACGCGGATTCTGAAAAGCTAGATTCATACGTTGATACACTGACTATGAAAACAGGAGACAATGGATTGAAATCGAAGTCCATAAAGAATATATGTGGACAGCCAAGAATAGAGACTGTCACAACAGACGCCAGTGTTAATAAGATACGACCTGCTCCATTGACGACGGGTTTATCATATCTTCAAGACTCAATTGTATGCGACAATGGTGCCCAAGTAGGTCGAGGTAATATTATCAACCAAATATCGCAAGTTCCATTGGGCGCTAATTTGAAAGTGATGTCTAGTGAATCAAATTATATGCCTTCTACTTTCCCCCCGACAGAAATTAGTAAACAGGAGGAGTACAACAATTTGAATGCTTTACTGCAAGCAGCGACCATGGTTGCCTACTCGTCACAAGCAACAGAAAGAAGCTCAGATATGAATCTAAAACGAAACAACAACGCAAATAACACAACTGATACTCAGTTGCATACAATTAAAACTAAAACTGATAATGATATGCCGCAAAACATTATCACGTACAACACTATTGTTTCCCCATTACACACAGTGGCCACAGCAACAACACCGATGATGGACACAATAAAAAAGAAACATAATAATAAACTGGTGTTTACTGGTCTGAATGTGAAAAGTGTAAGTACGAAATATATCCGAATTTCTTCAGACTGTGTAGAGCCATGGATCTATGGGTGTATCTTCATGCCAGATGACCGAGTCATTCTGTGTGACTGGAACAACAAAAATCTGAAATTACTAGACAGTCTGTTCACACTACAAGACATTTTAGACTTACCATACAAGCCCCGGGACATATCAGTGGTCGATGACACAACAGCTATAATGACAGTGCCAGATATGAAACAGTTACAGTACGTAAATGTGACAGACAGACTGACATTAGGCACGGTGATACAGCTTGACATGGGTTGCTGGGGCGTACATGTTGTTGACAGCATCATCTATGTTACATGTTTCGATTCTCCCATCGTAGGCAGAGACTGTGAAATACGAATCTTGGACCTGAATGGAAACGTCAGAAAGCGGTTGAATTTGAGTCAAGACAAAAAATATATATTTACAAGCCCTGATTACATCAAGGTATCTGCCCGAACAAAAAGAATCTACGTCTCTGATTATTGCCTAGATACGGTAACATGTATGGATCAAGATGGAACAGTCGTCTACCAGTACAAGGATCCTGAATTGAGAGGTCCACTTGGATTGTGTGTTGATGATGAAGACAATGTCATTGTCTGTGACATGTTTTCTGGCAACATTCACGTATTGACATCAGCTGGTGAGAGGAGTTCTATTATTCGCACTGCCGATGAGGGAATATATTTGCAGCAGTCTGTTGCGTATAGAAGATCAGACAAAACTCTGATTGTCGGATGCCACAACAATGAAAATCTTTGTGTAATCCAATTAACTGAAACATAAAAAATCACCTGCTGCCAATACAGTCATGTTATGAGAAATATTTGAAATAATACAGGATGCTACGTCATTGATAAGCATTGACATTCGTATACTATAGTTCACACTATTTTTTTTAATAATCAAAGGATTAAACAGAAAGATTTACGATGTTAAATGCATATATACACAGACAATAGACTGATATTTTGTAATATCAAACGATTTACAGAGTCTCAGAGCAACATAATGATACTTGACATATGTAAATTTAGTGGCGGTAGTGCTAACTGACAACAACTGAAGTTTTTAGCTGTGAAATTAAATATACGTATACATGTTACTATATTTAGCCGCGTCATGAGAAAACCGGTTATTTACATAGTCGAAAATAAAGCCGCAGATCATCCTCGCATGACATGCTTGTTCCTGTTATTGAAATACATTTAGACCATTCACATTAAAATTTTGAAACGCCGAGTCAGAAAACCAACAACCTGTATATGTGACAACAAAGAAGCAGATCAGCTTCGCAGTTACCGCGAACCTGATCAGCGTCTATGCTTTTGCTACACGGATAGTAAAATTCCTCTTCTTCGTAAATCCAAATTTTCAAGTTTCTAGCCATCTTCTGTGACTCTACACACCAGTTTGTGTCCGAGTTGTTCGAAAACCACAATGTTTCTTTTCTCATGACATGGCTCTAGTATTCTTACATTTTAATTTCTGTGTCGCATGTTATTTTCTTTTTCATTTTATTCTAGTTCATTCTGCCGTCAAACTAATACATATGTACATCCCAATTCACTCTTTGTTTTTGTTTTAACAAAACTATTGACAATGATCATTACGAAAACCACACATGCAGTATACATATCGTTTTTGGTTGTAGAAAATGAACATTTTCACTGGATAAAAATGATATTTTTCTTATTTTTGATAAAAACATAGATTGTGGGTACACGTAAGAACCGCCTTGCCAAGGCGGTTCTAACGAGTACCCACAAGCTATGTTCTGGAACAAAAAAAATAAAAAAAATAGGTATACCCGAGTTTTGCTACACGTATATAAAAGTGGGGCTCAAGTGGTGTATACATTACACGGACATGCTTTCGTGATGCAAAAATAAAAGACAATCAGATAATGGTTTTGTACATACCTTTTCTCTACATTGTATCCAAGTACATATTTCTTTACTTAAATTTTAGTAAAAAAAAAGTATGTTCATACACTGTAAGAGTCATTAAAATTTAAAAGGGTAAGTTATTTCGCGATCTTTTCAGCCTATAAAAGCGGTAAAAAAAACTCCATGAGGCGATGATTAAGCTGCGCAACTTGCTCCCTTCTTTGTGTCTGTAAAGTTTGTTTGTGTTGCTAAAAATGATAATTGTAACCTTATATGTGTTACTGTACAGTTCAATAATTAAACAAGTCCTAGAAAATCAACTCAAGGAAATTAAATATGTATTTAGATTTCTATCACAATGACACAATATACGCAGAAGTTGTACATTTCGTTGACTGTGTCGCTTTTCCATTCATGTCTATCATAGCGGAGACGTTTGTATTCGCTTTAAACATTTTACAAGTATCACATGAATTGCGTGGATATGTCTCAATCTGATCAGAATGTAATTACTAAAAATTGTTCTATTGAAGCAGTATCATGATCATTTAACATATCTGTAACAAAAGGTCAGACGGCATGGCAAAGAAATCGCACTATACATGTACTTTTGCGATTTTATACTAGGTAATTCGATATAATTGCTGTGATACACCAAACAATAATTCATAAGATGTATAGACATACGCTTTGGTATATATGAAGATGTGGGTAGTGAGAAGGATTTATTGTATATACGTGTAAGTGATTATCACTTTATGATTTAAAAGGAGCCCCAAGGTCACCTCAAAATAGAACGCGATATAGTGCACTCCGGACTCCACAGCGAGATGATAAGGATTAAAGGGTCAAAGTAGGCAATGTTCAGGAAAGGCGCAATTAGAAATTCCCACTCCACAAATGAGATGGGAAAAGTCTTAATAAATAAAAAGGTACTTATACTAAGGAAACACATGTCGTAAGCCGAGTCAGCAGCCATTTTCGAATAGGTGGCCACTCAGTCACCTTGAACTTTACTAAACATATGAAAACGTTTATAAAGCGCAAACAACACAAAAAATCAACACAAAAACATAACAAAAGTAGAACCAAATAAAAGGCATTGCATTGGAACCATTGGTAGTATTGTAGAGCTTAAATCGATACTTCGCCCTCATTCATGAGCAAGGTATTTTATGCTCCTCATACATGTAGTGCTGGTTTAAGGTAAAGAACCATAAAAATGCTGATCCATAGAACTTTTTTATTTTTTTTATATTTTCTAGAAAACATTTATAATTATCGATTCGTGTAATAAAAAACCATGGTTACCAGGTTGGTTTTCCTGCAAATCGCTCCCCTAAAATGGCTAAAAATGCCGTTATTTGTACGTGGCGTAATGGGAAAGTAATAAAAATGCGCCACTTTTTGCACATGAGCGCCGTTTACAAAAGAACTTATCCATAGATTTTTTTTTGAAAAACTAAATATTGTCTCGTTTTTATATTGTGAGTCAAAAAGTAAAATAAAAGTCCTTGGGTAGCAATCCACAGTTTTTAGAGCATTTTTCAGTTAATTTTGCTAGATCCGCCAAAATTGATAATAGCTCTGTCCAATCTGGTGAACAATCCGATTTCTCCCATAAAATCATTAAATCAAATGTCTAACAACAAAATAACATCATTTAAATTGCCTAGCACTGACTATCACCCTACCTGTATTGGGGATATTTTCCCCTACCCCCTCTTTCAGACCAGTGAATTTTCGTAAAATATGCCTGAAGTCTGGGCCCCCATGCATATTCTGTGCAAAAGGAAGCCCCATAGATCTCATGCAAATACTTAGAGAATCGACCCAGGATCATAATGAGCAGTGCACACATATGTGCCATCCATCTACTTTTTTCGCTATTTGTGAACAAAGATAACCCCTGCAAAAACGAAAGTGAAGAGCGTCACCGGCTATGACTGGCGAACGATCCGGGATCCTTATATAATCCCGGTTTTTACCAGTCTAAAAATAGAAAATAAGTATTTTTCACATGTTTGAGGCATAATTGATCCGATTTGGGGAAAGATGTCGGCAAATTATTAAAAGAGGATAATTTACAGCCCAATTTCATGCCCTACCCCTTAATATTGAAATTTTTGGCCCACCTCAAAAGTACGAAACTGTGAATGGAACCTTAAAGCAAAACTTTTTGCTCTAGTTTCTGGCAATTTTCGTCTAAAACTATTCTTTAACATAATTCCAATTAAATTCAGGCAAAGAAAGTGGATTTGCATTAAAACTGGCCTTTCAGGAGGAGTCAGAACGAGTCATATGGTTTCGAGGCATTTTTAGGTCGATTTTTGAGGAATAGAGCCCCAACTAACCGCATCCAGCTTTACTCACTCTGTGGTCGTGCGAGTGACCAAAAGATCACGAAACAGTTATGTCCATATATTGGGCCACCTGATTAAAGAAAACTGAGACCTTGAAATGGAAATTAAAAAAATCGGTTATTGCTTTAAGGTAGCAATCCACAGTTTTTAGAGCATTTTTCAGTTAATTTTGCTAGATCCGCCAAAATTGATAATAGCTCTGTCCAATCTGGTGAACAATCCGATTTCTCCCATAAAATCATTAAATCAAATGTCTAACAACAAAATAACATCATTTAAATTGCCTAGCACTGACTATCACCCTACCTGTATTGGGGATATTTTCCCCTACCCCCTCTTTCAGACCAGTGAATTTTCGTAAAATATGCCTGAAGTCTGGGCCCCCATGCATATTCTGTGCAAAAAGAAGCCCCATAGATCTCATGCAAATACTTAGAGAATCGACCCAGGATCATAATGAGCAGTGCACAAATATGTGCCATCCATCTACTTTTTTCGCTATTTGTGAACAAAGATAACCCCTGCAAAAACGACAGTGAAGAGCGTCACCGGCTATGACTGGCGAACGATCCGGGATCCTTATATAATCCCGGTTTTTACCAGTCTAAAAATAGAAAATAAGTATTTTTCACATGTTTGAGGCATAATTGATCCGATTTGGGGAAAGATGTCGGCAAATTATTAAAAGAGGATAATTTACAGCCCAATTTCATGCCCTACCCCTTAATATTGAAATTTTTGGCCCACCTCAAAAGTACGAAACTGTGAATGGAACCTTAAAGCAAAACTTTTTGCTCTAGTTTCTGGCAATTTTCGTCTAAAACTATTCTTTAACATAATTCCAATTAAATTCAGGCAAAGAAAGTGGATTTGCATTAAAACTGGCCTTTCAGGAGGAGTCAGAACGAGTCATATGGTTTCGAGGCATTTTTAGGTCGATTTTTGAGGAATAGAGCCCCAACTAACCGCATCCAGCTTTACTCACTCTGTGGTCGTGCGAGTGACCAAAAGATCACGAAACAGTTATGTCCATATATTGGGCCACCTGATTAAAGAAAACTGAGACCTTGAAATGGAAATTAAAAAAATCGGTTATTGCTTTAAAGCAAAACTTTTTGCTCTAGTTTCTGGCAATTTTCGTCTAAAACTATTCTTTAACATAATTCCAATTAAATTCAGGCAAAGAAAGTGGATTTGCATTAAAAATGGCCTTTCAGGAGGAGTCAGAACGAGTCATATGGTTTCGAGGCATTTTTAGGTCGATTTTTGAGGAATAGAGCCCCAACTAACCGCATCCAGCTTTTAATCACTCTGTGGTCGTGCGAGTGACCAAAAGATCACGAAACAGTTATGTCCATATATTGGGCCACCTGATTAAAGAAAACTGAGACCTTGAAATGGAAATTAAAAAAATCGGTTATTGCTTTAAGGTAGCAATCCACAGTTTTTAGAGCATTTTTCAGTTAATTTTGCTAGATCCGCCAAAATTGATAATAGCTCTGTCCAATCTGGTGAACAATCCGATTTCTCCCATAAAATCATTAAATCAAATGTCTAACAACAAAATAACATCATTTAAATCGCCTAGCACTGACTATCACCCTACCTGTATTGGGGATATTTTCCCCTACCCCCTCTTTCAGACCAGTGAATTTTCGTAAAATATGCCTGAAGTCTGGGCCCCCATGCATATTCTGTGTAAAAGGAAGCCCCATAGATCTCATGCAAATACTTAGAGAATCGACCCAGGATCATAATGAGCAGTGCACAAATATGTGCCATCCATCTACTTTTTTCGCTATTTGTGAACAAAGATAACCCCTGCAAAAACGACAGTGAAGAGCGTCACCGGCTATGACTGGCGAACGATCCGGGATCCTTATATAATCCCGGTTTTTACCAGTCTAAAAATAGAAAATAAGTATTTTTCACATGTTTGAGGCATAATTGATCCGATTTGGGGAAAGATGTCGGCAAATTATTAAAAGAGGATAATTTACAGCCCAATTTCATGCCCTACCCCTTAATATTGAAATTTTTAGCCCACCTCAAAAGTACGAAACTGTGAATGGAACCTTAAAGCAAAACTTTTTGCTCTAGTTTCTGGCAATTTTCGTCTAAAACTATTCTTTAACATAATTCCAATTAAATTCAGGCAAAGAAAGTGGATTTGCATTAAAACTGGCCTTTCAGGAGGAGTCAGAACGAGTCATATGGTTTCGAGGCATTTTTAGGTCGATTTTTGAGGAATAGAGCCCCAACTAACCGCATCCAGCTTTACTCACTCTGTGGTCGTGCGAGTGACCAAAAGATCACGAAACAGTTATGTCCATATATTGGGCCACCTGATTAAAGAAAACTGAGACCTTGAAATGGAAATTAAAAAAATCGGTTATTGCTTTAAGGTAGCAATCCACAGTTTTTAGAGCATTTTTCAGTTAATTTTGCTAGATCCGCCAAAATTGATAATAGCTCTGTCCAATCTGGTGAACAATCCGATTTCTCCCATAAAATCATTAAATCAAATGTCTAACAACAAAATAACATCATTTAAATTGCCTAGCACTGACTATCACCCTACCTGTATTGGGGATATTTTCCCCTACCCCCTCTTTCAGACCAGTGAATTTTCGTAAAATATGCCTGAAGTCTGGGCCCCCATGCATATTCTGTGCAAAAGGAAGCCCCATAGATCTCATGCAAATACTTAGAGAATCGACCCAGGATCATAATGAGCAGTGCACAAATATGTGCCATCCATCTACTTTTTTCGCTATTTGTGAACAAAGATAACCCCTGCAAAAACGACAGTGAAGAGCGTCACCGGCTATGACTGGCGAACGATCCGGGATCCTTATATAATCCCGGTTTTTACCAGTCTAAAAATAGAAAATAAGTATTTTTCACATGTTTGAGGCATAATTGATCCGATTTGGGGAAAGATGTCGGCAAATTATTAAAAGAGGATAATTTACAGCCCAATTTCATGCCCTACCCCTTAATATTGAAATTTTTGGCCCACCTCAAAAGTACGAAACTGTGAATGGAACCTTAAAGCAAAACTTTTTGCTCTAGTTTCTGGCAATTTTCGTCTAAAACTATTCTTTAACATAATTCCAATTAAATTCAGGCAAAGAAAGTGGATTTGCATTAAAACTGGCCTTTCAGGAGGAGTCAGAACGAGTCATATGGTTTCGAGGCATTTTTAGGTCGATTTTTGAGGAATAGAGCCCCAACTAACCGCATCCAGCTTTACTCACTCTGTGGTCGTGCGAGTGACCAAAAGATCACGAAACAGTTATGTCCATATATTGGGCCACCTGATTAAAGAAAACTGAGACCTTGAAATGGAAATTAAAAAAATCGGTTATTGCTTTAAAGCAAAACTTTTTGCTCTAGTTTCTGGCAATGTTCGTCTAAAACTATTCTTTAACATAATTCCAATTAAATTCAGGCAAAGAAAGTGGATTTGCATTAAAACTGGCCTTTCAGGAGGAGTCAGAACGAGTCATATGGTTTCGAGGCATTTTTAGGTCGATTTTTGAGGAATAGAGCCCCAACTAACCGCATCCAGCTTTACTCACTCTGTGGTCGTGCGAGTGACCAAAAGATCACGAAACAGTTATGTCCATATATTGGGCCACCTGATTAAAGAAAACTGAGACCTTGGAATGGAAATTAAAAAAATCGGTTATTGCTTTAAGGTAGCAATCCACAGTTTTTAGAGCATTTTTCAGTTAATTTTGCTAGATCCGCCAAAATTGATAATAGCTCTGTCCAATCTGGTGAACAATCCGATTTCTCCCATAAAATCATTAAATCAAATGTCTAACAACAAAATAACATCATTTAAATTGCCTAGCACTGACTATCACCCTACCTGTATTGGGGATATTTTCCCCTACCCCCTCTTTCAGACCAGTGAATTTTCGTAAAATATGCCTGAAGTCTGGGCCCCCATGCATATTCTGTGCAAAAGGAAGCCCCATAGATCTCATGCAAATACTTAGAGAATCGACCCAGGATCATAATGAGCAGTGCACAAATATGTGCCATCCATCTACTTTTTTCGCTATTTGTGAACAAAGATAACCCCTGCAAAAACGACAGTGAAGAGCGTCACCGGCTATGACTGGCGAACGATCCGGGATCCTTATATAATCCCGGTTTTTACCAGTCTAAAAATAGAAAATAAGTATTTTTCACATGTTTGAGGCATAATTGATCCGATTTGGGGAAAGATGTCGGCAAATTATTAAAAGAGGATAATTTACAGCCCAATTTCATGCCCTACCCCTTAATATTGAAATTTTTGGCCCACCTCAAAAGTACGAAACTGTGAATGGAACCTTAAAGCAAAACTTTTTGCTCTAGTTTCTGACAATTTTCGTCTAAAACTATTCTTTAACATAATTCCAATTAAATTCAGGCAAAGAAAGTGGATTTGCATTAAAACTGGCCTTTCAGGAGGAGTCAGAACGAGTCATATGGTTTCGAGGCATTTTTAGGTCGATTTTTGAGGAATAGAGCCCCAACTAACCGCATCCAGCTTTACTCACTCTGTGGTCGTGCGAGTGACCAAAAGATCACGAAACAGTTATGTCCATATATTGGGCCACCTGATTAAAGAAAACTGAGACCTTGAAATGGAAATTAAAAAAATCGGTTATTGCTTTAAAGCAAAACTTTTTGCTCTAGTTTCTGGCAATTTTCGTCTAAAACTATTCTTTAACATAATTCCAATTAAATTCAGGCAAAGAAAGTGGATTTGCATTAAAACTGGCCTTTCAGGAGGAGTCAGAACGAGTCATATGGTTTCGAGGCATTTTTAGGTCGATTTTTGAGGAATAGAGCCCCAACTAACCGCATCCAGCTTTACTCAATCTGTGGTCGTGCGAGTGACCAAAAGATCACGAAACAGTTATGTCCATATATTGGGCCACCTGATTAAAGAAAACTGAGACCTTGAAATGGAAATTAAAAAAATCGGTTATTGCTTTAAGGTAGCAATCCACAGTTTTTAGAGCATTTTTCAGTTAATTTTGCTAGATCCGCCAAAATTGATAATAGCTCTGTCCAATCTAGTGAACAATCCGATTTCTCCCATAAAATCATTAAATCAAATGTCTAACAACAAAATAACATCATTTAAATTGCCTAGCACTGACTATCACCCTACCTGTATTGGGGATATTTTCCCCTACCCCCTCTTTCAGACCAGTGAATTTTCGTAAAATATGCCTGAAGTCTGGGCCCCCATGCATATTCTGTGCAAAAGGAAGCCCCATAGATCTCATGCAAATACTTAGAGAATCGACCCAGGATCATAATGAGCAGTGCACAAATATGTGCCATCCATCTACTTTTTTCGCTATTTGTGAACAAAGATAACCCCTGCAAAAACGACAGTGAAGAGCGTCACCGGCTATGACTGGCGAACGATCCGGGATCCTTATATAATCCCGGTTTTTACCAGTCTAAAAATAGAAAATAAGTATTTTTCACATGTTTGAGGCATAATTGATCCGATTTGGGGAAAGATGTCGGCAAATTATTAAAAGAGGATAATTTACAGCCCAATTTCATGCCCTACCCCTTAATATTGAAATTTTTGGCCCACCTCAAAAGTACGAAACTGTGAATGGAACCTTAAAGCAAAACTTTTTGCTCTAGTTTCTGGCAATTTTCGTCTAAAACTATTCTTTAACATAATTCCAATTAAATTCAGGCAAAGAAAGTGGATTTGCATTAAAACTGGCCTTTCAGGAGGAGTCAGAACGAGTCATATGGTTTCGAGGCATTTTTAGGTGGATTTTTGAGGAATAGAGCCCCAACTAACCGCATCCAGCTTTACTCACTCTGTGGTCGTGCGAGTGACCAAAAGATCACGAAACAGTTATGTCCATATATTGGGCCACCTGATTAAAGAAAACTGAGACCTTGAAATGGAAATTAAAAAAAATCGGTTATTGCTTTAAGGTAGCAATCCACAGTTTTTAGAGCATTTTTCAGTTAATTTTGCTAGATCCGCCAAAATTGATAATAGCTCTGTCCAATCTAGTGAACAATCCGATTTCTCCCATAAAATCATTAAATCAAATGTCTAACAACAAAATAACATCATTTAAATTGCCTAGCACTGACTATCACCCTACCTGTATTGGGGATATTTTCCCCTACCCCCTCTTTCAGACCAGTGAATTTTCGTAAAATATGCCTGAAGTCTGGGCCCCCATGCATATTCTGTGCAAAAGGAAGCCCCATAGATCTCATGCAAATACTTAGAGAATCGACCCAGGATCATAATGAGCAGTGCACAAATATGTGCCATCCATCTACTTTTTTCGCTATTTGTGAACAAAGATAACCCCTGCAAAAACGACAGTGAAGAGCGTCACCGGCTATGACTGGCGAACGATCCGGGATCCTTATATAATCCCGGTTTTTACCAGTCTAAAAATAGAAAATAAGTATTTTTCACATGTTTGAGGCATAATTGATCCGATTTGGGGAAAGATGTCGGCAAATTATTAAAAGAGGATAATTTACAGCCCAATTTCATGCCCTACCCCTTAATATTGAAATTTTTGGCACACCTCAAAAGTACGAAACTGTGAATGGAACCTTAAAGCAAAACTTTTTGCTCTAGTTTCTGGCAATTTTCGTCTAAAACTATTCTTTAACATAATTCCAATTAAATTCAGGCAAAGAAAGTGGATTTGCATTAAAACTGGCCTTTCAGGAGGAGTCAGAACGAGTCATATGGTTTCGAGGCATTTTTAGGTCGATTTTTGAGGAATAGAGCCCCAACTAACCGCATCCAGCTTTACTCACTCTGTGGTCGTGCGAGTGACCAAAAGATCACGAAACAGTTATGTCCATATATTGGGCCACCTGATTAAAGAAAACTTAGACCTTGAAATGGAAATTAAAAAAATCGGTTATTGCTTTAAGGTAGCAATCCACAGTTTTTAGAGCATTTTTTCAGTTAATTTTGCTAGATCCGCCAAAATTGATAATAGCTCTGTCCAATCTGGTGAACAATCCGATTTCTCCCATAAAATCATTAAATCAAATGTCTAACAACAAAATAACATCATTTAAATTGCCTAGCACTGACTATCACCCTACCTGTATTGGGGATATTTTCCCCTACCCCCTCTTTCAGACCAGTGAATTTTCGTAAAATATGCCTGAAGTCTGGGCCCCCATGCATATTCTGTGCAAAAAGAAGCCCCATAGATCTCATGCAAATACTTAGAGAATCGACCCAGGATCATAATGAGCAGTGCACAAATATGTGCCATCCATCTACTTTTTTCGCTATTTGTGAACAAAGATAACCCCTGCAAAAACGACAGTGAAGAGCGTCACCGGCTATGACTGGCGAACGATCCGGGATCCTTATATAATCCCGGTTTTTACCAGTCTAAAAATAGAAAATAAGTATTTTTCACATGTTTGAGGCATAATTGATCCGATTTGGGGAAAGATGTCGGCAAATTATTAAAAGAGGATAATTTACAGCCCAATTTCATGCCCTACCCCTTAATATTGAAATTTTTGGCCCACCTCAAAAGTACGAAACTGTGAATGGAACCTTAAAGCAAAACTTTTTGCTCTAGTTTCTGGCAATTTTCGTCTAAAACTATTCTTTAACATAATTCCAATTAAATTCAGGCAAAGAAAGTGGATTTGCATTAAAACTGGCCTTTCAGGAGGAGTCAGAACGAGTCATATGGTTTCGAGGCATTTTTCGGTCGATTTTTGAGGAATAGAGCCCCAACTAACCGCATCCAGCTTTACTCACTCTGTGGTCGTGCGAGTGACCAAAAGATCACGAAACAGTTATGTCCATATATTGGGCCACCTGATTAAAGAAAACATAGACCTTGAAATGGAAATTAAAAAAATCGGTTATTGCTTTAAAGCAAAACTTTTTGCTCTAGTTTCTGGCAATTTTCGTCTAAAACTATTCTTTAACATAATTCCAATTAAATTCAGGCAAAGAAAGTGGATTTGCATTAAAACTGGCCTTTCAGGAGGAGTCAGAACGAGTCATATGGTTTCGAGGCATTTTTAGGTCGATTTTTGAGGAATAGAGCCCCAACTAACCGCATCCAGCTTTACTCACTCTGTGGTCGTGCGAGTGACCAAAAGATCACGAAACAGTTATGTCCATATATTGGGCCACCTGATTAAAGAAAACTGAGACCTTGAAATGGAAATTAAAAAAATCGGTTATTGCTTTAAGGTAGCAATCCACAGTTTTTAGAGCATTTTTCATTTAATTTTGCTAGATCCGCCAAAATTGATAATAGCTCTGTCCAATCTGGTGAACAATCCGATTTCTCCCATAAAATCATTAAATCAAATGTCTAACAACAAAATAACATCATTTAAATTGCCTAGCACTGACTATCACCCTACCTGTATTGGGGATATTTTCCCCTACCCCCTCTTTCAGACCAGTGAATTTTCGTAAAATATGCCTGAAGTCTGGGCCCCCATGCATATTCTGTGCAAAAGGAAGCCCCATAGATCTCATGCAAATACTTAGAGAATCGACCCAGGATCATAATGAGCAGTGCACAAATATGTGCCATCCATCTACTTTTTTCGCTATTTGTGAACAAAGATAACCCCTGCAAAAACGACAGTGAAGAGCGTCACCGGCTATGACTGGCGAACGATCCGGGATCCTTATATAATCCCGGTTTTTACCAGTCTAAAAATAGAAAATAAGTATTTTTCACATGTTTGAGGCATAATTGATCCGATTTGGGGAAAGATGTCGGCAAATTATTAAAAGAGGATAATTTACAGCCCAATTTCATGCCCTACCCCTTAATATTGAAATTTTTGGCCCACCTCAAAAGTACGAAACTGTGAATGGAACCTTAAAGCAAACCTTTTTGCTCTAGTTTCTGGCAATGTTCGTCTAAAACTATTCTTTAACATAATTCCAATTAAATTCAGGCAAAGAAAGTGGATTTGCATTAAAACTGGCCTTTCAGGAGGAGTCAGAACGAGTCATATGGTTTCGAGGCATTTTTAGGTCGATTTTTGAGGAATAGAGCCCCAACTAACCGCATCCAGCTTTACTCACTCTGTGGTCGTGCGAGTGACCAAAAGATCACGAAACAGTTATGTCCATATATTGGGCCACCTGATTAAAGAAAACTGAGACCTTGAAATGGAAATTAAAAAAATCGGTTATTGCTTTAAAGCAAAACTTTTTGCTCTAGTTTCTGGCAATTTTCGTCTAAAACTATTCTTTAACATAATTCCAATTAAATTCAGGCAAAGAAAGTGGATTTGCATTAAAACTGGCCTTTCAGGAGGAGTCAGAACGAGTCATATGGTTTCGAGGCATTTTTAGGTCGATTTTTGAGGAATAGAGCCCCAACTAACCGCATCCAGCTTTACTCACTCTGTGGTCGTGCGAGTGACCAAAAGATCACGAAACAGTTATGTCCATATATTGGGCCACCTGATTAAAGAAAACTGAGACCTTGAAATGGAAATTAAAAAAATCGGTTATTGCTTTAAAGCAAAACTTTTTGCTCTAGTTTCTGGCAATGTTCGTCTAAAACTATTCTTTAACATAATTCCAATTAAATTCAGGCAAAGAAAGTGGATTTGCATTAAAACTGGCCTTTCAGGAGGAGTCAGAACGAGTCATATGGTTTCGAGGCATTTTTAGGTCGATTTTTGAGGAATAGAGCCCCAACTAACCGCATCCAGCTTTACTCACTCTGTGGTCGTGCGAGTGACCAAAAGATCACGAAACAGTTATGTCCATATATTGGGCCACCTGATTAAAGAAAACTGAGACCTTGGAATGGAAATTAAAAAAATCGGTTATTGCTTTAAGGTAGCAATCCACAGTTTTTAGAGCATTTTTCAGTTAATTTTGCTAGATCCGCCAAAATTGATAATAGCTCTGTCCAATCTGGTGAACAATCCGATTTCTCCCATAAAATCATTAAATCAAATGTCTAACAACAAAATAACATCATTTAAATTGCCTAGCACTGACTATCACCCTACCTGTATTGGGGATATTTTCCCCTACCCCCTCTTTCAGACCAGTGAATTTTCGTAAAATATGCCTGAAGTCTGGGCCCCCATGCATATTCTGTGCAAAAGGAAGCCCCATAGATCTCATGCAAATACTTAGAGAATCGACCCAGGATCATAATGAGCAGTGCACAAATATGTGCCATCCATCTACTTTTTTCGCTATTTGTGAACAAAGATAACCCCTGCAAAAACGACAGTGAAGAGCGTCACCGGCTATGACTGGCGAACGATCCGGGATCCTTATATAATCCCGGTTTTTACCAGTCTAAAAATAGAAAATAAGTATTTTTCACATGTTTGAGGCATAATTGATCCGATTTGGGGAAAGATGTCGGCAAATTATTAAAAGAGGATAATTTACAGCCCAATTTCATGCCCTACCCCTTAATATTGAAATTTTTGGCCCACCTCAAAAGTACGAAACTGTGAATGGAACCTTAAAGCAAAACTTTTTGCTCTAGTTTCTGGCAATTTTCGTCTAAAACTATTCTTTAACATAATTCCAATTAAATTCAGGCAAAGAAAGTGGATTTGCATTAAAACTGGCCTTTCAGGAGGAGTCAGAACGAGTCATATGGTTTCGAGGCATTTTTAGGTCGATTTTTGAGGAATAGAGCCCCAACTAACCGCATCCAGCTTTACTCACTCTGTGGTCGTGCGAGTGACCAAAAGATCACGAAACAGTTATGTCCATATATTGGGCCACCTGATTAAAGAAAACTGAGACCTTGAAATGGAAATTAAAAAAATCGGTTATTGCTTTAAGGTAGCAATCCACAGTTTTTAGAGCATTTTTCAGTTAATTTTGCTAGATCCGCCAAAATTGATAATAGCTCTGTCCAATCTAGTGAACAATCCGATTTCTCCCATAAAATCATTAAATCAAATGTCTAACAACAAAATAACATCATTTAAATTGCCTAGCACTGACTATCACCCTACCTGTATTGGGGATATTTTCCCCTACCCCCTCTTTCAGACCAGTGAATTTTCGTAAAATATGCCTGAAGTCTGGGCCCCCATGCATATTCTGTGCAAAAGGAAGCCCCATAGATCTCATGCAAATACTTAGAGAATCGACCCAGGATCATAATGAGCAGTGCACAAATATGTGCCATCCATCTACTTTTTTCGCTATTTGTGAACAAAGATAACCCCTGCAAAAACGACAGTGAAGAGCGTCACCGGCTATGACTGGCGAACGATCCGGGATCCTTATATAATCCCGGTTTTTACCAGTCTAAAAATAGAAAATAAGTATTTTTCACATGTTTGAGGCATAATTGATCCGATTTGGGGAAAGATGTCGGCAAATTATTAAAAGAGGATAATTTACAGCCCAATTTCATGCCCTACCCCTTAATATTGAAATTTTTGGCCCACCTCAAAAGTACGAAACTGTGAATGGAACCTTAAAGCAAAACTTTTTGCTCTAGTTTCTGGCAATTTTCGTCTAAAACTATTCTTTAACATAATTCCAATTAAATTCAGGCAAAGAAAGTGGATTTGCATTAAAACTGGCCTTTCAGGAGGAGTCAGAACGAGTCATATGGTTTCGAGGCATTTTTAGGTGGATTTTTGAGGAATAGAGCCCCAACTAACCGCATCCAGCTTTACTCACTCTGTGGTCGTGCGAGTGACCAAAAGATCACGAAACAGTTATGTCCATATATTGGGCCACCTGATTAAAGAAAACTGAGACCTTGAAATGGAAATTAAAAAAATCGGTTATTGCTTTAAGGTAGCAATCCACAGTTTTTAGAGCATTTTTCAGTTAATTTTGCTAGATCCGCCAAAATTGATAATAGCTCTGTCCAATCTAGTGAACAATCCGATTTCTCCCATAAAATCATTAAATCAAATGTCTAACAACAAAATAACATCATTTAAATTGCCTAGCACTGACTATCACCCTACCTGTATTGGGGATATTTTCCCCTACCCCCTCTTTCAGACCAGTGAATTTTCGTAAAATATGCCTGAAGTCTGGGCCCCCATGCATATTCTGTGCAAAAGGAAGC
Organism: Rugalucina vietnamica; assembly: GCA_964017185.1. Lineage (NCBI taxonomy): Eukaryota > Metazoa > Mollusca > Bivalvia > Lucinida > Lucinidae > Rugalucina > Rugalucina vietnamica. The sequence continues at coordinate 11,896,184 of OZ024885.1, forward strand.
CCCATAGATCTCATGCAAATACTTAGAGAATCGACCCAGGATCATAATGAGCAGTGCACAAATATGTGCCATCCATCTACTTTTTTCGCTATTTGTGAACAAAGATAACCCCTGCAAAAACGACAGTGAAGAGCGTCACCGGCTATGACTGGCGAACGATCCGGGATCCTTATATAATCCCGGTTTTTACCAGTCTAAAAATAGAAAATAAGTATTTTTCACATGTTTGAGGCATAATTGATCCGATTTGGGGAAAGATGTCGGCAAATTATTAAAAGAGGATAATTTACAGCCCAATTTCATGCCCTACCCCTTAATATTGAAATTTTTGGCCCACCTCAAAAGTACGAAACTGTGAATGGAACCTTAAAGCAAAACTTTTTGCTCTAGTTTCTGGCAATTTTCGTCTAAAACTATTCTTTAACATAATTCCAATTAAATTCAGGCAAAGAAAGTGGATTTGCATTAAAACTGGCCTTTCAGGAGGAGTCAGAACGAGTCATATGGTTTCGAGGCATTTTTAGGTGGATTTTTGAGGAATAGAGCCCCAACTAACCGCATCCAGCTTTACTCACTCTGTGGTCGTGCGAGTGACCAAAAGATCACGAAACAGTTATGTCCATATATTGGGCCACCTGATTAAAGAAAACTGAGACCTTGAAATGGAAATTAAAAAAATCGGTTATTGCTTTAAGGTAGCAATCCACAGTTTTTAGAGCATTTTTCAGTTAATTTTGCTAGATCCGCCAAAATTGATAATAGCTCTGTCCAATCTAGTGAACAATCCGATTTCTCCCATAAAATCATTAAATCAAATGTCTAACAACAAAATAACATCATTTAAATTGCCTAGCACTGACTATCACCCTACCTGTATTGGGGATATTTTCCCCTACCCCCTCTTTCAGACCAGTGAATTTTCGTAAAATATGCCTGAAGTCTGGGCCCCCATGCATATTCTGTGCAAAAGGAAGCCCCATAGATCTCATGCAAATACTTAGAGAATCGACCCAGGATCATAATGAGCAGTGCACAAATATGTGCCATCCATCTACTTTTTTCGCTATTTGTGAACAAAGATAACCCCTGCAAAAACGACAGTGAAGAGCGTCACCAGCTATGACTGGCGAACGATCCGGGATCCTTATATAATCCCGGTTTTTACCAGTCTAAAAATAGAAAATAAGTATTTTTCACATGTTTGAGGCATAATTGATCCGATTTGGGGAAAGATGTCGGCAAATTATTAAAAGAGGATAATTTACAGCCCAATTTCATGCCCTACCCCTTAATATTGAAATTTTTGGCCCACCTCAAAAGTACGAAACTGTGAATGGAACCTTAAAGCAAAACTTTTTGCTCTAGTTTCTGGCAATGTTCGTCTAAAACTATTCTTTAACATAATTCCAATTAAATTCAGGCAAAGAAAGTGGATTTGCATTAAAACTGGCCTTTCAGGAGGAGTCAGAACGAGTCATATGGTTTCGAGGCATTTTTAGGTCGATTTTTGAGGAATAGAGCCCCAACTAACCGCATCCAGCTTTACTCACTCTGTGGTCGTGCGAGTGACCAAAAGATCACGAAACAGTTATGTCCATATATTGGGCCACCTGATTAAAGAAAACTGAGACCTTGAAATGGAAATTAAAAAAATCGGTTATTGCTTTAAGGTAGCAATCCACAGTTTTTAGAGCATTTTTCAGTTAATTTTGCTAGATCCGCCAAAATTGATAATAGCTCTGTCCAATCTGGTGAACAATCCGATTTCTCCCATAAAATCATTAAATCAAATGTCTAACAACAAAATAACATCATTTAAATTGCCTAGCACTGACTATCACCCTACCTGTATTGGGGATATTTTCCCCTACCCCCTCTTTCAGACCAGTGAATTTTCGTAAAATATGCCTGAAGTCTGGGCCCCCATGCATATTCTGTGCAAAAGGAAGCCCCATAGATCTCATGCAAATACTTAGAGAATCGACCCAGGATCATAATGAGCAGTGCACAAATATGTGCCATCCATCTACTTTTTTCGCTATTTGTGAACAAAGATAACCCCTGCAAAAACGACAGTGAAGAGCGTCACCGGCTATGACTGGCGAACGATCCGGGATCCTTATATAATCCCGGTTTTTACCAGTCTAAAAATAGAAAATAAGTATTTTTCACATGTTTGAGGCATAATTGATCCGATTTGGGGAAAGATGTCGGCAAATTATTAAAAGAGGATAATTTACAGCCCAATTTCATGCCCTACCCCTTAATATTGAAATTTTTGGCCCACCTCAAAAGTACGAAACTGTGAATGGAACCTTAAAGCAAAACTTTTTTGCTCTAGTTTCTGGCAATTTTCGTCTAAAACTATTCTTTAACATAATTCCAATTAAATTCAGGCAAAGAAAGTGGATTTGCATTAAAACTGGCCTTTCAGGAGGAGTCAGAACGAGTCATATGGTTTCGAGGCATTTTTAGGTCGATTTTTGAGGAATAGAGCCCCAACTAACCGCATCCAGCTTTACTCACTCTGTGGTCGTGCGAGTGACCAAAAGATCACGAAACAGTTATGTCCATATATTGGGCCACCTGATTAAAGAAAACTGAGACCTTGAAATGGAAATTTAAAAAATCGGTTATTGCTTTAAGGTAGCAATCCACAGTTTTTAGAGCATTTTTCATTTAATTTTGCTAGATCCGCCAAAATTGATAATAGCTCTGTCCAATCTGGTGAACAATCCGATTTCTCCCATAAAATCATTAAATCAAATGTCTAACAACAAAATAACATCATTTAAATTGCCTAGCGCTGACTATCACCCTACCTGTATTGGGGATATTTTCCCCTACCCCCTCTTTCAGACCAGTGAATTTTCGTAAAATATGCCTGAAGTCTGGGCCCCCATGCATATTCTGTGCAAAAGGAAGCCCCATAGATCTCATGCAAATACTTAGAGAATCGACCCAGGATCATAATGAGCAGTGCACAAATATGTGCCATCCATCTACTTTTTTCGCTATTTGTGAACAAAGATAACCCCTGCAAAAACGACAGTGAAGAGCGTCACCAGCTATGACTGGCGAACGATCCGGGATCCTTATATAATCCCGGTTTTTACCAGTCTAAAAATAGAAAATAAGTATTTTTCACATGTTTGAGGCATAATTGATCCGATTTGGGGAAAGATGTCGGCAAATTATTAAAAGAGGATAATTTACAGCCCAATTTCATGCCCTACCCCTTAATATTGAAATTTTTGGCCCACCTCAAAAGTACGAAACTGTGAATGGAACCTTAAAGCAAAACTTTTTGCTCTAGTTTCTGGCAATGTTCGTCTAAAACTATTCTTTAACATAATTCCAATTAAATTCAGGCAAAGAAAGTGGATTTGCATTAAAACTGGCCTTTCAGGAGGAGTCAGAACGAGTCATATGGTTTCGAGGCATTTTTAGGTCGATTTTTGAGGAATAGAGCCCCAACTAACCGCATCCAGCTTTACTCACTCTGTGGTCGTGCGAGTGACCAAAAGATCACGAAACAGTTATGTCCATATATTGGGCCACCTGATTAAAGAAAACTGAGACCTTGAAATGGAAATTAAAAAAATCGGTTATTGCTTTAAGGTAGCAATCCACAGTTTTTAGAGCATTTTTCAGTTAATTTTGCTAGATCCGCCAAAATTGATAATAGCTCTGTCCAATCTGGTGAACAATCCGATTTCTCCCATAAAATCATTAAATCAAATGTCTAACAACAAAATAACATCATTTAAATTGCCTAGCACTGACTATCACCCTACCTGTATTGGGGATATTTTCCCCTACCCCCTCTTTCAGACCAGTGAATTTTCGTAAAATATGCCTGAAGTCTGGGCCCCCATGCATATTCTGTGCAAAAGGAAGCCCCATAGATCTCATGCAAATACTTAGAGAATCGACCCAGGATCATAATGAGCAGTGCACAAATATGTGCCATCCATCTACTTTTTTCGCTATTTGTGAACAAAGATAACCCCTGCAAAAACGACAGTGAAGAGCGTCACCGGCTATGACTGGCGAACGATCCGGGATCCTTATATAATCCCGGTTTTTACCAGTCTAAAAATAGAAAATAAGTATTTTTCACATGTTTGAGGCATAATTGATCCGATTTGGGGAAAGATGTCGGCAAATTATTAAAAGAGGATAATTTACAGCCCAATTTCATGCCCTACCCCTTAATATTGAAATTTTTGGCCCACCTCAAAAGTACGAAACTGTGAATGGAACCTTAAAGCAAAACTTTTTTGCTCTAGTTTCTGGCAATTTTCGTCTAAAACTATTCTTTAACATAATTCCAATTAAATTCAGGCAAAGAAAGTGGATTTGCATTAAAACTGGCCTTTCAGGAGGAGTCAGAACGAGTCATATGGTTTCGAGGCATTTTTAGGTCGATTTTTGAGGAATAGAGCCCCAACTAACCGCATCCAGCTTTACTCACTCTGTGGTCGTGCGAGTGACCAAAAGATCACGAAACAGTTATGTCCATATATTGGGCCACCTGATTAAAGAAAACTGAGACCTTGAAATGGAAATTTAAAAAATCGGTTATTGCTTTAAGGTAGCAATCCACAGTTTTTAGAGCATTTTTCATTTAATTTTGCTAGATCCGCCAAAATTGATAATAGCTCTGTCCAATCTGGTGAACAATCCGATTTCTCCCATAAAATCATTAAATCAAATGTCTAACAACAAAATAACATCATTTAAATTGCCTAGCGCTGACTATCACCCTACCTGTATTGGGGATATTTTCCCCTACCCCCTCTTTCAGACCAGTGAATTTTCGTAAAATATGCCTGAAGTCTGGGCCCCCATGCATATTCTGTGCAAAAGGAAGCCCCATAGATCTCATGCAAATACTTAGAGAATCGACCCAGGATCATAATGAGCAGTGCACAAATATGTGCCATCCATCTACTTTTTTCGCTATTTGTGAACAAAGATAACCCCTGCAAAAACGACAGTGAAGAGCGTCACCAGCTATGACTGGCGAACGATCCGGGATCCTTATATAATCCCGGTTTTTACCAGTCTAAAAATAGAAAATAAGTATTTTTCACATGTTTGAGGCATAATTGATCCGATTTGGGGAAAGATGTCGGCAAATTATTAAAAGAGGATAATTTACAGCCCAATTTCATGCCCTACCCCTTAATATTGAAATTTTTGGCCCACCTCAAAAGTACGAAACTGTGAATGGAACCTTAAAGCAAACCTTTTTGCTCTAGTTTCTGGCAATGTTCGTCTAAAACTATTCTTTAACATAATTCCAATTAAATTCAGGCAAAGAAAGTGGATTTGCATTAAAACTGGCCTTTCAGGAGGAGTCAGAACGAGTCATATGGTTTCGAGGCATTTTTAGGTCGATTTTTGAGGAATAGAGCCCCAACTAACCGCATCCAGCTTTACTCACTCTGTGGTCGTGCGAGTGACCAAAAGATCACGAAACAGTTATGTCCATATATTGGGCCACCTGATTAAAGAAAACTGAGACCTTGAAATGGAAATTAAAAAAATCGGTTATTGCTTTAAGGTAGCAATCCACAGTTTTTAGAGCATTTTTCAGTTAATTTTGCTAGATCCGCCAAAATTGATAATAGCTCTGTCCAATCTGGTGAACAATCCGATTTCTCCCATAAAATCATTAAATCAAATGTCTAACAACAAAATAACATCATTTAAATTGCCTAGCACTGACTATCACCCTACCTGTATTGGGGATATTTTCCCCTACCCCCTCTTTCAGACCAGTGAATTTTCGTAAAATATGCCTGAAGTCTGGGCCCCCATGCATATTCTGTGCAAAAGGAAGCCCCATAGATCTCATGCAAATACTTAGAGAATCGACCCAGGATCATAATGAGCAGTGCACAAATATGTGCCATCCATCTACTTTTTTCGCTATTTGTGAACAAAGATAACCCCTGCAAAAACGACAGTGAAGAGCGTCACCGGCTATGACTGGCGAACGATCCGGGATCCTTATATAATCCCGGTTTTTACCAGTCTAAAAATAGAAAATAAGTATTTTTCACATGTTTGAGGCATAATTGATCCGATTTGGGGAAAGATGTCGGCAAATTATTAAAAGAGGATAATTTACAGCCCAATTTCATGCCCTACCCCTTAATATTGAAATTTTTGGCCCACCTCAAAAGTACGAAACTGTGAATGGAACCTTAAAGCAAAACTTTTTTGCTCTAGTTTCTGGCAATTTTCGTCTAAAACTATTCTTTAACATAATTCCAATTAAATTCAGGCAAAGAAAGTGGATTTGCATTAAAACTGGCCTTTCAGGAGGAGTCAGAACGAGTCATATGGTTTCGAGGCATTTTTAGGTCGATTTTTGAGGAATAGAGCCCCAACTAACCGCATCCAGCTTTACTCACTCTGTGGTCGTGCGAGTGACCAAAAGATCACGAAACAGTTATGTCCATATATTGGGCCACCTGATTAAAGAAAACTGAGACCTTGAAATGGAAATTTAAAAAATCGGTTATTGCTTTAAGGTAGCAATCCACAGTTTTTAGAGCATTTTTCATTTAATTTTGCTAGATCCGCCAAAATTGATAATAGCTCTGTCCAATCTGGTGAACAATCCGATTTCTCCCATAAAATCATTAAATCAAATGTCTAACAACAAAATAACATCATTTAAATTGCCTAGCGCTGACTATCACCCTACCTGTATTGGGGATATTTTCCCCTACCCCCTCTTTCAGACCAGTGAATTTTCGTAAAATATGCCTGAAGTCTGGGCCCCCATGCATATTCTGTGCAAAAGGAAGCCCCATAGATCTCATGCAAATACTTAGAGAATCGACCCAGGATCATAATGAGCAGTGCACAAATATGTGCCATCCATCTACTTTTTTCGCTATTTGTGAACAAAGATAACCCCTGCAAAAACGACAGTGAAGAGCGTCACCAGCTATGACTGGCGAACGATCCGGGATCCTTATATAATCCCGGTTTTTACCAGTCTAAAAATAGAAAATAAGTATTTTTCACATGTTTGAGGCATAATTGATCCGATTTGGGGAAAGATGTCGGCAAATTATTAAAAGAGGATAATTTACAGCCCAATTTCATGCCCTACCCCTTAATATTGAAATTTTTGGCCCACCTCAAAAGTACGAAACTGTGAATGGAACCTTAAAGCAAAACGTTTTGCTCTAGTTTCTGGCAATGTTCGTCTAAAACTATTCTTTAACATAATTCCAATTAAATTCAGGCAAAGAAAGTGGATTTGCATTAAAACTGGCCTTTCAGGAGGAGTCAGAACGAGTCATATGGTTTCGAGGCATTTTTAGGTCGATTTTTGAGGAATAGAGCCCCAACTAACCGCATCCAGCTTTACTCACTCTGTGGTCGTGCGAGTGACCAAAAGATCACGAAACAGTTATGTCCATATATTGGGCCACCTGATTAAAGAAAACTGAGACCTTGAAATGGAAATTAAAAAAATCGGTTATTGCTTTAAGGTAGCAATCCACAGTTTTTAGAGCATTTTTCAGTTAATTTTGCTAGATCCGCCAAAATTGATAATAGCTCTGTCCAATCTGGTGAACAATCCGATTTCTCCCATAAAATCATTAAATCAAATGTCTAACAACAAAATAACATCATTTAAATTGCCTAGCACTGACTATCACCCTACCTGTATTGGGGATATTTTCCCCTACCCCCTCTTTCAGACCAGTGAATTTTCGTAAAATATGCCTGAAGTCTGGGCCCCCATGCATATTCTGTGCAAAAGGAAGCCCCATAGATCTCATGCAAATACTTAGAGAATCGACCCAGGATCATAATGAGCAGTGCACAAATATGTGCCATCCATCTACTTTTTTCGCTATTTGTGAACAAAGATAACCCCTGCAAAAACGACAGTGAAGAGCGTCACCGGCTATGACTGGCGAACGATCCGGGATCCTTATATAATCCCGGTTTTTGCCAGTCTAAAAATAGAAAATAAGTATTTTTCACATGTTTGAGGCATAATTGATCCGATTTGGGGAAAGATGTCGGCAAATTATTAAAAGAGGATAATTTACAGCCCAATTTCATGCCCTACCCCTTAATATTGAAATTTTTGGCCCACCTCAAAAGTACGAAACTGTGAATGGAACCTTAAAGCAAAACTTTTTGCTCTAGTTTCTGGCAATTTTCGTCTAAAACTATTCTTTAACATAATTCCAATTAAATTCAGGCAAAGAAAGTGGATTTGCATTAAAACTGGCCTTTCAAGAGGAGTCAGAACGAGTCATATGGTATAAGTGCATTGCCGTAGGATGTTCTGAATGCAATGCCGTAGGCTGACTGTTAGTGCATTGCCGTAGGATTCTTATGAATGCAATGCCGTAGGTGAACGAAGAAAAGGTGAACGTGGTTGAGGGTTTAAACTGAAGATTTATTCGATTGTAGGCAATAACGAATCTACATCATAAATCCACGTCAAACTGAAATAGACAAACAGAGAGAGTCCTTAGGGCTTGCTTAAGACTATGAATAATAATTGTTTGTAATATCAAATACTCGAAAATGTCTCAGAAACATTAGCAAATGAACTTTATCAGAAGTAGGTTTGGTACGAACCAACTGGGTGCGAAACTCGCTCATTTCAAATGCTCATAAATACAACAAATGTCGCAAAACACGGCTCAAAATAATCATGGGGAAAGCCCGATGGAGTTATGGAAATTACCTCTTTGGCCCACTATTACGAAATCACCCTTTTACGCAAGAAATTAACAGTTTTATTTCAGCTTTCGACGTCTTGCATTTATCGCACGGTGAAATTAGCGCTCTATAGGCAAGGGACAGAACTCCAAAATGGTGACGCACCACTAAACAAATAGCGAAAGGTGACACACCGGTAAAGACACCGCAACATGGCTCCCCAAAATTATTTCAATAATTTTCAATCTAATGAATCCTGGTCACGGCACCATATGAACGGACTATGGTGTGTGGTTAAGCACTTAATATGCGAGCACGCGAATTCGCAGCTTATCAGTTCAGTTATCAATTGACATTAAGTAAATATGCAAATATGTACGTTAATTGAACTTCTGATAAAAATAATATCACAACAAATATCATTCATTGTAACATACTACTGCTTTAAGGCTCCTCGTCGGGAATCTCTTCGGTCTCCTTCAGCAAAATGAGCTCATGGATCGGCCTCTCAAGATAAGAGACAGATACGTTTCGCTTCCCCTTACTGTCCAAATCAGATGTGCCTACAGCGACCTTAGCCTTACGTACTAAACCGTCTTCATCGGTTGTAACCTCGTCAACGCGACATAAGCGCCAGCTATTTCGCGGTAGATTATGTTCCTTCAGAAGGACAATATCTCCAACTGCTATGTTACGTTTCACTTTGTTCCATTTACTCCTTAGTTGGAGATTCTGCAAATATTCTGATCTCCATCTTTTCCAAAATTCATTTACTAAATGCTGTGTACGACGCCAACGTTTAGAACAATACAAATCGGCCTTCTGGAAATTACCTGGTGGAGGCAGAATAACGTCAGATTTCATTGTAAGGAGCATGTTTGGACTCAAAGGGGGATCTGACAAAGGGTCATTGATTGTTTCTGTACTGAGGGGGCGGCTATTCACAATAGCTGAAGCTTCATACAGGAAAGTACGGAGGCTTTCATCATCAAGCTGCCTCTCATGTTCATGTAGCAAGTAAGACATTACATTTCTAACAGAGCGTATCTGTCTTTCCCATATTCCCCCCATGTGACTAGCAACGGGAACATTCATTTTGAAACCGAAATAATCACAGTTCTCCTTCAAAAGGAATTGTCTTATACCATCTTCATCAAGTTCCGAAATTGCCAACCTCAACTCTCGTTCTGCTCCTACAAAGTTGGAACCGCGATCAGACCTAAGTTGCCTTATGGGACCCCGAATAGCAAAAAAGCGACGTAAACAGTTGATGAAGGAATCTGTACTGAGAGAATTAGCAGTTTCAACATGTACTGCTCGACAAGCCATGCAAGTAAAAAGCACACCGTAACGCTTGAGTTCCCTTCTCCCTTCCTTGATGTACCAGGGGCCAAAAAGATCAACCGCACAATACGTGAAGGGGGGTGCTGTTGCCATTCTATCTGCAGGTAGATCAGCCATTTTCTGCTCCTGGGAAGAACTTCTAATTCTCCTACACTCAAAACACTTCGAAATATGAGAGGACACCGCTGAGCTACAGCCTAAGATCCAATAACCGTTTGATCGAATTGTCTGAGTTGTGATGCCACGGCCTTGGTGCTTAATCTTTGCATGAAAGTGGTGAATCAAAAGTTGGGTCACATGACCCTTCCTGGGCAATACGACTGGAAACTTAACCATATCCGAAACCTCAGAGTTCTGAATACGACCACCAACACGCAGAAGGCCATTTTTATCCAGGAAAGGATCTAGCTTCTGTAACTGAGATTTGCCCCGAAGAAACTTGTGCCGATTTGCTTGCTCCTGTTTATTTGAAGGAAGCCCGACCACCTTGTGGGATTCAAGAAACCTTATTTCGTCTTTGAAGCTGTCTGTCTGTACAGCTCTGATTATAACTGCCTCAGCTCTTTGTATCTCATCCACTGTCAATGGTCTATAGTTAGGGATAAGTTGACTTCTAAGAGTAACAAGTGGCTTGACATGAGTGGGTCTTTTAACTGAACGACTACGAAGTCTATCGACAAATCTCAAACAACATGCAACTGCCTTCCTAGCTCTGTGCCAATCTGAGAAATACTGTATGCGCTCAAGAAGAGAGGCATAAGACTCAGTTTTTGCATCAACGGCAAAACTGTGACTTTGCTTCACTTCTGGATCCTGAGGGTTAATACCAATCACATGATCATCTACAGGGGTTGGAATTTGGGGTTTCCAAAGAAATTCAGGCCCCTTAAACCACATATGAGTACTTGACAATTCCTTGGCCGAAACACCTCTGGAAGCCAAGTCCGCTGGATTTTCTTTGGTGTCAACGTACCGCCACTGACTAATCTTGGTATGGTCCTTTATCTGCTGCACTCTGTTAGCAACGAACACGTGAAAGCGACGCGCTTCGTTAGAGAGATAACCGAGAACAACCTCACTGTCCGTCCAATAAATGTGTTCAAGATTCTCATACTCAATTTCATGATCAAGCAACAAACCGACCTTTACAGAAAGTAAAGCTGCAGAAAGCTCAAGGCGTGGAACAGTTATGGGTTTCAACGGCACAACTCTTGCCTTTCCCATTAAGAGAGAACAGTGGGTTTGACCTGACTGATTGGTCAGTCGAAGATAGGAACATTGGCCATAGCCAGAAGAGCTTGCGTCAGAGAAATGATGAATCTCAGAGGTTTCTACTTTGCCAAAGTTTGCTGGTTTTACACATCTCTCTATGTTCAACAATCTCAGATGTTCAAGTGATTGACACCAATTTTCCCACTTTGCGCCCACGGCATCTGGGAGAGGGTCGTCCCAATCTGCATTATTTGCACATAACTGTTGTAGAATCTGTTTTCCTGGCAAGACTATAGGAGCTATGAAACCAAGGGGATCATACATTGAACAAACAGACGACAAAACCCCGCGTCTGGTGAGAGGATGCTCCTTTATGACGATCTTGAACTGAAAAGAATCAGACTCAATAGACCAATAGATACCAAGGACCCTTTCCACCGGCAATTTGTCAGATACTAGATCAACATCCTTCAAGTCCTTGGCTCTGTCTTCTGGTTCAATGTGCTGGATGACGTCTAAGGAATTTGACACAAACTTATGTAACCGCAACCCTGCTTTGTTACACATATTTCTAGTGTTGTCCACTAAGTCAATTGCCTCTGTCACGGTTGAAACCGATTTCAGCCCATCATCCACATAGAAATCACGATAGATGAAATTGGCAGCCTCCTGTCCAAACTCAACTGCTAAATCTTCTGACATCCTTTTGAAACCAAAGTTTGAACATCCCGGCGAAGACGTCGCTCCAAACAAATGTACTTTCATCCTAAATACCACTGGCTCTTTGTTGTAATCCTCGCCGTCCCACCAAAGAAACCTTAGGTAATCTTGATGCTGCTTGCTGACCAAGAATTGGTAAAACATTTTCTCCACGTCACACATTATGGCTATTGGTTCTTTCCTGAACCTACATAACACGCCCACCAATTTATTGGTAAGGTCTGGTCCTTGTAGAAGAAAGTTGTTCAGACAAACACCCTTGAATTGCGCGCTGCAATCAAAGACTACTCTGATTTTGTCCGGTTTCTGGGCATGGTAGACGCCATGGTGAGGAATGTACCAGACTCGTCCGTCCTCTGTGGTTATCTCGGATTCTGGAACCTTTTCTGCATGCCCATTTCTGAGAAGTTCCTGCATAAATTCAGAATAATGTTGACGAAATGTATCTTCCCTTGCTAATCGTCTTTTAAGAGACTTCAGCCTATCCAAAACCATAGCCTTATTATCAGGTAAATGTGGATCGTCTCCCTTGAACGGAAGAGGCATCTCATAATGACCATTCTTGAAACAAATATTTTGCGACAGAACAGACAAGAATCTTTTGTCTTGTTGTGACATGGCTACTCCAAATGATGCTGAGTCACTGAACTCCTGCTCTAGCACTCCAAGCACTTCACTTGACATAATTTCTTTCACCGATGTCTTCAAGGAAAATAGCACCGGAGTCTTCTTCCTTGGTTCACTGACTGATAAAGTTAAAGGGGGAACTTCGCATGTCAGTACACGATGACTTACTCCTATTTCATCATTTTCACAGCAACCATGATCAACCACACCAACTATGCTCCATCCCAGATCTGTTCTTTGACCATATGGTTCATCATTGCAGGACGCAATAACTTCGCGTGGAACTAAGGCTCTTGGACAGTTATACCCGATGAGAATGCCTATTTCACAACTCTGCAAGGGTTCCAGAAGATGAGCGATTGGTTCCAAATGAGGCCACATTCTAGCCATCTCAGGAGTAGGAATATGGTCATAATTGGCCGGCATAATATCTCTGGTGTAGGTGTCTGGAAGCAAGATTCTGGGTCCACCAGAAATTCCACGCACCGCGAGTCCTTTGACCTTTGAACTTGCAACGACCTTATCAGAAGCATACATTGTTGACAGGGATAGCCTTGTTTTTGTACTTTTAACACCAAGAGCATGGCATGTTTCCTCAAGAATAAATGTAGAGTCCGATTGTGTATCAAGTAATGCATACACAAGTCTCTCATTATTCGGCTCCTCACTGTGAGAAACATACACTGGGACAATCATGGAGCACTTACTGCCTTGACCAGTGTTGTTCAGAGACACTGTAGCTGAGTGAATTGTCTGTGCACCCTGTTGATCACCATTAGGCTGTTCTGAAATGGTACAATTGCTACCTTCATTTGGTTTTGAGTGTGTTGGTTTACCGGTATCTCCATGCAATGAAGTTGGATGAAACTTGCTACACACCTTGCATTTCTTTCGATGTTTACATTTCTTGGAGATGTGATTGCTTCCAAAACAGGCAAAACACAGGTTCTTCTCCTTTATGAATGCTTTCCTCTCTAGAAGAGATTTTGCTAGAAAGATCCTGCAATCATCCAAATCATGTGATTTCTTACACAATACGCAGGTTATCCTACCAGCTGGTATCTCTGAGCCTACCCTTCCATCTTCATGGGCACCAGACAGGAAAGAACGACTCTCTTGAGACCTCTTGGGTTTGTAAGTTTGTTTCACATTTGGAGACATTTGAGACCTACTGGAATCTCTTAAAGCTTGTAGAGAGGTTATTGGGTCGCATGCGATCTTCGACTCTTGTGCGATGAACTCCGCAAATTTCTTGAAAGGTGGGTATTCTCCCTTCGAGTCTTTCCAAGGAGACGCTATTCTGGCCCATCTAGTTATAAGCCAGTCTGGCAACTTTGTCAGGAGCTTCCTGTTTTCTCTTTCATCGTCCAACACATTGAGGCCTTTCGTAGTCTGCATAGCAATCTGACACTGTTGGAGAAAATCTGAGAACTTTCGAAGGCCTGTACCATCTCTGGGGCTTATCTTTGGCCAGTTATCTAACTTGTCTCGAAAGGCATTTGCAACAAGAAAGGGGTCTCCATATCTCTTGTCTAAAGCACCTTTAGCCTCTTCATATGCTATATCTGAAGATAACAAAAAATAACCTTCTATCACCTCCTTGACAGGGCCAGACACATACCTTCTCAAATAATGCAATCGCTCTGACATCGGAATTTGTTTTTGTTCGATCAGGATTTGGAAGGCTGATTTCCAACTAGGGTAAGATAAAGGATCTCCCGAGAATATAGAGGGCTCCGGCGAGGGAAGACGGCTAACAGTAATTTGATCTGCTAGTGATTTAGCAAGGTCAAGCAAACTTTGCTCTATAGATGGAGAATTGGAAACCTTCTGATTGCCAGTTGGAGTTATACTAGACACCGTGCCTGTATCATTGGAAAGAGGGACAGGTACAAAACTTTCCAAACCACTTGTTGTGATGACAGGAGCCGACAAATTGACAATATGGCTATCAATGGGAAGCCCTTTAGGAACCGAAATGGCAGCACCTTGAGTGGAAGGATTGTATACCCACGTATTCTGTGTAGACGTCTGGGTGCGAGAAGGTTTAAATGCAGGTAGATTTGGATTTAAACCGGAAGAAGGATGGGACACACTAGAAGTTTGCACCATATTTGTTACATTGACTGCCGAGGTGGTTGTCAAAACTGCCGCTACACTAGACTGTGAAGTATCGTGCAAATTAGAGGGGTTAACGCTGCTCTCAGAAACCAAAACATTAACCTCAATGGGACAAGGGGGGTGATTAAAGCCCTGAACATATTCTTTGACATACTCAGATGAATCATCCTTAATCAACGGAAGCTGCACCTTTGGGTTAGGTTCAAGAGATTCACATAAATCATCACCCTGAGCATTTAATTCTGCCCCTACCATCTCTATTTCCTTCATTGTCTGAATCTTTTGTAACTCTGCCTTATCTTTAATCATTTTTGCCTTTAATTCGGATTCTATATCAATGTACTTGTACTTTGCTTGTAAAACAGCCTTTCGCGCAGACGCATTAGATATTCTTGATAAATTCGAATGCCTTGTATTTGCAGACCTATTGCTTCGAAACGACCCAATCGAGTTAACTTCAAGTTTCTGTGAATTTAATTCACTGATGCGCTGCGAGACATTGAGCATGATTTGCTGATGGTCTGCTTCAATTCTGTCCAATTTGTCATCCTCTAAGCTGCAGTCATCCTTAATCTGGCGCAAACGTTCTATGATTTCGCATAACCTTACAAATATTTCTTGAAAGCTATCTCGTACATTCCTAATAACATTAGCATTATTTGAATCAGTCAGGGTACTTGAAAGCTGATTTGACTTTATACGCCAGGAAGAAACGGTCGATTTGAATTGACCTTGTAGTACTGAAATTTGATATTCTTTCCCCTTTTCGGTTAAAGTGCGTGTGCGCGGTTCTGTATCCGTATCGGCTATTTGCGTGTGTGAACCGAAATCCGGATCAGCTGTTTGCTCGTGCAAACCTAAATCTGTATCAGCCTCGGGACTGGCTTGTATTTGTTCAGATGTATCAGCTTGCCCGTTTGAGACATCTTGGAGAAATTTAAAGTTACTTATTTGACTTCAATGTAACAATATTAGTCTGTGTCACAGTCTATTATTATAATATATAAATGTCAACAACTTTGCTCAAAACGTTTGCATGTGACTAGGCGTTCCCTGCATGTTCTTGTAAGGAAATTATAAACAGTTCTATCTGTAAATATCTGAAAACTAAGTATCACCAATGATTTCGACACATTACAAAAGTGTGTTATCACTAAATGATTTTGACACATTAACAAAGTGTGTTATCACTAACTGACTGCACAATATTAGATTCTCAATTGTAGAAATGTGTAATAGTCTCTAGAAACACGTGGCTGTGAACTCCTCATAACACAGTGAAGGTTGTCAGAATTTTTCCAGTCTCTGTATGGTAACACATTCGGGAGTCTATAGCTCATCACGTAAAACCAAGTCTGGGAAACTCATCTGAATCTGGCAGACACTCGAAGGGACAGACACTCGAAGGACTGACACTCTGAAAACTGTCTCTTTCATGGCAACATAGAGTTTGACTATAAGTGCATTGCCGTAGGATGTTCTGAATGCAATGCCGTAGGCTGACTGTTAGTGCATTGCCGTAGGATTCTTATGAATGCAATGCCGTAGGTGAACGAAGAAAAGGTGAACGTGGTTGAGGGTTTAAACTGAAGATTTATTCGATTGTAGGCAATAACGAATCTACATCATAAATCCACGTCAAACTGAAATAGACAAACAGAGAGAGTCCTTAGGGCTTGCTTAAGACTATGAATAATAATTGGTTGTAATATCAAATACTCGAAAATGTCTCAGAAACATTAGCAAATGAACTTTATCAGAAGTAGGTTTGGTACGAACCAACTGGGTGCGAAACTCGCTCATTTCAAATGCTCATAAATACAACAAATGTCGCAAAACACGGCTCAAAATAATCATGGGGAAAGCCCGATGGAGTTATGGAAATTACCTCTTTGGCCCACTATTACGAAATCACCCTTTTACGCAAGAAATTAACAGTTTTATTTCAGCTTTCGACGTCTTGCATTTATCGCACGGTGAAATTAGCGCTCTATAGGCAAGGGACAGAACTCCAAAATGGTGACGCACCACTAAACAAATAGCGAAAGGTGACACACCGGTAAAGACATCGCAACATATGGTTTCGAGGCATTTTTAGGTCGATTTTTGAGGAATAGAGCCCCAACTAACCGCATCCAGCTTTACTCACTCTGTGGTCGTGCGAGTGACCAAAAGATCACGAAACAGTTATGTCCATATATTGGGCCACCTGATTAAAGAAAACTGAGACCTTGAAATGGAAATTAAAAAAATCGGTTATTGCTTTAAGGTAGCAATCCACAGTTTTTAGAGCATTTTTCAGTTAATTTTGCTAGATCCGCCAAAATTGATAATAGCTCTGTCCAATCTGGTGAACAATCCGATTTCTCCCATAAAATCATTAAATCAAATGTCTAACAACAAAATAACATCATTTAAATTGCCTAGCACTGACTATCACCCTACCTGTATTGGGGATATTTTCCCCTACCCCCTCTTTCAGACCAGTGAATTTTCGTAAAATATGCCTGAAGTCTGGGCCCCCATGCATATTCTGTGCAAAAGGAAGCCCCATAGATCTCATGCAAATACTTAGAGAATCGACCCAGGATCATAATGAGCAGTGCACAAATATGTGCCATCCATCTACTTTTTTCGCTATTTGTGAACAAAGATAACCCCTGCAAAAACGACAGTGAAGAGCGTCACCGGCTATGACTGGCGAACGATCCGGGATCCTTATATAATCCCGGTTTTTACCAGTCTAAAAATAGAAAATAAGTATTTTTCACATGTTTGAGGCATAATTGATCCGATTTGGTGAAAGATGTCGGCAAATTATTAAAAGAGGATAATTTACAGCCCAATTTCATGCCCTACCCCTTAATATTGAAATTTTTGGCCCACCTCAAAAGTACGAAACTGTGAATGGAACCTTAAAGCAAAACTTTTTGCTCTAGTTTCTGGCAATGTTCGTCTAAAACTATTCTTTAACATAATTCCAATTAAATTCAGGCAAAGAAAGTGGATTTGCATTAAAACTGGCCTTTCAGGAGGATTCAGAACGAGTCTTATGGTTTCGAGGCATTTTTAGGTCGATTTTTGAGGAATAGAGCCCCAACTAACCGCATCCAGCTTTACTCACTCTGTGGTCGTGCGAGTGACCAAAAGATCACGAAACAGTTATGTCCATATATTGGGCCACCTGATTAAAGAAAACTGAGACCTTGAAATGGAAATTAAAAAAATCGGTTATTGCTTTAAGGTAGCAATCCACAGTTTTTAGAGCATTTTTCAGTTAATTTTGCTAGATCCGCCAAAATTGATAATAGCTCTGTCCAATCTGGTGAACAATCCGATTTCTCCCATAAAATCATTAAATCAAATGTCTAACAACAAAATAACATCATTTAAATTGCCTAGCACTGACTATCACCCTACCTGTATTGGGGATATTTTCCCCTACCCCCTCTTTCAGACCAGTGAATTTTCGTAAAATATGCCTGAAGTCTGGGCCCCCATGCATATTTTGTGCAAAAGGAAGCCCCATAGATCTCATGCAAATACTTAGACAATCGACCCAGGATCATAATGAGCAGTGCACAAATATGTGCCATCCATCTACTTTTTTCGCTATTTGTGAACAAAGATAACCCCTGCAAAAACGACAGTGAAGAGCGTCACCGGCTATGACTGGCGAACGATCCGGGATCCTTATATAATCCCGGTTTTTACCAGTCTAAAAATAGAAAATAAGTATTTTTCACATGTTTGAGGCATAATTGATCCGATTTGGGGAAAGATGTCGGCAAATTATTAAAAGAGGATAATTTACAGCCCAATTTCATGCCCTACCCCTTAATATTGAAATTTTTGGCCCACCTCAAAAGTACGAAACTGTGAATGGAACCTTAAAGCAAAACTTTTTGCTCTAGTTTCTGGCAATTTTCGTCTAAAACTATTCTTTAACATAATTCCAATTAAATTCAGGCAAAGAAAGTGGATTTGCATTAAAACTGGCCTTTCAGGAGGAGTCAGAACGAGTCATATGGTTTCGAGGCATTTTTAGGTCGATTTTTGAGGAATAGAGCCCCAACTAACCGCATCCAGCTTTACTCACTCTGTGGTCGTGCGAGTGACCAAAAGATCACGAAACAGTTATGTCCATATATTGGGCCACCTGATTAAAGAAAACTGAGACCTTGAAATGGAAATTAAAAAAATCGGTTATTGCTTTAAGGTAGCAATCCACAGTTTTTAGAGCATTTTTCAGTTAATTTTGCTAGATCTGCCAAAATTGATAATAGCTCTGTCCAATCTGGTGAACAATCCGATTTCTCCCATAAAATCATTAAATCAAATGTCTAACAACAAAATAACATCATTTAAATTGCCTAGCACTGACTATCACCCTACCTGTATTGGGGATATTTTCCCCTACCCCCTCTTTCAGACCAGTGAATTTTCGTAAAATATGCCTGAAGTCTGGGCCCCCATGCATATTCTGTGCAAAAGGAAGCCCCATAGATCTCATGCAAATACTTAGAGAATCGACCCAGGATCATAATGAGCAGTGCACAAATATGTGCCATCCATCTACTTTTTTCGCTATTTGTGAACAAAGATAACCCCTGCAAAAACGACAGTGAAGAGCGTCACCGGCTATGACTGGCGAACGATCCGGGATCCTTATATAATCCCGGTTTTTACCAGTCTAAAAATAGAAAATAAGTATTTTTCACATGTTTGAGGCATAATTGATCCGATTTGGGGAAAGATGTCGGCAAATTATTAAAAGAGGATAATTTACAGCCCAATTTCATGCCCTACCCCTTAATATTGAAATTTTTGGCCCACCTCAAAAGTACGAAACTGTGAATGGAACCTTAAAGCAAAACTTTTTGCTCTAGTTTCTGGCAATGTTCGTCTAAAACTAATCTTTAACATAATTCCAATTAAATTCAGGCAAAGAAAGTGGATTTGCATTAAAACTGGCCTTTCAGGAGGAGTCAGAACGAGTCTTATGGTTTCGAGGCATTTTTAGGTCGATTTTTGAGGAATAGAGCCCCAACTAACCGCATCCAGCTTTACTCACTCTGTGGTCGTGCGAGTGACCAAAAGATCACGAAACAGTTATGTCCATATATTGGGCCACCTGATTAAAGAAAACTGAGACCTTGAAATGGAAATTAAAAAAATCGGTTATTGCTATAAGGTAGCAATCCACAGTTTTTAGAGCATTTTTCAGTTAATTTTGCTAGATCCGTCAAAATTGATAATAGCTCTGTCCAATCTGGTGAACAATCCGATTTCTCCCATAAAATCATTAAATCAAATGTCTAACAACAAAATAACATCATTTAAATTGCCTAGCACTGACTATCACCCTACCTGTATTGGGGATATTTTCCCCTACCCCCTCTTTCAGACCAGTGAATTTTCGTAAAATATGCCTGAAGTCTGGGCCCCCATGCATATTCTGTGCAAAAGGAAGCCCCATAGATCTCATGCAAATACTTAGAGAATCGACCCAGGATCATAATGAGCAGTGCACAAATATGTGCCATCCATCTACTTTTTTCGCTATTTGTGAACAAAGATAACCCCTGCAAAAACGACAGTGAAGAGCGTCACCGGCTATGACTGGCGAACGATCCGGGATCCTTATATAATCCCGGTTTTTACCAGTCTAAAAATAGAAAATAAGTATTTTTCACATGTTTGAGGCATAATTGATCCGATTTGGGGAAAGATGTCGGCAAATTATTAAAAGAGGATAATTTACAGCCCAATTTCATGCCCTACCCCTTAATATTGAAATTTTTGGCCCACCTCAAAAGTACGAAACTGTGAATGGAACCTTAAAGCAAAACTTTTTGCTCTAGTTTCTGGCAATTTTCGTCTAAAACTATTCTTTAACATAATTCCAATTAAATTCAGGCAAAGAAAGTGGATTTGCATTAAAACTGGCCTTTCAGGAGGAGTCAGAACGAGTCATATGGTTTCGAGGCATTTTTAGGTCGATTTTTGAGGAATAGAGCCCCAACTAACCGCATCCAGCTTTACTCACTCTGTGGTCGTGCGAGTGACCAAAAGATCACGAAACAGTTATGTCCATATATTGGGCCACCTGATTAAAGAAAACTGAGACCTTGAAATGGAAATTAAAAAAATCGGTTATTGCTTTAAAGCAAAACTTTTTGCTCTAGTTTCTGGCAATTTTCGTCTAAAACTATTCTTTAACATAATTCCAATTAAATTCAGGCAAAGAAAGTGGATTTGCATTAAAACTGGCCTTTCAGGAGGAGTCAGAACGAGTCATATGGTTTCGAGGCATTTTTAGGTCGATTTTTGAGGAATAGAGCCCCAACTAACCGCATCCAGCTTTACTCACTCTGTGGTCGTGCGAGTGACCAAAAGATCACGAAACAGTTATGTCCATATATTGGGCCACCTGATTAAAGAAAACTGAGACCTTGAAATGGAAATTAAAAAAATCGGTTATTGCTTTAAGGTAGCAATCCACAGTTTTTAGAGCATTTTTCAGTTAATTTTGCTAGATCCGCCAAAATTGATAATAGCTCTGTCCAATCTGGTGAACAATCCGATTTCTCCCATAAAATCATTAAATCAAATGTCTAACAACAAAATAACATCATTTAAATTGCCTAGCACTGACTATCACCCTACCTGTATTGGGGATATTTTCCCCTACCCCCTCTTTCAGACCAGTGAATTTTCGTAAAATATGCCTGAAGTCTGGGCCCCCATGCATATTCTGTGCAAAAGGAAGCCCCATAGATCTCATGCAAATACTTAGAGAATCGACCCAGGATCATAATGAGCAGTGCACAAATATGTGCCATCCATCTACTTTTTTCGCTATTTGTGAACAAAGATAACCCCTGCAAAAACGACAGTGAAGAGCGTCACCGGCTATGACTGGCGAACGATCCGGGATCCTTATATAATCCCGGTTTTTACCAGTCTAAAAATAGAAAATAAGTATTCTTCACATGTTTGAGGCATAATTGATCCGATTTGGGGAAAGATGTCGGCAAATTATTAAAAGAGGATAATTTACAGCCCAATTTCATGCCCTACCCCTTAATATTGAAATTTTTGGCCCACCTCAAAAGTACGAAACTGTGAATGGAACCTTAAAGCAAAACTTTTTGCTCTAGTTTCTGGCAATGTTCGTCTAAAACTATTCTTTAACATAATTCCAATTAAATTCAGGCAAAGAAAGTGGATTTGCATTAAAACTGGCCTTTCAGGAGGAGTCAGAACGAGTCTTATGGTTTCGAGGCATTTTTAGGTCGATTTTTGAGGAATAGAGCCCCAACTAACCGCATCCAGCTTTACTCACTCTGTGGTCGTGCGAGTGACCAAAAGATCACGAAACAGTTATGTCCATATATTGGGCCACCTGATTAAAGAAAACTGAGACCTTGAAATGGAAATTAAAAAAATCGGTTATTGCTTTAAGGTAGCAATCCACAGTTTTTAGAGCATTTTTCAGTTAATTTTGCTAGATCCGCCAAAATTGATAATAGCTCTGTCCAATCTGGTGAACAATCCGATTTCTCCCATAAAATCATTAAATCAAATGTCTAACAACAAAATAACATCATTTAAATTGCCTAGCACTGACTATCACCCTACCTGTATTGGGGATATTTTCCCCTACCCCCTCTTTCAGACCAGTGAATTTTCGTAAAATATGCCTGAAGTCTGGGCCCCCATGCATATTCTGTGCAAAAGGAAGCCCCATAGATCTCATGCAAATACTTAGAGAATCGACCCAGGATCATAATGAGCAGTGCACAAATATGTGCCATCCATCTACTTTTTTCGCTATTTGTGAACAAAGATAACCCCTGCAAAAACGACAGTGAAGAGCGTCACCGGCTATGACTGGCGAACGATCCGGGATCCTTATATAATCCCGGTTTTTACCAGTCTAAAAATAGAAAATAAGTATTTTTCACATGTTTGAGGCATAATTGATCCGATTTGGGGAAAGATGTCGGCAAATTATTAAAAGAGGATAATTTACAGCCCAATTTCATGCCCTACCCCTTAATATTGAAATTTTTGGCCCACCTCAAAAGTACGAAACTGTGAATGGAACCTTAAAGCAAAACTTTTTGCTCTAGTTTCTGGCAATTTTCGTCTAAAACTATTCTTTAACATAATTCCAATTAAATTCAGGCAAAGAAAGTGGATTTGCATTAAAACTGGCCTTTCAGGAGGAGTCAGAACGAGTCATATGGTTTCGAGGCATTTTTAGGTCGATTTTTGAGGAATAGAGCCCCAACTAACCGCATCCAGCTTTACTCACTCTGTGGTCGTGCGAGTGACCAAAAGATCACGAAACAGTTATGTCCATATATTGGGCCACCTGATTAAAGAAAACTGAGACCTTGAAATGGAAATTAAAAAAATCGGTTATTGCTTTAAGGTAGCAATCCACAGTTTTTAGAGCATTTTTCAGTTAATTTTGCTAGATCCGCCAAAATTGATAATAGCTCTGTCCAATCTGGTGAACAATCCGATTTCTCCCATAAAATCATTAAATCAAATGTCTAACAACAAAATAACATCATTTAAATTGCCTAGCACTGACTATCACCCTACCTGTATTGGGGATATTTTCCCCTACCCCCTCTTTCAGACCAGTGAATTTTCGTAAAATATGCCTGAAGTCTGGGCCCCCATGCATATTCTGTGCAAAAGGAAGCCCCATAGATTTCATGCAAATACTTAGAGAATCGACCCAGGATCATAATGAGCAGTGCACAAATATGTGCCATCCATCTACTTTTTTCGCTATTTGTGAACAAAGATAACCCCTGCAAAAACGACAGTGAAGAGCGTCACCGGCTATGACTGGCGAACGATCCGGGATCCTTATATAATCCCGGTTTTTACCAGTCTAAAAATAGAAAATAAGTATTTTTCACATGTTTGAGGCATAATTGATCCGATTTGGGGAAAGATGTCGGCAAATTATTAAAAGAGGATAATTTACAGCCCAATTTCATGCCCTACCCCTTAATATTGAAATTTTTGGCCCACCTCAAAAGTACGAAACTGTGAATGGAACCTTAAAGCAAAACTTTTTGCTCTAGTTTCTGGCAATTTTCGTCTAAAACTATTCTTTAACATAATTCCAATTAAATTCAGGCAAAGAAAGTGGATTTGCATTAAAACTGGCCTTTCAGGAGGAGTCAGAACGAGTCATATGGTTTCGAGGCATTTTTAGGTCGATTTTTGAGGAATAGAGCCCCAACTAACCGCATCCAGCTTTACTCACTCTGTGGTCGTGCGAGTGACCAAAAGATCACGAAACAGTTATGTCCATATATTGGGCCACCTGATTAAAGAAAACTGAGACCTTGAAATGGAAATTAAAAAAATCGGTTATTGCTTTAAGGTAGCAATCCACAGTTTTTAGAGCATTTTTCAGTTAATTTTGCTAGATCCGCCAAAATTGATAATAGCTCTGTCCAATCTGGTGAACAATCCGATTTCTCCCATAAAATCATTAAATCAAATGTCTAACAACAAAATAACATCATTTAAATTGCCTAGCACTGACTATCACCCTACCTGTATTGGGGATATTTTCCCCTACCCCCTCTTTCAGACCAGTGAATTTTCGTAAAATATGCCTGAAGTCTGGGCCCCCATGCATATTCTGTGCAAAAGGAAGCCCCATAGATCTCATGCAAATACTTAGACAATCGACCCAGGATCATAATGAGCAGTGCACAAATATGTGCCATCCATCTACTTTTTTCGCTATTTGTGAACAAAGATAACCCCTGCAAAAACGACAGTGAAGAGCGTCACCGGCTATGACTGGCGAACGATCCGGGATCCTTATATAATCCCGGTTTTTACCAGTCTAAAAATAGAAAATAAGTATTTTTCACATGTTTGAGGCATAATTGATCCGATTTGGTGAAAGATGTCGGCAAATTATTAAAAGAGGATAATTTACAGCCCAATTTCATGCCCTACCCCTTAATATTGAAATTTTTGGCCCACCTCAAAAGTACGAAACTGTGAATGGAACCTTAAAGCAAAACTTTTTGCTCTAGTTTCTGGCAATGTTCGTCTAAAACTATTCTTTAACATAATTCCAATTAAATTCAGGCAAAGAAAGTGGATTTGCATTAAAACTGGCCTTTCAGGAGGATTCAGAACGAGTCTTATGGTTTCGAGGCATTTTTAGGTCGATTTTTGAGGAATAGAGCCCCAACTAACCGCATCCAGCTTTACTCACTCTGTGGTCGTTCGAGTGACCAAAAGATCACGAAACAGTTATGTCCATATATTGGGCCACCTGATTAAAGAAAACTGAGACCTTGAAATGGAAATTAAAAAAATCGGTTATTGCTTTAAGGTAGCAATCCACAGTTTTTAGAGCATTTTTCAGTTAATTTTGCTAGATCCGCCAAAATTGATAATAGCTCTGTCCAATCTGGTGAACAATCCGATTTCTCCCATAAAATCATTAAATCAAATGTCTAACAACAAAATAACATCATTTAAATTGCCTAGCACTGACTATCACCCTACCTGTATTGGGGATATTTTCCCCTACCCCCTCTTTCAGACCAGTGAATTTTCGTAAAATATGCCTGAAGTCTGGGCCCCCATGCATATTTTGTGCAAAAGGAAGCCCCATAGATCTCATGCAAATACTTAGACAATCGACCCAGGATCATAATGAGCAGTGCACAAATATGTGCCATCCATCTACTTTTTTCGCTATTTGTGAACAAAGATAACCCCTGCAAAAACGACAGTGAAGAGCGTCACCGGCTATGACTGGCGAACGATCCGGGATCCTTATATAATCCCGGTTTTTACCAGTCTAAAAATAGAAAATAAGTATTTTTCACATGTTTGAGGCATAATTGATCCGATTTGGGGAAAGATGTCGGCAAATTATTAAAAGAGGATAATTTACAGCCCAATTTCATGCCCTACCCCTTAATATTGAAATTTTTGGCCCACCTCAAAAGTACGAAACTGTGAATGGAACCTTAAAGCAAAACTTTTTGCTCTAGTTTCTGGCAATTTTCGTCTAAAACTATTCTTTAACATAATTCCAATTAAATTCAGGCAAAGAAAGTGGATTTGCATTAAAACTGGCCTTTCAGGAGGAGTCAGAACGAGTCATATGGTTTCGAGGCATTTTTAGGTCGATTTTTGAGGAATAGAGCCCCAACTAACCGCATCCAGCTTTACTCACTCTGTGGTCGTGCGAGTGACCAAAAGATCACGAAACAGTTATGTCCATATATTGGGCCACCTGATTAAAGAAAACTGAGACCTTGAAATGGAAATTAAAAAAATCGGTTATTGCTTTAAGGTAGCAATCCACAGTTTTTAGAGCATTTTTCAGTTAATTTTGCTAGATCTGCCAAAATTGATAATAGCTCTGTCCAATCTGGTGAACAATCCGATTTCTCCCATAAAATCATTTAATCAAATGTCTAACAACAAAATAACATCATTTAAATTGCCTAGCACTGACTATC
Organism: Rugalucina vietnamica; assembly: GCA_964017185.1. Lineage (NCBI taxonomy): Eukaryota > Metazoa > Mollusca > Bivalvia > Lucinida > Lucinidae > Rugalucina > Rugalucina vietnamica. Next base: position 11,922,463 of record OZ024885.1, read on the forward strand.
ACCCTACCTGTATTGGGGATATTTTCCCCTACCCCCTCTTTCAGACCAGTGAATTTTCGTAAAATATGCCTGAAGTCTGGGCCCCCATGCATATTCTGTGCAAAAGGAAGCCCCATAGATCTCATGCAAATACTTAGAGAATCGACCCAGGATCATAATGAGCAGTGCACAAATATGTGCCATCCATCTACTTTTTTCGCTATTTGTGAACAAAGATAACCCCTGCAAAAACGACAGTGAAGAGCGTCACCGGCTATGACTGGCGAACGATCCGGGATCCTTATATAATCCCGGTTTTTACCAGTCTAAAAATAGAAAATAAGTATTTTTCACATGTTTGAGGCATAATTGATCCGATTTGGGGAAAGATGTCGGCAAATTATTAAAAGAGGATAATTTACAGCCCAATTTCATGCCCTACCCCTTAATATTGAAATTTTTGGCCCACCTCAAAAGTACGAAACTGTGAATGGAACCTTAAAGCAAAACTTTTTGCTCTAGTTTCTGGCAATGTTCGTCTAAAACTAATCTTTAACATAATTCCAATTAAATTCAGGCAAAGAAAGTGGATTTGCATTAAAACTGGCCTTTCAGGAGGAGTCAGAACGAGTCTTATGGTTTCGAGGCATTTTTAGGTCGATTTTTGAGGAATAGAGCCCCAACTAACCGCATCCAGCTTTACTCACTCTGTGGTCGTGCGAGTGACCAAAAGATCACGAAACAGTTATGTCCATATATTGGGCCACCTGATTAAAGAAAACTGAGACCTTGAAATGGAAATTAAAAAAATCGGTTATTGCTATAAGGTAGCAATCCACAGTTTTTAGAGCATTTTTCAGTTAATTTTGCTAGATCCGTCAAAATTGATAATAGCTCTGTCCAATCTGGTGAACAATCCGATTTCTCCCATAAAATCATTAAATCAAATGTCTAACAACAAAATAACATCATTTAAATTGCCTAGCACTGACTATCACCCTACCTGTATTGGGGATATTTTCCCCTACCCCCTCTTTCAGACCAGTGAATTTTCGTAAAATATGCCTGAAGTCTGGGCCCCCATGCATATTCTGTGCAAAAGGAAGCCCCATAGATCTCATGCAAATACTTAGAGAATCGACCCAGGATCATAATGAGCAGTGCACAAATATGTGCCATCCATCTACTTTTTTCGCTATTTGTGAACAAAGATAACCCCTGCAAAAACGACAGTGAAGAGCGTCACCGGCTATGACTGGCGAACGATCCGGGATCCTTATATAATCCCGGTTTTTACCAGTCTAAAAATAGAAAATAAGTATTTTTCACATGTTTGAGGCATAATTGATCCGATTTGGGGAAAGATGTCGGCAAATTATTAAAAGAGGATAATTTACAGCCCAATTTCATGCCCTACCCCTTAATATTGAAATTTTTGGCCCACCTCAAAAGTACGAAACTGTGAATGGAACCTTAAAGCAAAACTTTTTGCTCTAGTTTCTGGCAATTTTCGTCTAAAACTATTCTTTAACATAATTCCAATTAAATTCAGGCAAAGAAAGTGGATTTGCATTAAAACTGGCCTTTCAGGAGGAGTCAGAACGAGTCATATGGTTTCGAGGCATTTTTAGGTCGATTTTTGAGGAATAGAGCCCCAACTAACCGCATCCAGCTTTACTCACTCTGTGGTCGTGCGAGTGACCAAAAGATCACGAAACAGTTATGTCCATATATTGGGCCACCTGATTAAAGAAAACTGAGACCTTGAAATGGAAATTAAAAAAATCGGTTATTGCTTTAAGGTAGCAATCCACAGTTTTTAGAGCATTTTTCAGTTAATTTTGCTAGATCTGCCAAAATTGATAATAGCTCTGTCCAATCTGGTGAACAATCCGATTTCTCCCATAAAATCATTTAATCAAATGTCTAACAACAAAATAACATCATTTAAATTGCCTAGCACTGACTATCACCCTACCTGTATTGGGGATATTTTCCCCTACCCCCTCTTTCAGACCAGTGAATTTTCGTAAAATATGCCTGAAGTCTGGGCCCCCATGCATATTCTGTGCAAAAGGAAGCCCCATAGATCTCATGCAAATACTTAGAGAATCGACCCAGGATCATAATGAGCAGTGCACAAATATGTGCCATCCATCTACTTTTTTCGCTATTTGTGAACAAAGATAACCCCTGCAAAAACGACAGTGAAGAGCGTCACCGGCTATGACTGGCGAACGATCCGGGATCCTTATATAATCCCGGTTTTTACCAGTCTAAAAATAGAAAATAAGTATTTTTCACATGTTTGAGGCATAATTGATCCGATTTGGGGAAAGATGTCGGCAAATTATTAAAAGAGGATAATTTACAGCCCAATTTCATGCCCTACCCCTTAATATTGAAATTTTTGGCCCACCTCAAAAGTACGAAACTGTGAATGGAACCTTAAAGCAAAACTTTTTGCTCTAGTTTCTGGCAATGTTCGTCTAAAACTAATCTTTAACATAATTCCAATTAAATTCAGGCAAAGAAAGTGGATTTGCATTAAAACTGGCCTTTCAGGAGGAGTCAGAACGAGTCTTATGGTTTCGAGGCATTTTTAGGTCGATTTTTGAGGAATAGAGCCCCAACTAACCGCATCCAGCTTTACTCACTCTGTGGTCGTGCGAGTGACCAAAAGATCACGAAACAGTTATGTCCATATATTGGGCCACCTGATTAAAGAAAACTGAGACCTTGAAATGGAAATTAAAAAAATCGGTTATTGCTATAAGGTAGCAATCCACAGTTTTTAGAGCATTTTTCAGTTAATTTTGCTAGATCCGTCAAAATTGATAATAGCTCTGTCCAATCTGGTGAACAATCCGATTTCTCCCATAAAATCATTAAATCAAATGTCTAACAACAAAATAACATCATTTAAATTGCCTAGCACTGACTATCACCCTACCTGTATTGGGGATATTTTCCCCTACCCCCTCTTTCAGACCAGTGAATTTTCGTAAAATATGCCTGAAGTCTGGGCCCCCATGCATATTCTGTGCAAAAGGAAGCCCCATAGATCTCATGCAAATACTTAGAGAATCGACCCAGGATCATAATGAGCAGTGCACAAATATGTGCCATCCATCTACTTTTTTCGCTATTTGTGAACAAAGATAACCCCTGCAAAAACGACAGTGAAGAGCGTCACCGGCTATGACTGGCGAACGATCCGGGATCCTTATATAATCCCGGTTTTTACCAGTCTAAAAATAGAAAATAAGTATTTTTCACATGTTTGAGGCATAATTGATCCGATTTGGGGAAAGATGTCGGCAAATTATTAAAAGAGGATAATTTACAGCCCAATTTCATGCCCTACCCCTTAATATTGAAATTTTTGGCCCACCTCAAAAGTACGAAACTGTGAATGGAACCTTAAAGCAAAACTTTTTGCTCTAGTTTCTGGCAATTTTCGTCTAAAACTATTCTTTAACATAATTCCAATTAAATTCAGGCAAAGAAAGTGGATTTGCATTAAAACTGGCCTTTCAGGAGGAGTCAGAACGAGTCATATGGTTTCGAGGCATTTTTAGGTCGATTTTTGAGGAATAGAGCCCCAACTAACCGCATCCAGCTTTACTCACTCTGTGGTCGTGCGAGTGACCAAAAGATCACGAAACAGTTATGTCCATATATTGGGCCACCTGATTAAAGAAAACTGAGACCTTGAAATGGAAATTAAAAAAATCGGTTATTGCTTTAAGGTAGCAATCCACAGTTTTTAGAGCATTTTTCAGTTAATTTTGCTAGATCCGCCAAAATTGATAATAGCTCTGTCCAATCTGGTGAACAATCCGATTTCTCCCATAAAATCATTAAATCAAATGTCTAACAACAAAATAACATCATTTAAATTGCCTAGCACTGACTATCACCCTACCTGTATTGGGGATATTTTCCCCTACCCCCTCTTTCAGACCAGTGAATTTTCGTAAAATATGCCTGAAGTCTGGGCCCCCATGCATATTCTGTGCAAAAGGAAGCCCCATAGATCTCATGCAAATACTTAGAGAATCGACCCAGGATCATAATGAGCAGTGCACAAATATGTGCCATCCATCTACTTTTTTCGCTATTTGTGAACAAAGATAACCCCTGCAAAAACGACAGTGAAGAGCGTCACCGGCTATGACTGGCGAACGATCCGGGATCCTTATATAATCCCGGTTTTTACCAGTCTAAAAATAGAAAATAAGTATTTTTCACATGTTTGAGGCATAATTGATCCGATTTGGGGAAAGATGTCGGCAAATTATTAAAAGAGGATAATTTACAGCCCAATTTCATGCCCTACCCCTTAATATTGAAATTTTTGGCCCACCTCAAAAGTACGAAACTGTGAATGGAACCTTAAAGCAAAACTTTTTGCTCTAGTTTCTGGCAATGTTCGTCTAAAACTATTCTTTAACATAATTCCAATTAAATTCAGGCAAAGAAAGTGGATTTGCATTAAAACTGGCCTTTCAGGAGGATTCAGAACGAGTCTTATGGTTTCGAGGCATTTTTAGGTCGATTTTTGAGGAATAGAGCCCCAACTAACTGCATCCAGCTTTACTCACTCTGTGGTCGTGCGAGTGACCAAAAGATCACGAAACAGTTATGTCCATATATTGGGCCACCTGATTAAAGAAAACTGAGACCTTGAAATGGAAATTAAAAAAATCGGTTATTGCTTTAAGGTAGCAATCCACAGTTTTTAGAGCATTTTTCAGTTAATTTTGCTAGATCCGCCAAAATTGATAATAGCTCTGTCCAATCTGGTGAACAATCCGATTTCTCCCATAAAATCATTAAATCAAATGTCTAACAACAAAATAACATCATTTAAATTGCCTAGCACTGACTATCACCCTACCTGTATTGGGGATATTTTCCCCTACCCCCTCTTTCAGACCAGTGAATTTTCGTAAAATATGCCTGAAGTCTGGGCCCCCATGCATATTTTGTGCAAAAGGAAGCCCCATAGATCTCATGCAAATACTTAGAGAATCGACCCAGGATCATAATGAGCAGTGCACAAATATGTGCCATCCATCTACTTTTTTCGCTATTTGTGAACAAAGATAACCCCTGCAAAAACGACAGTGAAGAGCGTCACCGGCTATGACTGGCGAACGATCCGGGATCCTTATATAATCCCGGTTTTTACCAGTCTAAAAATAGAAAATAAGTATTTTTCACATGTTTGAGGCATAATTGATCCGATTTGGGGAAAGATGTCGGCAAATTATTAAAAGAGGATAATTTACAGCCCAATTTCATGCCCTACCCCTTAATATTGAAATTTTTGGCCCACCTCAAAAGTACGAAACTGTGAATGGAACCTTAAAGCAAAACTTTTTGCTCTAGTTTCTGGCAATTTTCGTCTAAAACTATTCTTTAACATAATTCCAATTAAATTCAGGCAAAGAAAGTGGATTTGCATTAAAACTGGCCTTTCAGGAGGAGTCAGAACGAGTCATATGGTTTCGAGGCATTTTTAGGTCGATTTTTGAGGAATAGAGCCCCAACTAACCGCATCCAGCTTTACTCACTCTGTGGTCGTGCGAGTGACCAAAAGATCACGAAACAGTTATGTCCATATATTGGGCCACCTGATTAAAGAAAACTGAGACCTTGAAATGGAAATTAAAAAAATCGGTTATTGCTTTAAGGTAGCAATCCACAGTTTTTAGAGCATTTTTCAGTTAATTTTGCTAGATCCGCCAAAATTGATAATAGCTCTGTCCAATCTGGTGAACAATCCGATTTCTCCCATAAAATCATTAAATCAAATGTCTAACAACAAAATAACATCATTTAAATTGCCTAGCACTGACTATCACCCTACCTGTATTGGGGATATTTTCCCCTACCCCCTCTTTCAGACCAGTGAATTTTCGTAAAATATGCCTGAAGTCTGTGCCCCCATGCATATTCTGTGCAAAAGGAAGCCCCATAGATCTCATGCAAATACTTAGAGAATCGACCCAGGATCATAATGAGCAGTGCACAAATATGTGCCATCCATCTACTTTTTCGCTATTTGTGAACAAAGATAACCCCTGCAAAAACGACAGTGAAGAGCGTCACCGGCTATGACTGGCGAACGATCCGGGATCCTTATATAATCCCGGTTTTTACCAGTCTAAAAATAGAAAATAAGTATTTTTCACATGTTTGAGGCATAATTGATCCGATTTGGGGAAAGATGTCGGCAAATTATTAAAAGAGGATAATTTACAGCCCAATTTCATGCCCTACCCCTTAATATTGAAATTTTTGGCCCACCTCAAAAGTACGAAACTGTGAATGGAACCTTAAAGCAAAACTTTTTGCTCTAGTTTCTGGCAATGTTCGTCTAAAACTATTCTTTAACATAATTCCAATTAAATTCAGGCAAAGAAAGTGGATTTGCATTAAAACTGGCCTTTCAGGAGGAGTCAGAACGAGTCTTATGGTTTCGAGGCATTTTTAGGTGGATTTTTGAGGAATAGAGCCCCAACTAACCGCATCCAGCTTTACTCACTCTGTGGTCGTGCGAGTGACCAAAAGATCACGAAACAGTTATGTCCATATATTGGGCCACCTGATTAAAGAAAACTGAGACCTTGAAATGGAAATTTAAAAAATCGGTTATTGCTTTAAGGTAGCAATCCACAGTTTTTAGAGCATTTTTCAGTTAATTTTGCTAGATCCGCCAAAATTGATAATAGCTCTGTCCAATCTGGTGAACAATCCGATTTCTCCCATAAAATCATTAAATCAAATGTCTAACAACAAAATAACATCATTTAAATTGCCTAGCACTGACTATCACCCTACCTGTATTGGGGATATTTTCCCCTACCCCCTCTTTCAGACCAGTGAATTTTCGTAAAATATGCCTGAAGTCTGGGCCCCCATGCATATTCTGTGCAAAAGGAAGCCCCATAGATCTCATGCAAATACTTAGAGAATCGACCCAGGATCATAATGAGCAGTGCACAAATATGTGCCATCCATCTACTTTTTTCGCTATTTGTGAACAAAGATAACCCCTGCAAAAACGACAGTGAAGAGCGTCACCGGCTATGACTGGCGAACGATCCGGGATCCTTATATAATCCCGGTTTTTACCAGTCTAAAAATAGAAAATAAGTATTCTTCACATGTTTGAGGCATAATTGATCCGATTTGGGGAAAGATGTCGGCAAATTATTAAAAGAGGATAATTTACAGCCCAATTTCATGCCCTACCCCTTAATATTGAAATTTTTGGCCCACCTCAAAAGTACGAAACTGTGAATGGAACCTTAAAGCAAAACTTTTTGCTCTAGTTTCTGGCAATGTTCGTCTAAAACTATTCTTTAACATAATTCCAATTAAATTCAGGCAAAGAAAGTGGATTTGCATTAAAACTGGCCTTTCAGGAGGAGTCAGAACGAGTCTTATGGTTTCGAGGCATTTTTAGGTCGATTTTTGAGGAATAGAGCCCCAACTAACCGCATCCAGCTTTACTCACTCTGTGGTCGTGCGAGTGACCAAAAGATCACGAAACAGTTATGTCCATATATTGGGCCACCTGATTAAAGAAAACTGAGACCTTGAAATGGAAATTAAAAAAATCGGTTATTGCTTTAAGGTAGCAATCCACAGTTTTTAGAGCATTTTTCAGTTAATTTTGCTAGATCCGCCAAAATTGATAATAGCTCTGTCCAATCTGGTGAACAATCCGATTTCTCCCATAAAATCATTAAATCAAATGTCTAACAACAAAATAACATCATTTAAATTGCCTAGCACTGACTATCACCCTACCTGTATTGGGGATATTTTCCCCTACCCCCTCTTTCAGACCAGTGAATTTTCGTAAAATATGCCTGAAGTCTGGGCCCCCATGCATATTCTGTGCAAAAGGAAGCCCCATAGATCTCATGCAAATACTTAGAGAATCGACCCAGGATCATAATGAGCAGTGCACAAATATGTGCCATCCATCTACTTTTTTCGCTATTTGTGAACAAAGATAACCCCTGCAAAAACGACAGTGAAGAGCGTCACCGGCTATGACTGGCGAACGATCCGGGATCCTTATATAATCCCGGTTTTTACCAGTCTAAAAATAGAAAATAAGTATTTTTCACATGTTTGAGGCATAATTGATCCGATTTGGGGAAAGATGTCGGCAAATTATTAAAAGAGGATAATTTACAGCCCAATTTCATGCCCTACCCCTTAATATTGAAATTTTTGGCCCACCTCAAAAGTACGAAACAGTGAATGGAACCTTAAAGCAAAACTTTTTGCTCTAGTTTCTGGCAATTTTCGTCTAAAACTATTCTTTAACATAATTCCAATTAAATTCAGGCAAAGAAAGTGGATTTGCATTAAAACTGGCCTTTCAGGAGGAGTCAGAACGAGTCATATGGTTTCGAGGCATTTTTAGGTCGATTTTTGAGGAATAGAGCCCCAACTAACCGCATCCAGCTTTACTCACTCTGTGGTCGTGCGAGTGACCAAAAGATCACGAAACAGTTATGTCCATATATTGGGCCACCTGATTAAAGAAAACTGAGACCTTGAAATGGAAATTAAAAAAATCGGTTATTGCTTTAAGGTAGCAATCCACAGTTTTTAGAGCATTTTTCAGTTAATTTTGCTAGATCCGCCAAAATTGATAATAGCTCTGTCCAATCTGGTGAACAATCCGATTTCTCCCATAAAATCATTAAATCAAATGTCTAACAACAAAATAACATCATTTAAATTGCCTAGCACTGACTATCACCCTACCTGTATTGGGGATATTTTCCCCTACCCCCTCTTTCAGACCAGTGAATTTTCGTAAAATATGCCTGAAGTCTGTGCCCCCATGCATATTCTGTGCAAAAGGAAGCCCCATAGATCTCATGCAAATACTTAGAGAATCGACCCAGGATCATAATGAGCAGTGCACAAATATGTGCCATCCATCTACTTTTTCGCTATTTGTGAACAAAGATAACCCCTGCAAAAACGACAGTGAAGAGCGTCACCGGCTATGACTGGCGAACGATCCGGGATCCTTATATAATCCCGGTTTTTACCAGTCTAAAAATAGAAAATAAGTATTTTTCACATGTTTGAGGCATAATTGATCCGATTTGGGGAAAGATGTCGGCAAATTATTAAAAGAGGATAATTTACAGCCCAATTTCATGCCCTACCCCTTAATATTGAAATTTTTGGCCCACCTCAAAAGTACGAAACTGTGAATGGAACCTTAAAGCAAAACTTTTTGCTCTAGTTTCTGGCAATGTTCGTCTAAAACTATTCTTTAACATAATTCCAATTAAATTCAGGCAAAGAAAGTGGATTTGCATTAAAACTGGCCTTTCAGGAGGAGTCAGAACGAGTCTTATGGTTTCGAGGCATTTTTAGGTGGATTTTTGAGGAATAGAGCCCCAACTAACCGCATCCAGCTTTACTCACTCTGTGGTCGTGCGAGTGACCAAAAGATCACGAAACAGTTATGTCCATATATTGGGCCACCTGATTAAAGAAAACTGAGACCTTGAAATGGAAATTTAAAAAATCGGTTATTGCTTTAAGGTAGCAATCCACAGTTTTTAGAGCATTTTTCAGTTAATTTTGCTAGATCCGCCAAAATTGATAATAGCTCTGTCCAATCTGGTGAACAATCCGATTTCTCCCATAAAATCATTAAATCAAATGTCTAACAACAAAATAACATCATTTAAATTGCCTAGCACTGACTATCACCCTACCTGTATTGGGGATATTTTCCCCTACCCCCTCTTTCAGACCAGTGAATTTTCGTAAAATATGCCTGAAGTCTGGGCCCCCATGCATATTCTGTGCAAAAGGAAGCCCCATAGATCTCATGCAAATACTTAGAGAATCGACCCAGGATCATAATGAGCAGTGCACAAATATGTGCCATCCATCTACTTTTTTCGCTATTTGTGAACAAAGATAACCCCTGCAAAAACGACAGTGAAGAGCGTCACCGGCTATGACTGGCGAACGATCCGGGATCCTTATATAATCCCGGTTTTTACCAGTCTAAAAATAGAAAATAAGTATTCTTCACATGTTTGAGGCATAATTGATCCGATTTGGGGAAAGATGTCGGCAAATTATTAAAAGAGGATAATTTACAGCCCAATTTCATGCCCTACCCCTTAATATTGAAATTTTTGGCCCACCTCAAAAGTACGAAACTGTGAATGGAACCTTAAAGCAAAACTTTTTGCTCTAGTTTCTGGCAATGTTCGTCTAAAACTATTCTTTAACATAATTCCAATTAAATTCAGGCAAAGAAAGTGGATTTGCATTAAAACTGGCCTTTCAGGAGGAGTCAGAACGAGTCTTATGGTTTCGAGGCATTTTTAGGTCGATTTTTGAGGAATAGAGCCCCAACTAACCGCATCCAGCTTTACTCACTCTGTGGTCGTGCGAGTGACCAAAAGATCACGAAACAGTTATGTCCATATATTGGGCCACCTGATTAAAGAAAACTGAGACCTTGAAATGGAAATTAAAAAAATCGGTTATTGCTTTAAGGTAGCAATCCACAGTTTTTAGAGCATTTTTCAGTTAATTTTGCTAGATCCGCCAAAATTGATAATAGCTCTGTCCAATCTGGTGAACAATCCGATTTCTCCCATAAAATCATTAAATCAAATGTCTAACAACAAAATAACATCATTTAAATTGCCTAGCACTGACTATCACCCTACCTGTATTGGGGATATTTTCCCCTACCCCCTCTTTCAGACCAGTGAATTTTCGTAAAATATGCCTGAAGTCTGGGCCCCCATGCATATTCTGTGCAAAAGGAAGCCCCATAGATCTCATGCAAATACTTAGAGAATCGACCCAGGATCATAATGAGCAGTGCACAAATATGTGCCATCCATCTACTTTTTTCGCTATTTGTGAACAAAGATAACCCCTGCAAAAACGACAGTGAAGAGCGTCACCGGCTATGACTGGCGAACGATCCGGGATCCTTATATAATCCCGGTTTTTACCAGTCTAAAAATAGAAAATAAGTATTTTTCACATGTTTGAGGCATAATTGATCCGATTTGGGGAAAGATGTCGGCAAATTATTAAAAGAGGATAATTTACAGCCCAATTTCATGCCCTACCCCTTAATATTGAAATTTTTGGCCCACCTCAAAAGTACGAAACTGTGAATGGAACCTTAAAGCAAAACTTTTTGCTCTAGTTTCTGGCAATTTTCGTCTAAAACTATTCTTTAACATAATTCCAATTAAATTCAGGCAAAGAAAGTGGATTTGCATTAAAACTGGCCTTTCAGGAGGAGTCAGAACGAGTCATATGGTTTCGAGGCATTTTTAGGTCGATTTTTGAGGAATAGAGCCCCAACTAACCGCATCCAGCTTTACTCACTCTGTGGTCGTGCGAGTGACCAAAAGATCACGAAACAGTTATGTCCATATATTGGGCCACCTGATTAAAGAAAACTGAGACCTTGAAATGGAAATTAAAAAAATCGGTTATTGCTTTAAGGTAGCAATCCACAGTTTTTAGAGCATTTTTCAGTTAATTTTGCTAGATCCGCCAAAATTGATAATAGCTCTGTCCAATCTGGTGAACAATCCGATTTCTCCCATAAAATCATTAAATCAAATGTCTAACAACAAAATAACATCATTTAAATTGCCTAGCACTGACTATCACCCTACCTGTATTGGGGATATTTTCCCCTACCCCCTCTTTCAGACCAGTGAATTTTCGTAAAATATGCCTGAAGTCTGGGCCCCCATGCATATTCTGTGCAAAAGGAAGCCCCATAGATTTCATGCAAATACTTAGAGAATCGACCCAGGATCATAATGAGCAGTGCACAAATATGTGCCATCCATCTACTTTTTTCGCTATTTGTGAACAAAGATAACCCCTGCAAAAACGACAGTGAAGAGCGTCACCGGCTATGACTGGCGAACGATCCGGGATCCTTATATAATCCCGGTTTTTACCAGTCTAAAAATAGAAAATAAGTATTTTTCACATGTTTGAGGCATAATTGATCCGATTTGGGGAAAGATGTCGGCAAATTATTAAAAGAGGATAATTTACAGCCCAATTTCATGCCCTACCCCTTAATATTGAAATTTTTGGCCCACCTCAAAAGTACGAAACTGTGAATGGAACCTTAAAGCAAAACTTTTTGCTCTAGTTTCTGGCAATTTTCGTCTAAAACTATTCTTTAACATAATTCCAATTAAATTCAGGCAAAGAAAGTGGATTTGCATTAAAACTGGCCTTTCAGGAGGAGTCAGAACGAGTCATATGGTTTCGAGGCATTTTTAGGTCGATTTTTGAGGAATAGAGCCCCAACTAACCGCATCCAGCTTTACTCACTCTGTGGTCGTGCGAGTGACCAAAAGATCACGAAACAGTTATGTCCATATATTGGGCCACCTGATTAAAGAAAACTGAGACCTTGAAATGGAAATTAAAAAAATCGGTTATTGCTTTAAGGTAGCAATCCACAGTTTTTAGAGCATTTTTCAGTTAATTTTGCTAGATCCGCCAAAATTGATAATAGCTCTGTCCAATCTGGTGAACAATCCGATTTCTCCCATAAAATCATTAAATCAAATGTCTAACAACAAAATAACATCATTTAAATTGCCTAGCACTGACTATCACCCTACCTGTATTGGGGATATTTTCCCCTACCCCCTCTTTCAGACCAGTGAATTTTCGTAAAATATGCCTGAAGTCTGGGCCCCCATGCATATTCTGTGCAAAAGGAAGCCCCATAGATCTCATGCAAATACTTAGACAATCGACCCAGGATCATAATGAGCAGTGCACAAATATGTGCCATCCATCTACTTTTTTCGCTATTTGTGAACAAAGATAACCCCTGCAAAAACGACAGTGAAGAGCGTCACCGGCTATGACTGGCGAACGATCCGGGATCCTTATATAATCCCGGTTTTTACCAGTCTAAAAATAGAAAATAAGTATTTTTCACTTGTTTGAGGCATAATTGATCCGATTTGGGGAAAGATGTCGGCAAATTATTAAAAGAGGATAATTTACAGCCCAATTTCATGCCCTACCCCTTAATATTGAAATGTTTGGCCCACCTCAAAAGTACGAAACTGTGAATGGAACCTTGACTACCAGGTTGGTTTGGACGCTATTTGTCAACGAATGAAGAAAGGTCAACTAAAAATATTAATTTTCCGTAAGTGACGTTGACGTCATAAGGATGGCGCATTTCGACATTTCGGACGTGTTTCATAAACGTTCGGAATTTGGTTTATTAGAATGAGCTTTAAGTGGCAAATTTAAGATCATTAACATGTGCTTGTATCTCAATGAGTAATTTTTAACTTGAATAACCTTTCAACAGTCATATCACGTATGGTGAATGGTTCAAATCCGGCCAAAGTTCAACAGTATGTATAGAAGTACTGTTAAAAATCTTTGACCCTAAATTTCAATCAAACGCGTATGTTTGTTTGAATTGATGCTTAACATCCCAATCATCAGCAATGATCATGCCGGGACGTTGCCTCCATTTTATGGGACTTTTACCCAAAATTAGGATGTCAAAATTAGGGCTTGAAATATAACCACCCAACTAAGCCAATATGGATGGTTTGACTTGAAACCACTTTTCCTGGGCAGGCATACACCTGATCGGTTAACCAGTAATCAGATGGCATTCAATCAAACTTATTCAATTATTCAGCGTAAATATCATTTCATCAAACGCGCAATGCATGCGATGTAATGTCTGTCTTTCTGTACAAACCTTTGCTTGTGAAGTATATACATGTAATATGTATGTGTTATAGTTTTATTATCTCCCTTGCGTGCGTGACTAATTACAAACGAATGTGTGGCAAAAAAATAATAAAAAAAAATAAAAAAAATAAATAAATAAAATACAAAACAAAAAACGGGAGATTCCCGAGAAAATCCATCCGGCAAACCCGCAAGCAGAATTTGGCTAGTATCACATGACTGATGTGGGGCTCGAACCAACACCAGGCACAGCGCTGAGAAGATCGAATGGTTAAGCGCGTAAATGAAATCAGCGCTCTTTACCACTCGATCATCGACCATGGGTCGCTGGATACAGTTTTGTCAGATGATTATGTTTGATATAATACATTAGGTCTGTTTTTCCTACATGTATTCCATTTAAATTATAGAAGCCATTAAAATTCTTGTTTCTGTATCTTTAAACTAATATGAGAGCCCCTGTATCAGAAAACCAACAATATGATTATGCGAAACCAAAGGCGCAGATTATCTATGAAGTAACTACACAGCTGATCAGCACCGTTGTTTTTGTTACTCGGATATTCTAACACACCTCGCTTATATAGCCAATGGTAAAAAACGTGTTAAATTTAAGAAATAGATCAGCTCTAGCAGTGAATTGTTGAGTAACAATTCACTGTTTGGAGGTCAGTTGTAAAGAAGATCAAATCACGAGCGCGTAGCGCGAGTGATTTATCTTCTTACAACTGACCGACAAACAGTGAATTATTACTCAACAATTCACGCACTTGAGCTGATCTATTTCGATTCTAACACACAATAAACGGAATAAATATTGCTGAAACCGTCGATATCGTTCAGCTTTCCGCCATTGCATTGCAGATATCCCGCCAAATATTTGACGGTATTGCTGGTATTTACACACACTTATTACGTTTGTTGTGCGCTAAAACGACGTTTCACCGTCTAACGCTGCTTTTTGGGATAGCTGACGTCACAAATGCCGCAAAGTAACGTCACGCTTATTCGCCCAGTGAAATTGTTGCACAATATAACACGTTTTTTTACCATTGGCTATATAGGCGAGGTGTGTAAGAATGTGCAACAATTTCACTGGGCGAATAAGCGTGACGTTACTTTGCGGCATTTGTGACGTCAGCTATCCCACAAAGCAACGTTAGACGGTGAAACGTCGTTTTAGCGCACAGTAAACGTAATAGGTGTGTGTAAATACTAGCATTACAGTCAAATATTTGGCGGGATATCTGCAATGCAATGGCGGAGAGCTGAACGATATCGACGGTTTCAGCAATATTTATTCCGTCTATTGTGTGTTAGAATCGAAATAGATCAGCTCAAGTACGTGAATTGTTGAGTAATAATTCACTGTTTGTCGGTCAGTTGTAAGAAGATAAATCACTCGCGCTACGCGCTCGTGATTTGATCTTCTTTACAACTGACCTCCAAACAGTGAATTATTACTCAATTATTCACTGCTAGAGCTGATCTATTTCTTAATTTACAATTTCTCTCCTAATTAAATCCAAAATTTAAAGATAATCCTGCTTATGTGGCTGTACAATCTGTATTGTGTCAGACCTGGTCAGAAACACTGATTGTTGGTATTCTCATGCAGAGGCTCATTCCAAAGCTCAAGTTCCTTCCACGAGGCTTTAAGGTGGAACACCGGTAAAAAAATATCACTCCGCCGTACCCCACGAAAATAGTGCATTTAAAAATTTCATCCACACATGTTTGATGCTGAATAGTGAGAACATTTCCTACATTCTGTGTAAGATCTCGCATTTACTACAAAGTATCGCCATAATACAACATATTAGTGCACAAATCACCATGCCAAAACGGACTATATCTCATCGGAGGCTTCTGTTTGTACACTGCCCCCTACTAAAATCCTGACCATTCTAGAGTGTAAAATCCACCCATAGGTATATTGCAAAATGGATTACCGGAAAATCGAGATGGTCAACCCCCCTAGGTAGTGGCACCTTTGGGTAGGGGTGTGGCTGGGCTATCAAGTTAGAGAAGACCTTTTGGTGGTGCATTGTTGGGTACCAGCTGGGAGTGTCACAAAGTGAGGGAATTTGCATTGCGGCCTATGGGAGATTTTTTACTGGTGTTGGACCTTAGAAGCCGAATGTCAAAATTTTTACTTTTGGCATAGTCAGTCGTTACTTAGTGGTATACTCTTCGTATCTGGCTCAAACTTAGATTTTGACAAAAATTTCAAACTTTTATCAATTTTAGAAAAATTTAATTGAAATTTAAATTTTTGAAAATTTGAAAAAATTAAAACCCATTAAAATCCGCTTTCAAATGTGATTTTATCCCAGATTTAGATTTAAAACTGGTCTAAACCATGATATATTGTTGAATTACGCTGTTTGCTAGTGTTTAAGACAATTTTTGGCTCAAATGAACATCTTTTTGACAAGTTTTGGCTGAAAATAGCGTTATTCAGAGGGTCATTTCGGTCCCATTTTCTAGTGTTATTGTTATCACTCAGCACTTAGAAGACATTGTGGCATAAGCAACAACTGTGGTAAACCTTTGTACTTGCTTTGCACAAGGTCACAGTGAAGGTCAAAGGTCAAGGTCACCCAAGGTCAAAGGTCAAGGACACAAAAACTTACAAACAGATCATTTTTGCTCAATTTCTAGGTTGTAAAGTTTTACTCGTGTAGCTATTTGGGGTCAAGGTCACAGTTCAGAGGTCAAAGGTCAAGGTCATTTGAAGGTCAAATATGGTACACCAATATCTTGACATTAATTCTGAAGCATTTTATTGCTTAGGTTTGGTTGTTTCAAACATTTGTTGAGCATTATGTATGACCACCATATTTTGATTTTTGGTCAAAATAGCCTGCTATTACATGGGGGGTACCAAGAATTGAAAGACCCCATGTACCCTCATTTTGTGTTCTTTCTCAACAAAACACTTATCAAGCATCTTGTATTTTGGGGGAGAGTGTATCGCAAAGAAATTTTCTTGTTCGCGATAAAAAGAAATTTCCCTCAAGGTGGAACACCGGTAAAAAAATATCACTCCGCCGTACCCCACGAAAATAGTGCATTTAAAAATTTCATCCACACATGTTTGATGCTGAATAGTGAGAACATTTCCTACATTCTGTGTAAGATCTCGCATTTACTACAAAGTATCGCCATAATACAACATATTAGTGCACAAATCACCATGCCAAAACGGACTATATCTCATCGGAGGCTTCTGTTTGTACACTGCCCCCTACTAAAATCCTGACCATTCTAGAGTGTAAAATCCACCCATAGGCATATTGCAAAATGGATTACCGGAAAATCGAGATGGTCAACCCCCCTAGGTAGTGGCACCTTTGGGTAGGGGTGTGGCTGGGCTATCAAGTTAGAGAAGACCTTTTGGTGGTGCATTGTTGGGTACCAGCTGGGAGTGTCACAAAGTGAGGGAATTTGCATTGCGGCCTATGGGAGATTTTTTACTGGTGTTGGACCTTAAAGCTCGATCGGATGAGTCATCAAAACATCACGAATAGATAAATAAATAAATAAAATTTTGTAAATAAAATTTGATAAATAAAATAATTATCAGGCGAATGAATAGACATGAGAATGAATAAATAAATGATAAAAATGAGGCTTTGGCGGGGTCGATCCTCGAGTCCCGCAAATCACCTTCCACACGATAAAGCCGTCGGAAATGAATGGGTGTACGTAATATAAACTTACATCAGATTTCTGGAAATTCTATAAATTCATTTTTGTCTTTACGTCGCCAGTTTTATAGGCCTACTATAATCCGAAAGCTTAAATTAAGAAATATGCATAAAATTGGAAACGGCATTCAACTATCGCCGTTACTTTTTTCTTGACTTTTTTTTCTCTCTCATTATAATGCGTATGTTTGTAAATTCACAATAAAAGCGATCCATTTCTTTGCGTCTGTCGATATTTACCTTGCGTTCGGACCGCACATCTAAAGCCGAGGCCATCTTGAAAACGACGTCATTGGCGCGATGTTGTGGCATTTCGTCCTTCGCGACGCACGGACCTTTAAGCGCCACGGTTTTTATGGTTCTTTACCTTAATATACAAGAAAATTGGCTCTCTAGATATCAGAAATACGCTGATTGGAGCGTTAAACCAAACCCAAAACAAAACCGTGTCAAAAACAGTCCGCAACAGGTGCTTCAGCCAGTTCCCATCGTACATCAAAATATGTAGCTAAATTTCATTTAAACGTCCACACACATATATAGTAAATTGATCGGTAAAATATCCAGTGATCAGGAAATGACGCACTTAGAAATAAATTCCCATTCCAAAAATTGAGATGGAAAGAAACTCAATTGACAATCATGTACTTCAGGATTGAGCCGAGTAAGCAGATAGTCCGAATGGGCCGCACGATATTGAAATAACCATGATACTCAGTTGACATGTCTGTTTCAACAGACTGATACTTGAATTTATAATGCAACAACCGTACATATCGGCCTTATAAACGGGGGTTCATAGATAGAAGCTTTATTTAGCTACTGACCTAATAAAAAAAGGTACAAGTAGGTAAGGATCAGGAAAAGGCATAATCAGAAAGAGATTCCCACTCAAAAATCCGAGGTGGGAAAAACCTAAATTAACAATCAGGGCCCAGAATTACAATGCTTCCTTAACTCTTAATGTCGATCTTAACGTACGATTTTCCTTAAAATCGACAAAAGTACATTACAATCGATTTTCTTACTTTAAGCTAGACCTTAACTTGAAAAGCAACGTAACATGTGATATCACATTTTCGTCTTTGTATATTATATATATTTTTTTTTTCTTACGTGAATCATGGTCACTGAAGACGGTGGTGTCTTCGTGTGCAAGAGTGAGAGTATTAAACACTTCCGCCCCATGTTACACCCTATAGGCCGGTCTGCCTTTATTACGTCAGGGTGGACATGCACCATCATGACAGGCTTATGTACCAGCCGGGTTTCGAACCCACAGCCTCTAGATTGCTAAGCGAATACGCTATCCATTACACCACCGCGGCTGTACATGAACATATAGTACTTCCATCACAATAATATCTTTGATTTGCCAGAGGTCAAAACCGAATTACATTCGATCATTTCTTCCTGTGTATATTTACCATAATTTCGTCGTACTCGTGTCACAGCTTTACTGTTGGAAATGTGAATGACATGCCTGTTTCTGTTGTTGAAATACATTCTTTCCATTCACATTTGAACCGCAGAATCAGAAAACCAACACTCTGCATATGCGGAAACAAAGATGCAGATCAACTTCGCTGTAACTGCGAAGCTGATCAGCATCATTCTTAAAAAAGTTTGTTTTCGCTATACGGATAATTCAATTCCTCTTCTTCTTAAGCGGCTAACCTTCTTCTGTGACTGTACAGCCCGCTTTGTGTCGGACCTGGTCGGAACCCAAATTGTTAGTTTTCTCACACATAGGCACATTTATAACTGACAATCTGTGACGTAAGTCCTCAACAAAAGATCAGTTTATCGATTCTAAACCAAGTTTTACGTATTTTGTTTAAAAACTTATCGTTTTAGAGACTGTTATGTGATATATTTTCTTGGTATATACCTAAATGTATTTTATCGTAGTAGATAAAATTATTTATGGACAACCATAACCTATTGGGATCCTCAATACGTGTATTGAGCCTCTTTGTTTACTTGATACAGCAGCGGCAGATTAATGGTTTTCTAACCAATCAGATTGCGAGCTGCCAACTCGTTGCGTCTTGTTCGCCTCACGTGTCCAGTTGCAGGAGAAAGATCGAAAACAACTTTACTTGACCCACCGCCATCCCCATATGCACCATCCCGCGGTTTTTGCTACCCCAGATTTGGTCTAGTTTTATAACAATCAAGATACAACTGTTTGATACAAAGTCTGTTACCATTAAATGTCATTAATGGTCAGTTTCACATTTCACGGTTCGGCATTTTGAATAAATTTTCATTAACAAACAAATATTCATCTTGCTTGTTCTTGGCCAAACCGAGCTGCACATCGCCAATCATGTGACAGGTTGCACACCAGTAAGCAGAAGGTTTTTCGCCTATTTATATAAATATAAATTTAGTGTTTCCCACCCCAAGGTTTTGGAGTGAGATTTTCTGTCTAATGCACCATTTTCTGATCTTTGCTTGTACCTTTTCATATTCATTGCTATGGACAAAATGTATTGTCTTAATGACATTCCAGAAGATCCTTACGTCGCTAATGCGACTTCGCACTTTTCCGTCTCTCATCGTTGGGAATATATTTTTATGTATGTTCCATAAAAAGGACAAAAAAACTGATACGGTAATAAGGGTGGTCGAGTGGAAATATGCCCCCGACCATCGGGGCCTAAAGAAATAGATGGACAGCTTGTACCTCCAGGCAAAGCTTATACGCTACTGACTGACCATCGGATTACTGGTTAACACCGCTCAGGTCTGCGCCTGTCCAGTAAAAGTGGTTTAAGTCAAATCATTAATCATATAAGCCATAGTGGCGTGGTGATTATATGTGACAGTATCTGACATTTTGGGTCTTGTGGAGTCAAAGTCGGAAATTTAGTTTTTTAACATTTTTACAATGTTTATTATGTTAATTATCCATGTACAAAAGCTTTAATAAATAACGCTAACGATTAATAAGAAAATGGAGAAAACACGCACCTCCCACAGTTTGCATCTTAGGGTTCTTAATTGGTAAAGAAATTAATTGCCCTTGGAAAATCGTTTGTTACACAAAGTTATCGTATCCTGTTCTGTTGTCATTCACAGTGAATGTTTTCTAAATATTATAGAATCGAAAATTGCAAAGGTCTTGTTAGAAATATCCAACCTGTCTTATTTGGCGGCGTTTAGAAACTAATGATTTTGTGACGTCAACTTTAGTTCACGTTTTGTGACGTCAGCGCCGTACCTCCACAAGACCGAAAATCTCAGAGAACGTCACTTCTTGGCATCTTTATTTTGGGTAAAAGTCCAATAAAATGGAGGAAACGTTAAACATGACAATAACTATTGACTGGGACGTAAAGCATTTGAGCCGCCTCGTGGGAAAACCAACAATGTGGTTTCCGAACAGGTCTGACACAAACCGACCTGTACAGCTACAGAAAAGAGCTAGAAGCTTGAAATTTCGGATTTAAGTAGAAGAGGAATGTACTATCCGAGTAGCGTAGCGAAAACAAAGGCGCTGATCAGCTTCGCGGTTACCGCGAAGCTGATCTGCGCCTTTGTTTTCGCCTAGTCAAATTGTTGGTTTTCCCATGTGGCGGCTCATTTATTTAAACAAACAATCAAATCACACGGTACAGGCAACGAAATTTTGCATATCATAATATTTATATCACATTTCTTACAACAGTGTTTTTGAATAGTTTGTGTTTTATGTATAGATTGAATTTCAATGTTTCGTGTCAGGAAAAATGATACTGCTATAGTCATGTTACCCAAAATAGACAAAGTAATTTTATAGGTGTCTGTAAACAATCATAGTTTATGCACAAACGCCACAGGTAAGTTCAAAATTATAACTAGATTAACTTTAACGTTTTGTTGTTTTATTTTGTACTTTTATTAGAATATACTAGATCTATGTGACATGTTTAAAGAAATATTTACATTTTTCTAAAACCTTCTTAGATGAACCATTAGATGTTCATCTGTGTTCATACATCCATGAACAACATCGTGTCACGCGACGTCAAACTTGACGTCAAAAAACAATGCCCTCGCCAATCTGATTGGACGTTGTAAACGTCGACGCCGTTCCGCTGTTTGTATAAACACTATGTATAAATTTTCTGTCTGCTCGTAAATATGATCGCCCTGATGATTTTCAACAAGGGACAGAGAAAAATGAATAATAATATAAGAAATGAGTTTCATTTTTCTGATGTTCATGGAGCTATGAACCGCAGTGGGTCGTGTGCAAAGTGAATGAACCCCGAAGGGATTCATGTAAGCTTTGCTAGCGACCCACTGCCGTTCATAGCTCCATGAACATCAGAAAAATGAAATTCATTTCTTAAATGAATTTTATTTTTCTGATGTTTATGAAGCTATTAACTGTGCAAACTGATGAACCCCGAATAGGTTCAGGTAAGCTTCGCTAGCGACCCACTGTGGTTGATAGTTCCATGAATAATTTGGGATTCATGTAAGCTTTGCTTGTGGCCCACTGTAGTTCATAGCTCCACGAACATCAGAAAAATTAAACACATTGTTTATATTTACATTCATTACTCTTCATTGAATATCAAGACGATCATATTTATCAGCAAACAGAGAATTTACACAGTGTGTGTGCGTGTGTGTGTGTGTGTGTGTGGAAACAGCAGAGCGTCATCGATGACGTCATGATGTTTACAACGTCCAATCACATTGGTGAGAGCCATGAGTTTCGATGACGTCAAGTGTGGATCATGTGACGTCGCGTGACAGGATGTTCATGGAACTATGAACTGCATTTTAGTTTCTTAGATTCTATAAGACTGCATTTTAACTCATTTAACCCTGGCGTCCCTTTTGTGGGACATAGGCAAACAGAATAGCCCCAGATGTGACGCCGCACAACGCGGCGTCCCATCTGGGGCTATTCTGTTTGCTTAGAGTGTTTTCATCGCAAAATTGAATAGAATTTGAAAATCAATCCTGACGCCCATAAAAATGAAAGTGGATTCACCCAGATGATAATGATGGGAAAATCCATTCGTCAAATATGGGTTAAATGTAAATATAGTTTGAATTACATATTTTTGCCTCGCAAAGTATCTCAGGTTTTTTTTGAATGGTACTTATGTATTTAGCTAGCAAACATGAAAAAAAATTTCTGATGGTCTAAGACGTATTGCCTCGTGAGTTTGCTTAATATAATCTCGACATTACGAAAACTTGCCCATGCAATATACAGAGAACATTTAAGTTGTAAAAAATGAAAAATTTCAGTGGAAAAATATTGATATTTTTCTTATTTTTGCTCAAAACATAGATTTTCGGTACACGTTAGAACCGCCTCGCCGAGGCGGTTCTAACGAGTACCCACAATCTATGTTTTGGAGCAAAAATAAGAAAAATAGGTATACCCCTGCAGACCCCAGTTTTTCTATATAAAAGTGGGGTTCAAGGGGGTATACATCACACGGACATGTTTTCATGATGAGTATCAGCTAAATGTAACTTAAACGTAAGTTACGCATTTTACTTTAATGTTTTCAGGTTCATTTGCAATCACCCAGCAGCTAAAGGATAAACAATGCAATATTTATTATCGCTTACATACGTTTTTGTCGTCGCAATACTACAAGTTCTCACCAATGAAACTGGCGAATCAGAGAACAACGCACCACAGATCCATCCAGTTTGCTGGGAAGGAAGGTTTATGTGCACACATTTCCCGGGGCCTGTACGGAAATGGTTCGGAATCGGAGGTTGCAAGGGATGGTAAGGGTGTGTTTATTTAAGAAATGCGTTTTATTTTTCTTATGTTCATGGAAAAGCTTGTACGCTAGGAAATGAAAGTGATTGATTCATTGAGACTTTACATAAGAAATACAAGTTTTGAGCTATGAACCACAGAGGGCCGCTTGTAAAGCTTATATGAGCCCCGTGGGTGTTATGGGCCGCAGAAGTCGCGTGCAAAGTGAATGAATCCCTCATTGGGATTCATAATCCCTCATTGGGATTCATGTTAGCTTATAAAGTTTTAGAAGCGACCTGCTTTGTATTATAGCTTTATGATTCTCAGACAAATTATATCCATTGCTTATATTTACATTGCTGAGAAGATCACATCTACAAGCATATATTTAGTAATACATTTCTGATGCAAAGTCTTAATGAATCTATAGAACTGAAATTTGATTTATTCTTCCATGAGCAACATCGTGTCACGCGACGTCACATGATCAAACTTGACGTCATAAAAATATGGCGCTCATAATTAAACCACAGTTTGTTTGGAAAATTGAAAAAAAAGAGCCTAAAATCGCTTCATGTTATAATTCACTCTGAGGCCGTTACAGAATCACACAGGAGCCACAACGAGTTGATTTGATCACTCAGGTGCCGTTATAGCTACTTGTTTAGGCATCAGGAAAACATGTCCGTGTAATGTATACCCCCTTGAACCACACTTTTATATAGCAAAACTGGGGTATGCAGGGGTATTCCTATTTTTGTTATTTTTGCTCCAAAACATAGATTGTGGGTACTCGTTAGAACCGCCTTGTCGAGGCGGTTCTAACGTGTACCCACAATCTATGTTTTGAGCAAAAATAAGAAAAATATTTTAAAAAATCCAATGAAATTTTCAATTTTTATCGGTGAAAAAAATCTCTGTATATTGCATGGGCAAGTTTTCATAATGAACAGGGATTGGGAATTCAGGAAAAGGCGACAGAAAAATTGTACAACTTGTTTAATGTCTTGCATTTTTTTTTATAAAACATTTTATTGTTTTATAACAAAAGCATTAATATAACAAATGAACGTGTATAGATCCCACAGATTTGCCATTATACATATGAATGAAATGACTGTATTTGACCATTTGGAACAAGCGCGTCATTTATATTTACAGCGGTAAATCTGTGACGAAAGTGTCTACGACGGTCGTCCGGGATCTAAATCGACATGGTGCATTACACAGACTAAATGCAAATGGTAGCATGTGGCGAAAACCTATGAAAAGAAAACAATTAATGAGCCGCATCGTGAGAAAACCGGATTTTTGCCTATGCGAAAACAAAGGCGCAGATCAGCTTCGCGGTAACCGCGAAGCTGATCAGCGCCTTTGTTTTCGCTACACGGATAGTACATTTCCTCTTCTTCTTATATCCGAAATTTCAAGCTTCTAGCCCGCTTCTGTGACTGTACACGTCAGTTTGTGTCAGACCTGGTCGGAAATCCCGAAGCCCGGTTTTCTCGCGTCGCGGCTCAATTTTAGTAGCGTTATTGTAACGCTGACTTCTCCTTGCAATAGCGTCGATTTGTCTGAATTTGTCGTTATTTTGTAATTATTATTATTATTATTATCATTATTATTATTATTTTCAGGTGTATGTGCAAAGGCTTTGAAGGAGGATATTGCATTGATAGGCCGCCAGACAAGAATTGTGCATTCGTGAACTGGAGATGTATGTGCTATGGGCGACAATTAGGTCAAACTTCAAACATGGATTGTGGTCCATGAATCCCATCAAGAAAACATACTCATGAAAAGTATAAGCCCGTGAACTGAAATTTTATATACATGTGAAGCTTTTTTGCAAGGGACTACCAAGGGAAACAACACAGAATTTCCGTCAAATAAGCCTAATCCGATAAAAGAAGTTATGTCCCTGTAGGCCACAGAAACCGATATACCTGAGTTTTATCGATATTGGGTTTCAAGAGAGTTTTGACCAATTTTACATTTACCTGTATTACCTGAACAATGATGACGAGAATCTCGCCTATTGCGAGAATCTCGTCCAGTGGGTGGCAAATTTAAATCGGAGGAGTTAGTTATATTATGCGTTTCCCTTGGCCGAATGAATTGTTCACATGAACACATTTAATGGAATAGCTTAATTTGGTTTTCTTTGCGTTTTTCATCTTTGTTTAGCACCTTAAAACATAACATAAAACACAAAAATCCGTATTATAATTCGTGAGACGGAAAAAAATAGTGACATTACGAAGACTTGCCCATGCAATATACAGAACTTTGTTCTGCAGAAAAAAAATAAATTTCAAGAAAAAAAAAAAGGATTTTTTATATTTACTCAAACCATTGATTATGCGGTTATAACGAGTACCCACAATCTATGTATTGGATCAAAAATAAGGAAAATAGGCATACCCCTGTAAACCCCAGTTTCACTATATAAAAGTGGGATATGATGGGGTGGATATATATTTCACGGGCATGACTCTCTGATGGAAAAGTTTTAGGGTTTTAAGTCTTTCATAAAAAAGAATTCGATGTTCATTGGAGTTCATTGAAGAATCTTTGTAAGAAATTAAACCTTTGGCAGTAATTACATTATATTACGAAAACTTGCCCAAGCAATAAGCAGAGGTTTTTAGCATTAAAAATTGAAAATTTTCAGCTGAAAAATTTGATTTTTTTTTCTTAGTTTTGCTCAAAACCTAGATTGTGGGTACACGTTAGAACCACCTCGGCGAGGCGGATCTAACGAGTACCCACAATCTATGTGTTTTGGAGCAAAAAGAAGAAAAATAGGTATACCCCTACATACCACAGTCCTGATGTAAGCAGGGGACGTTTTTATCATCATATTTGATAACAAAATGATAAGATTAAACAAATTATCATTTTAAATTCGAGCAGAATCTTGCGACAACTTGTCTGCATGTTAAAATCGTATAGGCGTTGATGACCTGCACAGCGCGGACACACCATTTTCCTTAAGACCGGTTATTCTTATCCAAATATGCAGTTCAACCTTGATACAGTTTTAATGATAACCAAACTGGTCTTTGTCTGACATGGTTGACTAGATCAGGGGATTACACCTGACATCCAGCGTATTTAGGCTGTCGCCGCAAGGTATTAAAGTCACGCTCCTTATAAAAACATTCTTACATGATAATTTGGCAGCGTCATAAGAAAGCTGTTTTGACAGACAAAACTGATTCTGCATATCAGGCAGGCTACTCTTAGCCGAATCTGCATATAGAGATAATGTATTACAATGAATCTAAATTCTTAAAACGAAATTTCATGTTTAATTAAACTACATTTTTTTTGTGTGTTAAAGCACCATGCGGTGTAAACCTGACATGCATCAATAACGCAAACGGTTTAATTTCAATGTCCTGCGCATGTACAAGAATAAAATACCAAATGAGCCTTCGCATGAGAAAACCATTTTGGTTTCTGTCCAGGTCAGACACAAACCGGTCCGTACAGTCACAGAAGCAGGCTAGAAGTTTGAAATTTCGGATTTATTTACTATCTATGAAGCGAAAACAAAGACGCTGATCAGCTGTACAGCGCCTTTGTTTTCGCCTATGCAAGTTTGCAAGTTGTAGAATTTCTGCAAAATTAAACATGTATAGTATCATATTTTTTGCGCGCAACTTGCCATTTTCATTTCCATTGATAATTATTTTTTTGTCGTCAAGGATTTCAAATATCGTATAAAAGAAAAGAAAGAAAGAAAGAAAGAAAGAAATGAATGAATGAATGAATGAATGAATGAATGAATGAATGAATGAATGAATGAATGAATGAATGAATGAATGAATGAATACGCATTTCACGAATCCGTAATACCATATATAAACTTAGGTCTTCTCTACTACGATACATGCATAATGATAATTGTTTTTGTTTCGTGTCAACATGCTTGAGGAAAGATATTAACAAATAGATTTTAGATACCTTTGATTTCTTCAACTTGGTTAAATAAAGCATGCATAATGTGTTATGGCAGAGTATCATCACCATGCACCGCTTTCGGTAAATGAGTAATTAAACTCGTTCGGTTTGCTCAATTATAACTCGAGTATGTGTGAAATACTTAAGTTAAATGGATATATGTAATTTGATTTCTTTAATTGTTGTCGGGATTCAACTGTTCATGCGATGATTGCTTTAAATGTTTATGTTTGATGATTTATTGTTCTTTAATTAAAGCTAATAAAAGCTGCTATTTTGTTTGGATCGACTTTGAATGGCAGATATCGCGTACTTGTCCTGTTGCGGATTACGGCATCAAAAAAAAAAAAAAAAAAAAAAAAGAAAAAAAAAAAAAGATTCTCATAATAATAAAAATGATAGATTAAATGATGAATATCACATGAATTTATGAATTCACATAAGTCCTTGAAATATCTATTTTTCAATATGAACTTATAAGTAACCATATAGGTCATAATGTTAGATTTTAAAAGTGCCGAAAAACAATATTTAATCTCAAAGATAAATATTTTGATCATTTTTCTAATAGTCAGTACAAAAAAGTATTTTGGACCCATCGGCTAAACTAAACTTTTCTCAAAATTTTCACCTCTTTCATTAGCCTGAGGCAGCCAATGACGCTTCGATATAACACAGTTACCTGTAACATTTATTGTGCGGACTTAGACAAATTCCAAGCAAAAATAACTTCCAGAAAGAGTTAAAACTGTCATTATCCTATATTCGGGAAGCAAAATAGCCTGTTACTAGATCCGTGAAACTTATATGTATGTAAAGTATGGAATGTGCAGATAACAAATATAACAGCATCCTAAATTTCCTTACAATAGATTTTTAGTAAATTAGACGTGAAAATGGAGAAGCACGCGTTTTGAATTTTTTTACAATAGCCTATTATAGGATAGCACGATGGTAACTTAAGGCGTTTTGGGAAGCAAAAAGATCATTTTCAAATTAGATAAAATTTATATCATCGGAAAGCTGATAAAATGTAGAAACTGGATATAACAGCATCCTATTTCTGACTTTTAAAATAAATATACTATAATTATATAAAAACCGTTTTCCATAGCAATGTAATGTTAACTGAAAACCAAAGTGGACAGGTAAGGTCTACCTGTCATAGCCTACGGAAATCCGATAAATCATCGGTATTTTCCGGTAAAAATGCAGGTAAGTTTAGTATGCGCATGTAATAAAACTCAACTGTGGTATACAGGAGTATGCCTATTTTTCTTACTTTTGATTCAAAAGAGATATTGTGGATACTTATTAGAACCGCCTCGCCTCGCCGAGGCGGTTCTTACGTGTATTCAGATTCAATGGGTTGAGCAAATCTGCTATTTTCTTTTTCGATTTTTTTTTTCAATTTTACAACTTAAAATGTTCTGTATGTTGGACTTCCGTATTATTTTATTTTTTTTATTTATTTATTTATTTATTTTTTTTTTTTTTTTTTCATAATTTGCATAACAATGATTTTGAGGGACATTCCAATCCTGAAAGAAGGAACAAGAGCCTTGTGTCACTCTCAACGACAGCTTAATTAATACTGTATTACAAACCAACACATACATGTAAATGAGCGGCGTTTTGTATATTTTATACAGTCTATAGTCTGAAGCTGTAATTGGTTCCTCCGCCAGCAAGGTACATGTATAGCCACGCCCACCCCTATTTCCTTAGACAAACATTGTGTTTTTGCACCTATATTTACCTGTAAAAACACGTCTTGGCTTGTTTGTCTAACACCCTTGTTGTCTAACCGTCATTGACCGTTGCTAATGTGCTGATTTGAATGGTCAATATAAATTGAAGACTAATTTTGGGTGGCTTTACGGAGGACTCAATTGGACATATTTATTTCCCATCACAACGGCTTGTGTTTTCTTTGCTACCTGGCTTCTCCACTCCCGAGATGGACCATTCCGTTCCGTAGCATAATCTGTTATTCACCAAATTACTGGTTCCCGGGCAAGAAAACAGTCTGCGACACCATGCACCCACAGAATGGCAGTAAAAGTATCGTGGTCGCGAAGTACTGATATCTTAAGTCAAGGCTCTCTCATAATTCCAAGTGCCTTCGCTTGATATTGTTTTCAATTGCCGTTGCTTTTCGTGTAACAAATATCACTAAAATTACATTATCCGTCACGGTGGGAAATGTTAGGGAACAAAAAGGGTGCATACATTCAATTACTACAACTGCTTATCTCGGTATTTGTCTAGACATCAAATGGTAACATCTCCAGTAGCTCCTGAAAACTCCAATGGCTGCTACCTTATACTCGCCTGTAGAATATATTACCATAAATACCAATGCACATACATGTTAACAAGTTTGTTGCACTATATTCAAACTGGTATTGCCTAAGGAATTATGAATACGACAATAATCATTACAGTAGCATCGCAGTAGTTAATCTTTACCTGGATTACCTGTGTCAATATACACCCTGTCCAACGTTGACGACGGTGAAACGGTTCCAACACCGGTTACTACGGTGCTTTCGCTACAAAATTTGATGGATGCGAATAAATTTCTTGTTTTCTTCAATGCTATATAAACGTTTGCGATGAAGTAAAAAGCGCATCTAATGGATAAATAACTTCACTTTTTATTTCTGCTTGAATGCAAAGCTGTTGTTGTATAATTTCTCCAAACATTCGATCCAAAGTTGGTAAACAAGGTTCGGCCAAGGTCTATTCGGCCGATTTCTACAGAAACTGTTCGTATTTTCCAAAATACGCACAAAATGTAAGCCAACGAGCATCTTGCAATGCCTTGTAGGCAAGATTGTGGGGCGTTTGCATCGATCTCGATAGATTTTCCCCCGAAAAATGCACAGGAAGAATTTTATGGCAAAAAGAAAAAACAACGCCGGTTACTACGGTACCAGAATTACCTGGATTGTTGGATAGATGGGCATTCTAGCTTTACAAGATGCGGATTTTATTACTTATTTGCGCCCTGCTTCTGCCTACATACCTCTTTCATGCAGTTTCGGGAACTATACGTTCATTGGCATGGACATCAACCCTAAAATGAAGAGATTCTAATGAAACAGTTCCGTATTGTTATGAGATAGACGTGGTTCCAATAGGAAAACAGGGCTTGTCCGTGACTCACCAATTACACGTAATTATACTTTGAGGTGCCTTGGTATTATAAATTTCGCCAACCTTTCTGCAACCCTTGTACTTACTTACTCGCTCAATGACTATATGACCGACGCACGCATTCGAAAGTTTCGAGTCGAAACATTATCCAATATGTTAATAATAATAATAATAATAATAATAATAATAATAATACAATTAATAATAACAGGTTATTGAGTGAAAACTATTCTGAACGCGTTCATATGGCGAGGACGCACGAGCTTGCGAGTGAATCTCAGCCATATGAACGAGTTCCGAATATTTTACGATTTTCATTCAATAACCTTTTCATTACATGTACATGTATATACTCTAAAGTACGCAATGGAAGGTCTGTAAATGCTTATTCCTGGCATCTCCAGTCCTGATAGACATTTCAGTTGGCCACATTTCATAAAAAAGGTATCGTTTCTAACGACTTATCACACGCGGAACTTCGACTTTGTGTACGCGAGAACCGTGACGTTGCTGAAAAAATTGATGACGTCGACGTGACTCTTGGTCGTCGTTGCGATCGGAAATTTCATGAACAAAGTTAGAAATTCGGACTACAAACACTTTTAAATTATAGTTCTTCCAAAATGTGAGGTATTTGTCCTGAAATGAAGTTTTGTGTATTTATTGTGCGAGGAAATATGCAATATTTTTAGTTTCGTCGTTCGTTTAGTTGAAGTGGAAATGGAAAATGGCTGCCAGATATTTTTTTTTCAATTGCGACCTACTGTACTATCGAAAGTAATCCCGCCGGGAACTTGCTTCTTTAGGCCCGTGCGAACTATTGAATATGACATAAGTTTCCATCGGAAACATTCTAAACTATTGAATATGGAAAATTCTAACACACCTCGCCTTTATAGGCAATGGTTAAAAACGTGTTATATTGTTCAACAATTTCACTGGGCGAATAAGCGTGACTTTAAGTTTCGACGTTTTTACGCCATTTTGGTTAGATTATGACCTCAGTTATCTCAGATGTCACGTTATCTTGACGTAAGACGGTGTAACGTCATTTCAACGCGTTAAAAACGTAACAAACATGTGCAGAAATTTGCGGTAACGTCAAAAGTTGGCGGAATTTCAGTGCAATGGTCGAAAAGTTAAAGAAACTGAAGGTTTAAAATGATAATATTTTGTTTATTGCGTGTAAGAATGGAAAAAGATCAGCTCTAGTGCGTGAATTGTTGAGTAATAATGCACTGTGTGTCAGTCAGTTGTACGCAGAGCTGCGCGCTCGTGATTTGATCTGCTTTAATACTGACCTCCAAACAGTGAATTATTATACAACAACTCACTGCTAGAGATGATCTGTTTCTTAAATATTCAATATTTTCAGCAATGTAAAGTGAACGGAGTAATTTCTTCGATATAAATATAATATGAGATATACATGTATGCTGTGTTGGAGCAAAAATGGATTTCAAATGGCACCCCAATGTAGAATAGCAGTCCCACAAAATGTCGAAGCACTTCCCAAGCTGGCCACAACAGTTACTGTTGACTGGAACATCAAAGCAAGAACGAACATACAAACAAATAACTTATCCCCCCCCCAGTGACATCATACATGCACCTTATGTTAACCGTATATTGCCTCATATACTTATTTGAAATGCTATACCCGAAATAATCAAATTGATACGTATATGTTTATTTATTTTTTTGTCAGAAAATGGAATGTCACGTCTGTGGAAAAAAAATCCCAACGAAACCAGATCTTTTCAATGGGGGAGAAGATTATCTTTTCAGCAGATACTGGACTTCTCAGTTCAATTGGAGCTCGGTCTTCAATTAAAGTCTCCAAGGTTCGCGTTTTAAACGAATGTTGTTTTTTTTGTTGTTTTTTTTTTTTTTTTTTTTTTTTTTTTTTTTTTTTTTTTTTTTCTGTTTTTCTTTTTTTTTTTATCTTTGATTAATTAAAAGGTCAATGATGACTCCTTTCGCATCCTCCTCTTAATTGTCTTATTCTGCAAGAAACAATACGATACTTTGCCATTTGGATAATACACGTACTAGTCTTTGTGTTGACTTCCCTCCTGAAAGTTACAAATTTACAGTAATTGTCTTTGGCTTCATGTTGCCAAATCTAAAGGGTCACTCATGAGCCTTGAGTATCCGAAACATTGGTATGATCCACCCCTTTCTCATCAATATGTTTACTACTATTAAATGATATGTTTTAATCATTGATTGTCAATAAGCAAGTCAATGAAGTTAGTTTACTATTTGGCTTATGCATTTTAAAGTCTTTTAAAAAACTCTAATTCGTGGGAGAAAATCGGGTTGATCAATGGCACGTTTATTTTCCTGAACAGTAAGATAGATGTTTTTTTTTTTTTTTTTTTTTTTTTTTTTTTTTTTTTTTTTATTTTGTTAAGAATTGTTAGAAACATCTTAATCTTAATGAGTCACTTCTGAAGTAAG
This sequence comes from Rugalucina vietnamica, assembly GCA_964017185.1. NCBI lineage: Eukaryota > Metazoa > Mollusca > Bivalvia > Lucinida > Lucinidae > Rugalucina > Rugalucina vietnamica. The sequence goes on from OZ024885.1 coordinate 11,955,289, forward strand.
AAAAATACAAAGAAGTTTAATTAGAAATGAGTAGTGTCTTATATGGCTAACGGCAACCTTTTCTACAATGAGACACGATCTATCTTATTACAATACCAGAATGCGGAACCGTTTCATAAAAACAAACAACTCTTCACTATAGACTTGATGTAAATGCCAATGAACGTAAAGTTCACGAAACTACATGAAAGAGGTGTGTAGGCAGAAGCAGCATGACACAAATAAGTAACAAAATCCGCATCTTGTAAAGCTAGAATGCCCATCTATCCAACAATCCAGGTAATTCTGGTACCGTAGTAACCGGCGTTGTTTTTTCTTTTTGTCATAAAAATCTTTCTGTGCATTTTTCGGGGGAAAAATTATCAAAAACGATGCAAACGTCTCACAATCTTGCCTACAAGGCATTGCAAAATGCTCGCTTGCTTACTTTTATGTGCGTATTTTGGAAAATACAATATGAACAGTTTCTGTAGAAATCGGCCGAATAGGCTTTGGCCGAACCTTGTTTACCAACTTTGGATCGAATGTTTAGAAAAATTATACAAAAACAGTTTTTCGTTCAAGCAGAAATAAAAAGTCAAGTTAATTCTCCATTAGATGCGCGTTTTACTTCATCGCAAACGTTTATATAGAATTGAAGAAAACAAGAAATTTATTCGCATCCATCAAATTTAGTAGCGAAAGCACCGTAGTAACCGGTGTTGGAACCGTTTCACCGTCGTCAACGATGGACAGGGTGATATAGGTTATCTGACGCCAGCAAAAAACAATCATGCCGTATTTGTTAACGAAATTTTGCGTATCATAATGTTCATATCACATTTCTTGCTGCAGTATTTTTGAATGGCTTGTGTTTTATGTAAAGATTGAATTTCAATGTTTCATGTCAGGAAAAATACTGCTAGTTTTTTTTAATGAGCCGTCGTATGGGAAAACCAACGATCTGCGTAGGCGAAAACAACGGCGCAGATCAGCGCCTAAGTTTTCGCTATACGGATAGTGCATTGTCTCTACTTTCTTAATCCGAAATTTCAAGCTTCTAACTTTCTTCTGTGACTGTACAGCCCGGTTTGTGTCGGACCTGGTCGGAACCTAAATTATTGGTTTTCTCACGCACAGACACATACAGTGGTGTTATGGCTAAAAACCCAAATTAGCCGTTTTAACGGCTAATTTGTTAACGGCTAATTGTAAAATTTCGCGGCGAAATTGTGTGTAAAATAAAGGTCAGCGTGGAATTTCGCCGCGAAAAAAACAATCATGCCGTATTTGTTAACGAAATTTTGCGTATCATAATGATCATATCACATTTCTTGCTGCAGTATTTTTGAATGGCTTGTGTTTTATGTAAAGATTGAATTTCAATGTTTCATGTCAGGAAAAATACTGCTAGTTTTTTTTAATGAGCCGTCGTATGGGAAAACCAACAATCTGCGTAGGCGAAAACAACGGCGCAGATCAGCGCCTAAGTTTTCGCTATACGGATAGTACATTGTCTCTACTTTCTTAATCCGAAATTTCAAGCTTCTAACTTTCTTCTGTGACTGTACAGCCTGGTTTGTGTCGGACCTGGTCGGAACCTAAATTATTGGTTTTCTCACGCACAGACACATACATGTATCTCATGTTACCTTAAATAGACATGGTAACTTTATAGGCGTCTGTATACAACCATTGTTTATGAACACAAGGCACTGGTGAGTACAGCATTATAACTAGATTAACTTGACGTTTTCTGGTTTATTTTTACTTCTATTAGATTATACTAGATTATGTGACATGATTAAAGACACGATTTATATTTTTTCTGATGTTTATGAAGCTATTAACAACAGTGGGTGTTGTGCAAACTGATGAAACCCCGAAGGGATTCATGTAAGCTTCGCTGGCGACCCACTGTGGTTGATAGTTCCATGAACTATTCGAGATTCATGTAAGCTTTGCTAGTGGCCCACTGTAATTCATAGCTCCTTGAACATTAGAAAAAATAAACTCAATGTTTAAATTTATATTCATTACTCTTCATCGCTTGTTGAAAAAAAGACGATCACGTTTATAAGCAAACAGAGGATTTACACACAGTGTGTGTGTGTGTGTGTGTGTGTGTGTGTGTGTGTGTGTGTGTGTGTTGAATAGCGGAGCGTCATCGATGACGCCATGACGTTTACAGCTGTACAACGTCCAATCGCATTGGTGAGAGTCATGACCTTCGATGTCGTCATTTGTGTATCCTGTGTCGTCGCATGACACGATGTTTTTCATGGAACTATGAAATGCATTTTAGTTCTTTAGACTCTATAAGACTGCATCTAAAATGTAGATATAGTTTCATATATTTGCCTAGTAAAGGATCTTTGGCTTATATGTATTAAGCTTGCAAACATGTTAAACATTTTCTGGTGGTCTGAAACTTACTGCCTCATGACTTTCAGTTAAATCTCGAATTATCATCTAAATGTAACTTAAACGTAAGTTATGCATTAGTAGTTATGGATAGGGAAAAAAAATCCGCTATAGTGCCATCCATAACTACTCGCATTTCAGGTTCATTGACAATCATCCAGTAGCTGAAGGATAAGCAATGCAATATTTATTATCGCTTATAAACTTTTTGTCGTCGCAACACTGAAACTGGCGAATCAGACATGGAGAGAAAACAGCTGAAAACCACATTGACAACCTAAGTGGACAAAACAAAAATAAAATGCAGTACTATGGTAGGGTCTTTGGGGAGTTATTATTTGTAAATGTAAGTTACATTTGTTCTCATACTTTTGTTGGCATTTGGTCCTTCTATGAACTATAGAGTAGAATAATCATTATTAAGTTACTGACATGCACCCTTACTGTCTACTTGAAAGGTACAAGTTAGTAGGCAACGATCAGGAAAAGGCACAATCAGAAAAAGATTCCACTTCAAAAACCGAGGTGGGAAAAACCAAATTAACAATCAGGTACTTATACAATGAAAACATATCGTAAGCCGCATTAGCAGATCGTTTCTCAATAGGTGATGATATTATTCTACATTGTTTCTTGTGAAAATTTCATCAAAGATTCTATAAAAATAGTTATACTTATTTGCCAAAGTTACCTTAATGGACCCTCTCATGCAGATTTGATATTTCTTAAATGTGGTAAATGTAGTTTGATAATTTGCTATCATACACTCTACCCACAATTTCTTTTACAACCTTAAAAATCTCTATATATCGCACGGGCGTGTTTTCGTAATGTTAGCAGCCCTTAGGACTGTTATAATGGAAGGTTTGCTCATGTTTGAGGCATGAAGCTAACTTATGTTATGATTCTGGAAATTAAATAACTTTTGTGGCTGATGATCAAGAGTTGCACTGTTTGTTACATGTAAATTTAGTGTTTTTGTGGGCATATACATGTATTTTTGTTGTCTTATTTTTCAGGGATACATTAGATTATAAGTTTCAAAATGACAGTAGCTGGACATACAAAGTTTGAGCAAGACTGTCATTTTGGTGTATGGAAATGGAGAAATACCAATGCAGAAACAATATATGTAGTTGTCCAGTCAGTCTTGTCATCATCCAAAAGTGGACATAATACATGTATTCCCCACCTGACAAATGACAGTGAAAATCCTGTTATATTCTATGTTTGGAAGAAATATCTCATTCACCACTTTAGAATCAGGAACAGTGGAATAAAAGGAAAACAGCAGCAGTGAATTTAGTCGTGTCAGTTTACTGAAGAAGAACGATTGTCTCCCTTTTTCAGATACATTGCCTGATGTAATCACAGCACATTGGCTTGATCCTTCAAGGAATGGTATTTATATGAACAGATTAGACAATACAAGTGAAATAACAAAGATCTGAGTCTGTTTGATTTCTTATGCCCGCCCTTCCGAAAGCTTTGTTTTACACCCCTGCGTACTAAATTATATGTTTTATCGTAGATGTTTACATTTGTACCTATTAAAACCATCTGTATATTATTGCATAGTGATACATGTAAAAGGTTAAAAACAGGTTGAAATTGTCATTTGTTTGTACTAAATTTGAACAAAATTTGTCCCCCCCCCCCCAAAAAAAAAAGAAAAAGAAAAAGAAAAAAAAAATAAATAAATAAAAATAACGCTTAGTAAATTATATCTGGAAAGCAGTTTTACATTTAATACAAGGTAGATAACACTTTCTGACTTTGGCATTCAGTAAAATAAGGCATTATCTCATTGGCTAACAATAGATGTATTTTGATAATGTTTTCTGAAATATTGGATTAAGGTACAAAGCTTAAAAATTCCATGGCATTTTCTCTAGCAGAGTAACTTCAACTTACATTTTCTTAAAATGTCTTATACCTAAACGTATGTTTAGATTTTTAGCAAAACTATTTTAGTGCTTGATATCTGTATACCAGAATATTCATTTTCATAATTCAATAAAAAGGTACAAGTAGGCAAAGATCAGGAAAAGGCGCAATCAGAAAAAGATTCCCACTCCAAAAACCGAGTATAAATATTGTATAAGCCGTGGTCTGTTGCTGATGGCGTATCGACCAAAAATATTGTAACTCGGTTAATACAAAGAATTTAATTTCAGCTGAGACATTTGTTAACGTGATAAGCTTTCAAAATACAAGAAAAACCGAAAACGTGATTTTGCTCAATGAGCACCATTATCTCAGTCACAGGCACATAATTATACAGTTTGGAATTTTCACGTATACAGTTTGATCAAAAACTGCACTACAGTTGAATTGTGACTAATCAACAACTTTATAAATGTTTTTATCATATACTTGTACATAAAAATACTGAAATAAGACCTGTCCAGGCCTGTGACAAAGAAATTGATACTTACTAGGTACTCACATTCATTTTGACATAACTGAATTATATACAGTTTACGAGACAAAATAATTGATTCCAACGAATTTCAGAACTTTATGAAAAATGAAAAGAGTAATTATATGGCGACCGTCTAACGATTGTCGTAAGGAAAGTATCGGGCTCTTGGTACTGTGGGTATCAAGATGTCGTGAGATTGTCGTTGCGAGTGCCTCTGACTATATTTTTCTATTCTGTTGTTCTGCTCAAAACTGCTGGCGATCCACAGCAAGCACATAGATTGCAGTCAAATTCTGTAAAAAAAAATAAATAAATAAAAAAATTAAAAAAAAATAACAACGTATGATTATGAAAACGAGTTTCATAGCTTCCCGTTGAACATTAAGTATTGTGTGACACAAGTTAATGAAAGCCATGTTAGATATCCCACGGGATACTGTACACTTATGTTAATCTAGAAGTCACTGTAACACTTAACCCCACTAATTGTTACCAGGACGATTCATTACGCAAACATCTCCATTTGCACAAAAGTGTTTTATAATGAAGCTTATTTTGATTGTATTTTTGTAATAAATACACTTGTTTTCCACACAATCATGGATTTTAGTAACTGTTTTGATCGGCTCAGTGTATCGTTTCTAACAGATACCCACGGATTATGAATGTATGGAGTTTATCAAAAAAATGATTTTTTAATAACAACGCCTGATCCCCCCCCTTGTTTTACGAGAGTTATGTAAGATGCAAATCTGCGATGGCTTTCATTCGGAGATGAATCCGTGATGAACACATTTTCAGTGACAACCTTTCTGCTGGTTGATTTTTTGCATGTTCTTTAAATTTGAGTATTCATTGTTGTTGATTATAAAAGAACAGTATCATGTAATTGATATCTTTTCTGCCTATAACTTGCGGCAAAAATGTTGTGTGGCATTCCGTCAACAGTATTCACAATTCAAGTGCCAGTGGTTTTACCCAATGAGTCTTTCAAGGCATCTACTTTGAACTATTTTAAAAAGTTCTTTCGTGCATTATTTTTTGCATCATTGTAAAGGAGAATTATAGCCCAGTCAATCAAGGTATTATACAGCAACCTATCTTGCCTATTAACAAAGTTATAGCACCTATGACAGAACTTCCTTACCCACCCTCGTGTTGCTTACAACAAACAGGCCAACATCTGAAGGAAAAGCCCGCCAGTAGGTGTATCAAGCATATATTGCAAGACCATTGCCTTGAATACACGTTTAATGATATACTTCAGTGTGACTTACTTCAATGCAGACTTCATTTCTATTTAGGAACCGTGGAATTATGGGTTGTAAATACAATTCAAGATGTTCAAACTTATGTAATGAAAAATGTTACAATAATGTCCAAAAAATACTAGAGTAGTTACCGGCAATCAAATATGTTGTTCCACACCTTTGTTGATCGGCTGTCATTATAATGTTGTTGCGGGGGTTGTAAACAACAGCATTTGGCGCCAACTTAAAAACCAGCTGTCCTCCTTGCACGTCATGTGGAGCATGGATTGGGGACCGATAGTTTTCGTGCAATTCAGTCGGGTGTCTTCCTGGGCGCTGTGTCTCTTGAACTGAAATGAAGAAAGTCCATGTTGTGCGAAGTGATGCGTCATACAATTGATGTACTATTATTATCATGTATTGACGTTTTAGAAATGTTCAGAACAGCTTTATCCACAAATGCAACAAATTATTAACACCGTTTTCATAATCACTACACAAATATTTCTTAGGACAGAATGTCAAATGATTCATGAACTAAATACAAATTAAAGAACTCAGATATCTTGTCTTAAATCATGACAAGGAATTCATTGGGTACATGTATTTAAAAAATCAAACGAAAATCACAAAAAAAAATAATCATATGGGTTTAACCTGCCCTCAAACTATATGATGGCTGAAGGCGCCCAGATCCCATTCTTGCTAAATACTCCTTTATTTATCTAACGCTCAAACCTGCTACCAAACCTATAATTTGCAACAGTCTAGTTGCAAGACTACCCTATAACCTCAACGTCTGTCTCACTATAGCCAATATTCTCAGGAGCATCCAAGGCGATATAGTGGTTCTTATTGTTTTATTTTATTGTTGAATGTTTATGCTGTTTGCACCTTATGTGCGTTTTCATATTTTCATTTAGGTTTAGGTAAATGAGTGACCGCCTATTGGAAAATAGATGCTCACTCGGCTTACAATATGATTTTGTAGTATGGCGAACCCTTCGTAAGTCGGGGCAATTCGAAATTCGGTGATTAATTTTCTTTCAATTTCTCTGTCTTTGTGAAGTGTTCTGACAAGTTTTTAATTCCACTAGAAATTCAGATGTTTGCACTTGAAAATGTTATGAAAATTGTATCTGAACACCAATGTAGTTCGGAGTCCATAAGCATTTATATAATGTCTTTTACCTGGTTTGTCGAAAATAGCTCTTGCTTCTCTGGCATCAGCCATATCACTGTTTTATTACCCTCAATCTAAACGACAAAAATAAAAAAAAAATAAAGACAAAAAATATTTTATAGATTGATCCTGCAAGGTTTAAAGTACAAATTAATAGTAAATATTACCATATTTTGTAAAACTACTACACAGGGTGGATCAAGGTCAAAGAGATATCAACACGTATTACGTCCGCTGTCTATATAGAACGCTAATCAAATATCAAGTAAGCCCTCCTGATCACCCAGTTTAAAATAAATTTGAAATCATGCTTTGAAAATGTTGATCATGGATTTTAATTAAACAAGCTTGGCTGTGTTTCTGGCATACTCCCTAATATTTTCTCTATATCTGTTATAAGCGAATTATAATCCAAGTTTGTAAACATGTCATGTTGTTGTACTTCTCCATATCGACTGATCTGTGAAAAAGGGCTTGCAAGTGAGCTATCAAAATAGAAGAGTTGCAGCGGAATTTTTCGTTAAAGTCCGTAATGAGGTAAAGACACGTGTTTTGTGCATTTACTACGAGATACGAGTCTGTCGTGATTTACAACATATTTCTTTATGGTGGGACTGAGGGTTCGAATGAAAATAAAACAGATCCTTTAAAAGCAGTGAACATATTAATGAGAAAGATAATGGGTCATACCCATAAATATTTATTTTTAATCTGAATTTAATTTGTATTTTATTAAGTTCTCTCCCTCGAAAGTATAATTTGTGCGCATTATAATCAATTTACTTTTATTTCTTTTTACTTCACTATTACATATTGTATATCTTCCCCTGTTCCTGTGAAGTTGCTTGGTAGCATATTTCGATCTGAATATACCACCTGAGTACGAAAATTATATATGCTTGTAATTTGAATATTTCTTATACATTTTTAATTCATTTGAACAGATTCGCAAACATCTCGACAAATAAACAAACAATTTGTATTTCGTTAAGAATCTGTTGTTTTTTTTTGTATATTGAATGGGTTTCTTGTTGAACAATAAGCTCGTGTTAATTACACCTTTACTAAAATTAGCCAACAAACAGGGAATCGATTAATTTAATTGCGTCTTTTCCTGATAGTTCCTTACTTGTACCTTTTTTATATCAGAGTTTTTGTGGTTGTGTCGTGTGGCGGCCCTACAAAGTCTCTCCGTACATCTCTAACTACCTTACACCTTCGATTTAGTTTTTTTTTCCACCATGGTTTTTGGAGTTGGAATATTTTTCTTGTTATTGCGCCTTTTCCTGATCGTTGCCTACTTGTACCTTTTGAGGAACTGCTGTAAATTTTCACAAGATACAGCGAGACTTTACATTGCCGTTATTACAGGACACTATATGCGGACGATAAGCGGTCTGGCTATTCCAAAACCTGAATTTTCCAACAAAGTAGCGGGTGTTTATGAAAATTTCTTGATTTGAATTTATTTAAAATGGACATTAACTAATCATAGTGTTGATATTGCATGCTTGACAAAAACAAAAGCTCAGTTTAATGCACAGGAGTATCCCTTCGGTCTTCGTAATTATCAATTAAAGTCAATGTTTAACCACACAAATCCAACTAAACATTCGCGACCATTCTTATATTACACAGTATTAACTATAATGTAACATGCGTTACTTCTTGTCGGCCAGTAGGATAATAATAATTTTTTTTTTTTTTTTTTTTTTTTTCTTTGATTCAGTTTTACGTCCCTTTCAAGCTTTTTCACTCATATCGAGACGAATCAATCGGTAGGTGGGGCGAAAACCGGAGTACCCAGGGAAAAACCACCTGACACACCCGCAAGCAGAACTTGGCTTGTCCCACATGTGACTCGTGCCCCGAGCGAGGCGCGAACCCACAGCGGTGAGATGATCGAATGATTAAGAGCACTGAAGTCAGCGACCTTAACCACTCGGCCACGGGGGCCGCCTAATAATAATATTGTTTATAATAATATAGTAGATAATCATCATCAAAACACTAAAATAAAAAGTGACTAAAATGGTCCCTGACTTAAAGCTATTTATTTTAGTTGGTTGGGACCGGAGCTTCTTGTCTGTTGCTTGGCCCACCGGGGTACAACTGATGTTTTTCTTTTGCTCTGGAGTTAGTAAGTTATTCGGCGCCCAGGGATCTCCATCGTCGGGCAGCTTACTGAATCTTGGAGGTCTTGTGTTTGATTCATCAGGATGTTTATCATGATTTATTTGTTTGTTCTTGATGATTCATTGGCTAGTTAGATATTCACCACGAGGACCGAAGAACTAACTAAATGTTATGAACTACTGCTGAGGGTGAGGTTACGGCCGTGTAAAATCGATTTAAGCCCGACAGTAATTTTGTGTTACTGATCGTTCCAAGTCGATACTTCTGTGGTGGTTCTTTTTGTTTTATGTCTTGGTGTTTGATATTTTTGTGCTGTTGTGTCCTTATGTATGTTTTCATATTTTTAGTTAAGTTAAGGTAACTGATTGGCCACCTATTGGGGAAATAGCTGCTCATTCGGCATACGAAATGTTTTCATGGTATAACTACCTGATTGTTAGTTTGGTTGTTCCCACCTCGGGTGTTTGGAGTGGGAATCTTTTTTCTGATTGCGCCTTTTGCTGATCTTTGCCTACTTGTACCTTCTTATTCTTATGTTTACCCATGCTTTGCGTTCGTTTCTAAGAAAATCCATCATGATTCCTATGTAAATGTTGCGTTTCGTCTGAAAACTCAAGATGAAAATCCATCACATCGGCATTAGAAGGTTTTGAGCCATTCTTCTTTGGGTGGAATGCGAGTCTGTATTAAAGGTATTGATGAATTTTACTGGATTTATCATGTCGTACCCAGCATATTGTATTTTTTTTTCATATTCTATGATCTGTTCTTTCGCTGTGGTTAAGTAATTAATTCGATTCGGTGTTTTAAAATATACATTTTTCTTACAAATAACCACTTTTCTATTCTAATTATAAAATAGTTTCATGACAATAAATTTTATCATTGGCTAAACTTGATGAATAAATGAGTAAATTAATAAAACGAATAAATAAATTAATCAAAAATTTAAATAAAACTGTCTGTAAAATATAAAATGCCAAACCTGATAGACGTTTATCCCAACAACAGCGTATAAGTCATTTGTTCCTCATATGGCGTGGATTGAATCTTTATATAGTTTTACGCACTATTTGAATAACTTTGGTTAAGAATGGGGTCGCCTTTCCTTCATATCAACAATCATGGCCCACTTACAACTGGCTGATGTTTAGATATGTTTTGTACCGATGATCCTTTCTTTATTCAAATTGGACCCGTCTTCAATCAACAAGAATTTAACTTCATACAGCAAGCAGGGCACCATTGATTTATTTATACTTTCGTTTATTCTCGCGAGATTCAACGGGACTGCAATGCGTTATAATGCGTTATAATTTGAGAGCACTAGTACTCGTATAGAACATGCTTTTTAAATCAATGAATGATATTTATAGGGTATATTCTCGTGTTTAAGAATGTCATAAATCATTGTTAATTACTATGTTTAACTATATGTTGGAGCAGTGTTATAAGTAATGTTTTGTAGCCCTTTTGAATCAGGATACATAATCTAGATTGTAGATTATTTATATTCGCTTCGATATAAATTAATGAATAACTCACCCAAGGTTTGTGCTCGTGACTAACACATGTACATGCAGTCTTCAGATTCGGTACTCTAATAAATCAAAATCAGTTAAGCGCTCCTGGTCACCTAGGATAACATATATTAATCCACAATCATGTTTAAAAATGATCACCATGGATTGGACAGAAAAAAGTCTTGGCCGCTGTCTGTCTCGTATTGTTCATAATAGTTAACTGGCATAAGCGAATTTATTTATTTATTTTTATTTCGTTTAACTTCACTGTCAATATATTATAATCTTCACCGATTCCTGTGAAGTTGCTTGGTATCATGTATTGATTTTATATACCTACTGACTATCGAAACATGCATGCTCGTAATTTGCTTGATTTTATCATAATATATCAACAGCCAAAAAAAAAAAAAAAAAAAAAAAAAAAAAAATATTGGCTGTCATTCAAATCTGTTTTTCTTAGGTTTCCTTGTGGAACAATGGGCTCGTCTTAATTACACTTGCGCTAAAATTAACCAACAAACAGGTAACCAATTAAGGATCTCGGAAGATTTCTTTAGTGAGATTGCCCAAGAAATCTTCAAAATCTCAAGTTCCAGGCACTTAAATGAAGTTTATTACAGTCGAAAAGTAAGTTTCTGTTGTATTTAGACATGTAATGTTGTGTGTAAGTCAAGAAGTGACTACTTTAAAAACTCATAGTGTGTACATTCTCTTAACTCCAAAATTCCACTTTGGTCATTAGACACCCATGGTGCAAAAGGCAGTAAAACCAATTAGCAGGGATCATTTCAGTTCAGCATCCTCTGATAAGAAATTCCAGGTAAGGAACATCTGCTCTGATCAGCATGTACAAATGACCATACAAAATCCTTAATACGGCACCGATTTAAACCATTGAAAATGTAATGTCGCTTAACTTTTTATGATTATTTCAATTATTTTTATTAAGTTGTAGTTTGATGAAAAATGAACAAAAATTTATTTTTGGATTTAGTTTGTACTGTAAACTACCTGGAATTCTTGGTCTCAGATTACAGTATATCTGACCATTCCTTGCATAATTACCCAGGATAGGCAGCTCAACACTGATAAGCTGTATATAATCACAGCAGGTATTACAGCATAAGTGGACACCGCACTTTACCCCCAAAAAGTAAGAAAATGGGGGTAAAGTGCGGTTATTGAGATAAGAGGATGTACACAGTATGTGGACAAAATCTTTGAATTTCATATAGGAGCATATAGGAAATAGGAAACTTGTTATAAGTCCACGTTCCCCCCCCCCTTGCCCAATCAAAATATTTTGAACACAACTGTGTTTTTGTAAAGGACATATTATATCTAAATGTCATGTTTGGGCAAGGGGGGAAGGCTGTCAAAAAAGTCAAAAACCGATAAACGGTCTCAGCTCTATTATTTGTAATGTACCAAGGCTATGGAAATATACTGTATATGTATGTTCTACCTGAATGAACAGACTATCTGTCCTATTTTAATAGGTAAACACATTAAGTGTACACCTTACAATGCATATAAATATACTGTGCAAAATATGTTTCTCAATTTTTGACGGTTTATGTAGTATTTGAGATGTGCGTCCGTGGACTTAAAACCTAACGATACATTAGCAACACACAGCTATTGGTTTTACCTTAATTCGATACATGCAAGGCTCTGTCAGAAGAACTTCCCTAATGTCCACAAACCATATGGAGTCACTGTTCAAAGTAAAAGTTGCTTAATATTTTTGCATAGTATATTTAAGATACAGGTTTTTGCAAAAGTGTTGGGCAGTGTTATTTAGAATTATAAATCTGATAAACATGATGTACCAGTTATTAGTCCATAAATAGTTTCTACCCACTATTTTAGGTTGCAATAAGCATATTGTAGTATTTTCTTGATATTCTATGGCAAACAAGTTGTTTTCTGACAAAATAATTTTTCGAAAAAATCTGACCCCCTCCCCCTTTGGCACAGATTTATGCTGCAGGTATGTAACATCAAAAGGTTTCCGCCATGTTGTTGCATTAAACAAACCTTTTATTTTACGGAGAATGCAACATTTTTTCTATAAGATTAACACAGAAGCTGCCAGAAACACTCAAACTTTGGGCGGAAAACCTATACTTTCTTCCGAGATCCTTTATTTTACTTGCACGAACATGGAACCAATTAATTTTAGGTACTGTTGTAAATTCTCACGAGATACAGCGTGGCAATGTCTTTCTGCCAGGACATTCTATATGGTTTGGCTAATATTTCAAAAACCGACAAAATTTGAATTATCCGACAAATTTGTGATAGGTCATGAAAAATAGAATTGTATTCTTGAATGAAATAAATGAAAATATAAAATGTGACTTAAATAATTTAAATCCCGGTTCTTTATGTTGATAAAAGAATAAACAGAATTTGAATCCATTAGGGTTTTGAAAATATACGTATATCCCTATATTCCTGACAGTGCCTTCTTACTGGGTGCTTCCTTGGTCCCGATATAAAACGGTTTTGTTTGACTATTTGGTAACGGATTTTGTTCTACTTCTTCAACACAGTAAATTTCCACAAAACAGAGTCGACAATAACATAAATTGCTTCATTTATATCCCTTTTTAACGAATCAAATTAATTGTTAATACAAAATTGCATTCAAAGGACTATAGAAGCACCCAGTGCTTCTATCGACTGAGCAAACCTAGCAAAATTACGTGCTCGTTGCTATGTTATGCATTCTAAATTGAACAATATGAACGGTGACAAATTTATTCCCTCTTGTTGGTCAGTAGAATGTGGATACTTTTAACGAAAACAATATAATCGGGGTGTAAGGGGTATACATACAGCTGTACATTTATTGAAATGTTATCAATATCTTTGCGCTCGTGAATCGTCAACGCGTGTTCACTAATTGAATTCGGTCCACGATAAGCTTACATTCCGATTACCAAGCCAACATTAGATAGTTTTATATCAAACCGTCTACCTAAACACTCAATGTGAAAATTCATTGACTCACCATGGCAGTTTGGATATATCGAAATTGAGTTAAATATTTTGGCATTAATACATTTTAGTCATTCCTGTCTGGAAGGATCGCTAGTGTGCACTAATGTGCATTAAAGGGTAATCAACGTTTACTGAATTCATCATACCGTTCCCCCAATACTGTATGTATTTATTTTCAATGTGTTTGTTGTTTTTTCGCTGTTAAGTAATTTGATTAATAATTTGATTCGGATCGGTATTTGGGCATGAATTATTTGCTGACTAATTACAATATTTCATTTCTACCTCATATACAAGATTTTCATAGCATTGTTTTTTTTTAGAGACAAAACTTTATAAATAAATAAATAAATAAATAAATAAATAAATAAATAAATAAAACTATATTAATCAACTAAACTGACAAACCTTATAAACGCTTATCCGAGCAGCAGCGCGAATGTAATTTCTTCTTCAAAATTTCACGCTTTATATACGCTTTATGAGAAATGCTTTAGACTAATTCAATCTTAAATTATACTTTATACTAATTATACAAAGGAAGCATCCCAAATTTGTTCAAATTGGACCCGTCTTAAATAAACTCGAATTGAAATTATACAACATGCAGGGCACCGTTGATTTTCATAAACTGTCGTACATTCTCGCGAGATCCAGCGAGACTGCATTGTGGTATAATTCGAGAACCTTTCAACCTTTTGAACTTTACCTCATCAAACACAATTGGTAAAGTATTGTATTTTGGGAAACCAGCTTGTTTCGAGCTCGTGACTCTTCTGTTTACATGTTTCTAAGACGACAGAAGTATATCAAGACTATTATGAATGCGTAAATAAGGTTATGTTAAATTTCTTAGCACCTTATTTGCATTCTACAAGTGATTCAATGACAGACAAAAGTGAGTACTGTTCTTTCATATTTTGTAATATTGAAACACACGTTTTAGATCAATTGTGTGAGCTTAAATTACGGATTTCAGTAAAGTCGGGTACAACTTATTTTACATTTCGAAGACAGAGAGAGAGAGAGAGAGAGAGAGAGAGAGAGAGAGAGAGAGAGAGAGAGAGAGAGATTACATTCTCGTCGAAAATATTCTTAGAAACGACAATTGAGGGATAATTTACACGAATTCGATTGTTGTTGGTAGAGACGTACTTAGCAGGCATGTTTCGGAAAAGACCACGGTATGTACTTGTTAAAGCACGTGCGGTATACACATATCGATCATGTCACATGAGACGCCATTTCGGAAGTTGTTGTTAGTCGTTGAAATGTTGTATACATAGCATGAGTATGGCCATTTGTATAAGCAAAAAGCATAATTCCAAAACATTTGTTTACTATGCACAACTTCATTGTATTCAAGGCACAATATTCACGTCCTTACTAAAATCGACAACGGATATCTAACACATCCACACAGTGGACATAAACAATCAATAAAAATAGCATTGAATTCAAAATATTGCGATAATTATTATCAAAGAATACCGTAAATCATTGTTAGATACTGTGGTTTCACAATATGTTGGTTCAGAAATATGTTTTGTTTACTAGGCCGCATAGAATGGGCTGATCTTCAAATATATTTTTAATTGTTCAAATTGGCCCCAATTTTAATTAAGTCGAATTAAAACCATACAGCAAGCAGGGAACCATTGATTTATAAATACTGTCGTACATTCTCGCGAGAAACAACGGGGCTGCATTTGTTATAATTGCGGATTACTTTCGACGGAGCAGTCCAGCTATCTTATTCTCACATGGGGTGAAGCATATTTCATTGGATACATTACAAAATGTGTTAACTTTGATCAGGTCTAAGAGCTGACATAAATTTACAGTCTGTCTTTAGAGTTACAGACTGTCTTTAGATTTAAAGACCTGTGGGTCTATAGAATTAAAGACTAAAACGAAGAAACAGCAACAATTATTGAATACGGAAAATTCGCACTGATTCGCTTTATTACATAAGCAGTTGCATAGTGCAGAAAAAATGTTTATCGTTTGTTGACTTACAATTGAATAATGGAAGAAACAAATAAATGTGTTTTGATATACAAAAGTTTTCTCCCATATACTATAATTCAACAACTGATAACGCAAGCAATCATCTGATTGAGTGACATTCATCGCCAACAATGGTCAAAGGGAGAATAATCAGCAAGGAATACATATAGTTATTATTTGCTATGAGTACACGGAAATAAGGCCATACTTTTATACGAACTTTACACACCGAATATCGCACATATATATAGGTCATTCATTTACGTTAAATATAGAATGCGCTTTTTCTTGGTATTCCAAAATTCGATGAAATACTGCATAAGTCTTTAAAAATATAGACTTCACAAGTCTTTAGATTTACAGACTGTCTTTATATGCACAGACTTAACAAGTCTGTAGATTTACAGACAGTCTGTAAATTTAGTAAGTCTGTAGATTTAAAGACTTGAAATGTCAGCTCTTAGACCTGGTTATCTCACCAAATATCTTTCTATATAAGTGGGGTTAATGCAGTCTAGTTAAAAGGACAGAAGTGTTGTCATGTGTAAGACAAAGGAGTATCTAATAATAGAGTACTATTTTTGGCTTTTGGGATGTGAATTTCTTTCCCATTGCGCCGTTTCCTGATAATTGCCTATTTTAACCTTTCTATTTATTGTAAGTTACCACATACACCTATTCCTGCTATTTTAGAGCAATACGAATAATAATAATAATAATAATAATAAAAAAAAAATCGAGGTCTTCAAGAACAAAAATAAGTGTGTCAAGGATTTCATTCATGGACAATTTTGCATTGATAGTTTATCGTTATCATGTACTGAATGACAAGGAGCTTTAAATAGACAAAGTGTGGTAGATTATCATCTTCTGGGAACCCAACATGTCTCGAATTCGGGACTCTTCTGTTTACATGTTTCTAAGACGACCAATGTGTCACAGGACTTCTAACAATTGTTTATAATTACATGCTCTACATCTCAGCACCATTCTTGCAGTTTAAACAGCAGAAATGATAGACATACTTGAGCATTGTTTCTTTATAAATCGTTACACTGAAGGAAAAAATAGAATTAAATCATGTGATATTAAATGAAGGATTTCAGGTAAGGTCGGGTAAGACTTATTTTATATTTCGATGATTGGCCATGTTTGCGGTGGACATGCGACTATGGGCGCGATGGCTAAATTAAACAATGTTAGCCGGAGACGATATGTTTATATCCTAAAGCAGCCATATTATAATCTCGTTAAAATATGCCAATTAACACAACGCTAGTAACTTTCCAATTTGTGATCTAGGGAGGGGTGGTTCTACTATAAATATGATTTATCCGAGCAAAATATGTTTAACTATGACAAATCAATGCATTTCTTATTGCGCGACTCATACGGTGCATCAGGTAAACATGTCCGTGAAATGTATACCCCCATAAACCCAACTTTTATATAGCAAAACTGGGTATACGGGGTAAACCTTTTTTCAAATAAACTAAAAACGTAAAGGTGTAGAAAAAGCCCACCAACGAGATTTTTCCAAAATAATAATACCAGAGCAGCAGTCCAAGGAAGAGGTGCAAATATATGCGCTCAAATGTAACACTCGGCGCAATTGATAAACTTTTGTGTGCGCGATGTTTTCATCGCATATATATCGACTGCTTTTCTTTTTTATCTGAATGACATTAAACTACATACACATGCAAAAGAAACAAACGCAGGCTAAAAAGTGGTTAAGAGCGCTGATTACATGTCTATGCTTGATCATTTGATCATCTCACCGCTGTGTACATATGTGGTGTACATGTACCAAGACCTACTTGCGGGTTTACCAGATGTTTTTGTCTGTGCTCTCTCGTTTTAGCACCACCGGCAATAGTTGCTACCACCTAACCCCAGACCCATGAGCTGCAGGGACGTTAAACTGAATAAAGAAATCTACCGTACATCTGGATTTAAAGCTGTTACACTAGAACCCACCTGACTGACCTTAAGGTCAATAGCAATGATATGGAAATAGATGTTTTCTATAGTTTTAGTGGTAAATACAATTTCGAGCTACACTGTCCCGCGACAACTCTTATTATTTAACCAGTCACATCATAAAAATTGTAGGCTGATTACTGCACTGCGAACACGAAATCATCGCTTCCCCGTCGAAGTAGGAAGTTGGTATAAAAAGGCCCTAGATGAATGTATATTACGCATTATGCAAGGCTGATGTAGGCGATGAATTCCACTATGTTTTGGTCTGCAACTTTTTTAATGACGAACGAAAGCAATTTATCAAGCCATATTTTTATACACGACCTAATACTATTAAATTTAACCAGTTAATGAACAGTACTGGTAAACCGATTATTAGAAATCTGTGCACGTTCATAGCTATCATTATGAAAACGTTCAGAGGTTCATTATAAACTCCGAGTATACGCATAGTTGAAAACGTACATGTATATGTAAATGTAATCGCCGAAACTTGTTGTAAAAGTGCATCCTATGTGTGCTTGAATGCTATGTTTTGCACAAAGGTGGTCTAAATTGTAAATCTAACAAATCGTATAGCCTGCCAAATCGAAAATGCTGTAGCACGTGGTTAGTGCGTCGGACACCACAGTCTGGTGATCAAACCCCGTAAGTGACGAGTGTGTCCAAGTGCACAATACTTTTAAATCTATATCAAACCAAATTTAGTGACTGGAATGTAAATAAATGGGACGTAAATACCATAAAACAAAATCACCAATATAAATGAAAACTATCCAATTCCATTTTCAAAATTGCTAAAATCCTGGAAGTAGTGACTGATTAACTACTGATTGCACTTTACGACTCTTCTCTCTGAAACTTGTTGTAGCCATTGTGATCAAAATAATATGTATCAATATCGTAAATGCGGTAGCCTAGTGGTTAAAGCGCCTGACACAACACCGCTTTTGACGGGTAGTGCATTGAACGTGATACATTGCACTCTATAAAACCCAGTAAAACTTATGCAGCATGACTGGAATATTGCTGAATGGGACGTAAAAAATACAAAACAAACATCCATATTATTAATGATGACATTTCCTTAGATGGTTATCAAGGGTTTGCTTTTGCTTGCTTATCTTATTGTTTCATATATTTATGTAATATGCACGTACACTCATTTTGCAAGACTATTTCAATGACTTCCTTGCTCCTCCTTTGAAATACCGTACTACTATTCTGCATGCAACGAGCAGATCATGCACAAACTTTGAAGATCTCCTATTTCTATCTTCGTTTCGAGAAAGAGGGGATCACAGCTTTATTAGTGCACGAAAGTCACAACTCAACTGACAAGTGCATGCGGGCGACCTTGCCTTGATGCCAAGGCCACTCCAAAATGCATTGTCAATTCATGTTGCTGAAGGGTGGCACGACGCCCATGTCAAAATCTACTCCTTATAAATTATAATAAATGATTTGCAAGTCGAATGTAGATGAGGGCAACATTTTTAATTTCTTTATATTTTCACTTTTGATAATGAAATACATTACGAAACACGCCCATGTGATGAAAATTTTTTCTTAAATTGAAATTGAAAATTGATATTTTAACATTATTGCTCGGCACGTTCAGACCGTCTCGCCGAGGCGGTTCTAGCGGGTACCCACAATGTGCACTTTGGATCAGTAAGAAGAAAATAGGTATACCCCTGTAAACCCCGGGTGTGGGGTTAAGTGGGTATACATTTCACGCACATGTTTTCCCGATGTATAGGGTGCAAAGAATGTAAATAGGCCCATGAACTAAACTAATGTCTAATAAAGTTAAAAGCAAGTAAAAATATTTTTGATCATTCAATTATTATCAACTCAAGCAAAACTTGTTACACAAATTCAAAAAGCGACATATATGTATATGCGTCTAAATTCTAAAAAAAAGTTATTCACACGACATGGGCCTACTGACATAAATTGCTTCTTGTCAAAATTGTTTTGCACTTACTTGAGATCAAAGATGGAAAATCTATATCCCTCACGAAAAACACAACATAAATGAACGCAGACTATTATCGAGCCTGAAGGTAAATCTTGCACGTGTAGCACGTGCGTAACAAAAGACCAGGTAAAACACGAACCGGGGTTCGGCTAAATCAACCAGTTACCGTATGAGTAAAATTTGGCAGTGACACGTGCTGGTCCTTGTATATTTAAAACTTGGATCAACACTCACAGATATGAACAGTCTCGCCCTGACTGACGGCGATCTGTTATGGCCATAGAGAAGCAATTGTAAAATGCTTTTTGTGCATCGATAAATTTTTCCACTTGGACTAAAGTAAATAGCTAAAGGGAATGCATATTCTTGTCTAAATGTGCTACAGTAATGATGTAATTATTTCCCCTTGTTAATATGAAGTATGAAATGTATTTTCTGTTGTTGCATTCAACTCTCACTTCTCTTTCTCTATACTATTTTCTTATATCTTCTGTATTCTTCACATCTTTTTCCTTTCTCCTTTTTGCATGCCGCCATGGAATCTTATATATTTGCTGTTTGTACTGCATCTTATGTTGTTATATGAATGTATAACCTAAGACCAATAAATTTGGAATTGGAATCATTACTTACGTAAATGCATTAATAAGTTATATGGTAATGTGTAAGGCAAACCCAAAACGAAATAACAAAATTACTGGTTTCCTTATATAAGGTTAAGTCAACAAAGTATCTACAATTTTCTGCACAAACGTATGCAGTTTTAATAAGCTGATTGTCGTTGTAAATCAATGTTACATGTATTTTATCTGAAATGTTTGGTGGTTTCTTGAAATTAAAAAAAAAAAACAACAGTTAAAGACAGTCTATAAACAATAGTTCACAAGCCGTAAAATTGCATGTCAAGTGCTAGACCTGTTGAATTAAAAAACCTCCCGAGTGTCGATCTTAAAAATTTGTAGTACGTGTATTGTTCTGTTTCAGACAGATTCATCCTAAAAGTGATATCATACACCAAGAACGTCTTATGAGAGAAAAAAAAATGGAATTTAGATTACTTGAACATTGCAAATCTCTACATCTTCGTGATGATCCTGTCTTAGAGATTTGCAGTTCTTGTCGTAAAGTTATGTGTAAGATTTGCAGCAACACCCATGGTGGTCAATGTACTGGACAAACAGATCAAAATAAAAGAAAAACAGATGACTTGACAGCTTCACTCTGTGAACCCCGAATAAAGAAACCGAAAAACAACGACAATTTACAACAAAGTAATGCGCCTATAGATACAAAGCTACATCGTTCTTCGTCGACAACTGTTCAGTCATTACCAGAAAAAGACACTGCACGTGCCTTTCCAATGTGCAATGTTCACTCACTGTCAAAGGATATGTTTTGTATATCACACTGTACGCTTCTTTGCCAGGGCTGTAAAGCTGAATACCATGAATCATGCATTGTTAAACTTGTTACTGATGTTTGCAATCGTCTTGATCATACAACTGTTACAGAATATAAGAAATGGTTAAACAGTCTAAGGGTCAGCGCAATACACATTCAACAATTATTGAGACGAAATTTAGAAAGTGTGGAAAAGCAGCAAATATCGGCTTTAAGCAACTTGGATGCGTATTTATCAAAGGCGAATCAAAACTTGGGTCGGGCCTTCAATGATGCAAAATCTGAAATTGAAAGGACATTTGAAAGTCATTCATCAGAAAACTCGGACAACATATCAAAAATTGAGACGATAGCCGGAAGCTTAGATCGTTGTTTGAAAGACGCAATGCCACTTGAAGGAAGTAAAATGGATATTAACTTATTTCTAAAGCTGGTACATGGAATCGACGAATATAACAGCATGAACTTTCCAACCGAAATGAAGAGTTTGTTTGAAAACTTGAAGAAAGTGACATATTCGTTTGGTCCAAATACTCGATTTCAGCCATTGTCAACCCAAAACCAATCACTTGGACACGTTAAAACAAACGAGACGAAGTTATCAATCGTCAACAGCACGTTCAATACAGAATTATCACATATATTTTCAAAAGCCATAGACAATGAAAGCGCTTCCTTGCAAACATGCAACGAGAGGGATAACCTTCATAAAGCAAATAAACTTAATACAACATTGAGTTCTAACGGAAAGACGGAATCAGGTAATGCCAGTACTTACACGACCAAACGTGAAACAACCAGAAAAGATTTTACAGCAACAGCAACAGGACAATATGCAATTAATTATATGAATAGGAAGCAAAATCTACAAAGGGCAACCAAAAGTGGTGTAAAGGATAAAGGTATTGTATTGCATCGTGATTTTGGAAACAAGTCTGCTACAGATAATACTATGTTATCTAAAACCCCTGAAGAAGACATGGAAATGGTTGATATGAATGCTATGGAAACTCGTTTGAAACAACAACAACAAAAACCATCCGCGACATTTTTAAATATTAATGCTTTTAACAAGCAAGGCAGTCATACAGGGGAACATCCAAACAATTTTCTCGTCGTTGTTACACCAACAGCAGAAACCTCAAGTGCTTCGTGCTCCGTTGGACCAAAACATACTGACACACAACTTACAATAAAATCCATACACTGCATCGAAACCACTGACGATGGCAGCATTGAAGCACCACAAAACTTAAATAAAACATTGCACATTCCGGAAAATATCAATAAAGAGAACAACAAAGTATCAGACCAATGGGGCATGTCATATGCGCAAACACGACGAATCACAAATAATCACTCCGACGGGATAAACTACTTACAAACTGCATCATCTCTAGAAGATGTAGATAAACATGGTAATTTCTCTGAATTGGAATCACCCGCCATTAATATTCAAACAAATAAAGTAGGCATTTCGTCGCGATCGAAACGAATCATACATGATACAGAGCTATCTGGACAATCTAGCATTAATAAAGCCACAAGTAAGGAAAACGAAGTGGCTAGAACCGATAACGTGACAAAACCTTATACGAATCTTATTGAAGGACAGGAAAATAACTTATTAACGCAAAAACATAACTTAGTAAAATCAACCGTTTTTTCAAGACACGCGTGTAATTTGATGGATCGTGATCGGAGTATCGAACAACAAAACCTTCCAGTGTGTGCTAACCATCTGTCACAAAACAGTTATACGTATAACAACACCGCTCTTCCATTATATACAATACAGAAAGTCACTACCAATAATCTCCAGTGTGATCCAATCATTAGTGATAGAAGTGTCCTACATTCTTTGCATTATATGGACAATTGTGCAGCTGAGGACTTGTCGAAGACAAAATATACTTATAGCAATACTGGTGTCTTAACCGGACATTGTGATTCCAACATGCATGATCAAACAAGTAAGACGGGTGTGGCAACTTCTGATTATAATCAATACAGCATGTCTGTTAAAACGAGGACAGAAAACAGTGAAGCCAATGCCTTACCTCGCAATGCTTCGAATGCACAACCATCAGAATATTTCTTTGGTTCCCAGTATAGCAATGATGTAATGTTTTCAAATAACGATCCACTCTTAACCACAACCTTACCAATGTGTGATGGTATAGTGAAAAATGTTGAGAACAGTGCAACAACACCGATGGTAAATACCGTTGAAAAGAAACATGGCAAGAAACTGGTGTTTACTGGTTTGAATGTGGAAAGTGTAAGTAAAAAGGATATCAGTATGGCTTCGGACCAAAGGCAACCATTTATCACGGGGTGTATCGTAATGCCAGATGACCGTATTATTTTGTGTGACTGGAACAACAAAAATCTGAAAGTACTAGACAGTCTGTTCACAATACAATGCAGTTTAGACTTACTAAGCACCCCAGGGGGCATATCAGTGGTTGATGCCACAACTGCTATAGTAACACTGCCATATGGACAACAGTTACAGTACGTAAATGTGACAGACAGACTGACATTAGGCACGGTGATACAGCTTGACATGAAGTGCTGGGGCGTACACGTTGTTGACAGCAGTATCTATGTTACATGTTTTACTCCCTTCCTACGCAAAGACTGTGAAATACGAATCTTGGACCTGAATGGAAACGTCAGAAAGCGGTTGAATTTGAGTCAAGACAAAACATATATATTTCAATGCCCTTATTACATGAAGGTATCTGCTCGAACAAAAAGAATGTACGTCTCTGATTGGGATCAAGATGCGGTAACATGTATGAATCCAGATGGAGCAATCGTCTATCAGTACAAGGATCCTGAAATGAGATATCCACATGGATTGTGTGTTGATGATGAAGACAATGCCATTGTTTGTGGCGAGGATTCTGACAATATACACATAGTGACAGCAGCTGGTGAGAGGAGTTCTATTATTCGCACTGCCGATTATGGAATATATTGGCCGCAGTCTGTTGCTTATAGAAGATCAGACAAAACTCTGATTGTCGGATGCTACGACAATGAAAATCTTTATGTTATCCAATTAACTGAAACATAAAAAATCACTTGCTGCCAATACAGTCATGTTATGAGAAATATTTGAAATAATACAGGATGCTACGTCATTGATAAGCATTGACATTCATATACTATAGTTCACACTATCTTTTTTAATAATCAAAGGATTAAACAGAAAGATTTACGATGTTAAATGCATATATACACAGACAATAGACTGATATTTTGTAATATCAAACGATTTACAGAGTCTCAGAGCAACATAATGATACTTGACATATGTAAATTTAGTGGCGGTAGTGCTAATTGACAACAACTGAAGTTTTTAGCTGTGAAATTAAATATACGTATACATGTTACTATATTTAGCCCCGTCATGAGAAAACCGATTATTTACATAGTCGAAAATAAAACCGCAGATCAGCCTCGCATGACATGCTTGTTCCTGTTGGTGAAATACATTTAGTCCATTCATATTAAAATTTTGAAACGCCGAGTCAGAAAACCAACAACCTGTATGTGTGACAACAAAGAAGCAGATCAGCTTCGCGGTTACCGCGAACCTGATCAGCGTCTATGCTTTTGCTACACGGATAGTAAAATTCCTCTTCTTCGTAAATCCAAATTTTCAAGCTTCTAGCCATCTTCTGTGACTGTACAGACCAGTTTGTGTCCGAGTTGTTCGAAAACCACAATGTTTCTTTTCTCATGACATGGCTCTAGTATTCTTACATTTTAATTTCTCTGTCGCATGTTATTTTCTTTTTCATTTTATTCTAGTTCATTCTGCCGTCAAACTAATACATATGTATATCACAATTCACTGTTTGTTTTTGTTTTAACAAAACTATTGACAATGATCATTACGAAAACCACACATGCAATATACATATCTTTTTTGGTTGTAGAAAATGAACATTTTCACTGGAATAAAAATGATATTTTTCTTATTTTTGCTAAAAACATAGATTGTGGGTACACGTAAGAACGAGTACCACAATCTATGTTTTGGAGCAAAAATAAAAAAAAAACATGTATACATGCATCAAGTTTGGTATTCAATACACGGACATGTTTTCGTGATGCGAAGAAGAAAATCAGACAATGGAACTGTACATACCTTTTCTCTACATTGTATCCGAGTTTATATTTCTTAAGTTAACTTTTAGTAAAAAATCCTGTTGAAAAGAGTCATTTAAATGTAAAAGGTTAAGTGATTTCGCAATCTTTTAGCCTATAAAAGAGGTAAAATAACTCCATGAGGCCATGATTAAGCTACGCAACTTGCTCCCTTCTTTGTGTCTGTAAAATTTGTTTGTGTTGCTAAAAATGATAATTAAAACCTTATGTGTGTTACTGTACAGTTCAGTAATTAAACTATTTGTAGAAAATCAACTGATGGAGATTGAAATATTTGTTTATATTTATATCACAATGACACAACATACGCAGAAGTATTAAATTCCATTGACCGTGTGTCTTTTCCATTCATGTCTATGACAACGGAGGTGTTTGTACTCGTTTTAAAAAAATAGCTAGTACTACATGAATTGCGTGGACATGTCTTAACCTTATCAGAATGCAATTACTCAAAATGTCTATTTAAGCAGCCTCGTCAACTTTTTACATATCTGTAAATAAAGGTCAGACGGACAGTAAAGAAATCGCACTACACTTTTGCGATTTTATATTAGATAATTCGATGTTATTCCTATAAACATACGAAATGGTATACATGAAGATATCGCAATTGAGAAAGATTTATCGTAAATACGAAAAAGTGGTTATCACTTTACAATCTAAAAGGAGCCTAAAGGTCACAAGCCAAAATAGTAACGCGGTATCCTATAGTGGACTCCGGACTCCGCAGCGAGATGATTAGGGTTAAAAGGTAAAAGAAGGCAATGATCAGGAAAGGCGCAATCAAAAAGAAATTCCCGCTCAATAATCGAGATGGGAAAAAAACTAAATTGGCAACGGGTACTGATACTAAGTAAACACATATAGTAAGTTAAGTCACTAGCCATTTCCGAATAGGCGGCCACATAGTCACCTGAACTTAACTAAATATTTGAAGACGTTCATAAAGTCCAAACAACAACAACAAAAACAACAACACCAAAACATGCAACAAGTAGAACAACAACTAAAGTACTGCACTGGAACAATCAGTAGTATTGTCGCGCTTAAATAGATTTTGCATGACTGTAACCTAACCCTTATTCATGAGCAAGATAATTTATGCTCCTCATGCATGTAGTGCTTGTTTAATTTACAAGAAAAATGGCTCGCTACATATCTGCAATATGCTTACTGGAACGTTTCACCAAACCAAAGCAACACCGTGCCAAAACAGTCCGCAACAGGCGCTTAAAGAAGTTCATATTGTACATAGAGTTATGTGGCTACATTTCATCATTAGTTTAAACGTCCACGCATAATATTATAACATAGTATTATATGAATAGTTTAAGGTAAGCAGTCATCGGGAAATGGCGCATTTAGAAATAAATTCTAACTTCCAAACGAGGTGGGAAGAAACTAAATTGACAATCATGTACTTTATGCAAATATATCGTAAGCCGAGTGAACAGCTATTTCCCAATAGGCTTCAGTAACCTGAACATACATTTGTAGCTGAGTATACGAAAAACTGCATGTACATAAAATGCAAACAACACAAAAAATCAACAACAAAACATAAAACAATTAGATCCACAAAAGTATCGTCTTGGAACGATCAGAAGTATTTGAATTTGCTGCATTGCCAAAAATCGTTTTTGCAAGAGACTGTTAAGAAAATCGAACACAAAGTTAAAGCCTGTATCACATCGGACTTGTGATTTATTTGGACGCTCGATACTGAACAAACCATTACGAAAACACGTCCTTCCAATATACAGAGGTTTTTTCAGTTGTAAAACTTGAAACTTTCTGCAGATATTTTATATTTGTCTTATTTTTGCTCAAAACATAGATTGTTGGTACACGTTGGAACCGCCTCGTTGAGACAGTTCTAACGATTATCCACAATATATGTGTCATTGTGATGAGGCCACTGCCAAAATTGCAAAAGGTCATGATAATGAGTACCCACAATCTATGTTTTATGATGATGAGGTCACTGCCAGAATTGCAAAGGCAAGTTTGGCATTCGGAAGACTCCGTGCAAATGTCTGGGAGCGAAATGGAATCAAGCTTGACACCAAGCTGAAATTTTTCAAGGTTGTGGTACTGCCAACCCTCTTGCATCAAACTAATTCACGTGGATATGTGCATCAATGCATGTGTGACTTTGACTGTGTACCAGTGTCATGCAAAGAGGCTTAACCATTTTCACTTAAGCTGTTCGAGAAAGCTGTTAAAAATCAAGTAGCAAGACAAGATTCCAGATACGGAGGTCCTGGAGAAAGCAGGGATGCATAACATGCATACTGTCTTAAAGCTAGCACAGCTTAGGCGGACTGACCATATTATTAGAATGCCCGAAGAGAGACTTCCAAAGAAAATCTTCTATGGAGAACTACAGAGGGACAACGCGCTCAAAGTGGCCAGAAGAAACGCTACAAAGACACCCTCAAAGCCTCTCTGAAGGATTTCGACATACAAATGGGGTCTTGGGAACAGACTGCACAGGAGCGATCAAAGTGGCGAGGTCTTATCAACAAAGGAGCAGCTCTCAATGAAAAAAGAGAATCTGTGAAGCTGAGAGAAAGCGCACAGAACGTAAAGCCAATACCAATGGGCCACCAGCAGATGCCATGACATTGACTTGCTCTGCTTGCAACGACAGTGTAGAGCTAGAATTGGCCATCAAAGAACTCACCAACACACACGAACTTATTCAAGAAATAATGATGGTCTTTTTCATTAGTGAGAGACGAACGACAAGAAGAAACGTCCGATCTTTGATTCACCAGCGGTCAAAACCGAATTATATACAACCATTTCGATTTGGATTTATGCATAATAATTTCGTCGTACTCATTGCACAGCTTTATTGTTGTAAATATGAGTAACATGCCTGGTCCGTTGTTGAAATAAATTCATACCATTCACATTTAGGCCGCTGCATCAGGAAACCAACAATCTGTCGATCTTCATACCCCACGTTAGCATATATTCTCCTGTACAACTCAGTTTAATTTATGAACCCAGTTTTTTATGAACCAGTAGAAATGGTCTCCTTCCCGCCTAGTAACTTTGGATTGAGGCTGAGGTTTTTCTCAGGAACATTTTGTAATGCATGTGTTAGCCATTTGGGATCTTGGTATAATTTAATTCTAATTTCGCTTATACACTGCTGGGAATCATGTGACCGCAAATGTTTCCATATACACCAAAATGTAAACAAATGACGTCATCAGTTTTGTTTTCTTTCCAAATAACTTCAAGATACGCCTGTTGATTTTTATGCCACCTAGTGCATTCCATGGACAACCCTATTTGGAAGAATTTGAGCCATTGTTTGTGGCATTTCACCTGGCCAGTGTTTCAAACACTTCAAAAATTCACTTAAAATACGCTGTTACCCTACACACATAAGCTTTATTTCCTTCAATATCTTAAATATTAAATGTTAATCATTACATTGAAATTCATTACATACTGCTGTGGTATTATAAAAACGTGGGAAGTTTTTTTCATAACGGATAAAACCAAATTCTGCAATTTTACGAGCAGATTACTTTGCTAGATACCATGTACACAGCAAACCAAATTGATTCCTTCCACACAAACAAATTGTGTTCTTATTTTCTGTCAGTTTAATATTAAATTTTAAGTAGATGAATTTTGGCTCTCTAAAATTGATTAGGTCCAATACAATGACGGACATAGCCATATTATCGCTAGTTCAGAAAGTACTAGATCATACAAACTGTGTGACTCTTTACCACTCATATCCATCAATAGTCTTTTAAATGTTTCATGTTGAATACCCTTTTCTTTCTTCATTTCTTTTTTTACTATACCCGACAAAATTAGAAACGTAATGATGCCATTAACCAATTTTCCATAAAGCTCATAAGAATTAACAAAATTTTATGGATTCCATTTCATAGATATGCTATTCGATCACACTTTTGAACAATGGGCAAAAACAGTGCTTCAAAAATTAGCCATCAACCAGGTGGGGGTCATATGTTAAGTCACTTTAAAATTGCACCTTTTTTTTACCCTCACTTTGATATTTGCTTTAGATGTTTAGAATCTTTTGAGTACACTTCAACGACCCCAGACACACACTCTTTGCATCTTTTATTCTCATTTTGTTCAAACATGGACTCTTAAAGGGAAAGGCAAGGTTAAAACACAATGCATCTTAAATGAAAGTAGGTGCCTCTCTTAACAATTTGGTACAAGTTTTATTAAAATCAGATGGATATTGAGAAAGTTGTGTTGGTTTGAATATACATTAATTTCTGTTAAAAGATGCGGCCATCTTGGATATTCATTAGGCTTAATGCCGTCATAAAGTTCTACTTAAATATGCATAATTAATAATAATGAAACCTTATTAATATTTTTCTGTTAATTTTTGTTACACTGGTTTGTACTATTGATTTACTATCAATTTTGGACGTATACCTCCATAAAAAATTTGAAATATAGAATTTATTCATTGTTTATGGTTTTACAATTTTCTAATTAAATATTCACTTCGTTCCAAAACTTCAAATCACAATATCTCACTTAATCCTTGACCGATTTGAACAAAATTTGCACCAAAATTTTTCTTAGATCAGACCTTGAGTTTAAAAGGTATTGTCGTTGAACGTTCTCCTTTAAGGCTTGGTAGCTCTTGTTTTAACCCTAATTTAAACAAAAATGCTTACTGGAGCTAAACCGTATAAGCCATGAAAAGTTTTAGGCTAACTTTTATTAGCTGTACCGATAAAGAGCGATCAAATTAGAACGATTCAAGTGGGTAATGATCAGGAAAAGGCGCAATCATAATGAAATTCCTATTGTTTATGAGAACACTGTTTGCGCAATGTCGGCGGTTTAGTTTATGCATAGCTTTTAGCGTCGTTTTGTTTTGATTTTCCAATGACGTTGCAAGCTGTAGAATCTTATTTTGTTTGTTTCTGCATAATTAAGTCCTAAAGCGGGTAAACATATTGTTCATTTTTATTTTAAATTAGTTATGCGACAATTGATATACCCTAATTCGTGTATAAGGTTAATTACATGTGAAAACGGTTGTTTCGCTGTTGATGACGTCGCATTAATATACGCGACGTCAGTGCAACGTTTGACATTAAAACGAAAAAGGCGGGAATATTGAACGGGTTTTCTCTAAATCTTCCAACGCAATTCGATGACCCCCACTTTTTATTTCAACTTTTGAATGGTTACAGCGTTTCATATCTATTGGTTTAATTTATTTAAAATCATATGCGTAGTTTAGGAGATATCGCAAAAATACATAGTTTTTCCAGGTTTGAAAACATGGCGGGAAAGTTAATTTTGCTTGTAATCTCCTCAGTTTAAAAGCAAATAGTATCAAAATTTAAGAAAATAACACTGATCGTATGTTTAAAGTGTTTATGCAAAAATAACACATATATTAAAACACATGTCCGCTACGAACGCGATTTTCTGAAATGCACGAGAAACATTAAAAAAGTTCTGATACCATGGAAACGAGGCCGGTGACATCCCACTTTTATTTCGATTTTAGTCCAAGGATACAATTATCTTGAAGCATGTGAAGTTTGATGAAAATCATATGCGGGAGTTTAATAATTATGATTTCCTTTAAGCCGAATGAGCAGCTATTTCCCAATAAGTGCAAAACAGTAACCCGAACTTAACCAAAACTATGAAAACGTACATAAGGTTCAAACAGCACGAAAATTCGACTCCAAAACAAAAAACAAATAGAACCACAACAGAAGTATCGCCTTGGAACAATCAGTAATACAAAAAAATGCTGGGGGCCTTAAACCAGTTTTTAGAGTCTCTCAAAGACAAGTTTACACGCTTCTAAATTAATGCAAAAAGTATGCAAAAAGTATCAGTTAGCTTTTTACACATATCAAAAACTTCTCCTTACCTTTTTATACTCACTTTTGACATGTAAAAGCATAGACTTTTTTACCGTCAAGAGCGCCATGTGCCCCAGAAAATGAATATACGTACAGTTTAATTCAACAGTTCTTGACAGAAAGTTTGCAGAAACGCACCAATTCTTCACATGTCAAAAATACACACGTGAATGTTGGTACCGTTTTTATATATTAAAAAAAGGTTCTTCACAGATGTGATGAATACGTACAAATTCTTCACACGACAATGATAAAAACGTATTAAATTGGAGCATACATGATACCCAAAAACTTATCGAAACTGGCATACGCAAAATTAATGTCACATTTCTGAAAAATAATGTGGTGTACATGGGTGTAAAATTTGCGATATGTTAAATGTGCGTGTCCGACAAACCTGCATTTTACCTGTCGCAGTGCATCTAGTTTGAAAGTAGCTTGTCTGTTTCAGGTCATGCTTAATTTGCATGTTACGCGCATGGAATTTATTCGAAACGTATAAGACACACACCCGGGACACACCGAACTTCTAGAAAGTTTTTAAGCATGTTTGATTTTTTTTTTTTTTGGGGGGGGGAGCAAACGCGGCTTGAGCGCGCAGCGACTTACAGCGACGTATATCGACGTGCAACAAGCGTACACCAAGCGTAAAAAAACGCGCGTTTAACGCGCTTCTAACGTGTCTCCAACGTGCTCCTGGCGTTTTTTGAATTTTACATTTTTGTCGACACGCCCGGCGCGCGTTTGGATTATACGCTAGTGTGTGACTGCTGTTTAAAATAGCAGAATAAGCCAACGCGCGCCGGGCGTGTTGACAAAAATGTAAACTTTGAATGATTCAACATACGTCAGGAGCACGTCAGAGACACATTAGAAACGCGCTACATGTGCGTTTTTGGTGTACGCTTGGTGTACGCTGGGTGTACGTTGATAAAGGTCGGTGCGCGCTCTAGGCACGTTTGTGTTTAATCATGCTTAAAATTTTTCCAGAAGCTGGGCGTGTCTTGTGTGAATGTCTTTTACGTTTCGAATAAGTTCCATGCGCGTTACAGGCGCGTTGAATTAAGAAATGAATTTCATTTTTCTGGTGTTCATGGAGCTATGAACCGCAGTGGGTCGCGTGCAAAGTGAATGAACCCCAAAGGGGTTCATGTAAACTTTGCTAGCGACCCACTGCGGTTCATAGCTCCATGAACATCAGAAAGATTAAACTCATTGCTTATATTTATATTCATTTCACTCTATCGTTTGTTGAAAAAACATTTACAAGCAAATATTTACATTTTTCTAAAACCTCCTTAGATGAACCATTAGATGTTCATCTGTGTTCATACTTCCATGAACAACATTGTGTCACGCGACGTGACGTAATCCAAACTTGACGTCAAAAAACATGAATCTCGCCAATCTGATTGGATGTTGTAAACGTCGACGCCGTTCCGCTGTTCGAACACACACTGTGTGTAGATTCTCTGTTTGCTGGTAAATGTGACCGCCTTGGTGATTTTTCAACAAGCGATAGAGAGAAATGAATGTAAATATAAGCAATGAGTTTAATTTTTCTGTAGTTCATGGAGCTATGAACACCAGTGGGTCGCTAGCAAAGCTTACATGAACCCCTTCGGGGTTCATTCACTTTGCACGCGACCCACTGCGGTTCATAGCTCCATGAACACCAGAAAAATGAAATTCATTTCTTAAATAGATAATTTACACACAGTGTGAAATCAAACAGCGGAACGGCGTCGACGTTTACAACGTCCAATCAGATTGGCAAAAGCACTGTATTTTGACGTCAAGTTTGACGTCATGTGACGTCGCGTGACACGATGTTGTTCATGGAAGTATGAACACAGATGAACATCTAATGGTTCATCTAAGGAGGTTTTAGAAAAAAGTAAATATTACGCTATGTACGCATTTGGCGCACATGTTATGCACGCTAGTGTACGCCACATCCGTTTTCAGATTTTATGAGATATTGCTTCCGTAGCGTGCCCTAAGCGTTTATGAGACGCGCGTTGAACGTTTGCTGTGCGCCTGTAGCACATGTTTAGCGCGTCTGGGAAGTAACACAAACGTACTTCAACACTTTGAGATTTTTGTACGTCCGGCACACGTCTCAGTCAGGCGCTAATGTGTGACTGCTAAAGCGAGTTAAAGGAACAAATTATTTTTATTCGTCCAAAATCTAAAGCATGTTGAGAGTATTCATACGCCAGACGCGCGTTTGGGTTATACGCTAATGTGTGACTGCTGATACATAATAAAGCCGGGAAAGCATTCAAAGATTCGTTCTCAATATTGTACAAAACCGAGAATGGCTATTTTTTTTTTTTTTTTGATCATTTTTTAGCTGCAATTATGCACAAGTCATTTGTAACCACTGCTCATCCACCTAAGGGGAAGGGCGGTGATTGTGGCATTTCTGCTTTCAGTGCCCTGCTATAAGCCTCACACACAGGGGTCAAACTCGGGGTTCAAAACTTTGCTCTTTGGCCTCACCTTAGAAATAGAAAATTGCCCTGGAGTAAGGATCCTAATGCATAAAAAACCTCGTAATTCCCCGTGCACTGCGGATACACTCGACAAGTAATTGCTCTGCACTTAAGCCCGGCTATCCCCACCCTTCACCGTAGGTATGTGTGAAGGGGGGGGGGGGCAATGGTTACAAAGGACTGGTGCTTTAGCAATCAATACATTTATCGACGAAAGAATAGAAACATGATGACTTTTGCTTTAGTGTGGAGGGTATCAATCCACATGGCATGTGTATAGGGATGCAATGTCAATGATGTTGATTATCTTTTTTCATGTGGCACTTAGCATATTTCTGTAAAATGGAGGTAATTGTCCTTTGTAAAAATGTTATTTTACCTCTAAGAAAAGACGCATTGTTGCTGGAAGAATGAATAAGGCCCAAAATAAATATTTGGTGTACATGGCAACAAACAATTTTGATGATGGGAATGAGGTGTTCACACAAACAAAACACTTTGAAAGATTAGCTCGCACATAGTTAAATAAATCTGATGTATCTGCATGGACTGGGCATATTCATCCATCATTATCCCTCAGCATTTGAAAGAAAACTCGATAGACTTACCTAGACCCGGTGGAAAATGGCGGCTTCTTGTGTACAATTTGCACATATCATAAACATTGCGTATCACGTGATTCCCAGCAGTGTTATACATTTTCGCTGTACTGGCAGAAATGGTAATTTCACTGTCCTTGTAAAAATGGTTTTGTCTACATTTCTTTTTTCATTTAATTTAATGATAATAATAATCTCTGTATTCCTGGTGTCGTTGGATGGGATTTTAACTTAATTACACCAAAAGTTTAGTTACATGTGTTAGCTAGTTGAACACTATGTTTGTTTTTCTTTGATTTTTCTCTTTATTAAATCGAGGATGTTCCCAGAAAACAATGGGTTTCGGTGTTGTCCCAAGGAAACAAAACGGCAATAGGTGTCCCAGGAAAAGTGGTTTATCTTCATTATATTTCTGTTTATTGAGATTGCCTCTCTGTCGTGCTCGTTGCCTTCTGTTTTGGTTGACACTTAGCCGGATGGCTACTATGTTGGGAGAGGACTAGTCAGTCTTGTCTTTGTATCGACTACCCTGATGAAACATGCAAAATTTCAGTAATTCACTTTGGCGTCATGTTGCCAAATCTATAGGGTCACTGAAGAGACTTAAATAGTCGAAACCGCGGTATGGCCCATCACCTTTCTCAAGAATGTGTTCACTGCTCTTAAAGGATCTCAGTTTTATTTTTGTTTGCTATTACTGCAGCTGGTGTCGTGCCGTGTGGCGGCCCTTTTAAAAAAGTCTCCCCGTACATCATCCATAGTGCAGGTTATCTTTTCGTTTTGGTCCTTTGAGATCAGCGTCCTAAGATATTCTGAGAACTCAGGAATTTATTTTCGATTAAGATTCATTTTTTAACCAATGTTTAATATATTTGGCCCAATTTAGATATTACTTGTCTTTGTATCGACTACCCTTATGAAACATGCAAAAATATAGTAATGCTCTTTGGCTTCATGTTGCCAAATCTATAGGGTCACTGAAGAGACTTAAGTAGACGAAACAGCGCTATGGCCCATCACCTTTCTCA
This sequence comes from Rugalucina vietnamica, assembly GCA_964017185.1. Lineage (NCBI taxonomy): Eukaryota > Metazoa > Mollusca > Bivalvia > Lucinida > Lucinidae > Rugalucina > Rugalucina vietnamica. Next base: position 11,990,824 of record OZ024885.1, read on the forward strand.
TGAATGTGTTCACTGCTCTTTAAGGATCTCAGTTTTTATTTTTATTGTCTTCGTGTGTGCTGTCGGAAAATTGATTTGTTGTATTTTATGTATTTTCTTTCCCACCTGGTGTTTATGTTTGGGCTTTAAATTTCATTGCATCGATTCCTAGTCTCTCTATTCTATTCTTAATTTACTGACATGGGGTATAAGTTCGTATTAATATAGGGTCTGAAGAGCAAACATGGTTTAGACTTATTATGTGCATGCACTAATCAAAAAATATATTTCGTTTTTAATTATCATGCATGCAGTCTGATAAAAACTGCACTTCAGAGTTACCATGCATTTTGACTGATCAGCAACTGCCTTAACGCTTCAACACATATTTGTAGATGTAAATACTTAACTCGGACCAGTCCTGTGGAAATGAGTTCAAAATTCATACCCACATATTGTTTGTCAAAGAACTACAATATTAACAATTTACAAGGGAAACATCTACCTAGCAAAATTAGCGAGTCGAAAGAGGTTATTTAAAAGCAAATATATGCCATTGGCAAGCACTCCAAATATAGTCAGTATGTCCACTGTGTATTTTACTCGTTTCCATATCTTCAGCCAGTCAGAAATGGTTTTATCATTAAGCAAATCATTATTACAATAATTGTGCAATTGTATAGAAAACTGAATCATAAGTAATTATACGGAGACAGACTATCCTAATGAAAATATTATTTATGAGAGTGATTAATCCTGTGATTGGCATGTTCTCGTACGATTGCCGGTGCTAGTGCCTTTGATATGCTCTTGTTTCTATTCTGTAGTTCTGCTCAAAATTGTTGGCGCACCACAACACACACACATGTTGTTGTCAAATTCTGAAACAAATACGTATTACTATGACAAAAAGATTCATAGTTTCCAATTGAATATAAAGTACTGTGTCACACCAGTCAATCAACAAGATACAAGAAATGTTGTTTCACGTCGGTTTTGAGAAACATATAACATTAGCTCGTATAGCTATTTTCCGAAACCATCAGTAGAATAACAAAACAAATTAATGTAAACAAGCTGCAATAATTAGGAATTGATCAATCAGCATTTTCAGTATATTGATATTTAATTATATGCGGTAAATTTAAAGCAGTGGGAAGCCCATGCAATATTACGTGTAACATACACAATATTAACATATATACTGTATTTGTACTGAGATTTACAGATATATTGCTCGAAACAAACAGGTAAACATCTAAATTTTGCCTACCAGTAGGTGTATCAAATCGCCAGTCCCTGGCATACATATACTGCAAGACCATTCCCGTGGATTCACTTTTATTGATAGACCTCAATGTGGCATACATGTACTTAATGCACACTTCAGTTTTATTTAGGAACCATTGAATTATGTGTTGTTAATTATATTGAAATACCTAGTAGCCGAAACCATCTGTTGTAAAGGAAATTCATTTAAATGAAGAATGTTACTATGGTGTATGAGAAATACTAGAGTAATTACCGGCAATCAAATATGTTGGTCCCCATCTTTGTTGACCGGCTGTGATTAAAATGGTGTTGTGGGGGTTGTAAACAACAACGTTTGGCGCCAACTTAAAAACCAGCTGTCCCCCTTGCACGCCTTGGGGAACGTGGATTTGGGACCGATAGTTTTCGTGCAATTCTGTCGGGTGTCTTCCTTGGCGCTGGGTCTCTTGAACTGAAATGAATAACATCCATGTTGTGCGAAGTGATGCGTCATACAATTGATGTACTATTATTATTATTATGTATTAACGTTTTAAAAATGTTCAGAGTAGCTCTATCCACAAATTGAACAAATTCTTAACACCATTTTCATAATCACTACTCAAAATATTTCTTAGGACAGAATGTCAAATGATTCATGAACTAAATACAAATTAAAGAACTCAGATATCTTGTCTTAAATCATGACAAGGAATTCATTGGGTACATGTATTTAAAAAATCAAACGAAAATCACAAAAAAATAATCATATGGGTTTAACCTGCCCTCAAATTATATGATGGCTGAAGGCGCCCAGATCCCATTCTTGCTAAATACTCCTTTATTTATCTAACGCTCAAACCTGCTACCAAACCTATATAATTTGCAACTGTCTAGTTGCAAGACTACCCTATAACTTCAACGTCTGTCTCACTATAGCCAATATGTCTCTGGAGTCCAAGGCGATATAGTGGTTCTTATTGTTTTATTTTAATGTTGAATTTGTATGCTGTTTGCACCTTATGTGCGTTTTTATATTTTCATTTAGGTTTAGGTAAATAAGTGACCGCCTATTGGAAAATAGATGCTCACTCGGCTTACAATATGTTTTTGTAGTATGGCGAACCCTTCGTAAGTCGGGGCAATTCGAAATTCGGTGATTAATTTTCTCTCAATTTCTCTGTCTTTGTGAAGTGTTCTGACAAGTTTTTAATTCCACTAGAAATTCAGATGTTTGCACTTGAACATGTTATGAAAATTGTATCTGAACACCAATGTAGTTCGGAGTCCATATGCATTTATATAATGTCTTCTACCTGGTTTGTCGAAAATAGCTCTTGCTTCTCTGGCATCAGCCATATCACTGTTTTATTACCCTCAATCTAAACGACAAAAATAAAAAATAAATATAGATTGAGATTGATCCTGCAAGGTTTAAAGTACAAATTAATAGTAAATATTACCATATTTGGTAAAACTACTACACAGGGTGGATCAAGGTCAAAGAGATATCAACATGTATTACTTCCGCTGTCTATATAGAACGCTAATCAAATATCAAGTAAGCCCTCCTGATCACCCAGTTTAAAAGGAACTTGAAATCATGTTGATCATGGATTTGAATTAAACAAGCTTGGCTATGTTTCTGGTTTAGTCCCTGATATTTTCTTTCTATCTGGCATAAGCGAATTATAATCCAATTTTGTAAACATGCCATGTTGTTGTTCGTTTAAATATCGACTGATCCGTGAAAAAGGGCGTGCAAGTGACCTTCACAAAAAGACGTGTTGCAGCGGAGATATTCGCTGAAGTCCGTTATGAGGTAAAGGCACGTGTTATGTGTATTTACTACGAGATACGAGTCCGTCGTGATTTACAACATATTTATTTATGGTGGGATTGAGGGTTCGAAACCCATAAACATTTTTTTTGTTTTGAATTTTATTTGTATCTTAATTAGTTCTCTCTCTCGAAAGTAAAATTTGCGCGCATTATAGTCAATTTACTTTTATTTCTTTTTACTTCACTATTACATATTAACTTCTCCTGTTCCTGTGAAGTTGCTTGGTAGCATATTTCGATTTGAATATACCACCTGAGTACTGAAATTATATATGCTTGTAATTTGAATATTTCTTTTACATTTTTAATTCATTTGAACAGATACGCAACCATCCCAACAAATAAACAAACAATTAGATGTCGTTAAGAATTTATTTTTTGTACTTTAAATGTTTTTTTTTTTCTTGTTAAACAATAAGCTGGTGTTATTTAGTCTTGTACTAAAATAAGCCAACAAACAGGGAACCGATTAGTTTAATTGCGTATTTTCCTGATCGTTGCTAACTTGCACCTTTTTATATCAGGGTTCTTGTGGTTGTGCCGTGCGGCCGCCCTAAAAAGTCTATTCGTACATCCATTTAATGCTCTTATTTTTCCAATCCTGAGGGATTGCTTGCAATCAGTTTGCATTTTCTTATCTCTAACTACCTTATTTCTTCGATTGAGTTTTTTCCCACCATGGTATTTGGAGTGGGAATATTTTTCTTATTGTGCCTTTTCCTGATCGTTGCCTACTTGTACCTTTTTAAGTACTGCTGTAAATTTTCACGAGATACAGCGAGACTTTCCATTGCCGTAATTACAGGACACTATATGCGGACGATTAGCGGTCTGGCTATTCCAAAACCTGAATTTTCCAACAAAGTAGAGGGTGTTTATGAAAATGTCTTGATTTGAATTCATTAAAAATGAACACTAACTAATCATAGTTTTGATATTGTATGCTTGAGAAAAGCGAAAGCTGAGTTTAATGCACAAGAATATCCCTTCGGGCTTCGTAATTATCAATCCAAGTCAAAGTTTAACCACACAAATCCGACTGAACGTACGCAACCGTTCTTTTATTTCACAGTATTAACAGTGGTAGGTTCGTTACTTCTTGCCGGCCAGTAGGAAGTAGATAATCATTATGAAAACCCTAAAATAAAAAGTGGGTTCTTATCATTATGTTTACCCAAAATTTGCGTTCGTTTGTAAGTACAGTCCCGGTAAAAAATCAACAACATATTCCTCTTTTCTCGGAGGACCCTAAGCTATTTTTCTCGGAGAAAGAACGCTAAATTTCTCTTTTCATTAAGATATTTCGCGTTTCGTTCAGTTCGATTTCTCGGAGAAACACCGAGAAATTTCACCGCGACCGCAGGTATTAACCGGTGAAAACAGGTAAGTCCAGATTTACCTGTTCGCGGTGTTTCTCGGAGAAATATTGTGCACGATTGTGAAAATCAATTTTACCATATTTTTAATAATTAAAGAAGTTTTAGACCTTTAACTGATCAGTATTTATAAGTGTTTTTGTATATGGCACCTCTAACAGTTTGACACGTTTTAATAACTGGTTTCCGTTACGGTTGGTCAGGCATGACTTGACTCGCATTTGACATACAAATTAAGAAGTACTTTGTTTCATCTCAATTATGTCTTAATCCAAGTAGTTTCATTTGTTTGAGCTAGGAAACATAATAGCAATAGGCCATAAACATGTACGAGTATAATAAGTAACCATTTTGCGCATTCTTGAATTCATATTGTACTGAAATAAATGTTTTCTGGTTCTGGTTGTATTAGTCAAACTATGGAAACGTGCATGTAGAATGAAATGGCATAATTTCATCACATTGTCAGCATTTTATTTATACTCATGCGATAATAAAGGCGCAGATCAACTGTACAGTATCTGCACAGCTGATCAGCGCCTTTGTTTTCACTACTCGGCTAGTACAATCCCCCTACTTCTTTAATCTGATATTTCTGTACGCTGTGGCTTGGCTCGGCTGTACGTTACATGTAACGTGGCTGTACGTTACATGTAACATACAGCCGAGCCAAGCCACAGCAAACCCCGTCGATGGAAAAGCATGCTCATCCACCAAGGGTGGTTTACTGCGCTATATATCTAACACTTACTCGATTCACAAAGTCTCGAGTTTGAAATTTGCATATTTCCAAGGGAAGCTATCCCGTTACATGATCAAGATGTATAGATATGAATTTTTTACCGTATTCGATCTAATAAGTGCACTTGTTCCAAAAATCGCACATCCTGATCGTTTCCGAAAAACATGTGCAGCTCGACTAGCACACAGCTCAACTGGCGTATGGATATCTTACATCAAATTTACACGTTAAATTGCATTAAAACTTAACCTTTATTAATGTTTGCGTAGAAGGCAGGAACGGATACACTCATTTTACACGAAAACAAATACATGACCTTATATTTTGGTGTCAGTTTTAAAAATTACCGGGACCGTCTACGTATACAAACTTTAATATGCATGTGCATGAATAGAAAAATCACTGCGCAATATTGCTGTTACTAACGTCCTTGTCCTCAGCCACGGTTATGTCGGTACGTTTTCGTCGCTTTATGGTACTGTACAAGTTTGGGATGTCCTGACGTTCGAAATGGGCTACACAACATTCGTATTTGTAAACCCTTCACTTACAAAAACTACCGAAACAGCATCCGACACGCTATGAACTGCAGATACTTGAGTATGTATGTTTTGTATGTTTGATGCATCCACATTTATATCTCGATGTCGTAACACAAATGACGACAAAATAATGGTGCATACGTAAAAGAAAAATAAAAGAAAATACTATCATAACCGACATTGTCCCAAATTCATGTACATGTAAAGAAAAGTTTGTATATTTCAGCCACTTACTTTGATGCACTGTGTGACATATCCTATACAAAAGTATTTGTTGCACATAATGCATTTTTCATATAATAATATCAATCAGATTTAAAGAGGGAGCGAAATAAAAATTTAAGACCATTAAAATTTCTCGACTGTATATACATGTACATTTACAATGTTCCATACAAACCGCAATTCTGCACAAGGTATAACAAACATGTAAATGTATTTATGAGGTTTTCCGATCTCTCCTTCCGAAAGCGTTGCTGCGTTTTGTGTCGATGATGTTTTAAAGAAATAATTTCATATACCGTAACTTTAAAATTACGAATACATGCCCATGCAATATACAGAGATGTTTAAAGATGAAAAAAAATGAAAATTTTCAGTAGAAAATGTTTGCTTTTCCTTATTCATGCTCAAAACATAGATTGTGGGTACACGTTATAACCGCCTCACCGAGGCGGTTCAAACTAGTACCCACAATCTTATGTTTTGTAGCAAAAGATAAAAATATATATATACCCCTGCATACCCCAGTTTTGCTTTTGATGGGATACACATTTTCCATGAAATGTTTTCCTGATGTAAAATGTTTGAACAAGAATGATTTTAATGATGCAAATGCATGTGCGTGAATAGCAATGTATGGACATGTACATTCATATCTATGTGATGTATTTAGCCGTCAATTGGGAGTAAGTCATATGACAGTGTTGGCTGCACGGTCGGCATTTTTATTTGCTTGACTTTTTATTTCACTTTACGGCAGACAGCTTCCTTATCATGTGAAGGAGCAGTGTCAGCTTCGTGTTCATTAGAGAATGTGACACAAGAACATGACTGTGTATGCCGAAACACACTTCCTGGTAATGGTGCAAATTCTACCACTTGGCCAAATCAGTCAACAGTGATTTCTGTAAATTTTGTTGACCATTTATGTATGTTAATACCATGCAATATTACGGGTGAAAGGGCATCAATTTAGGCGATCCCATAAGTTCATGATTTAAACGGCTTTGTGGTTGTTCATGGAGAATAACATTTGATGCAAATTCTTTCCTACTACATGTAGTCTCGATCTAAAACATACAAGTATATATACATGTACATGTACATGTACGAATGCTCAAATTATTTGCGATTTATATGGAACCATTATCTGAATATTTGATAACGGTTACGTTAACAGCTTACCAAGAAATACTGGCGGACAAGTAAGGTCGGTACATTTAATAAGACAGGCCGCGATGGTTTTACATGTATAGATAGTGCGTTCGCTTTGAAAAAAAAGTTGCGATTTCGATCTCCGGCCGGTATATTCATGTTATTTTGATGACTTGTGTTTATCCTGACATAATTAAAGTAAACCGCCTGTTAAATCATTGCTATTGTACATAATTAAATACCTTTGATCAAATGTCATTAAACTTATTTATTCATTCAATGAAAATGATTCTGATTATCCACATAGTCAATGGAAGTGTGGTAATTTTATTCTTTGTCGGAAAGGACAATGCTCAAGGCGCGAAGTTTTAATGACGCCCTTGATTTTTACATGATTTTTTCGCTTCCATTCTTCTGTTCAAAGATCGAATAATCATGGATGATGTGAAAAGCAACACAAGTGACAAAGGTCATCATAAATTTTAATGTAATCAAGAATATATTTATGTAGATTATAAGCCATCTAAACAAATACGTAACATCTGCAAGTTTCATACTTGCAAATACTTATTATTTTTTAATGTATTGTTTTATATTTATTCAAAAATTATAAACATGCATTTGTCTTTTGAATTCCTCCGAGAAACTCCGAGAAAAAGAGTTTTATCGATAAATCCAGGTAATTACCTTTCTCGGAGAAACACCGAGAAATTTCACCGAGAAACACCGCGAAATTTCGCGCAGACGATTTCGTCTACCTGGCTTATTTCGCGGTGTTTCTCCGAGAAATAAAAATTTCGCGTTTGCCATGGTTGCGGAGAAACGCGGAATATGTTGTTATTTTTTTACCGGGAGTGTAAATTCATCATGATTCCAATGTAAATGTTGCTCACGATGAAAACCCATCACATCAGCATTTGCGTCATTCTTCTCCAGGGGGAATGCGAGTCCGTATTAAAGGCTTTCACTGAATTCATCATGTCGTACCTCAAATATTGTACTTTTTTATATTTATTTACTTTTTTTTTTATTTATTATTGATCTGTTCTTTCGCTGGTTATGTAATTGATAATATTAATAATTCGATTCGGTGTTTGAAAATAAACTTTTGTCCTACAAATAAAGATAATGAATAAATAAAATAATAAAACAAAATGAAATACTAAAACTGTCAGTAATATACAAAATGACAAACCTTATAGACTATATCCCAACAGCAGCGTAAAAGCCATTTGTTCCTCATATGGCGCGGATTGAACCTTTATATACGCACTATTTGAAATACTGTAGTTACAAATTGGGTCATTGGGTCGTCTTTCAAACGGTCGTGGTTATTGGTTGATCTTTAGATATGTTTTGTACCGATGATCCTTTCTTTATTCAAATTGGACCCGTCTTCAATCAACACGAATTAAACTTCATACAGCAAGCAGGGTACCATTGATTTATATATACTTTCGTTCACGCTCGCGAGATTCAACGGGACTGCAATGCGTGATAATTTGAGAGCACTCGGATTTATATAGTACATGCTTTTTAAATCAATGAATGATATTTATAGGATATATTCTCGTGTTTAAGAATGTCATAAATCATTGTTAATTACTATGTTTCACAATATGTTGGAGCAGTGTTATAAGTTATGTTTAGTAGCCTTTTTGAATCAGGTTACATAATCTAGATTATAGATTATATATATTCGCTTTGATATAAATTAGTGAATAACTCACCCAAGGTTTGTGCTCGTGACTAACACATGTACATGCAGTCTTCAGATTCGGTACTCTAATAAATCAAAATCAGTTAAAGGGGCACATTTGATGCCACCCGGCAAGAGATTTTTTACCTGGGATTACCTGTTGAGATTTAAAGTAGGCGGGGCTTGACTACTGGCCCATGTAACCTTAAGCCTATCAGAGTACCTGTAATACTTAATCTCCTGATAAGAGCTGTCAATAATTTCACAGGTAACTTGCCTCTCTGAAGCAATATCCAATCAGAATTGATTATTGCTTCTGTTGTATATTGGAGAGCTCCGAGAGATGTTGACAGGTTGGTGTCTAAACAAAAACTGAGATAAGTAGTAGTAGTAGTAATGTTTAAGGCTGTTTTACGTCTACCAGGGGCCAAGCGGACTTAATCCATATCCCCACCACAGAAGACGTAAGTTTTAGTGCTCCATGGCTACTAATCGAGGCTAAGACAAGCTAATATGCAAATCGTGCTGTCCGCCGGGGGCCTTAACTTAACTTAAAAAGACACTGGATGAGTGTGTCTCTAAAGTGGAGCACTGCCTTTTCGAAATTTTGAACGCCAGGTCTAAAGTGAGCCTAAATGTGATAGGTAATCGGTGCCAATTTGGCTGCGAATCGTGATTACACTATACTGCTCTAGAGCATAAGTAGGTCATGTCAGACTTATACTCTCATTTTTCGTCGCTGTGTGTATTGGCTTGTGAATGGAGGCCAGATGAATGGGCCTATAATGTTTTCATACTTGTATACTGTATGAGTGAGGGTGGTGTATGCGACTATGTGTTAATAGTTATCATCCTGTGAGTAGTCATCATGGCCGAGGAAGGAAGGAGGCGTTTTGAGAATTTAAGTGAAAAATGTCATCTTTAAAACAAAATAACTAGCTTAAAACTTTATGGAAATGTATGAAAATTGGTGTGCTGGTAGTTTGGAAAGTTTACAAAAAATGGTCAATTCAGAATTTTTATTTATGTCCCAGTTGTCTAATAAAAATGCTTCAAAAAATGGCATTTAGTCAAAATACTTTGTACAAAAAGCGAGAAAATCGGTGAGTAGGTCAAGGGGTCTGGTGACGTCCTATTGTGTTGATATCAATAATGCGGCCAATTTAAACAATTTAAAATACAGATGAACCCCTCGACTCAGCTAGGAATGTTAGAAAAAAATCGTTTTATGAAAATAATATGTAATATTAATAATAGCATTAAAGTAAAAATATAATAAAATACATCCATTCATATTCTAAAAGGGGGAGGGGGATATTTACAAACGTCAGGTAGAAATAAAGAGAGAAGGAATTGATAGGAGATATTAGTCCTAATAGTGGTTCTTCTTCTTCTTCTTCGTTTGTTCTAGGAGACGTGATATTTTTGAATTTTGTGTTCTTTTTTTGTGGGCATAAAAAATAGCTACTTCTCACATACAGTCATCATGCATACAATACAATAGTTGTAGGATAAAAATACATGGTATTGTACATGGTACAACAATTACTAAAATACATGCATCAATACAAATACACATTGAAAGTTACAAAATACAGCGTATATACATGGTGTGGCTATATACAGTGTGGCTCAACAGTGGAAAGTCCCTACTGATGAAGTCCAAGAACACACATTTACGAGAACAGCCCTGCCCTCGTACGGGTCCTGTCGCGAGGGCCAGTGCGCTCCTAAGAGGCAGCCAGTATCCAATCATCTGCTATAACGCGGCAGTACGCAGGTATAAGGACCGTAGGAGTGCCAAGCTGTTCCCGTCCATGTTTTGTGTTCGCTCGCTCCACTCCCAGAGTCCTACCCCTGTTTTATAAAGCCCAGGGCCGTCCCACCACTTTACTCTGGGAAACGCCCTGTATAAAAATTGGACCAAAAAGATAAAAAACTAAAACAAACAAATAAATATCTCGTGGTGCTGGAGAGCGAATTCCTGATATTGGAAGCACACCACTTGCATCAAAACCAAGTCGGTCCGAGGACAACCTCCTACTCTCCAGAATTGCAAAAACAATAAGAGGATGGGTGGGTCCTCTTATTCTACTAATATTGCAAAAAACATAAGAAGATGGGTTGATAGAATAAACTCATAAAAGTGTATGTAAATGGTGTAGCTCGTACATGTACATATGTAACTTGCACATAAAAAGAAAACAAAAATAAAATAAAAAAGTGAGCAACCCGCCAGTGGTGTAGGGGTGCTCGTGGTATTACCCATAGAGCGCCCCAGGTTAGCACCAGACGAATTTAATCGAAGCCGCCTCCCGGGCCGCCCCATGGATGTAGCGTGCACTAGTTATACCCTACTCCCGCTATCGGGGTGTGGTAAATATAACATAAATAAGTGTGAGATTGTATGGTATAAAAGAGGAGAGGATAGGGGCCCTGATATGGGAGAGGCAGCACTCCAGTACCGCTACTGGGTCAAGTCCCGCCGTTCCCACATCAGGGTGTAAAAGTATGAAAAAAAAAAAAAAAAAAAAAAAAAAAAAAAAAAAAAACACACTAAAAAGTACCAAATAACATAGGTTATTTAGTAATAAAAAATGGAAAAAAGTAAAAAATGGCCCTGGGCTCTCGCTCATAGTAAAATGTCGTTTCACGTACGACTAGAGCGAAGCTTAAAATATGATGCTACAGTGATTGGCCTGCTAAGACTGCCCGCTGTAGTATCGTCTCTGTGTCTCTGTCTCCTCTTAATCCCCTGTCAGTATATAGATTTACGAAAAAAAAAAAAAAAAAAAAAAAAATTCAAAATTCTAAAAATACCAAAAATCTTGTAAATGCTAAAAAATGGAAAATCTTAATCTTGCAAAAAATGTGATATTTAAATAATCTTAACATATTCTGTGTCCCTAATAAAATCAAAAACTGCTGCTCTGATGACGTCTGCTTGGGCAGGGCTAGGATTTAAAAGAGTATTAACTGTGATGTTTTTGATATCTGAAAAAGCGTCTGTGATTTTCTTAAACATGACCTGTCTATGATTAAAGTGAAACTGGCACGAAAGTAGGTAATGCTCTGTGTCTTCCAATTTCCCGCAGTGGAGACAGAGCGGATCAGCCCCCCTATGGAACAGATTGTTACAATTAAGCCCATTTCGACCTAACCTTAGCCTAGTGTATAATCGGTCCATACGCCTATCATCACTGTATTGGACCATTTTCACTGGGAGCTCGCTATCAAGCTCCCAGCGAAGCCCCTTCCCGTGGTTTTTCCATATAGTTGCCCATTTTTGCCTAACCTCTTTCTTAATGATCCCATAAGCCTCTGTTTTCCCCAGCCGTAAAGATAATTCCCTCCCAAAGGATGATCCGGCCTTTGCTGCTTCGTCAGCTAAGTCGTTCCCTGTCACATTACAGTGGGACGGACACCAATCCATGTATATTATGATATTGGCCCGTATGATGCTGTCTACTAGCTGGTTAATCTGAATAAGTAAATCAGGTCTGGAATTGCTATTACCGCTACGGATGGCTCGTATGGAGCTTAAAGAATCTGTGAGAATGACCACCCTGTCTGGTTTTTCAGCATTGACCCACTTAAGTGCCTCTATTATTGCTGTCAATTCTGCAGAAAAAATTGAAAGTTGGCCGTTTAATTTAAATTTCCTGGTTATATGGTATTGTGGGATTGCGAAGGCGCATCCCACCTCAGAAGTGGATTAATTTTTACTGCCATCAGTGTAAATTTGTAGGTAAGAACTGTAATTATCTTTAATCAAAGCCTTAGTTTTAATTTCTATGGATTTGCTACTGTCACGTTTTTTGTTTATGAAAGGTTTCAAGGTCTCCCTGGGGTTGATAGATCTTAAAGCATGAATGTCAGCATATACAGGTGGTTGGACCTGTAAGTCCTGTATTTGGTATTCAGACTGTAGGTCTCTGACCTGCACTACAAATGGAATTTTACCCTGGGCTCGGTCTCTATTAGTATCGTAAACTGAAAGATCATATAAATTGTTAAGTGGTAATTGATCTCCATTGGCTAATGACCTAGCCCAGTACTTAAGTATGAGTTCTTCCCTACGTAATTGTAAGGGAGGTACGCAACATTCAATCTGTACATTTATATTTGAAGTGGATTTGTATGCCCCAGTGGCAATTCTTAAAGCTGCTGCTTGAATCCTGTCTAACCTTTTGAGTTGGCTCTGTGTTGCTGAAGCGTAAGCTTGACACCCGTAATCTATTTTACTCCTAATGAGTGACTTGTAAATCTTAATTAAAGTGATCTTATCTGCACCGTAGGAAGTCCCTGAAAGATAACGCATAAGATTCAAATCTTTTTTTACATCGTTCTATGAGCTGATCAATGTGTTTTTTCCAAGTGAGTTCGTTATCAAAAGTCATGCCTAAAAACTTTCCATGTGTTTTAAATTCTAACGTCTGATCTCCTACTTTGAGTTTTGGTACTGATTCATCTGGTAGTGTCCTACAGTTGAACATAACCACCTCTGTTTTACCTGCCGAAATTTTGATACCTAGCGACGCTGCCCACCTGTATATAATGTCTAGTATGGTTTGCATGAGCTTCACCAGTCGCGCCTTGCTTTTCGCCGATTTCCAGGCTGCGGCGTCATCCGCGTACTGGGAAAGCTCAGCGAACAGATCTTTCAAAACGTCATATTGAGTGTTAGCAAGAATGTTGAAAAGAATAGGACTTAGAACACTGCCCTGGGGCGAACCGTTATCAAGGGGCTTGACCTCGTATATGTCTCCCCCCACCCGTACTTGTATCTTCCTATCTTTTAAAAAGTCCTGAACCCAAGCTAATAATCTGCCCTTTACGCCGAACTTAGTTAATTGGGCCAATACACCATTGGTCCACATAAGGTCAAAGGCTTTTTCGAGGTCAAGAAAAATACAAAGCAGATGCCGGTCTTCCATTTTCGCCTTAAGGATGGCTGTCTGTAGTCGAATAATTTGGTCAAGTGTTGACCTGTTCTTCCGAAAAAAACCTGACTGAGTGGGAGCTAGTAGCTGGTTGTTTTCTACATAACTCGTTAGCCTAGTTCCAATCATGGTTTCCATTGTTTTGCAGACCGCAGACGTGAGGGATATAGGTCGATATGACCCAGGATCATGGGGAGGTTTGCTGGATTTCAAAAGGGGGACAATAGTGCCTAACTTCCACTGATCTGGTGTCTAAACAAAAACTGAGATAAGACCCCTAATTCAGCCTTTTATAGTCCAGGTGCCCCTTTAAGCGCTCCTGGTCACCTAGGATAACATATATTAATCCACAATCATGTTTAAAAATGATCACCATGGATTGGACAGAAAAAAGTCTTGGCCGCTGTCTGTCTCGTATTGTTCATAATACATGTACATGTAGTTAACTGGCATAAGCGAATTTATTTATTTAATTTTATTTCGTTTAACTTCACTGTCAATATATTATAATCTTCTCCGATTCCTGTGAAGTTGCTTGGTATCATGTATTGATTTTATATACCTACTGACTATCGAAACATGCATGCTCGTAATTTGCTTGATTTTATCATAATATATCAACAGCCAAAATAAAATAAAATAAAATAAAATAAAATAAAAAAAAATTGGCTGTCATTTAAATCTGTTTTTTTTTTTAAGGTTTCCTTGTGGAACACTTGCGCTAAAATTAACCAACAAACAGGTAACCAATTAATTTATTTTACTTGCACGAACATGGCTTATAGTTAAGTATTGATCAATCAGCATTTTCAGTATATTGATATTTAATTATATGCGGTAAATTTAAAGCAGTGGGAAGCCCATGCAATATTACGTGTAACAGACAAATATTAACATATATACTGTATTTGTACTGAGATTTGCAGATATATTGCTCGAAACAAACAGGTAAACATCTAAATTTTGCCCACCAGAAGGTGTATCAAATCGCCAGTCGCTGGCATACATATACTGCAAGACCTTTCCGTGGATTCACTTTTATTAGTATGCCTCAATGTGGCATACTTAATGCATACTTCAATTTTATTTAGAAACCATTGAATTATGGGTTGCAAAGAATATAGAAATACCTTGTAGCCCAAACTTTTTATTGTAAAGGAAATGTTACAATGGTGTATTAAAACTACTAGAGTAATTACCGGCAATCAAATATGTTGGTCCCCATCTTTGTTGACCAGCTGTCATTAAAATGGTGTTGCGGGGGTTGTAAACAACAACAGTAGGCGCCAACTTAAAAACCAGTTGTCCTCCTTGCACGCCTTGTGGATCGTGGATCGGATGGTTTACGTGCATGTCACGTAACAATTCATTTGGGTGTCTTCCTGGGTGCTCGGTTTCTTGAACTGAAATGTAGTGATGCTTCATATGATAGTTTTACTATAGTCGTTCGTAACAACGCCCACAGTCCCAGTTTAAGCGGGCACTTAATTTTGGTTTAATAGAAAGCATTGCCCTGCGAGCACAGCTCTTTGATAACACCATGACCCTTTTAATCCACAGACTGCCATGTTTCATTACATTGTTCTTTTTGCCAGTATAAAACAATCCTCTTGTAGTCTTACCGCTCTGTCAGAACAGTACATTCAAAGCCAAAGCTACCTTAACCAACGTTTCTTGTATCAAATGACAAAATGTTTTCAAAAACATAACTATTTCAAGGAAATACTTTCATAATAACGGACAAAAACTTTCAAGTATTATAATCCGACATTTCCACACACGTGATTGTGTTCAGCTGATAGTTTACACAAATTGTTATGACGCTCCAATCTAACGCTATGTAATGTCAGACTCAGTGTCCAAAACGTTTCCTAATGTCAGTAAAGTTCTGTCCAGATCCAGAAGAATTTTCACAGTATACGTCAACACGTTAATATTTTACGGATTTAATTTCGTCCGAAAAAAAAAACGGCTGTTATAATGCAACTCACTCTTTCGGAGAAGGTGGCTGTTATTGTTTTATGTTTTTGTGCAGTTGGCGCCTTATGAATGTTATCATATTTGTAGTTACGTCTAGGCTACTGAGTGGCCAACTTTGGGAAAAAACTGCTTATTCGCCTTAGGATATATTTAAGTACCTGATTGTTATTTTTTTTGCCCACCACGTTTTTTCTGATTGCGCCTTTTCCTGATAGCTGCCTACTTGTACCTCTTTTTACGGTTATGAATATTTTCATATTTCCCAAAAACATTCATTTCATGAATATCAATAATAACTGATAATAATAATAATGAAATAATAATAATAATAATAATAATAATAATAATAACACAGTTGGACAAATTCAGTCTACCCTCTATCAAACTACATTAATGGTTATTATAATGTTAAACCTGAGGCGAGTCTACGCCAGAAGTCATTTATATACTACATTGTAAGATACAAACAACAGTGGTTTCTTTAACCTTTATTCAAAACTGGCCATTTACCTGGTTTGTCGACAATAGCTCTAGATTCTCTGGCATCAGCCATATCGTTGTTATATGACACTGGAATTAGAAAACAAAAAATATCAAGCCGGCGGAAAAAATAATATCTACAAGGCTATATGTTTCCTTCATTTCTCTTCGAATTCTTCTTATAAGTCTTCTTTTTACTTAGAGAAAACACTGGATCCCTTTATTCGGCTAATGAAGGTTTTAAACAAAAGCTTAATTAATTCATTAATTAGTATATTCAGCCCAGAATGATCACTGTATAGGAATTTTAAGTATGTTCAAACACAGGCATGCAAATAATACTCCGGGCGGAGACTCGCTTTCTTTGAAAGCAAAACAAAAAAAAAAAAAATAAAAAAAAAAAAATAAAATAAAATAAAACAACAACAAAACAACAAACAAACAAACATGCGATTTCGCTCGAATGGTGTAATTTTACATTGTGAAGAAGAAAATGCATCTCACTAAATGAGGTGGTGATCTCGCGCGCACGCAACTGTCACCAATGGAAACAATGAAGTCTTGTTGAAGACTTGCGAGATTTTCCATATACGCACATCAAAGCCGAACATGCAACATAAGCTAGAACTCACATACAATGTGGTTTCATTCTAATCCATTAATATTTGTATGTAGTGCCAACAAATCGAACCAAGACTCACAACCTTTTGCACATGGAAGTTTACTTTTGTAATTTTTCTATGATTTGTGTTTAAATCACGTACCTTTAAATAATTTAGCCGCGACACGAAAAATCCGGTCTTCGGTGTCTCCGACAAGGTGCGACACAAACCGGCCTCTACGGACATGGAAGCAGGCTAGAAGCTTGAAAGTTAGCATTTACGTAGAAGAGGAATTATACTATCTGTATAGCAGAAACAAAGGGGCAGATCAGCTGTGCCGTAACTGCACAGCTGATCTCCGGCTTTGTTTTCGCATATGCAAAATCCGGTTTTATGACGATGCGGCTCATTAATACGGAACAGACTAAGCATTGAATTTTCTGCTGACTGATCAGCGGTAATACACTAAAACGCTGAAATGCTGAACTGAACTGCTGATATTGTTTTTTTGTTGTACACCAGTTTTGATCGTTGTTAAGCAAATGCAAATGGTGATTTTATGTATTTGATAACACCTTTGAGTGTATTTGTCCGTGCGCGACCATACCATTTAGAAACTGGACAGTCGTTTGCTGATGTGCTAATTTGAATTAAAGAATGTAGGAAAAAAAAGTCACAGGAAAAAAAGTCACAGGAAAAAAAGTCACAAACATAAAATCTTTTCTTTTTCTACTTTATGTTGTAAATTTTTATTATTACCAATATCATTAAAATTATTTTGGTTTTGGATGATGGTTTACATCTTGATTATCAATTTTCAATCATGCCGGGATGAAGCTAATGCTTCCTTGGTACTAAACCCGTTCTCTGGGAGCTTATTCGAGGCTTGTTCAAGTGCACAGCATGTTACTCTTTTGTATATATTGCAACATTAAGTTTCCATCACCCTTTCCTCTGGTTTCATGGTCTACCATTGCACCACCATGTGCCATATAACAGGGTAGTTCCCATTTTTTATTTGTTTAAACTATTGTCAATTTCTAGAGCAATAATTGGGTTTCTTATTATTACAGTTCCTCACCATTTCTTACTTTAAACATGAAAATTATATCATACTTTATGTATGTACAGATTAAATGTATTTTCTTTTAGTCTTTTACTTTTGTGACTTTTTTTTCCTGTGTCTTTATTTCCTGTGACTTTTTTCCGTGACTTTATTTCCGTGACTTTTTTTCCTGTGACTTTTTTCCGTCCACCGAATTAAATTAGCTATGATGTATTGAAATACATAAAAAGTATTCAAACTGTTATGTTTTCGGTGTAGTTCCTGCGGTTACATATATGCATGCATGTGGACAGTTTGATACGCTATCGCGCAGTCTGATCACATCACCGTAATTCGAGATAATTACATTTTGCTTAGCTTAGTAAGAACAGTGGCTATGGTTTCATATGATGTGTTGTGCTCTACTTGGTCAGAATTATCACAGAAAAGTGTTTATCGTAGAATGGGCAGTGTGGTCTGGGTTCGCAATTAGGTACATGTAGCTGTTTAGTACAATCAGTTATATATATGACACAATTTTATTTTATGGCTAGGCCGCCTACAGTAGTCGCCTATTGTAAAGGTATGAAGCAGAGACCTCCATGCACCTCCAGATATGTTAATTAAATTAGCTTTATGTAAGGACAATATTACTAGCTAAATATCATTGGTGTCATATTCAAGCAATATACATGTACACGCGTGCCATTCATTGGCTACCGTGAAAATTTACACCTACAGATTAAAGGTGCTCTGCCTTCGTACTATCAAAACATTTGGTAATTACAAAGGTGTCATCTTGAAGCAATATACATGTACACGCGTGTCATTCAGTGGCTACTGTGTAAATTCCTGTGTATAGAACGGAACTCGCGGCTTCAAATTTTGATAAAAGCAATATACACGTAAATTATGGCGGCGCATCAATCATGAAACAAGTCTTTGATACTAAAAACTTTGTCGCATATGATCTTTCAAGTTGTAACATAAAGACGGCGTGTGTCAAAGCGCTGTTGAGTAATATTTGCCCGAATATTTGTCGCGTGTCTCTCAAACGGTCCTTTAAACTTTATTACCAAGGTGTTATTTATTACCTTTTACACCTTTAGCGACATGCCGTTGTCCTGTCCGTTTAATTTAATTCAATAATAATATAGTCTTTACGATGAAAGAAATTCCGGCAAGTTATTTTTCTTCTTTTATCATTATTACTATTATTATCATTATTGTTTCATGTGACGGTAATATGGATAAAGCAATTAATGTAAAATTTTGGTCAAAATTTTGAACATAGGCAATCGTCAAAAATTTTATCTTTTTTTATTTCTTTTTTATTTGTCTTCTTCTTATTTTTTTTATTTTCATTTATTTATTTCATTTAAATGCTTTTAGGAAGAAAATATTCTATATTTCAACTTATCGATGCAGTTATTTTGACCCAACGCGCAGGGAGCTAAACTATTGGCTCAAATACCCACGCGGTTACTGCAGTGCCATTTTAAAGGATTTGATTGGATAAAAGCTTTCCTGCGTGTACCTGCGTTGGCTTCGCAGGTATAAACAGGTAATATGATTGGTGTTTGACTGCCTGCGCAGACATCGCGAATAGGACTATGTCATATACGGGTTGATAATATGATTTTATTGGTTTATAATGATACCTTCGCGAAACTCGCGAAGCAACGCAGGTACTAACGCGATAATTCCCCACGCGCGGGTCTCGCACGTACAACGCAAGGCACCTGCGAAAAGAAATCTCCACTGTAGCACATATTGTTTGAGACTCCGTAGAACGATGGTTCAGCATACGTCAGATTGATATTATCATGATATTTTACTGTAAATTATAACATCTAATAACCAGCGAATTGGTTTTGATGTTGAGCCGCAGTAAAAAAGCAATATGAGTATCGACGATAAATTGCATTTTGATGCACAACAGGTAAAAACTTAAACAGACGGGCTTATGACGATTCACACTAGAGAAAATTCTACCCCAGCATGATATTGGATTTGGACCATATTAATATCAATTAGAATTGAAAAGAGTGCAAGCACATGTACACCTTTCGATTTTTGTCAACGCACATGATTAATATATTTGGTATTTGCCAGGATAAAAGCTTGTTTTTCTATCTTTTACGTTATACAATTTCTAAACATTTATCTACTGAAGAAAACGATCCTGAAATTGAAAACAATCGCGAATAATGCTTTTGGCACCAATTGTATCCTTATATTCTTACTTAGAAAATGAAATACCCACATTTTACATGTTCGTACATACATGGCGTCTTATAGTCGCTTGAATACATTACATTTCGTGGTGTGAATGGAAACGTCCGAAGTCATACCAGTTTCTACATTAGAAATTTTAGCCTGTATCAACCACTTGTAAAGTTATAACATACTATTCCGTTGTTGGTATTATTATTATTTTTATTATCATTATTATTATTATTATTATTATTATTATTATTAGTTGGCGGAAACACAGTTATTTTGTTTTCGGCCTAAATAAGTGCATACAATAATAAATAATAAATATTAACCAACTGACAAACCTTATACAAGATTATCCGTGCAAAAGCTACAAAGCAATATACTCGTTTCCTCATACAGGGCGGTTCAAATCCTTTATATACTGGTAAATATGTACTTTTGAAATAAAAGATTATTTCTTTTAGAAAACGTTAGAAAAACCATCATACTTGATATTTATAGTATTTAGTTTGTCTACCTTGGACCCGTTTTAATTCAACTAGCGTCAAAATGATCATAGAAACAGGGAACCATTGAAAATATCCAATATTGTTCATTCTCGCGTGTTTAAGCGAGATTTCAATTTTCATTAATAACAACCTTGAATGAACAGGAAGTGTAGTGCATGCATATTATCTAATAAAAATACAACTAAGATCCTGTGAGAGCAGTGAGCACATTAATGAGAACAGAGAGCCATACCGCGATTTCGGCTATTCCCTATTCAGTGACCCTTTAGATTTAACAAAATGGTGCCAAAGAGAAATACTGTAATTGTGCAAATTTCAACAGGATCATCTAAAAGGACCAAAACGAAAATATAATCTGCACTATGGATGATGTACAGAGATGCCTTACAATGTAAGGTACTATCATTAGTGCTTAGACGAAAGGTAATACCCTTGTGCACATGTGTAAATGCACTAATTACTATCAAACATTGCAAGCAAAGTGCACTTTGTCATACACACCAAGTGCACTTACTGTTACCTTTCGTCTCAGCTTAACTGTCTAATAAAATACACTGTACAATGAATAGCACTGTACAAGGTTAGTCATTTAATAAAACAGGACGTTTTTTGAACAAAAATTAGAATAAAAGTAAATCGACGGTTGTTCACTTCAGTCCAGCTTAGATCCATGATCACTAACTGCACTAGCTGCGATATAATGTGAACAACTGCAGAAATTGAGGGTAACGTGCCTATAGAATCGATTTAACTCCCATCCGTTTAGTTTTATATTACTGACCGTTCCACGTCGGTACTTTTGTTGTGTTACAAATTGTTGTTTTTCTGCTGAATGTTTGTGCTGATTGTAAGATATTCTCCAACCTGACCCATTATAGTTTGTATAAATTATGACTTTGGGTTAATCTTGACCTATTGCGAGGTCAATGTGTTCAAATGTGTTAAATGGGAAAACATGAAAGATGGATTTAGAAACTTTTTGTAGCATGTGGTTGTAACATTGGTAGATTTAGCGAGCAGTTAACTGAAATACTGGAAAGTTGTGTGAGAATTGAAATTAACAAGCTTTCTTTGGCCAAAATGGCCGTGGTGTATTAAAATTCTTAAAGACATCTAAGAAGAGCTAAGGGCTTTTGATTTTATGGCTTATTTTAGTAACTTAACTAGGAAACGATTTTTTTTCCTAAGTTGACAAAATTAAGTTGATTATTCCTTTCTTTTTGGTTGGGTTATCGCCGATCATTTTTGATCTTAGTTCATGCATTACCACGAGGATATCGTTTTAAATGGTAATAACTAGTGAACGATTAAAAAAATAAATATAATATAAAACTTAAGTTTAGCAATTTTTTATCCATCATTATTTTCAAAATCAAAAATTTGAAAACTGTCGATTCGCTTTTAGAATGTCAAGTGATGGTCAAATTCATGTATCGGGACGAATCTGTGTGTTTTTCTTACGTCCACCAGTTGCTACGTTACTTTTAAACCAGAGGACCAATGGTCCTGTAAACGCTCACCTGAGTCTGATGCATATACCAAAAAACATGTTTGAATATTATGGTATTTAACCCCAGTGCAGGGGCAGATGAAGCCCTTGGGTCGTTTTCTTTTTTCAGAATAATCAATATTCTGTCCATTTGCCAATTTCTTGCTAGCTTTTCCCTTCAAATGACATTTTAACAGTTTTTCCCATTCAAATGCATGGGAAACCCATGTTGACCTTGCCATAAACTTGGTCAAGGTCATCACAGGGTCATGATTTATATATTATATTGTAGTACTATAGCCATGGATGCTTCACGCCAAGTTTAATTGAAGTCAATCTATTGGTTTCAGAGAAGAAGATATTTGAAGGGTTTTTACCATATATGGGTATGGCGGCCAACTTGGTCATGGGACCTAGATTATTAATTTTCACATTGGTTCCCCCATCCTATAGATGCTTCACATAAAATTTGGCTTCAATTTGCCAAGTGGTTTTAGAGGAGAAGATATTTGAATATTATGGTAATATACATGTATATTGCCCCGGGGTGTGGGCATATGTCAGAGCCCTTAGGTCCATTTTTTTTTTCAAAATCATTAATATTTAGTCCTACTACCCATTTCCTGCAAGATTTTCACCTCAAATGACTTTTTAAAAGTTTTCCCCATTCCAATGCATTGGCGACCTATGTTGACCTTGTCCTAAAATAGGTCAAGGTCACCACAGGGTCATGATTTATATACACATTGTAGTACTTCAGCCATTGGTGCTTCATGCCAAGTTTCTTTGAAATCGGTCCACCAGATTCAGAGAAGAAGATTTTTGAAGGGTGTTTACCTTATATGGGCATGGCAGCCATCTTGGTCGTGTGAACTAGATAATTTATATATACATTAATTCCCCCATTCCATAGATGCTTCACATAAAATTTGGCTTTGATTTGCCAAGCGGTTTCAGAGGAGAAGATGTTTGAATATTATGGTAATATACATGTATATTGCCCCGGGGTGGGGGCAGATGAGCCCCTGGGGTCCATTTTTTTTTTTCAGAATCATTAATATTCAGTCCTACTGCCCATTTCCTGCAAGACTTTCACTTTAAATGACATTTTAAAAGTTTTCCCTATTCAAATGCATTGGCGACCTATGTTGACCTTGCCGTAAAAAAGGTCAAGGTCATCACAGGGTCATGATTTATATACACATTGTAGTACTTGAGCCATCGATGCTTCATGCCAAGTTTCTTTGAAACTGATCCACCGGTTCTGGAGAAGAAGATTTTTGAAGGGTTTTTAGCATATATGGGCATTGCGGCCATCTTGGTCATGTGACCTAAATTATTTATATACACATTGATTATCCCTTCCTATTGATGCTTCACATAAAATTTGGCTTTGATTGGCCAACCGGTTTCAGAGGAGATGATGTTTGAATATTATGGTAATATACATGTATATTGCCCCGGGGTGGGGGCATATGAGCCCCTGGGGTCCAATTTTTTTCAGAATCATTAATATTCAGTCCTACTGCCCATTTCCTGCAAGACTTTCACTTTAAATGACATTTTAAAAGTTTTCCCCATTCAAATGCATTGGCGACCTATGTTGACCTTGCCGTAAAATAGGTCAAGGTCATCACAGGGTCATGATTTATATACACATTGTAGTGCTTGAGCCATCAATGCTTCATGCCAAGTTTCGTTGAAATCAGTCTACTCGTTCTGGAGAAGAAGATTTTTGAAGGGTTTTTACCATATATGGGCATGGCGGCCATCTTGGTCATGTGACCTGGATTTCTTATATACACATTGGTTCCCCCTTCCTTTAGATGCTTCATATAAAATTTGGCTTTGGTTGGCCAAGCGGTTTAAGAGAAGAAGATCTTTGAAATTGTGGACGGACGGACGGACGGACGACGGACGGACGTACGACGGACGGACGGACGCCGGATCATGGCCATCCTATAAGCTCACCTTGTGAGCCTAACGGCTCAGGTGAGCTAAAAATCGTGCAAATCACGTGCCCAGCATTCCACATGCATCACATGTTATCAATTTTTGCCTTGTTTGATTGGTGAAAGTATCAAAAAGAATAAACCGGAATGACATTTGAAAAATTCCATCAGGAGACGCCGTTATGACCTGACGTTAAACCAGCGTAACATGAAGATCAATATGCTCGGTGCAGACATGAAAACTAAGAAAGACAGTTGAATCTTTTAAGCTTGCGAGAGTACGATAAATCTCCTAGAGCCATGTTCCATCAGCTGACAGCGTCAAAAAGCGACATTATGACGCTAGACAACGTAAGGCTACCATAATATAGGATAATTTGACGTCATAGTGACGTAATCGATTTCTAGGCAACCTTCGAATTTCAGGCTTGATAATTAACGACGTGGAAAGAGGGATTTGTATCGAAACAGCTGACTGGAAACAACATGCGTGGTGCGAACACCGTGAATATCGCCAATAGGTTTCCGGTCCTGTAAACGTTAAACGCAAACGTGCAAGCCTAGACATGAACACATCAAACCGTCTTGGCCTACTAGGCGAAAGTTTTTCGTACAAAAAGCGAATTCGCGCGTCATTTCAGCAAATAAACACTTATGGGATTATTTCGGGAGCAAGGCAACGGAACAATACGACGTCAGTTACGTCATACACCGGGGCAGTTACCTGATTTCAGAATGTAACCAAATCTCTACGATCATGGTACATTACTCTTTTTGAGCACAAGCATGTGTTAAATGACTGTTTTGGGAATAAAGAATGTGAAATTTGAGGTGACACCCCTCTATACTTTGACGCAACGTAATTGCATCAGGAAAAGATGGCTTTCCGGCTTAAAGTATACATTGTGGTTCCTTTATAATTAAATATTGATGGGTTAAAGAGTTTCCCTCAGTTCATCTTCATATCAAATTACAATTAGGAAATAAATTTAAAATTGCTAAACTTAAGTATCATAGTATACAATGGTGGTTCATTCCAGAGATTGCTGTATCTGACACAGTAGATGACCAGAAGATGAATAGTATCTTTAACATAAAGTGCTGATGTTTTATACTAGTCAACTAAGATAAATTTAGTCGTTTTTTTTCTTTCGGAAAATGAAGCAATAGTGCCATTTTTGGCTGTTACGGTTACTTTTGCCTACATATTTTGAGGGTTTCCAAAGAGAATCATACTATCCATTTCGTTTAAAAGTTTCCTGTCTCCTCGAAAATATTCATGACACAACTTTGGATTAAGGTTATGTCTTGCTTATCTGCATTTTTCAAAAATTACGATTTTATGGCATTTTTTTTCTGAAACGCCACAGATTTAAATATATTGTCACCACTGTAAAGTTAGTTCGTCGTAAGACATTCCTGCTTTACTGTAAATAATTGACAAATTTGCATTATAAGTTCCTTGTAACTTGGCCATGGTATGTTTAGCTCATTTTGAAGCATAGAATTTTAAGCAAAATTCAAATTTTAACAACAAACGATCCATTGAAATATGCAGGGTGTTTACTGTATCCAAGTGTGTGTAATTAGTAATTTCCTGGCACTAGGAAACTGTTTTCTAAACGAAACTGATATTCTGATTCTTTGCGGGCTGTCTCAATCTTGGGCCAGATTTGGGCAGTTTGCATTGCGCTATATGGAAATAGTGCAGCAGTTTTACTCAGACAACAGTAACTTGGATTACGTATTTATTACCTAAGTATTTTAACTAACGTAAAATTGGTAATTATTTTATATCATCAAACATACATTCTTCATGGACATCAAGACATTTCCATTAAACTTATTGTTCTCCTACTGTATTGTTCTCCTACTGACAACTTAGTATATATAAGCTGACTGGTTCTGTTGACGAAGAATCATAATGCAAACATGTCAATGGAATTTAAAAAAAATATTTACCACTTTTATATAGCAAAAAATAATTTATAAGGGTTAAACATTTTTCTTATTTCTGATCCAAAACAGATTTGCGGTTCTAAGATGTACCAACACTCCAGGCGTTGAGCCAAATATAAAACAAAAACAATAAATAAAACAAAACAGAAAAAAATACTCCTGTACACTCCAGTTCTATTAGATAAATTTAGGAAACATAAATTTCAAAGGCATGTTTTCCTGATAAAAGTATCTCTTACTGCCAATTTTAATGTGAAAATTCTGTTGAAAGAGAACGATCGTATTCAAGAGTATTCAAGAAGTCATTTCATGTAGTCTTGAAATCTGTTAGCTCATATTTTTTCCAGAATTCTCAATCTTATGTGTGGCGTATAGAACCAGTTCAAATACTGCAGCTATCATCGCCGTGACATCTGTGGAAAATGTTTTAGTTGGAAGTGGGAACGCCGTTTTCTTGACGTCTTACATGGTGAACTTAATACGTGGAGCATTCGGAGATAAATAAGAGTAAGTTCAAAATCGTTTTTTTAACTCATATAAGCCTGGTGGTCATTTTGTGGGACATAGGCAAACAGCAAAGCCCCAGATGTGACGTCGCAGAACGCGGTGTCCCATCTGGGGCTTTTCTGTTTTGCATAGAGAATTTTCATCGAAAAATTGAATAAAATTTAAAAATCACTCCTGACGCCCCTACAATTGAAAGTGGACTCACCCTAATGATATTGATGCGAAAATCCATTCGTCAAATATGGGTTAAACAAAACATTTATTCAGAATACTTGGCACTTAATCAACTTCACTTATGTTCACATACACATATGCTCCCTGGTGTTACGTCGTTCTGGAAGACGTAATTTTAAACGTAATGGCGGACGATCGCGGCATTTGCGCTAAAACATGTCGAAATGTAAACGTATGTACAGTGTACATATCAATAAGAAAGGAAGCACGATAAGAAACTGCCATGGAATGTAGGTCACAATGTAACCGAAATATCGTCACTATGAGCAGTATGAATAGATCGTGTGACATTTTCCTTTAATGGTGAGCCATATAAGTCAAGATGGTTGGGCTTCCACAGCGGGAACATAAATTGACGTCCGAATCTGAAAAATATACATCCATATGTATGATAAATAAGAAATCATTGACAGATTAAATAAATGATATCTTTATTGCACTCATTATTTTTTTTTATATTTCATTAAGACATGGCCATGTTTTATACAGAGCTAGCAAAAAGGATTGACGTTCGCAGAGAAAAATTATTTTGTCAGTTGGCTTGTGTTATTTTATCTCCAACATGAGGGTAGGGCTAATCACATCTCATAAAATAAAGACTCACGCACAGACTGCTAAAATGTACTGTCACTAATAACCTTCTCGAGTCTTTAATTTTATGTTCATGTTTTCTTTCCAGTTACCACATTGATAATATATGTGTGATACACCTTAGATTCCTTCATTTACATGTAATTGTGCCGTTGGTAAAGCATTCTTCACAAAATCACACCGTATTATACATAGGTTATATTACAATTGCTGCTTGTTTCTCAACTTATTATGTCTTTAACTACCTGCAATAAGATATGTTGGTCCACATCTGTGACAACCACCAGCCAGCAAAATGCCATGGTTTGGATTATAAACCATGGCAGTCGGAGACAGCTTGAAAACCAAGACTACCTGTCCAGTAGTGGATACCAGAAGTGGAGGGATGTATGGTATATGTCGGCCACGTGGCAAATCAAGAGGATGTCGACCAGGTGGTTGGGTCTCCTGAACTGTAAAAAGATAAATAGTAAATGCATGTAACTACCCCGTGACCAAAACTAAACCGATTTATCACGTGAGGATTAGTAAGCAGATGAAAGGGCGAGCTTTCAGCGAGCCCTTCCATCTGCTTACGGTCCGAGCGTGTTAAATCGGTTTATTTTTGGTCGAGGGGAAGTTATTTACTTTATAATGCAACGAAAATCGACAAATTTCGCAAAAAACTCACCCGATGTGAGGAGATTTGCTTTCCGCCATTTTGTTTATTTAGTCAACAGCTCAGCAATCACTCCGCAGAACGACTCCACTCCTCAAAAATCGCCACCATAGCAGTACATTTTGTTGATAATTTAATGTTTTATTGTCCATCTTTTCATCTACGTAACGTTGCATAACAATGGCGGAGATGGACGTCACAAAAGGTGACTATATTTGACGTCACTGGCGCGCTTTTTTTTTTGTTGCGGTAAACAAAATTGCAACACGGTCTTTATTTAATCAGTAGAGATGGCCTTTATTCGATCAGTAGCTTCATAAAGCTTCTATTTATGAACCCCCTTTATAAGGCCGAAATATAAGGTTGTTGCGTATGGTATATGTCGGCCAGTTGGCAAATCCAGAGGATGTCTACCAGTTGGTTGGGTCCCCTGAACTGTAAAAATGAAACTTTATTTTCTCAAAGTAGAAGAGAACTTATTCAACATACAGTTAACAAACATTGGAGAAATACATGTACGAGGTTTGTTCTTTAATTCTTGTCATTGACTCGTTTCTCCTAAACCAGCATCTATACCAGAGCAAACAGACTTGGTTATTTATTATAAACAGGTTCTTGCGGAATTGAAATCACACAACCATTTTAGGACGATGCAATTTATCATTGCAAACTGAATGTCTAAAGAGGGACACCCTATGATACTGCAGATAAGCAATTTATTTTGCTCCAGTAAAAGATATAATGTTTGAATTAAGAGGGTTAGAATCACGATTTTATACCTACGGGGTCTTCATAACCTTGTAAATGCACGGGTGAAAAGTTATTTTCCTAAAACAGAATTTGCATTTTTACGAGAGCTGTAAACATAGTACTACACCAGTGTTACTATTGATAAATTGAATGAAAGTCGAAATAGAAGTTTCAGAGCCTAATAATTTCCTGCCCAGTTATGACTCATCCAAACTGTTCATGCTGCTTTGCATAAGATCATTGTTAATTCCATTGACATAAGTTTTGGATTAAGTATCCACTAAAATCTTGGTTTATGAGTTAAAACATTTTTAAAGAAAACAAAAAAAATGTCTGGAAGAATGCCCATACCACAATAATAGCATTTATATTAATACCACTTCCTAAAATCTATCTATTTGATAAGTTTAAGTTTGGTAGACGTTTTCAGTCATGGCATTTGACAGTGTTTCCATTATGATAGAAATGGACAGCTTTCTTGAAATCTGAGCGACTGCTCCACCTTATATCTGACGTAAATGTTAAATTGCATGTTTAGTGTTTTTCAGCGAATGTCTATTTAGACCATGTTAGACAAGTTATAGATAATCAACTGATTTTTTTCTTCAAGTGCTGTGTTTTGGAAATTAATTCATAGTTCAATGACCTTTCATCAGGACCTTACGAGCCGAAGGCACTTGCAGAAAAAATCAGTTGATTATCTGTTTTATCCTATAGACCGTAAGATCAAGACCGGCTTGTTACAACTGAGCAGGTGGTCAGTGTCTTTGTCTTACTGTAACTGTACAAAAAGTAAAGTTCATTAAGAAAAGTTTTGTTGTTATTCAGCTTTGTACTCTTGTGACACAATGACACTTCCTGTATTTGCCATAAAAAAGGTACCTTTGTAAATCTACATGTGATCAGCCAGTGCAAATAAACTAGCAGGAACATGACCTTTTAGTACAAAAAAAAGATTGAGATCAACTGTGAAATCAGCTGTTTGACAACAGAGCAGCTTATCAGTGTCTTCATTAAGATGTATGGAAAGTATAGCCACTAAAGATAGACTTTGTTTTGCCATGGCACATATGAAAAGAACAAGTGTACTAAAGGTCAGGATGGTGCAAAATTAACGCATATTGTTTAATTTTCGTTAACTCATTTAACCATAGTTTTGTCTCCATAGGCTCTGTACTATGTCTAAAGGATAAAATTGAGATGACTATCAGTATGAGATATTCACCATACAATCCAATTTACAAAATATAAAAATATTAACAGGTGTAAGCTGATGACAAAATTATGACGTCATGAAGCAGGGCCTACAAAAGTGTTTACTGTTGCTCATATGAATGACAAGTGTATGTGTAAAATTAGAGTGAGCATGTAAATACTGTTGCGAATGTTATATCATTTTTCAATACAAAGTATCAGAATTACATATTGTAAATTTACTGGAAAAACAACACAGTATCATTACCGTACCCTGTTTCAAAATGCGATTACTTTATGACCGTGAGTCAGACAGTAATAATTTTGATACCAATCTTAGACTATTAAAAAAGATAGCACTTTTACTACATGTAAACAACATTTTAATTGATTGTCTACAGAAAAGTAATCAAGCAATTGACAAGAATTAAAGGACACCCCTCGTATAAACTGGCCCTATTGTCTGAATACATGCGTACAGAACCGATTTCATATACGCATTCATACGTGTACTTTTATCAACAAAAATATGTTGAGTCCCATTTGACATGCAATATTATTCTTGAAAAACCAACTACTCTTATCTAAGATTTGTTCGTTATAGCTTTGTGAAAACTTTCAAGGTAGGATAAATCAGTGGCGTAGTGGTAAAACATCGGACTTCCAATCGAGCAGTCTTGAGTTGGATCCCTACTGATGGTAGTACTACTATAAAAGAAATCCCATTGCTACTAATGCAAAATCAGGTCATTTCACCAACCTGTCAAATTTTGTCTGGGCTAAAGTCACTATTATGAACTGTAACATTTAGCGGACAAGAACATTACTTACCAGTAGCAGTCAAAAAATATGGGGTTATGCGGCATTTTGTTGAGCAACTGTCATCCAATGTAAATAATGCTGGTCCGCAGTAAATTCCGAGCTGAGATTTTAGTGGGCCATATGCAATATATTTTTCTCACTGGAGAGGTTGAAAATGGTGTTAGAAAATAATTCTATTTATTTTATTAAATACTTTGAATAGCTTTCCCAAAAATATTTCACTTTTACCAATAACAATAATCAGCAGCCAGAAAAGTTTCATTGTGTGACAGAATGCTCTCCCCAAAAGAGGCGGCGCTTGCATAATGAGTAAATATTTATAGTAGTGCAATTTATACCAGCCCCTTTTTCTTGTCTTTTTAAACTCCTATTCTTTCAAGTACAAATTTAACTCTACATCAAACAATATTCAAGACATACATTGATGCTGAGTAAGCTTGACCTTCTTTATCTTTGCAAAAATGAGCCACATAGGCTTTCTGCGGCCAAATCTGATTTTGTCGCGATTTGAAGAAAAGTCATTTATTTGACCTCCTATTATTGGAAACACAAGTATTGAATGGATCCAGAGGTACTGAGGAGCTAACTACAGTCCATTTACCTTACCAAATGGGTATAACCTATGACAAGTAGCAATTCTACTTGAAGCTATTCAATTTCTCCTATCTATACCCCCAAAATTAACTAGAATATGAAAATTTAGGCCTTTTATGGAAAATTCTCAACCATCTAGAGACAAAATCTGCTTTTTCTGTTCACAAGACCACAACAATCAATTGTTTTAACTAAAAAAAGCAGTTGGAACATTACTTGTGGCTATTTCAGCAAATTAAACCCCTGCCATGTATAAATTTGTCCGTTCAGAACCCGATGTCTGGGAGAATGACGCTGTTAAAAGACATTTTCTTCATTATTCAAACAGTCCGGCCGGATAAAATTTAATGCGTTACTATGCTTTCATCAAGTTGGAGTACTATTCAACCAATTTCTTTGTCCCATTGCACTTGTTAAGGTGTATCATAAGAAAATGTTACCCATCCCCCACAAAATACATGGAAAATTTTCCAAAGTCACAGAAAAAGCAAATTTAAGCCAAGTGTCAGGGTTTGAAATGAATTTCCATGCAGAACCAAATGCTTTCTTCAACACTGAGTGGAAGGGAATGCTGTAAGCAGAACAAAAATCAGTCCTTCTGGCAAAATGAAGGTACATCCTACTTTCAGTTTAAGTAGTACTACTATAAAAGAAATCCCATTGCTACTAATGCAAAATCAGGTCATTTCACCAACCTGTCAAATTTTGTCTGGGCTAAAGTCACTATTATGAACTGTAACATTCAGCGGACAAGAACATTACTTCCCAGTAGCAGTCAAAAAAAATATGGGGTTATGCGGCATTTTGTTGAGCAACTGTCATCCAATGTAAACAATGCTGGTCCGCAGTAAATTCCGAGCTGAAATTTTAGTGGGCCATATGCAATATATTTTTCACACTGGAGAGGTTGAAAATGGTGTTTGAAAGTAATTTTATTTATTTTATTAAATACTTTGAATAGCTTTCCCAAAAATATTTCACTTTTACCAATAACAATGATCAGCAGCCAGAAAAGTTTCATTGTGTGACAGAATGCTCTCCCCAAAAGAGGCGGCGCTTGCATAATGAGAAATTATTTATAGTAGTGCAACCTGATAGCACTGTGCTGTGTCCTTGAGAAAGACAGATTAACTCCCAGAGTAAGTACTAATTAATACCCAGGAAGCGGTTGCTCCGTCCCGACATGAAAAAAACTCATTGGCAGGGACGTTTAATCTCAATACAAACAAACATATACAGCTGTACATGTACTTATCAAAATAGATACGCCAGATTCTGGTGAAAAATAAATTTATTGCTTTGTGGCAAGCATATCAATGTTGGAAAAAATACAAGTCCGCAAGGACCAGGTAAAGGCGCAATCAGAATGAAATCCCCACTACAAAAAAAAAAAAATGAAACTTGGGTACTTATACTTAGAAAATATATCGTAAGCAGAGTGAGCAGCTATTTCCAAATAGGCGGCCACTCAGTTACCCGAACTTAACTAAAATTATGAAAACGTGCATAAAGTTCACACAGCACAAAAATGAGACCAAGTGCTCCTTGCAAAACATAAAAACTACCCTACATGGTGGTAATGCAGTAGATACCTGGTTTATTGTCATTATTAGGACACTGTGTCGCCTGTGACATCTTTCTGGATAAATCCTGTAAAACAAAACATGATGTCAAGTGAAACATACACGTAAAAACACGCGGAAGACTGAAAACAATTTTGAAAGATTGACAAAATTAATAAATTATGGTCATCCTATAAATAATAGAATATTTGTCACCATGAACAAAGCCATTTGGTGCTTTATTAACACTTGTCATTTACGTTGCGGTTTGTTATATATTAGCATTCTGTAACCAGAACCAGAATTAAGTAATGCAATAGGCCCTTAAATCTAAGATCGTCTCTTGATTAGTTTGAGAAATTGGACACACATAAACACGCTTTCAGCAAACATAGATGATTTGACTAATTTTCAGAACGTGATTCATTTGAAGACATTTGGTGATCTGGTTCGACTGCAATTTCAAATACTATGATCGCTCTCGTATTGTGCAATATTCTTGGCCTACCGTTTCACCCTTGACATACATTTGAGCGCGGATCTGGTAAAACATCTAAATTTGAAATATTTGGCATGCGCTGATATTTATGTCTAACTGCTTTGATATTGTAACACAATCCAAGACACATATATTTCTTATGAAACAAAGTTGTGTATATCATGTATGTTGCCATGGCAACCGCTGCGCTCTAGGACTACCCACATTTTAAAATGCAGGTACGCCGTTTGTAATGCATGTTTTATCAAACGGTGTGTGAATTTGTGCCGATAGCATAGTCTATACATTGGTATAGATGTTGAACTTCAAGAAACACATAAAATTTCGTGTTGAACTTTAGTCCTAGCTTCTTTTCACTACAGTGATATAAAGACGTTAACGTCATCAACCTCGAAACGTCATCAACAATTCTCATGACGTCATGTTTAGATTGTACCAACTACACACCTTTCATTGCTGATATCTTTGCTATTTGCTAAGATAATCACTTCAAATTTTCAGGATATACTCAAAGAAACTTGGTCTTTCACTTGTCATAAACATCTTAATTTTGATTTTTTTTGCCATAAGACCCTTTTATCAGATCCTGGCCCATTTGCATTTGTAGATCGGACTGCTTCAAATGGGTACGTTTTCAAAAATGTGATTCTATAACTTAACACAATACCTCTCCACGTGCTTCTTATGGCACTGGAAACTTTTCTAAAGCAAGTACATCTATGAATCGACTATAAATGTAGTAAGCCAGTCACCTTTGTGAATAATTGTTCCAAATTATATTTTGAAGTACAGGGTCATAGAAATATAATGTACTGCTTGTTGTAGCCTTCTCATTCACCGTATTTGATTGTGCATGCGAGAAATGTTAATCGTATAAAGCAAAGCTGACTTCAGGTTCGTTATTTTAACAGTTTTCTCAGAGGACGTATTTATTTCTATTATAGCGGTTAAATGCTACATGCAATTACTTGAATGACATCCTTATACATTTAATTGAGTATTCTAACACACCTCGCCTATATAGCCAATGGTAAAAAATCGTGTTATATTGTGCAACAATTTCACTGGGCGAATAAGCGTGACGTTACTTTGCGGCATTTGTGACGTCAGCTATCCCACAAAGCAGCGTTAGACGCTGAAACGTAGTTTTAGCGCACAACAAACGTAATAAATGTGTGTAAATACCAGCATTACAGTCAAATATTTGGCGGGATATCTGCAGTGCAATGGCGGAAAGCTGAACGATATCGACGGTTTCAGCAACATTTATTCCGTTTATTGTGTGTTAGAATCGAAATAGATCAGCTCAAGTGCGTGAATTGTTGAGTAATAATTCACTGTTTGTCGGTCAGTTGTAAGAAGATAAATCACTCGCGCTACGCGCTCGTGATTTGATCTTCTTTACAACTGACCTCCAAACAGTGAATTATTACTCAACAATTCACTGCTAGAGCTGATCAATTTCTTAACTAAGGCACGCCTGTTGTAAACCTATGCACGGTTTGCCTTTATAACATCACAATGAATATTTGGCACCAACACAACAGCCATGTACCTGCCGGATATAGAACCCACAGCCTTCTACACTATCCATGAGACTACCTCGGCTAGCATTTTATTTAAAACGTTTCTTTAATTGATTTTACTGCAGCGGGTGTTCCGTGTGGCGGTTCTACAAAGTCTCCCTGTCTGCCATTCATAGTGCAAATTAAGTGTCGTATGTTAACCTATTGGTCCTTTTAGTTCAGCGAGGATATGCTGAAAAATCAGACATGTATTATAGGTTTAGATTGACTTATAATTTGGATATTATGCTAGTCTTTGTATCGACTATACTGTTGCAAGTTGCAATTACAGTAATTCTTTTAGGGTCCATGTTGTCGAAAAGCGTCACTGGCGAGGCTTCAGTAGCCGTAAGCCGTGCCTCATATTTGTTTACTGTTCGTAGAGAATCTCATTTTAGCTGGCTCATGGGAAAACCATAAGCAGGTCAAACACAAACCGAGCTGTACAAGCCAAGAAGATGGCTAGAGGCTGGAAGGTTTAGATGGAAGTTGTTGAATTGTACTTTTCCTGTAGCAAAAAAACAAAAGCGCCCATCGCCTTTGCAGTTACTTTGGTTTCGCATTATGCAGATTGTTTGTTTTGTCATGAGGCGGATTATTTCTAAGATCCTTTTATTTTAATTTCAGTCAGTAGTTGATGCAGTGTAAACGTGGCGTCATAAAAAGTTTTGATGACATTTTGACGTTGTCGATGACGTTAACATCTTTATATCACTGTAATGAAAAGAAGCTAGAACCAAATTTCTCGAAATTCTATGTGTTTTTGAACATATCTACGCAATGGGCAAAAATCGCATGCCGTTTGTTGTATAAAAAATAAAACAAAATAAAACTGAGATCCTTTAAGAGAAGCGACCAAATTAATGAGAATTGGGAAGGGCCATACCACGTTTTCGGCTATTTAAGCCATTTCAGTGACCCTTTAGATTTGGCAACATGGCGCCATAGAAAATTACTGTACTTTTGCAACTTTCAACAGGGTAGTCAACACCAAGACAAGTATTACCCAAATTGGATCAAATATATTAAATCTTGCTTAGAAAATGTATCTTAACCGATAATGACTTTCTGATTTCTCAGAATATCCTCGCTGATCTCAAAGGGCAAAAAAAAAATACAATCTGCACTGTGGATGATGTACGGGGAGACTTTTCAGGGCCGTAACACGGCACAACACCGGTTGCTGTGAAAGCAAATAAAAAATAAAACTGAGAATCTTTAAGAGAAGCGACCATATTAATGAGAATTTGGATGGGCCATACCATGGTTTCGGCTACTTAAGCCTCTTCATTGACCCTTTAGATTTGGCAACATGGAGCCAAAGAATTTCTGCATAAAAATATGCATAACAAAGGGGCTTACCCGAATTTTAGAATGAGAGTAGTCCTTAAGGCGCAACGGTTGTCATGTCAACACCATACATGATACTCATACCTTTGTTTCATAAGTCTTAGACATACGAGGGTGGTCCCAAAAGTGTCGTTACACTCACTGTTTTGCCACAATAATAGCAAGTCAGAGCTTACCACACTTATGGTCACTAAGTACTATATCTTCGGGCTTTTGGGATAAATTTTCGTACAGCTACGTGCATTTGATAAAACGCAGTGGAGGTTTGAACCCTTGTACCCCTACTGCAGCGGAGCAGGTCTAATGACGTCGCCGTTAATTGTGGTTTCTTTTTAATATTTTGCCGTTTGGATAAATACACTACAAACAAGAGATACATTTCAAAATTAGATTTACATTTAGCTAAATGATACTGTAGCATATATTTGGAATCTAAGTACTAACATACTTATTAGCAAATCGTCAAAATAATGCTTTAAAGATCAGTCATGCAAAATAAGTATAATTAACTAAATGCAATCCACTGTTAACCATTCCCCATGTTTCAGAAGGTCAAGTAATATCACTGTTACCTGAAATATCTTTTAAAAAAATAGTGTTGTGTAATAGTATTGAAGCCCCCTAC
Organism: Rugalucina vietnamica; assembly: GCA_964017185.1. Taxonomy (NCBI): domain Eukaryota; kingdom Metazoa; phylum Mollusca; class Bivalvia; order Lucinida; family Lucinidae; genus Rugalucina; species Rugalucina vietnamica. The sequence continues at coordinate 12,027,765 of OZ024885.1, forward strand.
TAATATGAAGCTAAACAGTTGCTTGGTTTCCATTAAAGAACATATTTTAGATGTTTAAATATAACGACCCTGTATTTTTGCTCCGCCTGTTTTTGCCGACGTCATAATTTTGTCTTTGAATTTAAATAGGTAAGCTTCTTTAAATTTCTCCTAAACTATCAACTCGCTCTCAAATTTCATAACATTATCACTAAATGATGCTCATAGAACGGTAGTTGGGCTGGTATATTTTTCTTAAAAATCACATTATACCTATGCTGATTTAGCAGACTGCGAAAAATGGAAGTTCCGAAAACATTTTGCATAATTTGACTTGCTCCGGTCATGCCTACTCATGGTAACCAAGGTAACTATAGCAGTGAGGCCACTGAAGTGAGCGCCATGTTGTTCAGTAAAATAAGTTCCTATACAGCCAAGTATTCTGCATGAGTAACCTTGGTTGGTTCCCGCTATGTGTTCAGAATAAAATGTATGTCTAACGGGACTTTTGGGACAAGCCACGTATATGTGTCTTGGATTGTGTCTGTCAGATCCGCGCTCATTTAAATACTTTGAAAGTATACGTTAATATAAATGTCATAATTATGACATTATCATATTATTTTAAAATATTCTACCCTAATACTTTAGGGAAAATGATATTCTTGTATTAAGTCTAACGGTGTTCGATAACACGTACTTGTTTTCGAATGTCGATATTAATGATAAGTCGATATCTACTGGATGCTTTATAGCAGTAAGGTGATTGCGGGTGCCTCACAAATGGTACACAGACTTACAAATGTTCATCATTACAAACCGCCCGTAATGTGTGTCACTAGACATACCTCAGTGCCACTTATCAAGTACAGGTTGTCCCTGAAAACATGATATATTTCAAAATTCTAAAAAATATCTTGGTACAGATAAATGAGCTTAAATGATTGGTTATATCTGAAACTTTTATTTTACAGAATTGTCATCATTGTTCTTTCTCAAGAGTAGGTTTCCAAAGGCATGAAAGATCGCAAAAATGGTAATTCAGCAATTTGACCGACTAAAATGTAATAAAAATGATGGTTTAGTTGTTAAAGGAAAGTTCAATATTTAATGCATTAGAGAAAACAATACAACATTCCAAAGACATTAATTGAATACATGTAGTTTTGTTTTATTGCACTCGCACCTGAACATTGCATGTGGTATCAGCAGTTTGAGTAGGTTAACAAAATACTCATGTTGAATAATGCATGGTTTTATTCGTGCCAGTAAATAGGTGATCTTAATGGTATATGTTGTACTAAAGAACAGTGCCTCGCGTATTATTTAACAGCATCATAACTGCAAAGTGATGGTTACCATAGTAATAATATATGGCTTTTCAAACAAAATATGTGAATAATTAAAAAACGGTCATAATGAACAGAGTGGTGCTATAAATTTGATCTGGATTAAGATAACAGGGGAACACAATGTGAGACAAAATTTGTCAAACAATAAAACACACTATAGACATTTCAAGTCGCAGTCATCAGGATATAATATCAATCCTTCCCTGTAAGGTGGGATGCTGTAATATGCATTGCAAAAAGCTAATCTATGTGCGAAATGGCGATATATAGAAAATTAAAGCAACTGTTTAAAAAGCTATACCTTGCTTTTCCCAAATTTGGAATCAATGACATTATCTCTGTGTGTATTATATTGATCAGCGAAAACAATTTGCAGCATATCTATTTCGAGTCAAATGCTGTTAGAATTTCAAAATGAATCATGTTTTCCGGGACATCCGGTACGTGTGAGTATTTACACGACTGAAGAATTATTGTTAAAGTATTGTTAGCCAACCGATACATTTCCCCAATGCGACAGTAGATTCAGTATGCATTTTATAAAAGCAGTTTGGCCCTATATCGATACAGCGTGTATTGAAAGACCGGTAACCAAATACAAGTATGATATAAATGAGCATGCGTATTTGATAATATAGTTTGCCCACGCAACCATCTCTGTCCTGTTGAATAGAACTATAAACTTTATATACTGACGGACTTTAAAAACGAAACACTCTACAACGGTTATCATTTGCTTAAAACTGAAGTTGAACTGAATCATAAAATAAAGATAATATCCTGAATCCAAACACAATATTTATCCATAAAATTATGTTCGCTTAATTCTTTGCTTAAGCTACTGTCTTCAACGTCATCGAGACGTTACTTTTCGGGAGAAAACTTAACAGTGGCTACAAGAAAGGGATTTTGTGAAACCAAAACACCTTTGGTGATAGCTGGCAACCTAAAACACAAGAAAAAGCAAAATAAACATTATTGTTTTCTTTCAATGTCGTTTTAGGAGCTAACGTTTTTCTCTGACGTCAAACGTAAAGTGCTTAAAACACAGAGGCATTCGATTAAATCATCAAACATTGTGGTACTTTGAAGTGATCCTGTGCCTATATAATGTGTTCGAAAAATGATGAATTTCTTTCAATTGCATGCATAAAAATACGTTTTCTTGAAAAACGTTAAACTGACGTAATTAGCGCGTTTTTCATGCAAATGAACGCCAACCAATAGCATTCGTTTGTGTTTTGATGTTTCTTTCCAGAAATCATGGTGCACATTAATATTTTTTTCGTCCCCATTGACTTATTATGCAATTTATTTTTCTGGAATTTTCGGCAACCGTTGTTTTCACTTCGTTTTGCGTTAATCACGGACACTGGCATTTCGGTTTTGGTATTGTCGTTAAGCAGACTAATTGTACTTTTCAGTTCAACAAATATTTTTCGGAAACATACTGTATTCTGAGAGGAAGAATCAATAATTCAAGTGTTGCGTTTTTAAAGTTCGTGAGTATATTTTATTTACCTATCTGATTGGCATATATATAAGGATAATATTACATTGACTTTTAGAAGCATATTCTCCATCTTTGAATGCACGTCATATTTTACTTGCCGAATAGCTACGTAACAGACTTGTAACAGTCTTTAAATCGACGGTCCTATTTTGTATGGTGCGTACATGTATATACTCAACAAAAAGTTAAGGAAAATGTGTTTGAGCGCCTGTAACACAAGAATTCTTATAATTCATGAAATGTGAACTCCATATCATTATGAAGCGGCTTTTTATCTTTCAAACGAAGGCTTATTTGAAACGATGACCACTTACAGAAGCTTTACACTTACAGAAGCTTTTAATTTTTATTTGCTATTACTGCAGCTGGTGCTGTGCCGTGTGGCGGCCCTAAAAAGTCTCCCCGTACATCATCCATCGTGCAGGTTATATTTTCTATTTGGTCCTTTGAGGTCAGCGAAGATATTCTGAGAAATCAGAAATTTATTATCGGTTAAGATACATTTTCTAACCAATTTTTTACATATTTGGTCCCATTTAGATAATACTAGTCTTTTTATCGACTACCCTGTAATTTCAGTAATTCTCCTTGGCTTCATATTGCTAAATCTATAGGGTCACTGTCGATACTTAAATAGTCGAAACCGCGGTTTGGCCCAACCTCTTTTTCATTAATTTGTTCACTGCTCTTAAAGGATCCCAGTTTTAATTTTATTTGCTATTACTGAAGCTGGTGTTGTGCCGTGTGGCGGACCCAAAACGTCTACCCGTACACCATCCATAGTACAAGTTATATTTTCTTTTTGGTCCTTTGAGGTCAGCGAATATATTCTGAGAAATCAGAAATTTATTATCGGTTAAGATACATTTTCTAACCATTGTTTTACATATTTGGTCCCATTTGGACAATACTAGTCTGTTTATCGACTACCCTGTTGAAAATTGCAAAATGTCAGTAATTTTCTTTGGCTTCATATTGCCAAATCTATAGGGTCACTGACGAGACTTAAATAGTCGAAACCGCGGTATGGCCCAACCTCTTTTTCATTAATTTGTTCACTGCTCTTAAAGGATCCCAGTTTTAATTTTATTTGGCATTACTGAAGCTGGTGTTGTGCCGTGTGGCGGACCTAAAAAGTCTCCCCGTACATCATCCATAGTACAGGTTATATTTTCTTTTTGGTCCTTTGAGGTCAGCGAAGATATTCTGAGAAATCAGAAATTTATTATCGGTTAAGATACATTTTCTAACCAATGTTTTACATATTTGGTCCCATTTAGATAATACTAGTCTTTTTATCGACTACCTTGTTGAAAATTGCAAAATTTCAGTAATTCTCTTTGGCTTCATATTGCCAAATCTATAGGGTCACTGACGAGACTTAAATAGTCGAAACCGCGGTATGGCCCAACCTCGTTCTCATTAATTTGTTTACTGCTCTTAAAGGATCCCGGTTTTATTTTTTATTTACAATTACTGCAGCTGGTGTTGTGCCGTGTGGCGGCCCTAAAAAGTCTCCCCGTACATCATCCATTGTGCAGGTTATATTTTCTTTTTGGTTCTTTGAGGTCAGCGAAGATATTCTGAGAAATCAGAAATTTATTATCGGTTAAAATACATTTTCTAACCAATGTTTTACATATTTGATCCCATTTAGATAATACTAGTCTTTTTATCGACTACCCTGTTGAAAATTGCAAAATTTCAGTAATTCTCTTTGGCTTCATATTGCCTAAAGGATCCCGGTTTTACTGGAGCTTATTCACATAATAACCATGTATCCGTAGACACATTCTGTCACAAACAGCTGTAAAGTGCACATCCTTGTTGAAAAGCATTTTCAGTACCAGTGCAATTGATGGTACCAGGAGGACAATGTCAGATGAAATCGCCCCAGTATCATTCAAGATTACCTAGGTCGGAGCAACGTTGTAGTCAAGAACTAGGCAACTCACCCACATGACATGCCCCCCACTAAACAAGTGTTACACATTCTGGTCTGGAGTGGAATACTGGCATCAAAAACTCTCCAGGCTCTTGCTGTCGTGCTTCAAGAGAGGAAAGGAGGCTGATTTCTTAGCACAAAATTCGGCATATTGTTTGTCAGATTAAAGAAGTGTAGGTTGGCTGTGGTGCTTTGCAGCCTGATGTTGCCATCTAGGAAATGATGCTGATGCAGGAAACGCAGTATGACATGCCTTAGCATCTTGTCTTGTGCACTGATCTGTTGTCATGAGAAACCCTGTCTTCAAAGTCTATGTTACTTAATCTTGAATTTCTAATTGTTTACTAGATTTATTGCAATAAGCACATGTACACATTTTCCTTATCTTCTTTGTTGAGTATAGTTTGCAACGTCCCTTAGGACTACGTTGTCAAATAAGAAGTGTATGGAAAATTAAAAGTAGGCATGTAAATGATCAGGATATGGCGCAAGCAGAAATTTGTACTAACAAAACCGAGGTTTAAATAATGACAATCAGATACTTATAGTAAGGGAACTTTTCGTCAGCCGAGTGAACAAATATTTCCCAATAGGCGGTCACTCAGTTATCCGAACATAACTTAGTATATGAAAATGTACATAAAGTTCAAACAGCACAAGCATTCAACACCAAAACAAATCCATTCGAACCACAACAGAAGAATCGCATTGGAAGGATAGTAATATTAAATGACTAGCGGGCTCAAATCGATTTTACAAGACCATAACCTCACCCTTAGCTTCTGTAGTGGTTCACAACAGCTTCAAATGTTTGATTTTAATCGATCAATCACCCTGTCCGTATATAGTGCGTTTTTGCTCTTATATCTGGTGCGCCAACAGGCCTATCGTTTACGTACACTAAAAGACATCACTATGATACTTGATGAGTGATGGTACATAAAACTAAAATGATGGTAATTAATGACTGGAAAATAAATGAAGCAATGATAAAAGTAAAAAGCAAAAGAAAAGAGACTGAAAGGACCAGCATACAAACATGTAAGATAAATAAATAAAATAAATAAACTATAACTCACGTCAACCACTGAAGAATCCGTCAAAGATTAACAATGTTCTGAGGGCGGTGTGAATTGCTCAACGAATATATTTGTTTTAAAATGTGTCTCTGTTTTGCTCTGGCATTTATCCTTATATCTTTAAAGTTTCCCAAATGAATGTTCACTGCAGGAATTATTAGATGCGTCGCCTCACTCAAAGGTTTTCCTCATATTTTGATTTCGACAGTTGGCCCAAGTTTACATACTTGTTTGCAAACCGACTGAGAAACAGGGAACAAGTTGTATCTGTACATCAACACTGGGCCCATCATTGTCCCGTATTTAAACATGAGACCGGTAACCAATACTGACCATTGCGCATGTTCCAGATGATATCGGTTTCCCATCGTACAAACATATCGAGTTATGATTAAAACGACAGTACGTGAATATAATTTGCATAAAAATCGAGATTTACACACATACCGCGTGGATTGATTAAAATCGCCAATAATGTTTGCACGACACTTTGAAAAGTTTGTCCTCTGAAGGTGAAGACATTACTTGTTTCTATATTCAGCAGATTATCTCACAGACATGCGTACTTTGATATTTACAACCAGGACTACACAGTTGAATGAAAGTTTGCGAATGCTTAGCATATAAGATGACATGTAAGTAATAATGTATTTTTTTCTTTGAACCTTGTCTTAGTATTTAATTAAAGTATTGTGTAAATCGTCTGCCTAGGGGAAACTTTTGTTGTTGGGTAAAATGATAGACCTTTTGTTCGTTGTTGGGAACACAGCTTTTATTGAAATCGTGACATTCAGAAATTGATAAGTTAAGTATTGGTCGACATTATAAGATGGCGTCCATGTTTGATATGAAAACATAAGGGCCTATTCTTACACGACAATTTAGGAAGACATCCGGATATCTTGAAGAAGGAAATAGAGGTATATGAGAAGAGAGGTGAAATTCGTTTGATAACTTTCTTAGGAAAGTGTGTGCTATGATATTCTAAGAAATCAAAATTATTATCGATTAAAATACATTTTCCAACTAGCATTAAATACATTTGGCCCTATTTGGATAAAATACAAGCCGTTTTATCGACCGCCTTGTTGAAAACTCAAAACTACAGTAATTAGCTTTGGCTCCTTGCCGACAAATCTAAAGTAACCGAAACCATGGTATGTCCCGTCCCCTTTCTCATCTACATATTCACTGCTCATAAGCTCGTAAAGGACAACAGTTCATTTTTATTAATTAACATACAAACAGATAGTGAATGACTATAGCATGTCCATATCATACCAGTAGAGGTAGAACTTAAGAGAACGTGTAGTGCACATATCGTGCATGCGTTTTGAGAGACATGTGCTGTTATAAGAGCGACATCTGAACATGTTGTGCACATAGATATGCACTTTGTGTGCACAGTACCGCACATCACATTGCATTAGTGTTAGAGCGACATAAGAATATAATTTCCAAATTGATTTGCATCCAGTCGCGATATTTTCTTTAATTTGATTGATAAATATTACAATTTTAAGCACTTATCTAAAGGTGTGATGTTAACAAAAGAGTAATTCATGTCAGCATCAGAAGGAATGATTTTTTATGTCCCTCTTCTTTTCGATGAAAAGCGGAGGGACATAGTTTTCGGCTTTCTAGTCGTCTGCATTTCGCCAACTTTTTCCAAATTTTCCAAAATCTGCTAACAGTACATCTCTCTGATACTGGTGATTTATTTGACAGCTTCTAATGGTTAAAACAACAACTTGTAATACAAACCCAACAATTTTTACCAGACTCCCCCACAGCTGATAATACATGCTTGCAAACATTTTGCCGGAACAATTTTTGAACAGTGCCTGAATGAAGCATTATAAAATGTGTTTTTATTCATTTTTTTTTAATTGGCTAGTTCAGGATCAGGGTTGCTGTTTGTGTTGCCCATCTGATTTTTATCATTGATTATCATTGATTATCATTGATTATCATTGATGATGATGATGATGATGATGATGATGATGATGATGTGTGTGTGTGTGTGTGTGTTGCCCATCTGATTATGATGATGATGATGATAATGATGTATTATTGATGATGATGATGATGATAATGATTAAAAAGTGATTATTGACAACCGGTAATTATTATTATCATCATTATTATTATTAAATTAGTACATCTTGCATATTCCTTTCATGAAGATTTGCCTATAAACATTCTTCATTTTATGCTGATTAAAGAAGAGAAGAACAGTTGTCAGTTGATTGTGAAACAATATGCACAAAGCGCTGGTAATCTGCATCAGTGAGGAACAACTTGCTTCTTAGAGAGAGAGAGAGAGAGAGAGAGAGAGAGAGAGAGAGAGAGATTTAAGCACCCACACATCTCGCTAATGATATCTTATTATGTATTTTGCGCAGTTTGATCACATAATCTCACTGGATGTTTTCTCACAACACATCTATTTTTTCTCCTCTCAAATGAAACTGCAGACTTTAACAATTAACACATAAGCATTCGGGGTATGTAACAGTAAATAAAATAAAAGGAACAATACCAGCCATATATATTTAACTTTAATTCAGATGCTATAAATTTGACAATATTTGGCCAAAATTTATATATTTGAATCTTATAGTTCAAGACACAGCTATTACATCCGTGGCAAAGCAGTTCGGTTGGTAGCAGCAAGGCCTCGTCAAATCGATCAGCATATCTAGCATATTTCTTTTGATTGTTAGACCATTCTTTAGTTTATAAATACTGATCAAAGAAAAACAGTTGCAGTTAATTGTGAAAATATATTAATGTGTACTTAGAACTGGTAATCTGCCTCAGAGAGACTTACATTTAGTTAGTCTTAGTGCCAAACAATAAATATGTGTAGGAAGTTTGTTTGAGCTGAACATGCTTGTCCTAAATGATAATTCCTTCTTCTTTTTGTTCTTCTTCAGAAGAAGAAAACAAAGAAGAACACTATGTTTCCTCATTATGTAATTTTGCATAGGATGATGACCTATCCAGGTTATTGAAACTCCATATGATGTTTTCTCAAAACACGGCTAATTTCCCACAATTCAAATAAAAATGCAGACGAAAACTAAGTAATAATTTTATGTTTGTATAATTGAAAATATTTGTCAGTTCTATATAAATATATACAGTAACATAATCAGTAGAATTGCTTTGATGAGAGGATGTAAATGAAAATCATGCAGTAGCTTATTTTGGTTCAGAGAAATGAAAACAAAAGAAACACATCTTTATCATCACAAAATTACATGTGAGTATTCTCTTTGTATTTTGCATTAAACTAGGGGCCACCAGTTGAATGTTCAACTTGCAGATGTATGTAGTGGTATTTTGTAGAAAAACACTCTCTGCGATTTTAATGAGGTTGTGAAAATAATAAATGTTCTGAGCTGTCAGATTATATTAAGATAACCTTGGCTAGAAAGTAGCTGAATTCTAGTCGAAATGCAGACGACTATTTCCGTAGATCCGTCATTCTGTACCTTCCTCCTTCCGTATCTCGTTCCTTCCGTCTCCCTATAGTAGTATGCACCTTGTATGCGCACCTCCTCCTACAGTGTTAGTCTGATTCTTTTGAAACTTTACATATGTTTAGACCATGCTTTGAAAATGTGCACTGGATTCGGATATAATCTTCAGATTATTGTTTTTACATTTTTGCGCAATTTTAACTTTGTCATTTTGCGGGCATTTGAAAGTGAATGGAGATGGGTACGTGCGCCTTGTGTTCGCAAATCCTCCTACAGTTTAAGTCAGACTTTTTGAAACTTTACAGATGGCTTGACCATGCTTTTAAGATGTACATGTTGTTTGGATAATCCCCAGATTAATCGGTGAAAGAGCATGAACAGTGGGTACTTTGTTTGCGCAACTCCTCCTACAGTTTTTTTTTCTGATTCCTTTGAAACTTTACTGATGTCGTAATCATGATTTGAAGATGTGCATGTTGTTTTGATGTTATCCTCAGATTAAATTTTATTAGTACTTTTTCACAATTTTATCTTAGTTGTGTTTCGGTGATTAACAGTAATAAAGTGAAGATATTGTGAATAGACCTTGTGTGTGTCACTCTTACAGTTTTTGTGCTGATTCCTTTGAAGCTTTGCATAGGTTGTGGACAAAGTCCGTAGAAATGCATTTGGATGAACATTATCATGCCCCAGCTTTGAAGAAGTTGAGGGGGCGCATATTGGTTTGGGTTTGTCAGTGAGTGCAGTGAGTGCAGTCCAGTCCAGTGCATGAGTAACGCTTAGCACTCGGTCGAAAACTCGGTTACAGTTAGTATCTTGAAATTTTGTATGTGGAATGCATATGAAAATTAAGAGGACCCGTATTTTTTTTCTTTTAGGTTAATTCAAGGGGCTAGGGCCAATTGTGTGAAAGCTATTTCCATTTTAATTCATGATAAAGTGAATAGATAGTGGGTATCTTGTGTGCACAACACCTCCTACAGTTTAATACACATTCTCTTGAAACTTTTTAGATGCTGTAACCATGCTTTGACGATATGCATGTAGTTTGGATATAATATTCAGATTATTTTGTCACCTTTTTTCGCAATGTGAACTTAGTTATTTTGTGCATTTCGACAATGAAAGTGAATGGACAGTGGGTACCTTGTGAGCGTAACAACTCCTACAGTTTCGTGCTAATTATTTTAATTTTACATGTTATGGACATAGTATGAAGACATGCATGTGGTTTTGATATAATCCTCATATTATTTTGTGTCATTTTTTCACATTTATTCGGGCATTTTAGTGAATGGATAGAAGGCATCTGGTTTGCGGAACTCATCCTACGGTTTAATACCGATACTTTTGAAACTTAACAGACGTTGTTATCATACTTTATCAATAGATACGCGTGTGGTTGGGATATACTTTTGAAATATGAACTTAGTTGTTATTCGGACATATTCAGAATGAAAATGATGTATCTTGTGTGTGCAACTACTCCTACACCTTCATGCCAATTCTTTTAACACTTTAAAGGTGTTTTGGACATGCATTGAAGATAATATAGTAAACATGTAGTTTCGATGCAATCCTCAGACCATTTATTGTCATTTTCTCACAATTTGAACATACATGTAGTCATGTTTCGGGCATTTTCAGAGATTCTCAAATGTTTTCCTGGAACCCACACCAGACTCAGTCGCGAGATGATGGAATGATTTAGCAAAGTGTAAAAATACCAGCACTCTCAAACACTCGACCTTAAACCTGTTGAGGGCATAGTGTTTCATACACACATTTTTTTTGTTTTCAGTTTAATTACAATCAAGGCGGGGAACTTAATTCTTTTGATTTGCTTGTTACATGTATTTCCAGTAATTCGCTCCTTTCATGTCATTCTACAAGGTTACCATTGTTGTATGACATAATGCAGGGTCTACTAGATTTATGACACGTGTCAGATTCAGTTATAGTCCTGATGTATGACAGGTGTAAAGATTTAACGCAATTGAAACCCAAAACCAAACATTATCACGAAATATAAATTCACTTCTGATATTTCTGATACATTGAATTTCTCAATTGTAATGAAGATACGTGTTATAACCCCACAATATCGTATTGTAGATATAGACTATAAGAATCTTATATGGTGTTCTGTTCTAGATGGAAGTTTCCAACCCAAGGGATGACCGTGCTGAGCGGAACCGAGGCTCTGCCGAGGTTCCGCTCAGCACGGTCATCCCGAGGGTTGGAAACTTCCATCTAGAACAGAACACCATATTAGATTCTTTTTCTTGCACAACAACCCCTAAAATCTGGTTTATTTCAAGGTTTTGCGTATTTTTTTAGCCTGGGTGAGAACACCTGGGTGAGATGCAATTTTATCACCCAGGCAAAAAGTGTGGCAATTTCTGTCTGGTGTGCAAGAAAATCCTCTATTGACAGTACAAGAAGAAATGACGATTGACAACCAATTGGTTTTCTTTACTTCATCTCCACTTGGCCCTATATCGTTACTGCGCGTAATATTAGACCGGGAACCAAAAACTTCAAATATCATAAGGTTGGTTTGTACCCGCGCATGCGAACTACGTACAAATAGTAAAACATTGTTCATAATAACCATCGGAATAACTGTAATGATAATAACTTATTTTGAGGTGAAATTGTATACATTGAAATTGTATACATTATGAATGCGTTTGATCGGCCTGTCTAAATCAGTGACGATTTTCACTTGGTCACTTGTCGTCCTACAGTTGAGTTAGCAGTAAATGGTCAATGTATATATGAAGATGCTTTTAGCTAAGACATAAGTAGGGGTTAACTATTTTGGAATTGACTGCCCTGTTTCGGACAAATGATGCCTAGATTGCTCACCCGTTAGGGGTCTCTGCTGAGAAAAGAACCCGCCCACATTATAAACATATATATGAGCTCTGACTGGGACTTATTGATATAATTGAAGTACCTTTTTGAGTCTAGATAATCAGCAAAAATGCTATAAAATTTACGATTGACTACGACAATCATATGTAATTGAAATATTAACGAATGAAATGTCGTTATTTCATTGTTTTACTCACTACCCCGGTAAGGAATGAAGTCATCTCGGTATGTTCAGATCTTCGAGAAATATAAATGAATTTATCGCCCCAGATATTGCAGCGATACATGAAAATCGTGGCTGATTTGCGTAGCACAGTCCTTAAATTTGATGTCTGGATTATTTTCACATATACTTAAAGCCAGATGTACGTAATTGACCTCACGGTAGAAATTTTTTATCTTTTGCATTTGAGTGTATTTTGATGTCCTACATACGAAAATGAACATAAATCGATTCCGTTCCTAGCTTGTTTTCGAGATATCAGCCTTCAAAATCGTCAAATTTGAGAGCGAAAATACATTGACGTCAACGTAAAATGCGATTTTTAGACCCCCTTTTTGTTAGTTTTCTTGATATATTTCAAAAAATCCACGGTAGGATTTTAAAAAAAAAAACTGATATGTATTAGATAACTATATATAGATAACGAGAAAGTCCTTACTTCCTGCTATAGGCGTGCGAAGAGAGGTAGTCGTTGCTGATTTCAGTACATTTTATGCGCGACGTCGATTTTGCGCCAAAATTTCCGACACTGTAATTAGTATTCAGTATTGCTAACTATTGCTAATATTGTCGCTGAAATGTTGTTTTCTTCGGGATAACATGTCCACAATCTACTTTTTGAGCAAAGATAATAAATAATATCAAACGTTTTACATTTCTGATGTCCTCTGCATAATTGTATGGATATAGTTTCGTATTCCGAACGTAAACTGACGCTAGAAGTGACGTTTCGAGCGAAAACTGTAGTTACGAATATTTCCGCGGCGTAAAATGACGTTTCGACCCTTAGATACGCACGTTCCTTTGAGCGCCTTCAATTACTTACATTTGTCTTTAGACATGTATCGGCAAAATGCCGTAAGTCATGATACATGCTGACTGATCATGCAGCACTTCAATGCCACAGCATAAAAATTATATGTCAAACAGAAACACAAGATAAAAGGAATAAAGGAAATAAGAAGAGACAAAAGCAAAATCGAACCACGCAGATGAATACATGATCATTAAACATAGTATTACCTACGAAGAAACAACACTTAATTATCCGCCAAATGTACACTGTATAAGATAATCCTAAGGCAAAGTAAACAGCGTGAGCATTATACTTGTTTTAAGGATGTTCGCTGCCAATGAAAAAGTATTCAAACTTTTTTTCTAACCACTCTTTTTCGATTCCAAAATACAACACAAGACATTTGAAAACAAAATAAATATAGGGTAGTGTGCATTTTTTCAAGCTACGTGCCTCTGAATGAGACCTCTGAGCACCATGTTTTAAATTTGGTAAAATTACTTTAATTTTTAATTCTTTGAAACATACCTGTCTTGAACAAACATACGCCTAGAATGCTTTCAAAAGACATAAAATTTACGTAACGCAGACTATTTTGGACCAAAAGCATAGAAAAATTTGCAACTTGGAGTGGATGACAAAATTTTACGATTCCTTTTTCAACCCTACCCCCATACTTGAAAAGTTGAAAAAAATCAATATTTTGAAATGTGCCAAATTCATATTTGTTGATTCAAACTTTTTCTTGTATTTTCACATAACATAGAACTTGGTAATATTGTTCGAATAAAAGAAAGAGCTATATAGGGTAGTGAGCATATAAGAGAGAACCAACAACTTGAAAATTGCCATTTTCAGCCTTTCTTCGGCTGTTTTGTATCTAAAAGCCCATTTCATAAAACCACCTCAAATTTTAAAACCAGCACACTAAAGACACAAAGACTGACTTAGAAGACCATGTACACATATAATGCTGCTAAAATAAACATCGAACTAGTGCAATTAATTTTAAGATGTGTAATATTCAAGTTTAATCTACCCTACCCCCTAAATTTTACTGACAACTAAAATTTTCTGAAAAGTTGCAGAAAATGGGGTGAAAAAATGAAGTTTCTTAGATTGACAATTTTTATGGCTCATTCAATGCATATCATCAATATCTATCCAAATATAAAATATTAGGAAAATATCTGCAACCGTTTACGAGACATTCAAGAAAAGAAAAAACGGAAGTTCCGAAATGTCAAATGTTAGCAGCGAACATCCTTAAAATGATTCTACGATTTTTAGAGTTATTTGTTCAAATTTGATGAACTACATGCACACACAAATGGCATGATTACGTATTAAGTAATAAAGAGTTCTAAAGATTTTTCTTATATTATGTATTAAACACTGAGCTCAGCTTTGCATATCTGCATGTTTGCAAATCGACTAATCACAAAGAACAAGTAATATAAAACATCACTGGGCCCTTCATTGTCGCGTATTGTAATTTAAGACCGGGAACCAAATGCTATTACACTAATGAGCATCGCGCATGCTCCAGTTTCTCATGACACAAAAGTATCAGGGTATGCCTATTATTGGTTTATTGTTATATGACTAAAATTGCCGATACTTGATGAACAAGGTAGGCACATCCGACATTGAATGTTTTCTTGTGAACGTGAATGTTATTACGGGTGTCTATATCTTGCAGATTAGCTCACCGACATGCGTACTGCGATATTTACGCCCAAGACTACACAGTTGGATGACTGTTTGGGAACGCTTAGCATATGGAATGTCAGTAAGTAATAAAATTTATTTAAAATGTTTTACGTTACATAGCATTTTATTAAATAAATGTGTAAAATCGTTAACCTTGAGGGAACTTTTATTGGTGGGTATTTTTTAGAAACCCATAATTTATAGAAATCGTGACATTCAGAAATTGATAAGTAAGGTATTGATCAACATTGTAAGATGGCGTCCATGTTTGATATGAAAACATACCAAGACCGTGGAACGAGCCTATACGTACCAACTGACTGGTAGTACGGTGTTTAAAGCAGAGATTTGCTGGACAACTGGCCATACGTATTACGTAAGCCTTACAAAAGCTTGTCCATGCATTACACAGTATATTTTTGGATTGAAAATTTAATGAGAAAAATAATGATAAATAAATTGCTTTAATAGCTCACATCATTGTTTGAGGATACATAACGAGAGCGCACAATTCATGTTTTTATCAAAAATACGAAAACCAAATGTATATCCCTTTATACTCGAGTTTTAAAATGGGGATTCAAGGTCGCATACTTTCCATTTAATGCTCCGTTCAATTCATTCTACTAGTTTACCATTGATTTATGACAGAATCTAGTGATAGATTCCTGTGTATTCCTGATTTATGACAGGCGTAAAGATTTAACGCCAATTAAGCCCAAAACCAAACACTACCACGAATACCAATTCGCGTCTGATATTTCTGATGCATAGCGTTTCTCAATTGCAATGAAGATACATGTTATAACTTCACTTAATTGTATTGTATCTCCTTACCATGCCCAATAATAAACATTCTAAGTAACAAGGTACAAGTAGGCAACGATCAGGAAAAGGCGCAATCTGGAAGAGATTCCCACTCCAAAAACCGAGGTGGGAAAAACACTAAATTAACAATCAGATACATATACATGTACCATGAAACACATCGTAAACCGAGTGAGCAGCTATTTTCCCAATAGATGGCCACCCGGTTACCAAAACTTAACTAAAAATATGAAAACATGCATAAGCCACAAACAGCACAGTTAGTTGTTCGGTCCTCGTGGTGAATCTCTAACTAGTAAATGAATCATCATGGATGAACAAATAAATAATGAAAACCACAATGATGAATCAAGAACGAGGACTCTTATATTGAGTAAGCTGCCCGACGATGAAGATCCCTGGGCGCCAAATAACTTACTGAATCCGGAACAAAAGAAAAAACTCAAGTTGAACCAGAGCCTGGGCCAAGCAACAGACAAGAAGCTCAGGTACAAACCAACTAAAATGAATAGTTTTATGTCGGGGCCGTTATAGAGTCTGAAGCCCGACCCACCGGCGTGCAATTTAAGAAGGCAGCATAGTCATCAACCATGTTAAACACTAAGCATGCAGACTGTCGTAAAATGATTTTTCTAATCTGAAAAGAAAAATAATGCCTTCCTATCAGTGTCTCAAATTTGTAAACCAAGTCTCCACAGAATTTTGGTTCCGAAAGGCCCTCGCATGAAAGGGTCCTTATCCCAACATTAAATTTGGAAATCAAACCATAGTGTCTGCGATAAAATTTAGAAAATCTTTTTCGAAGTTTATGATACCGATGATCCTGCTGGAAAAGTTTGGCGGTTAAACATTTATTTCGCATCAGCATGTATATTATATTATTAAAAATTTCTTAATGAACGATGTACAAAGTCAGTTCAATGTAAACTAAATTCGCACTTCAATCTGAGCTTTGGTTCACATGTCTTATAATTACCCATACCCTACCCTACCCCTACCCTACCCCTACCCAATTCCAACCCTACTATACGTTTACCATGTACACACAGATAACGCCTGCCCTACTGTACCATGAAAGTCTTACCCCTACATATGGCACCTCTTCCCATTCCTACGATATTTATACCCGAACTTACCATACGCTATACCTTGGATAAATGACTGAAGGCATCTTCCTTATGACAGCCGACCTGGGAAAGGGCGATGTTATAATTCTATATTGTCGTATATACATTGTAGTTGTATTTAGCAAACCGTGCATATTACCCGAATCGATTTGTGACTAATAAAAACGGTGTTTTGAATACAAACACAAATAATATAAATGGCAATACTCAGGTCAAGGGTGTATTTATTATTAGAGTACTATCTCATTTACATGCGCAGTTCATACATCCGTCATGATTCAACATAAGTAAGAACGAAACGAATAAAATTCTTTAAGTAAATGATCGGACCTGTTTAAAAAGTAAGTTTAGTTGTATATAAAATTTTGTTATAACGTATCCTCTTAAGGTTAATACAGCCGTGTAGATAAATATACAACGCATAAATTAGGTTATAAACCAAATTGTTGAAATGAAATAAGTTTTGGGAACCCATTTAAAGTTATTGATCTGAAACGACACAATTCCTGACTACATCTAATAATGAATGTAAACTGATACAAGGATAGCTTTTAAAAAAGCTACTGTCGCCCGTTTTCTCTGTTATTTAGATCTAGACCACCATCATTTAGTCCTGGATTGCGTAAGAATGGTTATTCAGCTTAACTAACATGTAGATCAACTGTCTAACCTACATCGCGTTTCACTTTTATACCTCGTTCACTCCATTTGTGTCGAGGGGTTTCATCATCATCAGTGGGACATCAACGGAAATGTTCTATTGAACATCCTGCCTGATCAAAATACAGAAACCGAAATTCAGGAGAAGAAACGCCTTGTAAAACGAATGCGTACACTCATAATTACTAAATCAAGTCCACCCACAGCAAAGCAAACTCCCCAACAGTGCCAACACCTCCGGTTTGGAGTTTGACAGCAAAGAATACCGAACCAGTTTTAAGCTCAAAGATACGATTGGTCGAAATAGATCTAGCCAATCACTTTCTGCCTTTCAATAATCAGTTCCTGTCGGTAAAACGTTGTTGGTTTCGCGCTTAGTCAAATTACATGTAAAATATTTCGAGAACCATACACATTTTCGTATTTGGATTCTGTCGGTTTTCTTCCCTGTTTCTTTGGGAAAATCCTACCGTATATGTCACCCGTTGTGACGGGCGACAAAAATGAAGCAGAGCGATAAAAATAAGCTATCTTGTGCCAGAGTGTGTAAAGCAATGTAAGTGTTAGTAAGTAGCTTACTCCATTGGTAATATATTGGTATTTATAGGGACAATCAGATTTTCAAATAGACATTTCTTGCCTAACCCGAGATAGATTTGTACACCATACACTGAAATACAAACGTGTTTTAATGGGGATGTCTCAAAATAAAATTCCAATCTCCTGTACTTGTGCATCCGTTTTTAATTGTTGATCAGTCGACGCTTACCAGGAGCTGAACAGTCAGATCTGATAGCTGGTCCAGGAAGTCCTTTTTTAATTTGTATGTGCGCTAATCGGCTAAGCGATCACACGAATGCTGATCTGTGCACTGACAGAAAAAGCAGGTTATCTCATGACATTTCTTGTCTATTCGGACATAGTTTTGTACGTCGTATTCTCATACATTTTGTAACTGGCCGCGATGCAAGAAATCTTTCTTTTGTCAGGTTTAAGACGTACACGGACAACAGTTATGCCATGTAAGTTAGCCACACTGTTCTCGGGCAAGCCTTCCGGAACCAACCGGTGCTCTGTGCACATTTCTTTATCATAGGTTAATACCCAGGAAGCGGTGGTTATGTCCCGGCATGACAAAACTGTTGACAGGGATATTAAACCACATTAATTTACACACTGCTGACAGAAAAAAAAAATAGCGGATGACGGAGAATGTCCGTGACGTAGAAATGTTCTTATTTCTAGAACTTGAGAAATGTGCTGAACGTGGTCATCACTCTCGGGCTTGCTTCAATACGATCGAGCCAGACACTCGGCCGATCTCGCAACCGAACTCGGTTTTGGAGTTTCATCATTTAACTCAAAAACCGGGCGCGAATAAGATGCATAAGCACAGAAAATTATTACACTGGACGCGGATAATTTCCGAGCTGAACACTTTTTGGAGTGTTTTAAACGCGTGCACAGTGAGAAGGCAACTTCATCACGAAAACATGTCCGTGTAATGTATACCCCCTTGAACCCCACCTTTATATAGCAAAACTGGGGTATACAGGAGTATACCTATTTTTTAGCTCACCTGAGCCGTCAGGCTCACAAGGTGAGCTTATAGGATGGCCATGATCCGGCGTCCGTCCGTCCGTCGTCCGTCGTCCGTCGTCCACCATTTTCAAAGATCTTCTTCTCTGAAACAGCTTGGCCAATCAAAGCCAAATTTTACATGAAGCATCTATGGGAAGGGGGAACCAATGTGTATATAAATAATCCAGGTCACATGACCAAGATGGCCGCCATGCCCATATATGGTAAAAACCCTTCAAAAATCTTCTTCTCCGGAACCACTGGACCGATTTCAAAGAAACTTGGCATGAAGCATCGATGCCTCAAGCACTACAATGTGTATATAAATCGTGACCCTGTGATGACCTTGACCTATTTTACGGCAAGGTCAACATAGGTCACCAATGCGTTTGAATGGTGAAAAATTTTAAAATGTCATTTCAAGTGAAAATCTTGCAGGAAATGAGCAGTAGGACTGAATATTGATGATTCTGAAAAAAATTTGACCCCAGGGGCTCATGTGCCCCCACCCCGGGGCAATATACCTGTACATTACCATAATATTCAAACATCATCTCCTCTGAAACCGCTTGGCCAATCAAAGCCAAATTTTATATGAAGCATCAATAGGAAGGGGGAACCAATGTGTATATAAGAAATCCAGGTCACATGACCAAGATGGCCGCCATGCCCATATATGGTAAAAACCCTTCAAAAATCTTCTTCTCCAGAACCATTGGACTGATTTCAACCAAACTTGGCATGAAGCATCGATGGCTCAAGCACTACAATGTATATATAAATCGTGACCCTGTGATGACCTTGACCTATTTTACGGCAAGGTCAACATAGGTCGCCAATGCGTTTGAATGGGGAAAAATTTTAAAATGTCATTTCAAGTGAAAATCTTGCAGGAAATGAGCAGTAGGACTGAATATTGATGATTCTGAAAAAAATTTGACCCCAGGGGCTCATGTGCCCCCACCCCGGGGCAATATACCTGTACATTACCATAATATTCAAACATCATCTCCTCTGAAACCGCTTGGCCAATGAAAGCCAAATTTTATGTGAAGCATCAATAGGAAGGGGGAACCAATGTGTATATAAGAAATCCAGGTCACATGACCAAGATGGCCGCCATGCCCATATATGGTAAAAACCCTTCAAAAATCTTCTTCTCCAGAACCAGTGCACCGATTTCAACCAAACTTGGCATGAAGCATCGATGGCTCAAGCACTACAATGTGTATATAAATCGTGACCCTGTGATGGTCTTGACCTATTTAAAGGCAAGGTCAACATAGGTCGCCAATGCGTTTGAATGGGGAAAAATTTTAAAATGTCATTTCAAGTGAAAATCTTGCAGGAAATGGGTAGTAGGACTGAATATTGATGATTCTGAAAAAAATTTGACCCCAGGGGCTCATGTGCCCCCACCCCGGGGCAATATACCTGTACATTACCATAATATTCAAACATCATCTCCTCTGAAACCGCTTGGCCAATCAAAGCCAAATTTTATGTGAAGCATCAATAGGAAGGGGGAACCAATGTGTATATAAGAAATCCAGGTCACATGACCAAGATGGCCGCCATGCCCATACATGGTAAAAACCCTTCAAAAATCTTCTTCTCCAGAACCGATTGACCGATTTCAACAAAACTTGGCATGAAGCATCGATGGCTCAAGCACTACAATGTATATATAAATCCTGACCCTGTGATGACCTTGAGCTATTTTACGGCAAGGTCAACATAGGTCACCAATGCATTTGAATAGGGAAAACTTCAAAATGTCATTTAAAGTGAAAGTGTTGCAGGAAATGGGAAGTAGGACTGAATATTAATGATTCTGAAAAACAAATGGACCCCAGGGGCTCATGTGCCCCCACCCCGGGGCAATATACATGTATATTGCCATAATATTCAAACGTCTTCTCCTCTGAAACCGCTTGGCCAATCAAAGCCAAATTTTATGTGAAGCATCTATAGAGTGGGGGAATCAATGTATATATAAATAATCTAGGTCACATGACAAAGATGGCCACCATGCCCATATATGGTAAAAACCCATCAAAAATCTTCTTCTCTGAAACCAATAGACTGATTTCAAGGAAACTTGGCGTGAAGCATTGATGGCTAAAGTACTCCAATGTATATATAAATCATGACCCTGTGATGACCTTGACCAAATTTATGGCAAGGCCAACATGGGTTGCCTATGCATTTGAATTGGGAAAACTGTTAAAATGTCATTTGAAGGGAAAGGCCAGCAGGAAATTGGCAAATGGACAGAATATTGAAGATTCTAAAAAAAAGAAAATGCCCCAAGGGCTTCATCTGCCCCTGCACTGGAGTTAAATACGATAATATTCAAACATGTTTATGGGTATATGCAGCAGATCTCAGGTGAGCGTTTACAGGACCATTGGTCCTCTGGTCTTATTTTTGCTCCAAAACATAGATTGTGGGCACTCTCGGTTAGAACTGCCTCGCCGAGGCGGTTTTAACGTGTACTCACAATCTATGCTTTGAGCAAAAATAAGAAATATATCAACATTTTTCTGATGAAAATTTTCATTTTTTTAAGCTAAAAAAATCTGTTTATTGCATGGGCAAGTTTTCGTAATGTTTATTTAATTTTAGCACTTCCTGAGCCTCCATTTAAGGGGTGTTCACACAACAGCGTATAGCGCCAACGTATGCCGACGTATGAGATATGGTGTACGTTGCATACGCACGGCATATGTTTTGCATAAGTTACGGGTACGCTAGAATACGCTGGCATACGTTGTCATACGTCGCGTACGCCCAGACTTTGTGCATGCACAAAATTTCCAACGTATGCCGACTCATAAGTTAGGCGTACGAAACGAATACGTTAGGCATAAGTTCATGAGCGTTACATGTAAGTAACTCATACGATCGCATACTTTGTCATACGCCAAAACCCTCCTGGATGTTTTGAGCGTATGAAAAGCGTATGCATAACGCATTACCAACCTACGAGCAGCGTAATTGGAACGTATGCAGCGTATGTTAATCGTGCGAAGAACGTATGCAGCGTATGTTAAACGTGCGAAGAACGTACTCAGCGTATGCGCAACTTACGCGTAGCGCATTGGTCAGCGCCAGGGCGCCGCGAGAACGCCAAGGTAAAACGATTTCATTAGTGAAAAGGCAAGCCATTGCGTCCTCACCACGTCCTCATTGTGTTGCTACGGAGTTCACACTGCGTTTTACCGCGTTTCTACGGAGTTCTAGCCGGTGATTCAAAAGTTTTAACGCTTGCACGACCTTAAAATTTTCACTGTGCTTGCGCGGCGCTTTTGGTGTTTACATTGCATTTCCACGGTGTTCGCACCGCGCTTCCACGGCGTTCTGGCACTGCGCTGACGGTTGTAGGCAAACTCGAAACGAAGTCTGTCATTTGTACGTTTTGCTTTCAAGCATATCCTGGCATCTGTGAAAATGACCATACTGAAAACTTCTAGCTGCCTCCACCCATGGCCAGACCCAAAGCATTCTTTGCGCTCTGCTCCACCTGTGTATTTATAGAACTATGCTGGCAGCATCAGCCGCAATTTGTATTTGCTGCGCCTGCATATATACAAGTAATAAACCAGCTTGTTGGTCGATAGACATTGTGAAAGAAATCCTAATACATGTATCTGATTTAAATAGTGTTTTGTTTGTTTTGTCATGTTTAAAATTTGCATATTTTTCATCTATTTTCATCAAAAACACCACTGGACGCGGTAAGTGAAAGCTCCGCGCGAGCGCAATAAACGCCGTGACAGCGCTTAGCAAACGCCTCAGGAAAACAGTAAGATAAATAAAACGCCGTGAAAAGGCCGAATCGGCGCGGTGTAGACGTCTTGAGATCGTGATGGACGCCGTTCCATCTCTGTGCAAACGCCATAAGCTACCACGACGTTTGCACTATGATCTCACTGCATGCCCATGGAGCTCATGGTGCGTTGATGAAGTTCTCACCGCGTTGCCACGGCGTTCTCAGGGCGTTCATACTACGCCCTTATTATAACGCCAAGCGACGGCATTTGTTTGAGTATGTCCAAATAAAATGCCGACCTTGGCGTTCTAGGATTTCCCACGGCGAATGCTGGCGATGCCACCGCGTTGCTACGGCGTTGGTGGCGTTCGTACCGCGCTCACCTCGGCGTTCTACATTTTTCTAGAAATCCGTAATAGCGCCGCCCTGGTGTGATAGGATTTCAGGGTAAGGACAACTGTCAGGTCCGACATGATTTTGGCTGTACGCCGTGGCCGTAAAGCAAGAAAACAAACAAACGAACGAACGAACGAATCGTGCGCTGAGACAAACATTTAATTTACAAATGAATAGTTGGATCAACGAAAGTGTTCTTAAAGTACTTCAATGCAATGAAATATCTTGAGAAAATCCCTGACTTTTTGTCAATGTATGGTGTATTTACATCTCACAGTATATCTCAGATTAGGCAAGAAATGTCTAATACTACCTTTTCATACGCCGACGCTAGATCAATTTGTTAAGATATTATGAGTAATTATAAAAAAGAATGTATGCCCTATTTCCGATATATGTAACTCAATCCATCGCTTGCTAAAATGTACCAATACATTTTCGAGTGATTAACATAAGTATTCCTATCATCAGCGCATTTAAAACAAAGTGATAAGAGTACAATGGTCACAAGAATGCTAGATAACGGTAAAATTGATAGTTTAGGGCTGTAGGGTTTGAAGTTAATTTTGAAACTGTCTGTTTGGTTTGAAGTTTATTACGAAATTGTCTGATAGCTTATTTTCAGTACATTCTTCCTTCACACGGCATCTCAGAGAATCATTTTGGTCAGGCTGAAACATGGTCAAGCAGGCAAATCTGTGCATTGCATATGTTAAACTCTCTTTTCACATGCAATTAATAGTGCACAATAATGTTTTCGTACATCTAAAGATATTACATTTACATTTCAGGTAAAATACACTAGTTGGAGTAACTTCGATCAAACATGGATGTACTAGAATACTGCCAGTCACATCATATGAGTGATGAAGAAAACGACCTTGACCTACATATTCGACGGTGTAGATACTGTCGTAAAGCAATGTGTGAAACTTGTTTCGATGTTCATAAAAATCATTGTAGTGGACAAGCACAGTCGAGTAAAAGAAAGGAAAATGTTTCATACAGTTCATCGGCAGGACCAACTGTTAAGAAATGCAAAGTTAGTACAAATTCCAAGCAGAGCAGTGCATCGATATCTTCGCCATTGGAGAGTTTGTCTTCCAATCTAATGCAGGGAACCTTGCAAGCGTTTCCACAATGTGCAGTTCACTTATCGTTGCAGGATCAGTTTTGTGTATCACACTGTAAACTTGTGTGTAAAACTTGTCAAACTGATAACCATAAAACATGTACTGTTAAATCTGTTTCTGAGGTTTGTGGAGACCTTGACCATACTACTGTAACCCAATATAAGACTTGGTTGAACAATTTACGGGTCAGCGGAATAGAACTTAAAACGCGACTGGGTCGAAATCTGGAAAATGCTGAAAAACAGAAAATAAAAGCTTTAAATGACTTACAAAGTTGTTTTACAAAGGCAAATAAGAACTTGAACAATGCTTACCTGAATGTTAAGTCAGAAATTGAAACTCATTCAAATAGTTATTTTACGGAAACACGTGAGAATATAGAAAAACTAGATGGAATAAATGACACTTTGGAAAGTTCTTTAAAAGACTCGGGAACGATTGAAGGATACAGGATGAATACTAAGCTGTTGCTGAAGCTATTGGATACGATATCAAGACACAACATTCACCGTCTACCTGTCGAACTGAACACGCTCAGTAGTGATATTAAGAAAGTGAATTACACTTTTGTCGCGAATATGCGCTACCAACCATTATCTTCTCGGTCAAATATAGGACAGATTAATACAATCATAACCAAGATGACGCCCATTAAACATGCGACGGTTGCAGATTTATCACATATTTTCTCCAAAGTATCAAATAATGAAAACCCTCACGCAGGCACAGGAACTGATACGCATTCCCTAAATGGAGCTACATCAAATCAGAAAACAATGAAAGCTGATGAAACGTACGAAACAGTACCAGTGATAAAAGATTCTTGGGAAACATATAGCGATACCGTCAGAAAAGATTTCACAGCAAAGGCAACGGGGCAGTATGTCATTGGTTACAAGAGAAATATAAATTACCAACACAAATGTGGAACAAAAGACGATGATACACATATCAATGTAAATGGGAATCAAACTGTAAATGCAACTACTGGGAATATGATGCAGCTATCTGGAGAGCTTAGAACAGAACATGAGAATAGAGACAAAATCGTTTGTGGTAGCACCTCTACTCAACAATATACGCTCACAACAAATAAGGATATGAAAGACCCAGCCAGTCAGAATAAAAATAATGTTGTACTTCTACACGGTAGTCCTTATGTTCTTGTACCTTATAAGCCCCTCAAAGCTCAGAGCGGAAAAGATTATGTGACAAATAGCGATATGAACAAACGCGGTTCCAGGTTTCTTCCATGTAATTCGATACCAGTCAAAGGGAACTTGTTTGGATTTAATAAAGAAGCAAACTCGTCAGACCAAGTAAGCAACACAGACAATTATTCACCACATCAATCGTCACAATCCTTAGAGCAATCAAAATCTGATGCCCAGATTGATCAGCCAGGGCATACAGTTGCACAAACTCTTAGCGAGATGACTATTGGAAACGCGGATTCTGAAAAGCTAGATTCATACGTTGATACACTGACTATGAAAACAGGAGACAATGGATTGAAATCGAAGTCCATAAAGAATATATGTGGACAGCCAAGAATAGAGACTGTCACAACAGACGCCAGTGTTAATAAGATACGACCTGCTCCATTGACGACGGGTTTATCATATCTTCAAGACTCAATTGTATGCGACAATGGTGCCCAAGTAGATCGAGGTAATATTATCAACCAAATATCGCAAGTTCCATTGGACGCTAATTTGAAAGTGATGTCTAGTGAATCAAATTATATGCCTTCTACTTTCCCCCCGACAGAAATTAGTAAACAGGAGGAGTACAACAATTTGAATGCTTTACTGCAAGCAGCGACCATGGTTGCCTACTCGTCACAAGCAACAGAAAGAAGCTCAGATATGAATCTAAAACGAAACAACAACGCAAATAACACAATTGATACTCAGTTGCATACAATTAAAACTAAAACTGATAATGATATGCCGCAAAACATTATCACGTACAACACTATTGTTTCCCCATTACACACAGTGGGGACAGTGGCGGCCACGAATCTTCAAATGGAGTCATACATTAACGATAGTAACCTAAATTGTTTGCCTAATATGGACAATGTCGCAGCTGAGGACTTGTCGAAGAAACATTATACAAATAGAAATGCTGGTGTCTTAAACGACGTCTGGGATTCTACCGCACAGAACGAAACAAGTAAGACTGGGGTCGCAACTCATGATTTAAATCAATACAGGATGCTGAGTAACAAACAGGTAGAGAACTCAGAAAACAATTCCTTAACTCGCACTTTTTCGAAAACACCGTCGTTAGAATATGTGCATTGTGCTCAGACTTGCACAGTAAATGAGGCAATGATTTCAAATAACAATCCACTCGTAACCACAACTTTACCTGTGTCTGATATGACACTGACAAATGTTGAGAACAGTGCCACAGCAACAACACCGATGATGGACCCAATAAAAAAGAAACATAATAATAAACTGGTGTTTACTGGTCTGAATGTGAAAAGTGTAAGTACGAAATATATCCGAATGTCTTCAGACGGTAAAGAGCCATGGATCTCTGGGTGTATCGTAATGCCTGATGACCGCGTTATTCTGTGTGACAGGCAAAACGACAATCTGAAATTACTGGACAGACTGTTTACAATACAACACAGTTTAGACTTGCCATGCAAGCCCTATGACATATCAGCAGTCGATGACACAACAGCTATAATCACATTGCCAAAAATGAAACAGTTACAGTTCATAGAGGTGACAGACAGAATGGCATTAGGCAGAGTGATACAGCTTGACTTGGAGTGCTACGGCATACATTGTGTTGGCAGCAGTATCTATGTTACATGTTTCAATCCCATCATAGGCAGAGACTGTGAAATACGAATCTTGGACCTGGATGCAAACGTCAGAAAGCGGTTGAATTTGAACCGAGACAAAACGTATATATTTATACGCCCTGATTACATCAATGTATCTGCTCGAACAAAAAGAATCTACGTCTCTGATTGGGGCCAACATACGGTAACATGTATGGATCAAGATGGAACAGTCGTCTACCAATACAAGGATCCTAAATTGAGAGGGCCAATGGGACTGTGTGTTGACGAAGAAGACAATGTTATTGTTTGTGGCAAGTGGTTTAACAACATTCACATAGTGACAGCAGCTGGTGAGAGGAGTTCTATTATTCTTACTGGAAATGATGGAATAAAGTATCCATATTCTGTTGCGTATAGAAGGTCGGACAACACTCTGATTGTCGGATGCTGGGACAATGAAAATCTTTATGTAATCCAATTTTCTGAAACATGAAAAAATCACCTCTTGTCAATACAGTCATGTTATGAGAAGTGGGTTAATGACATATACATGATTTATATCGATAGAAATTGATAGGCATTGACATTCGTATACTAAAGTTAACAAATTTTTAAAGGCAAATGATTCAATAGAGACAAATACAATCTTAGATGCATATGTAAACGGACATCAAACTGAGAACTTGAAATATCAAACGATTTACAGTCTCAGAACAACATAATGTTACTTGATATATGTAAATTTAGTGGCGGTAGTGCTAACTGACAACAACTGATGTTCTTAGATGTGAAACTAAATATACGTCTACATGTTACCGTATTGAGCCGCGTCATGAGAAAACTGGTTATTCACCTTGTCGAAAACAGAGCCGCAGACCAGCCTCGCATGACATGCTTGTTCCTGTTGTTGAAAAACATTTAGTCAATTCACATTAAAATTTTGAAACGCCAAGTCAGAAAAACAACAACCTGTATATGTGACAACAAAGAAGCAGAACAGCTTCTCAGCTTTGCGGTCACCAGGAAGCTGATCAGCGTCATTGTTTTCACCACACGGATAGAAAAATGCCTCGTCTTTCCAAATCCAAAATTTCAAGCTTCTAGCCATCTTCTGTGACTGTAGAGACCAGTAGCTCGTTTCACGAAGCTCTCTTATGACATATCTTATCTTATGATCGAGACTACTCTGAGAGTGACTTGTGATCTATCTTAACGGTAAGACTTGTCTTACGATTGAAGTTGTGACTTGCTCATAAGATTTATCTCAATTCGAGATCAAACACAACAAACAGTTAGTTTCAAGTAAGTTAAATAATAGAATTGATTTAATATTGGTGATAGCTCAGTGGATTTATGCAAGTAATTTAATTAGTATTTTTGCCATAATATGAACCAGGCGATCCGAGATCGAATCCGTTTTTCTCTTTTTTCTTTTTTTTTTCTTTCTATTTCAATAAAGATACATGCACTTAGATCTACCAACTGTTTCATTGTACATAATGCTATAGGCTATTTCGTCTGCAAATCGAAACCAAATCTCTTTAACTCGAGT
Source organism: Rugalucina vietnamica (assembly GCA_964017185.1). Lineage (NCBI taxonomy): Eukaryota > Metazoa > Mollusca > Bivalvia > Lucinida > Lucinidae > Rugalucina > Rugalucina vietnamica. The sequence continues at coordinate 12,056,594 of OZ024885.1, forward strand.
GTTTGCCTTATACACTGTATGATAAACCTGATGCATCTGGCGGCCGATCTGTTTATCATTTGGGGAATTTGCCATATTGAACTTAGGTCTAGTTATACTAGCAATAATGTATACAGTTCATGGTGTTTGCAGTTAAAATACAAAATTGACCCATTGGGGCCCTGAGAAATAATACATGAGCTGCTTGTTCCGCTCCAAGCAAAGTTTATACGCTACTGACGTGCTATCTGATTAGGCTACTGGTTACCTTACGAAAACACGCCCATGCAATATACAAGAATTTTTTAAGTTGTAAAAATTGAAAGATTTCAGTAGAAAATCTGTGATATTTTTTTCTTATTTTTGCTCAAAACATAGATTGTGGGTACACGTTAGAACCACCTAGGCGAGGCGGTTCTAACGAGTACCCACAATCTATGTTTTGGAGCAAAAATAAGAAAAAAGGTTTGCCCCTGCAAACCCCAGTTTTGCTATAAAAAGTGGGGTTCAAGGGGGTAAACATTACACGGACACGTTTTCCTGATGAACCGTTCATGTCTGAGCCCGCCTAGAAACCATGGTTAGGTAAAACCATCCATACACATAAGCCTTACTTTGGTATTTTATACTGGGCCAAACACAACGCATCACGATTATGGCATGTTTTCGCTTTTCAATGAAATGTAATACAGTCTACCATATATATGCTGTTCAGCAATCTCCTATGATTTAATAGGGTACAATTTGGCTTTCAGAGTATGGACCATTGAGCTCGAATGAGATTGGCCAAAGCGGTTATTTTAGTGGCATGCGACTCCTGAGAGATTCTGGAAGTCAGTCTTCCTTTTGGATCGTGAAAAATGATTAATTTCTCGAGACGCATAATACAGAATGTTACAACCAGATGTTGTTGGATGTGTCAACCGCACGGCAATCTAATCCAGTGGAAATAAAGTTTATTTGTATTACATAACAAATAAATCGTTGTTGCGTTATAAGTTTGACTGAGAATATTTGAAGCACGTTTTGGATGCCATGGCATCCTAATTTTGTATGAACGCCTCATGAATAGGAGGCAACGTTTCGGCTTGAACATAGCTGTTGAATGGGGCGTTAAGCATTAACTCAAACAAACAAACTAAAATAAAAATTTGGCCTTTATCAGTACTGAACCAATTTAAAATAAATATGACTCGGGTGGCTCAGTGGTAAGCTATGTTGTCTTCTGTCCAGGCGATCCGAGTTCGAATCCGGTCTTGGTAATATTTTGTCATGTTTTCCCTTTACATAAAAACGTCCGCCATTTTGAGTTTACTATAAAATAAGTTCAATCATAAGTTGTGTCCTTTGTTAGGACTAAAGTTAGGACATCTTAAGGATGAGACATATCTTATACTGAAATTAGTCCTAAGTTCAAACTTAGGATAAAATTTGTCTTAAAACGCTTTGTGAAACGAGCCCCAGTTTGTGTCGGACCTGTTCGAAAACCATATTGTTTGTTTTTACATGACGCGGCTTTAGTATTCTTACATTTTAATTTCACTGTCGCATGTTAATTTCTTCTTATTTTATTCTAGTTCATTCTGTCATCAAACTAATACACGTGGATATGTGTATCACAATTCACTTTTAGTTCTTGTTTTAACAAAACTATTGACAATAATCATAACGCAACACGTCTATGCAATATACAGAAAGTTTTTTGGTTGTAAAAAATAAAAAAATACCCTGGTAAAAGTGATTTTTTTCTTCTTATTTTTGCTCAAAACATAGATTGTGGGTACACGTAAGAACCGCCTAGACAAGGCGGTTCTAAAGAGTACCCACAATCTATGTTTTGGAGCAAAAATAAAAAAAATATATATACATGCATGCAGTTTTGCTATATGAAAGTGGGGTTCAAGTTTGGTATACAATACACGGACATGTTTTCGTGATGAAAAGAAGACAATCAGACAATGGTTTTGCGCATACCTTTTCTCTACATTATATCCGAGTATATATTTCTTAAATTAACTTTTAGTAAAAAATCCTGTTGAAAAGAGTCATTAAAATTTAAAAGGTTAAGTGATTTCGCCATCTGTATAACCGATAAATGTGGAAAAAATAAGTTGATGATTGATGTTACGTTGTGCAACCTGCTCCTTTCTTGTGTGTCTGTATAATATTTTTGTGTCGGTTAAGAAAGACAATTATAACCTTATATGTGTGACTGTACATTTCAGTAATTAAACTATTCTTAGAAAATCAACTGAAAGAGATTGAAATATTTATTTATCATAATGGCACAACATACACAGAAGTATTGATGCCGCCATTTATGTCTATTATAGTGGAGGAGTTTGCATTCGCTTTAAACATTTTACAAGTATCGCATGAATTGCATGGACATGTCTTACATGTATTCTGATCAGAATGCAACTACTCAAAATCGTTCTGTTGAAGCAGTCGCATCAACATTTTACATATCTGTAATTAAAGGTCAGACGGCACGGCAAAGAAATCGCTCTGTACTTTTGTGATAATATAGGCAATCCGATAGTAATGCCATGATACCCCAAACAATGATACATGCGAGGAATAAACATGCAATTTGGTATACGAGGGTGGGTCAGAAAGTTCTGTCATAGGTGTTAATAGACATGATAGGTTGCTGTATTAAACCTTCATTTAAAGGGCTACATCTCTCCTTTATAATGATGCCAGAATAATGCACGAAATAAATAAATACTTCGAAATACACGCCTTGAAAGACACCTGGGGTAAAATCACTGGCACATTTTCTTGAATTTGTGAATATTATTTTAAGAAAAACGATTTCAAAAAAATATAATCCGTGCAATATATTTTGCAGACATTGATGAATATATCCTGCAAAAATCAAAATCATTCAATCTGAATTTATTTGAGTTATTGCAAAATGAAATATTGAAATTGGCTTGTTGTACATACATTAAATTACAATTTAAATTCAAAGGGCATTTATTGACATGTACACGTAGACCAGGGAGCTTAAAATGCATTTTACCATTTTATTGTTTTATCCTAGTGTGCTCTATAGTAAACTTATAAGCAATAAATAATGGTTCAGCGGTGCCAGAAATTCTATAGGGGTACGTATTTTAATAACGTCATATATATATCGCTTTATTATAAAGTCAGCATCACATCGATAACGATAATTTTTGTCACATTGCTTTTCTAAATATACTATTATGTATCACTGAAAAGTTGGAGAAAATGTGATCGGTCGTTATGAAAATATAACGATGAAACGCACACAATAATATTCACAAATTCAAGAAAAAGTGCCAGTGTTTTTACACCAGGTGTCTTTCAATGCGTCTATTTCGAAGTATTTATTTCTTTCGCTCATTATGTTGGTACCATTGTAAAGGAGGAATGTAGCCCTTTTAATGAAGGTATTATACAACAACCTAGCATGTCTAGAAACAAAGTTATAACACCTATGACAAAACTTTCTGACCCACCTTCGTATATGAAGGTGTGGGTAGTGAGAAGGATTTATTGTACATACGAGTAAGTGGTTATCACTTTATAATTTAAAAGGAGCCTAAAATTCACCTAGTCCAGCCAAAAATAGAATGCGGTATAGGACTCTGGACTCTACAGCGAGATGATTAGAATTAAAAGGTAAAAGTAGGCAATGTTCAGGAAAGGCGCAATCAGAAAGAAATTCCCACTCCACAAACGAGATGTGAAAAGGTACAAGTAGGCAAAGATCAGGAAAAGGCGCAATCAGAAAAAGATTCCCACTCCAAAAACCGAGGTGGGAAAAAACCAAACTAACAATCAGGTACTTATACCATAAAACATATCGTAAGCCGAATGAGCAGCTATTTTCCCAATAGATGGCCACTCAGTTACCTAAACTTAACTAAAAATATGAAAACATACATAAGGCGCCTTAAAACCCAAGACATAATTTATGTAGAGGACCATTAGCCATTGCCACATACCAAATATCAAAGTTGTGGGCCCAGTGGTTTCAGAAAAGAAGATTTTTTTTTTTTTTTTTCTATTAAAATATGTATGTTGCCATGGTTCCAGTCCGATCTGCCCAAAAAAACAATATGCAACCTTTTCTACTGCCCAGTGACGCTGTGGGTGTAATTTGATCAAGATCTGCCAACTGGCTTTGGAGATATTGATATTTGAATGTTTTCCCATAGTAAGTCTATGGAGACTATTGACCCCAGGGGCGTGGCCAAATTTGACCCAGGGGCATGAATGGCACAATTGATAAAGAGGACCATTAGCCATTGCCACATACCAAATATAAAAGCTGTGGGCCTAGTGGTTTCAGAGGAGAAGATTCTTTAGTTGTTCCCATTGTAAGTCTATGAGAGCTATCTGTTGCTATGGAAACCACAATTTTGATACAATCTGCTCCAAAACCTAATGCAGGCAATCCCCCAACCCAATGATGGTTCACGTCAAATTTGATCAAGATTGGCCCACTAGCTTCAGAAATATTCTTCTTTGAAATTGTTGACGACAATGCCGACGACGACGACGCCGACGGACGACGGACCCCTGCCTATCCTATAAGCTCACCTGTGAGCCTTCGGCTCAGGTGAGTGAGCTAACAAGTACAAGCACGTGTAGCCACGTAATCTAATTGACGTAGTCGAGCCCCGGTTCGTGTTTTGGTAGGTTGATTGGGGTTTAACGTCCCACCAACAGCTAAGGTCATGTGGAGACGGGACCTCGGTTTATAGTCCCATCCGACGGACTGGAGAAGCCCGGGATCGAACCTGCGACCCCTGGTTTACAAGGCGAGTGACATAACCACTGCAACACGGAGGCTTCTGGTTCGTGTTTTACCTGGTTTTTTGTTACGCACGTGCTACACGTGCAAGATTTACCTTTAGGCTCGATAAAAGCATTCATTCATGCTGTGATTTTCGTGAGGGATATAGTTTTTCAATCTTTGGTCTAAGTTAATATAAGATAAACTACAAAATGTAAACATCTGAAATGTACACCCACCTTTCACATTAAATCTAAATGGAATGTATTTGTCCTTGATAATTCATTGAATAGTTAGAGATTCACCACGAGGACCGAACAACAAATTAAAGGTTGTGAACCGCTGCAGAAGCTGAGGGTAAGGTTAGGTACCTGTAAAACTAGTTAAAGCCCGCCAGTTATTTTATATTATTGATCCTTCCGACGCGATACTTCTGTGGAGGTTGTTATTTTTTCAGTTATGTTTTGGCGTTGATTTTTTGTGCACCTTATGTACGTTTTCATGTTTTAGTTAAGTTTAGGTAACTGAGTGGCCACAACCATATTGGGTGCTACTCGGCTTAGTATAAGTAACTGGTTCCAGAATTACAAATCTTCCCTTAAAGTTAAGGAATGTTAAATAAGGTGACAGATTTTGACCTTAACGTTAAGGGAAGATTGTAATTCTGGGCCCTGATCAACCCTGATCGTTAATTTATTTTTTCTCACCTCGATTTTTGAGTGGGAATTTCTTTCTGATTGCGCCATTTGCTGATCATTGCCTACCTTTACGTTAAATGTTCTAGCACGACCAACAGAAGATGTTGTCCTATACAACACGACAAGTTTGTATAGTAGAGATACATTAATAGGGATTTCCTAATGTGTTAACTGCCATTCTCTTGTAAGACTTGTATTGTACTCTGTTACGCCCGTGCAGAAATTAGGGAGTATTGTTCTAAATGCATAGAGATACATTAATTAGTCCCTTAGATGACCCAGGTAAAAATAAAATTCGCTGCACCCACAGAGGTACCAAGGTTGCTATATACCACATTGTAGGTATTTTTATGCTGAATTCAATGCACAATGTTGTCAGTCTGGTAACCTGTGCAGAAAGTTTGTAAACACGATTTTGTGGCCAGGGTATGACAAAATCTTTTTTCCACGAAATATGAAAACGCGATCGTAGATCTTCCCTGTTTCATGTCTGTAAGGTACTGAAAGAACTAATGATATGTCTATTGACTCTAAAAGTATTAGAAGAGTGGTTTTCTGTGCAGAAAGTTTGTAAACACACTTTTGTATGGCCAAGGTATGACAAAATCTAATTTTTCTACCAAAAATCAAAACTTGATCGTAGTGTTTCTTTGTATTATGTATGTCACTTGCTAATGGTTCTAATGACTCTTAAATACTTGAAAACACATGGTAGCACCGACGAAAGTATATGACAATGAGTTGTTATGAATCAAGGCTGACATAGGGGGTACCACCCCTTTGAAACATATTGGTTTTTGGGTCAAAATCGAAAATAATACAAAAATGGCTAACATAGTTAAATAATTTATGCATTTATAGTTTATATGTATGGCTATTTTAGTGATTCTGTTCATTCTGCATAAAATAACAAATAGCATACTAGTCGATAATAATAATAATAATAATAATAATAATCAAAAGAACACAATTGCATGTATATTCAATATCCAGAATTAACACATGAATCATTGCAATTATGAATGTAATGTTTTAAAAACCTCAGTGGCTACAAAAAACTGTTCGATACTGTTTTTCTTTTACCAAAACTCCCAATATTTAAATCATTGAATTTGCATATTCATGAATATCAATGTTTTGAGAAATTGACTTTCCCACCATTATCATTTGGGTGAGCCCATTTCCAATTTCAGGTGCATCAGCAGTGATTTTGTTTTCATTTTCAATGAATTCCTTTTAGCAAACAGAATAGCCCAACACATGTGGCGGTACATTTGGGGCTATACTATTTGCACATGTCCCATAAAGGACAGCAGGCTTATATTGTATGAGTTAATATACCAATAAAATAATATATAACACAGCTACCAATACACCCAAAGAGCTTAAATTGGCATCAAATAATTGCTATGACAATGTAACATTGCCATGTGGTCAGATATACACAGTTTATAAGATATCAACCAAGATACATGTTATTCTGACGAAGGATAATCTCAAATTTTCTATTTATACCCAAACATTTTGAAATTATATGCAATAATCACAAAATTTTATCTAGCATGGTTTCTTTTGTCAGAAAAATGGACAAAAATGCATGACCCTAGTACTTTTTGTCCCATTTCAGCGCTCTAATGGTATCGGCAGTAGAGTTCGGAGTGATCTTGTTAGTATACCCCTTCATTTTTTGTTCTTATAACTAATCATCAAACAAAAAAGGGACAATTATATCAGATACAATGCTATATTGATATGTCCTATCATTCCTTTGATACTAATTTCATCTCTCTAGGACTATCATTAACCAAGATACATGCGCCACATTCTTCCGCATTTGTTCCCCAGTTTCTAGAAATTTTATAAATATTCATGACACTAAACTCAATTGACATTATAGCGTAAGGTGATACAGTATAACCCAAGCATACTCTTGATACCATTTTCAGCCTTTTAGAATCTTTCTTTGCCCAGATGTAAGCCTTTTAGAGAATCTTTCTTGCCCAGATATAAGTTGTTTTGTAAGCGAACCTGTTAATTGTTTCCATTTTCTTCTCAAATTTCTCAAGTTTAATTAACATTCATGAAACTGAAAATTAGCTATGCATATGTCTGGCTTGAAGGCAAAAGTGTCTAGCCATAGTATACATTTGAATCAACTTTTAGCATCCCAGGGTCTATTAACAGCCCAGGAACAAGTGATGTTTTAAGAATAACCTCTATTTTGGCAATATTTTCTCTGATTGCTTATGTTTTATAAATTCTCATGAATTTGCAAATTCAATTACATGTATTTCAAATATTAGGCAAGTAAAATTGCTATGTCCTTGCATTACTATTGTACAAATAATAATATTCTGGAACATGTTGTTGCTTGGGATATGAGTAATTTGTAGGTACATTCCGTTCTTTAGAATCACATTGTGGGTGACTGTGGTAAGGGTGACTGTGGTAAGTATTCAATATGTGTTCATTGTTGAGGACAGTATTTGTTTGCATTTAGGCGTTCCCTCTGACAAATCTGGCAGCCATAAAACCTGTGCAAGGTATATGTCTTATTATCCACCCAAACACCTTCAATGGCAACAGTCTATCCTTTTTTCTGTAATTTTCAAGTTTTAAATTAATATTCACCATTATGAAAATAAGAAAATATCCATTTAGGCCAATGACATCAATGTCAATGATATTACTGGTGTAATAACAATGTGGCACAATCTGTTATTTTAATGATTTAAGTAAATTCATGAATATGTAAATTGAAAAAACTTACCAATGCATGATTTCCATGGCAACCATCAACACGATTCTCTATAATGGCGATATACCTACCAAAAATGATCGTATCTCAGTGGTTGCTTATCATAGACCACTAAAAATGGTCTTATTTTAGAGTTTTGACATACAAATGTTAAGAATGACATATCAATGAAGCAGTTCATAACTATATTGCCAGAGTTTCTGGCAAATGCATTTTAGCAGACCGATGGCACCAAATAAATAAATAAATATATAAATAAATTATTTTATTAATTAATCAAGTTAAACGTTAACAAACAAAGTTCAATTCAGCAGCCAAAACTATATACCAAATTTAATTCAAACAGAGTCCCAATACTACTTACATGTATATCCCGGAACGACGAACTTTTAAATACATCTACAATTAAAGGAGGTATATATGCATACCGACAAGACTTGTTAATATACTCTGAAGGAAGAAGTTGTACAGTGTAAAAATAAGATTTAATGCGCCAACATGCTGTTTCTGTGCGTCAACAAGAACAAAAATGACAAATTAAAAATCCCATTTTACTGTGCACAAGTTACCCCACCCACCAAAGACAAATTGAAGTATTTTTGGTATGGTTTCTGCAATAATCGATTGAAATGTATTTATTGTGTATTATCTAACCATTATCATAACATTTTTGTAAATTTGAGTTCATACATCCAAAAGAACATTGTTTGGAGACGATTTTCGTTCAACCTATGGATTTCACGTATTTTATATTTCCTCCCACCCCTTCCCTGCATTTGTGTGTTTACACGAAACCTGCACAGGTTTACAGCTTGACAACATTGTGCATCGTGTTCAGCATGCTTCTAGCTTTAAAATGATGTATAGGAACCTTGGTACCTCGGGGGGTGAAGCGAACTCCGTAAATAGCCCACATATTTGATTTCATCTAAGGGACTAAATAGGGATTTCCTAATGTGTTTACTGCCATTCTCTTGTAAGACTTGTATTGTACTCTGTTACGCCCGTGCAGAAATTAGGGAGTATTGTTCTAAATGCATACATTCTACATGTATCTTAAGTATGGATTCAGTAACATGAAAATAACTTTGAAAACGGCGAGTGGCTTATTAACTTCTGCTACACGGGGGCTTCTACCATTCTCATTACAGGCCCGCAAATACTACATTACGAAAAAATGATATTGTTCTTATTTTTGCTCAAAACATCGATTGTGGGTACACGTTAGAACCACCTCGGCGAGGCGGTTCTAATGAGTACCCACAATCTACGTCTTGGAGCAGTTCTAATGAGTACCCACAACCTACGTTTTGGAGCAAAACTAAGAAAAATAAGTATACCCCTGCATACCCCAGCTGAGTTTTACTATATAAAAGTGGGGTACAGCTGTATAATTTATTTCACGGACATGTTTTCCTGATGAGTTATATTAGTGCAAAGAACAAATATGCATACACGTTTCATCGAAGCTACAGATTGAATTAAGGTTTTCCGCCATCTTTGAGAAAATGATGAAACATTGTATAAGATAGATATCTATGCATTTTTGTTTTATCAGTCTGTGTTTTGTTTCTTTAGTGACTTGGCAAATTAATATATTATAGTTAATTCTCTGTTGAATATCCATTCAAGATTATCTTGAAGATAAATAATTATCAGTTCGCGCTTGGCTTTCGAAGGGATGGTTTGCATTCACAATGCCATGGATATTTATCTGGACATGAGCGGGCTGTCCTCACACACTGACCATAGCCGAAACCTGCTTCCAGACAGCTGAAATAGAAAAAACAAAACAACAAAGCACTGTGCACTTTCAAGGGTCGGGTGGGAATATGGGGTCCAAGGAAATAGATTGGCTGTGTGTGCCAAACAAAGCTTATATGATACTTCAACTTACTATCTGATTACCACCCTCGGTTACTTGTCAGGTTTGACCCATAACGTACAGCATATGGGTCATGCCTGGGTAACCGAGGATGTTTGATTATTTGTTAATAGTACAGGTCTGAGACTGCCCAGGAAAAGTGTTTACCATCGATATATATAAACGCCTGTTTTACTTGAAATTAACACGAAGGTTTTATTTTAAATTTGTAAGTATGTCTAGTGCTTTTACCAGCATAACAATTTTGAAATAAAACATATAGTGTTTTGAATCACTATCATTTCTTTAAATGAACGAAAGTATTACATGTAGTATTGATTATAAGACGTACGCCCCATGACATCCATTGTTACCATGTAAGACGCCACCAAGCGGCGCTCCCCATTGGTAACACTTCCATAGATGGTCCCAGCAATATCCTCCACATGGTGCAATTGTTATTATGGTAACAGTTAGTACCAGCAACATACGATCGTAAGCGTTCCTTTCGTTCATTTTGCTGTATAAGAAGACTGATCTATGACGGGAAATCAACAAGTATCACGGTTGTTTGTCAATTCCACATACTATTTAGAACAAATGCCAGTGTCTTATCCTTGACAAATCGACCGATTCCGAAGATTGTTGACCAAATAGAAATGGGTTTAACCAGTTGAACACTGCAATGTATAGAAACAAAGCCGTATACAGTGTGAGAACTCTTCCCACGCACCCATCCCCTCAAAAATGTTTTTATGTACGTATATTGAATATGGTAAAAAACTTGATTTGGATAAAATTTAGCAATATGTTGCGGAGAGAGAAGGATGTACTATAACCATCGTTTAGTAAATATTTGTTCATATAGTACCTTACAAATTTTGTGCTTTAAATACTGCTGATTTTGATTATGATCGTTCCAGTTCCTGGTTATTGCTTTTGTTTACACTTCATTTGGGTTGGAGTATTTCAGTTTTCTGAAATTATATAAAAATAAAAAGCTTACTCTGTTGCACAAGAAATCCTACTCACTAGATACCCCTTCGTGTATACTGGTAGCATATCGTATTATCATTTGGTGACTAAACATGAAATTAATATCGAATGGCATATAAAATAACCCAGTTTTTTTTCGGTATATGTAGCTTACGAACCATTGTTTCGTATACTGCGTTTACACGTGAGGCAACGCAGGGTAACGGGATAGGCAAACGTAGCAGGCCGTGATAACCGTGGACAGCGTGGCACTTTTTTGACAGTTTTTAAAATACTGCGTTTACACTTTGTTCCCGGCAGCCCCGTTTGCTCGAAATGTAGCGTGCCGTGGAATTTTGGTCAAATATATATCTGCTTTCAAGATCCATTACGTCTTGTTAAGTTTTCTTACGTTGCATTACGATATCCGTAACAAGCCGTGCTAGTGATAAGCCGTTGTGTCACAGAGGCGCTCAGGTACGTTACGGTTGTCCACGTTATATCACGATTATAAGCACTTTCTATTACGGCCTGTGACGTTCTTTTGCGGTCAGCTGCGTTTTGACCAAGGCGTAACACGTTTTTTTTTTCGTTCTGTCAAGGTCAGCTACGGACGAAACGTACACACCATGTAATTTAAAGCGTTTAATGTGCCTTTTATATAACAATAAGCCATTTGAAATAATAACGTCCGCGCTCATCTACAACCGACTGCAGAGTTATTTAGAAAGTTCGGAATTTTATTTCTCCTTCAATGGCATAGTAAAGCGCATGGTCTGTATTGTTCACTATAGTGACTGCTCCAATATGAAGGAACTTATCTAAATGATATGTCATTTTATATCTTTAAACTCCACGCGCCGTGATAACCGTAACATATCGTGACATTCGCAGAAGAACGGGGTCAACACCGTCAAAGACCGTAACGCACCGTAACTTAACGCAACAAAACGTGTTGAGTATTGCGTAGGAAACGGGATGGGACGCGAGGCGACCGTGATCAAACGCAGCAGAACGTGGAAGATCCGTACCTTGCCTGGCTATTCAATAGCTTCCCGTTGCACTACGGACCGCCTCCAAGTTTCTCTAAGTATTGTTAAGTTCTGTCCTGGTGTGTTATGTTCAGCCCGTTTTATCACGGCCCATTACGTTTGTCATTTTCGCCATGACTGCCGTGGCAGATTTTTAAACTGTCAAAAAATTTGCCACGGTGTCCATGGTTATCCCGGAGTGCTACGTTTGCCTCTCCCGTTGCCCTGCGTTGCCTCACGTTTATCCCGTTTTGATCACGGTTGTCTGAAACGTGGCTGCTGCGACCGCCGGGAACATAGTGTAAACGCTGTATAAAATCTGCAACAGCAGTCAAAGCGGAAATGAGAAACGTAATGGGTCGTGATAAAACGGGCTGAAGGTAACACACCGTGACAGGACGTAACAGTACGTAGCGAAACTTGGAGGCGGTCCGTAGTGTAACGGGAAGCTAGTGAATATCCCGGCAAGCTACGGATCTTGCAAAACTGTACGATTATCAAGCTAGAAAAGACAATGCTGCGAGTTTCGATTTTTTTCAACCGCCACCCAAAAGGAATGTCTTCCGCATGCACCTTCAAACATCTTTTGTGGTAATGCTGCCATAACACGACACGAATGCATGTGTAAAAGCAATCGACGCTAAAAGGTGGCACTTAAGCAAATCCGATTAACAGAAAATATTCAAAATACTTACCATTATCTCGCCAATTATGCCAATAAATGTGCCCATTCACTGGTGGCAAAACAACCATTGGATTTCTGGCGAACATTGAATTTATAGGGTGGATAGAATATTGTTTTGAATATTGTCAACGCTTTTCTTTAAGGCATATTCGATCAAATTTATCCACAAGGACAACGGCTGAATAAAACACCGGCGCCCCACTTTTGGATTTACACCTTTCTGATTAAAATTGATGTGTTCATCATCTAATATTTATGATAGGCGCGATGGCTTTGATTTTGATATAGTCATTTTTTCTGCTTTTGGATGGTAACGTTCTTCACCTCGCTTCTTATGATGTATACATTTCGCAACTAATTAAATTTGCTAGAGTCTGCAATCATGTTACGGTCTTCAAACACGCGAAACAAATATCTAAAAGCCAAACCCTGACCGTTTCTTCTCTAGGCATCCCGATTCTGTGATCGTCATTAATATCTGCGTTTTTTATTCATCATGGAGTTAATCATGATTTATTTGTTTGTCCATGATGATTCATTGAGTAGTTAGAGATTCAACACTAGGACCGAACAACTAACTAAATGTTGTTAGCCACTGCAATAGCTGAGGGTGAGGTTAGGTACCTGTAAAACCTGTTTAAGCCCGCCAGTAATTTTATATTACTGATCGTTCCAAGGCGATACTTCTTTGGTGGTTCTTATTGTTTTATGTCATTATGTTTAATAGTTTTTTGTGCTGTTGGCGCCTGTGCTGTTATCATATCTTTAGTGAGTGGCCACCTATTGGGAAAATAGCTGCTCATGCGGCTTACGATATATTTTCATGGTACAAGTACCTGATTGTTGGTTTAGTTTTTTTCCCACCTCGGTTTTTGGAGTGGGAAACTTTTTCTGATTGCGCCTTTTCCTGATAGTTGCCTACTTGCATCTTTTTGGTTTGTTACTTTAAAATTTTCATAGTGATTGGACGTTAAACAGCTTTGAAAAATTCGTTGTTCTGGGTGGTATCATTCAATGGTCATTGTTCTTGGTTTCTAGACTGTTTTCAACGTATAATTCATTGCAAAGTTTGCAGAATAAGAATAGACAAGTATGGCTAAAATTGCTATTTGGAAGAATACAAAAAAACGACAATTTTCTTTTACATATTTTACAAGACATAGAAAAGAGAAGTATTCAAGTGGATACAAAACAAAGTATTGGTAATAACGATGATAATAACCGCGGCTGATAATAATAATAATAATAATAATAATGATAATAATAATAATAATAATAACAATAATAATAATAATGAAGATGATGATGATGATGAAGATGGTGATGATGATGATCTGACCTCTTGTAAATACGTATGATATGAGCCGCGGCATGAGAAAACCGGAATTTTGCCTAGGCAACAAAATGCGCAAATCTGCTATGCAGTAACTGCACAGCTGATCAGCGCCTTGGTTTTCGCTACACGGACAGTACACTTCCTCCTAAATTCGAAAATTTAAGCTTCTAGCCATCTTTCGTATTTGTGTCGGACACCCGAAGACCGGTTTTCTCGCGGCGTGGGTTATATGTTACCAAAGCGGACTAAAAGTAAAAACAATAAACAATCATAAAAGTTCGATGTTGTTTGTTCAGTTTGCCTGTTGTAGCTTAATGTACAAGTAAACAGCTATGATCATGTCGGTACGTCACCTCCATTGCATGTGACTTCTTTCTAACATCGGGGACGTTATGACATTCGACATGTTCTTGGTTTATAACTATCCAAGTAAAACAATGGCGCTTAAATGTATTAATGGTTTGGCTAAACCACATATTTCCTTGCCAGGCTCAGAAGTTATAAGCGGTTAACCAGTTATCAGGTGGTCGGTCAGTATGTAATAAGCTTTGGCTGAAGACACATGCAGCACATCTATTTCGTACGGCCCCAATCGAGACCAGTTTCCTTTTTGTGTCCTCATTCATTATAAATATAACAATATGACGATTGTGTTTGTATTATGCTGTCACAATGACAATGGTATTGAATGTTATTAGAATAACCGTGATTTTGTTATATTGCTACATTAAAGTAGTGTCAAGAAATGTAAACAAAAAAAAAAACTTAGAAAATAAAAATACATCCATGTTTGCAGAAGATTGCCAAGTAAAGCAGAATAAGAGTTCCGTGTTCCATTTTTTCTTTAATAACGGTTCATATTGGTCCTTTTTAATGGTGCATAATATTGGTCAGGATTGTTGGATTCCCACAATGGGAGCACACATTGAAGTCCATATCTGAAAATATAGAATTTGCGTTATGAAATATGAAAAAATATAAGAACATTTGGGGTTGAAGAAATGAATTTTTTCCTTTGATTTAGTTCATTCTCAATTATATGGTTTGAATTATGGATTTATTTATTCGTGAATTGTATTAAGGGTGCAGAAGCTTTCTTTTCATTAGCATTCTAACATTTAAAAATGTGCGCCTGCGAAGTGTTTTCAGTTTGTTTTTTTCTTTTTGTAGCAGTATTTGAGTTCGAAAAGAATAAATCATTCAAATTTGATCAGAATTAAAATCCATTTTAGCATTTTGTATCCGGATATCAAATGACTATGGGCCGAAGAGGGCAACACTATAAATATACTTGTTTTACCCTTGAATGTGAAAAATCTCATGTGCGTGCAGTAATGTTGCATTAAGGCATGTTTACACATTATCGATTTCTGGCTACGGTGCCGCTACGATTCGCCACGATTTGTAGAATCGTCGTGTACCGTTGTGTACAGTGGTGATTCGTAGTAGAACCGTGGTGAATCGTGGTGAACCTTGATGAATCGTGATGATTTGGGAAACTCCACGGTAGCGCTACGGAAGTTTTAAACTGTTTAAAACATTCGTGGTGTATCGTGGCGAAGCGTGGTGGTTATTGGGCGTGGCCTAATGAGTAGCGCAACCGTAGTGGAATCATGCTTATTCGTACTGACACCGTAGCTATATTCGGCTATTCGTGAGAGATCGTAGCCAATCACGGATCTCCGTAGCGGAACCGTGGGATCTTTGACACCACGAACTCTCACGATTCACCACGAATTGTGTACGGTTGTCCTACGAATCATCCACGGTTTCGCTACGGAGCTCCACGATTGGCGATGACGGCAACCACCGTGAATCGTACTTGTACCGTATCGAACCGTACAAGCACCATGAGCATTCGTTGTGCCACCGTGGTTAATCCTCATTGACCGTAGTGTTGCCGTTATGAATCGTCATTGTTTTGTAGCGATACACCGTACTAATATCGTGGACATTCTTACTGGAATCGTAGTGACACTGAATATTTCCTTTTTTCGCCACGATTCATCCCGATCCATCCCACTTTTTCTGACCATGAGAAATCGGGGTGAATCGTGGCGAATCATAGAGAAAATCGTGATTGTGTAAACGAGGATTTACTCTCTCTCTCTCTCTCTCTCTCTCTCTCTCTCTCTCTCTCTCTATTTGTTTGTTTGTGTTTTTATTTTATATTTATTGTTTTGTCATTTTAGTATTTTTTAAGGTAGACAGGTGCAATTTTACTATATAATATGAACATTTATCACAATGTAAATAATGTAAATGTTTTAAATACGAGTATATTTCAGTTTGTATGTTTAAGTAAATTTCATTTTCTTTTTGTTTTTCATTTTTGCCACAATTCAAATTATTTTAGATTATAAATCTAGAGCTTTCGTAACTTTATCAAGACAAGAGTGATGCATTCTTCATAACCTCACAATGACTGTATTCTGCATTTATTACATACATGTATCTTCCAAAATAACCAATTATACTACCCATTTTCCGATGCAAAATTACGGAATCTTGTTATACACCACTAACCTGATACGATTCCGTATCACCATCCTCCACCCAACAATATAAAATCCAGCACGTCAAGCCGGAATCTTTTGAATGAAACGATGCTTACGGCGCCAATGCTGATTATTTTTGTAGGTATATAATAAACGCGTTATTACTTCAGTAACTAGAGATCCGGTCTTTCCTGACGCATTTAGTGAGTAAGGAAGTAATAAGGTGTACAAGTATGTATTTATTATAGTTTGCCTTTTGTTCCATTTATGTTCTGCAACTACCTGCTATAATATATGTCGGTCCACATCTTTGACATCCGCCAGCCAGCAAAATGCCGTGGTTTGGATTATAAACCACAGCTGTCGGTGACAACTTGAAAACCAAGTATTCCTGTCTAGTAGTGGATACAAAAAACGGAAGGATATAAGGTGTATGTCGGCCAGTAGGCAATTCAAGAGGATGTCTACCAGGTGGCTGGGTCTCCTGCACTGTAAAATGGTATATAAAATTAATGTATTATTTCCTCAATGTAGGAGAACAAAAACTTAACATACAATTAGCAAACAGTTTAGGAATACGCATCATTATCAAACTATTTACGCGATAGTCTTTTGGCATCAGAATATTTAGTTAAATACCTCACCGCGTTTTTATAATAATAATAAAGATTGTATCTTGTAAAGCATAATGTTTTTTTTTTTTTTTTTTTTTTTTTTTTTTTTTTTTTTTTAATTATTATCATTATTATTATTATTTTATTCAGTTGAACGTCCCTTTCAAGATTATTTCAGCTCATATGAGACGGGCCAATCAGTAGGTGGGGCGAAAACGGGAGAACCCCGAGAAAAACCACCTGACACCCGCAAGCAGAACTTGGCTTGTCTCACGTGTGGCCAGAGCGGGGCTCGAACCCACACAAGACACAGCGGTGAGAGTAAAGCATTATGTACCTGGTTTGTTCACATTACTTGGGGACTGTGTCGCCTCGGCCATCTGTCAAACTAAAATCTGAAAAAAAATAAATAAAACAACAACATCGAAGTGAATATTTGATTAACCTACCATCGCGTATATAGATAGTATGAGATTATACATCAAACGGGCAAACCCTGCCGATAGCAAAGGATCCAAAATACAGTTGGTGGACAAAAGTATTCGTCACGTTTGGAAAACTCCATAGACTTACATGTATTTTTACGTTTGCTAGAAAATTTATCCTGCTTCTCCTGGTTAGGGTATTTTAATAATTTTAGTCTCATTTGAAAGGTACACAAATTAGGCAATAAACAAGGCGTTTTCATTGAATTCCATGCGTGCGTTTTTAAGCTACAATGTTTTAAAATGTTGTGAAATATTTTTTTTTACAATATTTGGGCGACGTCACCATTGACGTCAATGGGAAAATGACTTTTTCAAAAATTCGTTAAAATTCAAACTGCTGTATTTGAAAACTGCAATGTCGAAACTTCGTCAAGTGACCTTCGTTTATTGCTTTATTTATTTAACTTTCAAATGACATCAAAATGATAAGAATATTTTAACCAGAAGAGGCATGATAATTTTTCTTGTAAACATGGAAATACATTGAAGTCTATGGAGTTTTCAAAAGTGATGAATACTTTTGTCCACCTTCTGTAGGTTGTCATTTAAGTCCTTTGAGATCACCGGGCTGAGAAATCAGAAAATTATTATCGGTTTAGATTTATTTTCTAAACAGCATTTAATACATTTGGCCTCATTTGGATTATACTAATCTTTATAACGACTACCCTGTTGAAAGTTGCAAAATTACAGAAATTTTCTTCTGCTCCATTTTGCCAAATCTACAGGGTCACTAAAGAGGCTTAAGTAGCCGACAGCATGGTATTGCCCATCCCCTTTCTCATTAATATGCTTTAAGAACCTCAGTTTTATTTTTATGAAATGGTATGTGATAAGTATATGTGGAGATTTTATTATTAACGGTGCAACATTTTGTATGGGCCTGAACTAGGTTTCACATTTCGGCTTCAACTGATAAGTACTTGTAATGTTTAACGATGATTGTAGCAAAAACTACCATATTTGGAAGAGCAAGGTCATAGTATTATTACTTCCTGATGCATCCTTCCTATTCACCATGCCTGCTAATTGAATATACATCTTAATTATTTCTTTTTATGTGTTGTGTGTCAAAGCCGGCTTTCGATTCCGTGTTCCGTTTATTTAATAGGTCTCGCCTACTTATTACTACTTACTTAGTACTATTATATGCTTTAAGTCAAATTAAATGCATTTTAGCATATAAAATTTCTCAAGTTTAATGTATATTTGACATAATTATGAAAAAAAAAAATCTTAATCTAGTATCATGTTAATAATGCCATATATTGTTTTAATAAAGGACATAGTATTTGAATTTGTAATACGGCATGATACAAGTATGTCCTCTTTCGGGTTTAACCTTTCAGAGATTGCCAAACATTCTAGTTTATTCGCATACCAGATGTTTTGTCTTTTATAACTTTACCAAGAGCACGAAACCCGGGATTGTCACAATCATTCTGGCTGATGAGGTGTTCATGGATCAATCATAAATGCTTTATGATAGAGCCTGACAAATACTTTATTTCACATACAAAGTGATTCCATCTTTGTTTCTTAATATGGCGTTCCTGAAAGTACGTATGATGAAATTGATATATAATAAACAAAATAACTGAAGTACAAATTAATTTAGATACCACGATTGAAGTGTAACAAAATGGAACAATTGCTGAAGTGTCAAGGTGAGTTTACTGTTTTCAATCTGATAATGGGTCAATCTGACAATATATTACGAAAACTTTCCCTGTAATAAACATTTTTTTTTTTTCAGTTTTCAGCTGTAAAAATTGAAACTTCAATCAGAAGTTTTTTTTTTCAACATTTTGCTAAAACTATTGAAAAAAATGTGGATACACGTAAGAACGACCTCACCAAGGCGGTTTTAACGAGTATGTTATGAATAACAAAAAAGGTATACCCTTGCACGCCCCATTGTTTCTATATAAAAGAATAATGAGTTATTCATTACATGGACGTGTTTTTTTCCGATGGGTCTGAACTCAACGACATAAACAGATTTATTGACAGTACAAGAAAAATGACGATTAACAACCAATTGGTTTTCTTTACTTTATCTCGACTTGGCCCTATGTCAATACTGCGCGTAATATTAGACCGGTAACCAAAATACAAAGTGGGCATGCGTATATCATTAAGTTGTTTTATATCCGCGCATGCGAAAAATACAAATCAAGAGCATATTTCGAGGTGGAATTATATACATGTATAGATCGGCCTGTATGCAGTGACATTTTCACTTTGACGCCTTCTGTCTTACAGTTAGCAGTACATGGCCTAAGTGCTGTATACATGAAAGTGTTTTTTATGCCCCCCAACTTCGAAGAAGTTGAAAGGGAATATTGATTTGTGTCTGTCCGTCCAGTCTGTCTAGTGAGTCCAGTGCGTGAGTAACGCTTAGCATTCGGTCAGGAACCATTAAAGCTAGGATCTTGAAATTTGGTATGTGGTTTGTATATGAAAATTCAGAGGACCCATATTTTTCTTTCAGGTAAATTCAAGGGGCTAGGGGGGCTCATTCTGTGAGAGTTATTTTCCTTTTAAATTATTGATAAAATAATAGAAAATGGGTACCCTGTGCGCGCAACTCCTCGAAACTTTACAGATGTTGTAACCATGCTTTGAAGATATGCACATGGTTTGAATATAATTCTCCGATTAATTTTTGTCACGTTTTTCGCAATTTTAACTTAGTCATTTTTCGGGCATTTTGACAATGAAAGTGAATGGACAGTGGGTACATTGTGTGCGTAACTCCTCCTACAGTTTCATGCCAATTCATTTGAAACTTCACATATGTTATGGGCATGGTCTGAAAATATGCATGTGGTTTGGATATTTATCCTTGGATTATTATTTGTAATTTTTTTTACATTTTGAACTTAGTCATTTTTTCGGGCATTTCAGTGAATGGATAGAGGATACCTTGTGTCCGCAACTCGTCTTACAGTTTAATACCAATACTTTTGAAACTTTACAGACATGCTTTGAAGATATGCATGTGGTTTGGATATTTTCCTCAGATTAATTTTTGACACTTTATTTTTTTTTTTTGCCATTTTTTTCGGACATTTCACATCTTGGAAGTGAAATGCCAGTTTGTTCATAAACACATATTCTAGTTTGATTGACATCCCATTAAGCGTTTATGCTGAGAAAATTCTAGCAATATAGACGTACATGGCTAGTCGACCTTTTTAAACAGTTTAGTGCTCAAACCGGGACTCATTTATATGATTTAAGTACCCTTTACAGTCTAGATAAACATCAATAATTTCATAAACTGAAGATTGACATAAAGCATTAAAAACAAATTGATTATTCATTTAACGCCCTCGGTAACAAATGAAGTCATGCCAGGACGACGGTCATATTTTAAATAAATGATATTCCGGCGCTGATTTGGTGAATAATATGTAGAACTGATGTCTGGATTCTTACATGTGTGTTCTTATTCCTATGTTCTTATTATCATGTAGCTGCAAAACGTCATGAATCGTGATGAATGATGTACGAAATTTCCATGGAACACTAAAATGCTATAACCGATAAACGATATTATGCTTCAAGGAAAAATAGAAAAAAATATAAAAAAAAATAAATAAATAAAGAGACACAAGCAAAACGAAGACACAATAATTAAACAAAGTAATTATAACTCACAGAGAAACAAAACTAACTTATCCGTCAAATATAAAAAGATAATGCTTCGGTGATGTTAACCGTTCGACGAATATGCTTGATTTAAATTGATTCTCTGATTTTCACATTTTTTATCCATAGTGCACTCTTTGTTTTCCGGCATTCACTCGACTAAAATTTGCGTCGTCGCCTTTCAGGAAACGTTCCTGACACTAGGTTAGATTGTATAAACTCTAACTGGGCCCGTCATTGTCGCGTATTTAAATATAAGACCGGGAACCAAATGCATTTACACTAAAGACTATTGCGCATGCACCACATCATGCTGGTTTCTCATCGGACAGACTTAAACTGTGGGAGGAGTTATCTTTTTTTATTTTATAAGTATATGTAAGTTATAGTATTTGCTATTTCAAGCTTTACACACATATCGAGCAGATTGATTTACATTGTCAATAATGTTTGATAAAAACAACCGACACTTTAAGAAATATCTTATGTGAAGGTTAAGGCTATTACGTGTGTCTATATTTAGCAGATTATCTCACAGACATGCGTACTTGATTATCTACAACCAAGACTACACTTTTGTTTGAATGACAAGCACTAGTAAGTAATGATTTATTTTTCTTTTAAATTTTTCTCAGCATTTTAATAAATCATTGTGTAAATCGGCTACCTAGAGGAAACTTTTGATGGTGGGTAAAATGATAGACTATCGTAAATTTCTGGTAAACCATCTTTTATAGAAATCGGGGCATAGGTATGTATTGACATTGTAGTATGGCGTCCATGTTTGATATGACACATAATAAGACTGTAGAAATGGCCTATTATTACACGACAATTTAGGAACACATACGAATATCCTGTAGTAGGAAATAGAGGTATATGAGAAGAGAGGTCATATTCGTTGTGATAAGTTTCCTAGGACAGTGTGTGCTAGGATATTCTATAAATATTTTTGTATCGATTTAGATACATTTTCTAACTATACTTAAGGAATTAAAATACGCAACACACTAAATTTCAACTTTTACGTATGTATTTGACATTTTGATAAAATCCTTTTATGAAATGACCTACTGACTGCTTTTTGCACGTGATGAAATGAAAAAACGTCATTTTATTGATAAAAGGGGGGGTCTCATATGCGCCCACGCACCGATTTTGTTCTTGCTTTGCATGGTGAATGCCTTCATTCTAACACCTATAAAAATGCACTTATTTATTTTGAAAAACATTTTTAGGTCTCAGGATAGCACCCTGAAGTACTCCATCTTTGTGACCATACCTGGCTGATACTTTGCCTATATGTTATCACTTAAATAACTTTAATTGACCCAATTAAAACTGGAATTAAAAAGGACTATATATGGCTTACTTTGATACCATTTTGGCTTAAATAGATAGACAGATAGATTTTCTATGGAAACTTAAACTTGAAATTGTCAAAATTTTATCAAAATTATTTTCGAGAATGACAAATTGTGTCTCATATTTTGATATGTTCTAGTGCTTGTCAACCTATGAAACTCTCTATAAAATTGGCCAGTGGTACCCTCTTCATGCTGGTAAAGTTTTATAAATTTTCAAAACCGGTAACACTGTTGAAATGTACATGATATATATGTTGGTCAATTTTTGACAAAAATGGATTTTAATGTTTTTGGCTGTTTTTCGTCTAAAATCATATTATTCCACATCTTTATCACTAGAAATGATAAAACGCATAAGTAATATGAATACTTAGTATAATAATGCTTATTTGATTTGGAAATTTCACATGATATAATACTAATCTACCTCAAAGTTATTAATTTATTATACAAATCAGATCATTTTTAGGTCTCAACAAAAATTTCAAATATATTAATGAAAGGTTCTATAATTTCATCACTAGATATTTCTTTAGGTTTAGATGTATTTGGATAATTTTATCGGAGTAACATTTATTTTATTTGTAATCGACCACCGTAATGGTAATAGACATTTGATTGATTCCTCAATTTTTTTTACCATCTTGTATTGTCGTTTATAAGATTGTACATAACTTTACTTATTTAACTGTTGCTGATGCCAACTTAGTTAAAAGACTGACAAGAATATCAAATACAGTGGCACTTTCTAATGTTTCTATCACCGTCATCTTTATACTTATCCAGTAAGTACGGTACATAATTCAACTATGTGACAGGTTTTTCTCTTTGTAAGTGTTCAGATGTGATGCGCAGGTAAAGCTTTCACTTTAAATATCAGATTGTTTTAAGTCTTCATTAAAAACATCCATTATTGTCTACCATTTAAATGTGGTTCTTTTTTCTATTTTTGAAATGAATATTAGGGTAATGAATAATGCAACTGAAGTTACTGAACACTCAGACAAATATCCAAACTTGATGTTTCCAAATACATGACTCTTGTTCATGCATTTAATTGTCAGTTATAAATACAGCGAAATGTTTGTAATTTTATGCTGATAGTTGTCTAGATACTCTTCTTTAGTTAGAAATTATGGCTGTTTTGTCAATTATCTGTCAGCTAGGTAAAAAAAACTCTCAGCTACATGTAAGTTTATAAGTTCAAAAGCTCCATTGTGGGTTAGGGTTTCCAATTGTGAAGTGTTGGAAGTATGTTTTAAACTTCCAGCAAAAGGTTTGCCTGCTGTAGCAGATGATTAAATTCATGCATAAGATTAATAACTTTCATCTCAGATTTGATATATGGTATAGCCTGTTTCAAACATGGTATTATGTATTGTTAAAATGCTGTCATGTACGTGTATATTATGCATCAAATGGAGGAGAAAAGAAAAAAAACACACAAAAGTATTTAACCGGTTCCTGTTGTTAGTAACTTATCATATAATTTTATCTATTGAGATTTCGTTTTCTCTCTTCATCCTATTGGTTTTCCTTCAATATATACTTGGGTGGGGTGTTTTTCTGAGATCATGATATAAGCAGCAGGGGAAAAAAATGTCCTTAGCCTCATCTGGTTGTTTTATGCAAACTGCTAAATCCTTTAGGTTTTACATATGGCATAAGTTAAAGGATGTTGAAATCAGCAATATAGCTGTATAAGTTCATTAAAATGATTAATACCTATACAACTTGTTTTTTGAAAACAAAATAAATAAAATAAACAAAACAGTAAAAACTAGGCAATTGCAACATAAACACGAATACATTATAGAGAACGGCTAACTAATAGATAGAATCATGTTCTAAAACTAATTATGAAAACTAACAATGATGGGCAGATACATATATGCATTTTAAGGTCCAAGACAGGGTGCAATTTTCTTACTTAAATCAATATTCAAAATATGTAAAATAGCTTTGATGGTCATGCAAGATACAAAATTGCTTACCTGGAAAATGTTTCACAAAAAGTTTGCTTTGTAACATGTTAATAACATGAAATATTTATAATTGGATAAAATCATTATTAATTTTATGTTCTTCAGAATTCTGACTTGTATCATTCAATGTTCTAGAAAAAGATGTTACCGGTCTTCAAATTTTACGAAATTTTCAGCAAATAATCTATATATGTGTAGCCTAATTTAAGGTTAAAATCATAGGTTGACAAAACCGGGAACATGTTAAAATTGAAAATCAAACTTGTGATTACATCATTATGGAGCTAAAATTTGGGGTCATCTGCAAAACAAATGATTATCAGCTGAATTCAATATTATAGCTATCAACAATTATGCAATACAAATATGATCAGTGATCATTCTAGATTATTTTACAAACAAATAGAACCAGGAAGATGCTATTATGACGGTTATTGGCGACTTTAATTACACATACCCCTATATTCAGACCCCCTCTAATACAAAATGTTGTATTTAAAAATTTTAAGTAGTTAAGAGAAAATCTATATTACTAATAAAGTGGTCATGCACCAAGCAAGCAATATGCATAATATTATAAAAATCGATGCGTGGGCAGAACCCAATGTAAATTTCATATACCGTGAGACCACCCCTTAACGACAAAACGTCAAAAACTATGAAAAACGCATTTTGTGACGTAAACGTCGGGGCGAAGGGGAAGATGACAAATTCTTTGCATGTGGATTACGTGACGTCGACTTGATAATGTGCAATAAAGATTAGGATCACTGTATACTTAGGTGCCGTCCCATGTTGCGTTAAATCTTGTTAACGGAATGCTGAAGTTTACAATAACGACAAATGGGTTATTAACGTCATTTAAATTATTCGATTTTGCCTATTTGTACCTTAACGGTATATATCGAACCACCATACGACACAATGTGCTTTCTAATCAACAGTGACGTCCCAGGTACCGTAGAAATGGATCATCGGAGCGTTTCTTTTGACGTTTGTTAAACAGAATATCACGTTATCTAAAGAAGCGAAACGGATTATATGCTTTGAGTAAACACTACGCACTGTAATCAAACGTTTGGCAATTGATCATTTTTTTAAATCAGAAAATTTGAAAAACATAATTAGAGTCTTTAAAATGCAGGATGTTTGATTTTTACGTTAAAATGGACGTTTTAGTGACGTCTAAAGTACAAATGTCATAATGTTTACGTAAATAACCATTTTATTGAATATAACGCATGCCGAAGGAAATTTTACTGGCTTTTGACTCACTTTTTCGATTGACGTTGGTGACGTTAAACGTCCCATAACATACCCAAATGCTACCAACTGAACAATGATTACATTTGCAATCACTTTTAGGGGTTTTGGAAACAAAATATTGTTTTTTTTTATTTCAAATTTGACATTTACTGATCATGGTTACAGGGTGTGCTACTGTAGGTCAGTGTGGTTACGCGTACGCCATTAAGCATACGTAACCGACATTGTGGCTCAACCTGTTGCAACTTGACGTTTAGATATTGTGTTCATATAAGAAGCTCAGTTATACCACAAACTTGTATTACAAAGCATGTTTTTAGTAACCCAAATTATTTGTTGCGTTTCTTTATTCCTTAAGTATAGCATTAAATACATTTGGCTCTATTTGGATAAAACACTAGCCGTTTTATCGACTGTCCTGTTGAAAGGCTCTACAGTAATTAGCTTTGGCTCCATGCTGACAAATCTAAAGTAACCGAAACCATGGTATGTCCCATCCCCTTTTTCATTTATATATTCACTACTCGTAAGCTCGTAAAGGACATCAGTTTATTTTTTTTTATTTATTAACATACACTCAAACAGATATTGAATGACTTTTGCATGTCCATGGCATACCATACAGTTGCACCTATCGTGCATTCGTTTTGGAAGACCCGTGCTCTTTTAAGAGCGACATGTGAACATGTAGTGCACATAGATTTGCACTTTGTGTGTACAATATTGTACTTCACATTGCACTATTGTTAGCGACATAAGAATATTATTTCATTACTTTTATTCGCATCCGTTCGCGATATTTTGTTTAATTTGATTGATAAATATACAATTTTAAGCACTTATCTGAAGGGTCGCTCAAATGTGATATTAACAAAAAAAAAGCCATACAATAATACATGTCTGCATCAGAAGAATTGACTTTTTATTGTCCCTCGACTTTTCGATGAAAAGCGCAGGCACATAGTTTTCGGCTTTCGTTAGTTCCGTCATTCTGTACTTCCGTTCTTCCGTATGTCCGTCCAGTCTCCCTACAGTAGTATGTACCTTATATGCGCGACTCCTCCCACAGTTTAAGTCTGATTCTTTTGAAACGTTATATATGACTTCACCATACTTTGAAGATGTGCATGTGGTTTGGATATAATCCACATTTTTGCGCAATTTTAACTTAAGTCATTTTTTTGGGCATTTGGCAGTGAAAGTGAATGGAGATGGGTACATGCGCCTTGTGTGCGCAACTCCTACTACAGTTTAAGTCCGACTCATTGAAAACTTTACAGATATCTTGATCATGCTTTTAAGATGTGCATGTTGTTTGGAAAAATCTCAGATTAATCAGTGAAAGTGTATGAACAGTGGGTACCTTGTTTGCGCAACTCCTCCTAAGTTTTGAAATTTTACTGATGTCGTAATCATGATTTGAAGATGTGCATGTGGTTTGGATGTAATCCTTAGATTAAATTTATTAGCACTTTTTTCACAATTTGATCTAAGTAGTGTTTCGGTGATTTAAGAAATAGATCAGCTCTAGCAGTCGGTCAATTGTGCGCAGATAAATCACTCACGCTGCGCGCTCGTAATTTGCTCTGCTTTACAACTGACCTCCAAACAGTGATATATTACTCAACATTTCACACAATAACGCTGATCTACATGTATTTCGATTCAAATACACAATAAACGGAATAAAATCATTTTAAACCTTCAGTTTCTTTAACTTTTACACCATTGCACTGAAGTAATGCCGCCAAACTTTTCACTCCACCGCGAATGTTTACATATGTTTGTTACGTTTTGAACGCGTTGAAATGACGTTACACCGTCTAACGTCAAGGTAACGTGACTTTTGTGATAGCTGACGTCATAATTTAATCAAAATGGCGTCAAAACGGTGCAAAGTAACGTCACGCTAATCCGCCCAGTGATATATCACTCAATATATCACTGCACTTTACCATTGGCTTCTATAGGCAGGGTGTGTTAAAATCACACTTATAAAGTGAAGATATTGTGGATAGACCTTGCGTGTGTCACTCCTACAGTTTTATGCTGATTCCTTTGAAGCTTTGCATACGTTGTGGACAAAGTCCGTAGAAATGCATTTGGATGAACGTTATTATGCCCTAACTTCGAAGAAGTTGAGGGGGGGGGGTCATATTGGTTTGGGTCTGTCAGTGAGTGCAGTGAGTGCAGTACAGTCCAGTGCATGAGTAACGCTTAGCACTCGGTCATAAACTCGGTTACAGTTAGTATCGTGAAATTTTGTATGTGGAATGCATATGAAAATTAAGAGGACCCGTATTTTTTTCTTTTAGGTTAATTCAAGGCGCTAGGGCTAATTGTGTGAAAGCTATTTCCCTTTTTAATTCATGATAAAGTGAATAGATAGTGGGTATCTTGTGTACACAACACCTCCTACAGTTTAATACACATTCACTTGAAACTTTTTAGATATTGTAACCGTGCTTTGAAGATATGCATATGGTTTGGATATAATATTCAGATAATTTTGTCATCTTTTTCGCAATGTGAACTTAGTTATTTTGTGCATTTCGACAATGAAAGTAAATGGACAGTGGGTACCTTGTGAGCGCAACAACTCCTACAGTTTCGTGCTAATTATTTTAATTTTACATGTTATGGACATAGTATGAAGACATGCATGTGGTTTTGATATAATCCTCATATTATTTTGTGTCATTTTTTCACATTTATTTGGACATTTTAGTGAATGGATAGAAGGCATCTGGTTTGCGAACCTCCTCCTACGGTTTAAAACCGATACTTTTGAAACTTAACAGACGTTGTTACCATGCTTTGTAGATATGCATACATATATGGTTGGGATATACTTTTAGAATATGAACTTAGTTGTTATTTGGACATATTTAGAATGAAAATGATGTACCTTGTGTGTGAAACTGATCCTACACCTTCACGCTAATTCTTTGAACACTTTAAAGGTGTTTTGGACATGCTTTGAAGATATGCATGTAGTTTTGATGCAATCCTCAGACCATTTTTTGTCATTTTCTTACAGTTTGAACATACATGTAGTCATGTTTTGGGCATTTTCAGAGAGTCTCAAATGTTTTCCTGGAACCCACACCAGACTCAGTTGCGAGATGATCGAATGATTTAGCGAAGTGTAAAAATACCAGCACTCTCAAACACTCGACCTTAAACCTATTGAGGGCATAGTGTTTAATACACACAATTTCTTGTTCTCAGATTGATTAATTACAATCAAGGCGGGGAACATAGATTCTTTTGATTTGCTTGTTATTTCCAGTAAATCGCTCCTTTCATGTCATTTTACAAGGTTACCATTGTTGTATGACATAATCCAGGGTTTACTAGATTTATGACACGTGTCAGATTCAGTTATAGTCCTGATGTATGACAGGTGTAAAGATATAACGCCATTGAAACCCAAAACCAAACATTATCACGAAATATAAATTCACTTCTGATATTTCTGATACTTTGAATTTCTCAATTGTAATGAAGATACGTGTTATAATCCCACAATATCGTATTGTAGATATAGACAATCCTCTATTGACAGAACAAGAAGAAATGACGATTGACAACCAATTGGTTTTCTTTACTTCATCTCCACTTGGCCCTATATCGTTACTGCGCGTAATATTAGACCGGGAACCAAAAACTTCAAATATCATAAGGTTGGTTTGTACCCGCGCATGCGAACTACGTACAAATAGTAAAACATTGTTCATAATAACCATCAGAATAACTGTAATGATAATAACTTATTTTGAGGTGAAATTGTATACATTGAAATTGTATACATTATGAATGCGTTTGATCGGCCTGTCTAAATCACTTGGACACTTGTCGTCCTACAGTTGAGTTAGCAGTAAATGTTCAATGTATATATGAAGATGCTTTTAGCTAAGACATAAGTAGGGGTTAACTATTTATACCCCCCGCAAAACGAAGTTTTAGGGGGGTATACTGTTTTCAGCCTGTCCGTAATTCCGTGATTCCATCATTCCGTCAACATTTTGACATCTTTGCTGAATAACTTAAATAGTTTTTGCCCGATGTCCTTCAAATTCTTAACACAACTGCACCATTAGACAACACATGTGTGCTATGAATTTAGGGGCCAAAGGGTCAGTTTTGCAAGAGTTATGGGACTTTTTAAACCTATACATAGAATGTTTGCCATAGTGTTAATAGTGCATACTTTGTGAAATCAACTCCTCCTACAGCTTTCAATATTATCTTTTGATACTTTGCAGATATGTGCCAGAGATATTGAAGATATGCACGAAGAAGTATTATGCTGAAAAATTGAATTTTGACAAATTTACAGCATTTTGAACTTAGCCAATTTTCGACAATTGCCATATTCAACAATGGTTGGTAGTGCATAGTTTGTGAAATCAACTCCTCCTAGCGCTTTTAGTATTTCTTTTCAATACTGTGCAGACATGTTTCACACATATTGAAGATGTGCATGAAGAATTATAATGATGAAAAAATTTTTTTTGACAAATTTACAGCATTTTTCAACATAGCCATTTTTTGACCATTGCTTATATACAATAATGGTTGGCAGTTCATAGTTTGTGAAATCAACTCCTCCTAGGGCTTTCAGTATTTCTTTTCAATACTTTGCAGATATGTTCCACACATATTGAAGATATGCATGAAGAATTATAATGATGAAAAAATATTTTTTGACAAATTTACAGCAATTTTCAACATAGCCATTTTTTGACCATTGCTTATATACAATAATGGTTGGTAGTTCATAGTTTGTGAAATCAACTCCTCCTAGGGACTTTCAGTATTTCTTTTTAATACTTTGCAAATGTGTTCCACACATATTGAAGATGTGCATGAAGAATTATAATCGTGAAAAAATATTTTTTGACAAATTTACAGCAATTTTTAACATAGCCATTTTTTACCATTGCTTATACACTAATGGTTGGTAGTGCATATTTTGTGAAATCAACTCCTCCTACAGCTTTCAGTATTATCTTTTGATACTTTGCAGATATGGTTGGTAGTGCATAGTTTGTGAAATCAACTCCTCCTAGCGCTTTTAGTATTTCTTTTCAATACTTTGCAGACATGTTTCACTCATATTGAAGATGTGCATGAAGAATTATAATACTGAAAAAGTAATTTCTGACAAATTGACAGCATTTTTAACATAGCCATTTTTTGACCATTGCTTATATACAAAAATGGTTGGTAATGCATAGTTTGTGAAATGAACTCCTCATAGGGCTTTCAGTATTTCTTTTCAATACTTTGCAGACATGTTCCACACATACTGAAGATGTGCATGAATGATTATAATACTGAAAAAGTGATTTTTGACAAATTTACATCATTTTTCAACATAGCCATTTCTTGACCATTGCTTATGTACAATAATGAAATCAACCTCAAGCTTTCAATATATTATTTTAATATCTTATAGATGTGACTGGCATACTGAGGATGTACATGAAGAATTATAATGCTGAAAAGATTGACAAATTTTCTGCATGATTGACTGGCCAGCTCCAGATAATTTTGCGGGGAGTATACTGAAAGCCTTGCTTGCAGCCAATTTCTAGTTTGGAATTGACTGCCCTGTTTCGAACAAATGATGCCTAGATTGCTCACCCGTTAGGGGTCTCTGCTGAGAAAAGAACCCGCCCACATTATAAACATATATATGAGAGCTATGACTGGGACTTATTGATATATTTGAAGTACCTTTTGGAGTCTAGATAATCAGCAAAAATGCTATAAACTTTACGATTGACTACGACAATCATATGTAATTGAAATATTAACGAATAAAATGTCGTTATTTCATTGTTTTACTCACTACATGTACCCCGGTAACGAATGAAGTCATCTCGGTATGTTTAGATCTTCGAGAAATATAAATGAATTTATATCGCCCCAGATATTGCAGCGATACATGAAAATCGTGTCTGATTTGCGTAGCACAGTCCTTAAATTTGATGTCTGGATTATTTTCACATATACTTAAAGCCAGATGTACGTAATTGACCTCACGGTAGAAATTTTTTATCTTTTGCATTTGAGTGTATTTTGATGTCCTACATACGAAAATGAACATAAATCGATTCCGTTCCTAGCTTGTTTTCGAGATATCAGCCTTCAAAATCGTCAAATTTGAGAGCGAAAATACATTGACGTCAACGTAAAATGCGATTTTTAGACCCCCTTTTTGTTAGTTTTCTTGATATATTTAAAAAAACCCACGGTAGGATTTAAAAAAAAAAACTGATATGTATTAGAGAAATTCCTGAACTACATATAGATAGCGAGAAAGTCCTTAGTTACCGGATTCGTTTTCCTGCTATAGGCGTGCGAAGAGAGGTAGTCGTTGCTGATTTCAGTACATTTTATGCGCGACGTCGATTTTGCGCCAAAATTTTCGACACTGTAATTAGTATTCAGTATTGCTAACTATTGCTAATATTGTCGCTGAAATGTTGTTTTCTTCGGGATAACATGTCCACAATCTACTTTTTGAGCAAAGATAATAAATAATATCAAACGTTTTACATTTCTGATGTCCTCTGTATAATTGTATGGATATAGTTTCGTATTCCGAACGTAAACTGACGCTAGAAGTGACGTTTCGAGCGAAAACTGTAGTTACGAATATTTCCGCGGCGTAAAAATGACGTTTCGACCCTTAGATACGCACGTTCCTTTGAGCGCCTTCAATTACTTACATCTGTCTTTAGACATGTATCGGCAAAATGCCGTAAGTCATGATACATGCTGACTGATCATGCAGCACTTCAATGCCACAGCATAAAAATTATAAGTCAAACAGAAACACAAGATAAAAGGAATAAAGGAAATAAGAAGAGACAAAAGCAAAAACGAACCACGCAGATGAATACATGATCATTAAACATAGTATTACCTACGAAGAAACAACACTTAATTATCCGCCAAATGTACACTGTATAAGATAATCCTAAGGCAAAGTAAACAGCGTGAGCTTTATACTTGTTTTAAAATGATTCTACGATTTTTAGAGTTATTTGTTCAAATTTGATGAACTACATACACACACAAATGACATGATTACGTATTAAGTAATAAAGAGTTCTAAAGATTTTTCTTATATTATGTATTAAACACTGAGCTCAGCTTTGCATATCTGCATGTTTGCAAATCGACTAATCACAAAGAACAAGTAATATAAAACATCACCGGGCCCTTCATTGTCGCGTATTGTAATTTAAGACCGGGAACCAAATGCTATAACACTAATGAGCATTGCGCATGCTCCAGATGACACTAGTTTCTCATCACACAAAAGTATCAGGGTATGCAAATTATTGGTTTATTTTTATATGACTAAAATTGCCGATACTTGATGAACAAGGTAGGCACATCCGACATGGAATGTTTTCTTGTGAACGTGAATGTTATTACGGGTGTCTATATCTTGCAGATTAGCTCACCGACATGCGTACTGCGATATTTACGCCCAAGACTACACAATTGTATGACTGTTTGGGAACGCTTAGCATATGGAATGTCAGTAAGTAATAAAATTTATTTAAAATGTTTTACGTTACATAGCATTTTATTAAATAAATGTGTAAATCGTTAACCTAGAGGGAACTTTTATTGGTGGGTATTTTTTGGGAACCCATAATTTATAGAAATCGTGACATTCAGAAATTGATAAGTAAGGTATTGATCAACATTGTAAGATGGCGTCCATGTTTGATATGAAAACATACCAAGACCGTGGAACGAGCCTATACGTACCAACTGACTGGTAGTACGGTGTTTAAAGCAGAGATTTGCTGGACAACTGGCCATACGTATTACGTGAGCCTTACAAAAGCTTGTCCATGCATTACACAATATATTTTTTGGATTGAAAATTTAATGAGAAAAATAATGATAAATAAATTGCTTTAATAGCTCACATCATTGTTTGAGGATACATAACGAGAGCGCACAATTCATGTTTTTATCAAAAATACGAAAACCAAATGTATATCCCTTTATATTCGAGTTTTAAAATGGGGATTCAAGGTCGCATACTTTCCATTTAATGCTCCGTTCAATTCATTCTACTAGTTTACCATTGATTTATGACATAATCTAGTGATAGATTCCTGTGTATTCCTGATTTATGACAGGCGTAAAGATTTAACGCCAATTAAGCCCAAAACCAAACACTACCACGAATACCAATTCGCGTCTGATATTTCTGATGCATAGCGTTTCTCAATTGCAATGAAGATACATGTTATAACTTCACTTAATTGTATTGTATCTCCTTACCATGTCCAATAATATACATTCTAAGTAACAAGGTACAAGTAGGCAACGATCAGGAAAAGGCGCAATCTGGAAGAGATTCCCACTCCAAAAACCGAGGTGGGAAAAACACTAAATTAACAATCAGATACATATACATGTACCATGAAACACATCGTAAGCCGAATGAGCAGCTATTTTCCCAATAGATGGCCACCCAGTTACCAAAACTTAACTAAAAATATCAAAACATGCATAAGCCACAAACAGCACAGTTAGTTGTTCGGTCCTCGTGGCGAATCTCTAACTAGTAAATGAATCATCATGGATGAACAAATAAATAATGAAAACCACAATGGTGAATCAAGAACGAGGACTCTTATATTGAGTAAGCTGCCCGACGATGGAGATCCCTGGGCGCCAAATAACTTACTGAATCCGGAACAAAAGAAAAAACTCCAGTTGAACCAGAGCCTGGGCCAAGCAACAGACAAGAAGCTCAGGTACAAACCAACTAAAATGAATAGCTTTATGTCGGGGCCGTTATAGAGTCTGAAGCCCGACCCACCGGCGTGCAATTTAAGAAGGCAGCATAGTCATCAACCATGTTAAAAACTAAGCATGCAGACTGTCGTAAAATGATTTTTCTAATCTGAAAAGAAAAATAATGCCTTCCTATCAGTGTCTCAAATTTGTAAACCAAGTCACCGCAGAATTTTGGTTCCGAAAGGCCCTCGCATGAAAGGGTCCTTATCCCAACATTAAATTTGGAAATCAAACCATAGTGTCTGCGATAAAATTTAGAAAATCTTTTTCGAAGTTTATGATACCGATGATCCTGCTGGAGAAGTTTGGCGGTTAAACATTTATTTCGCATCAGCATGTATATTATATTATTAAACGTTTCTTAATGAACGATGTACAAAGTCAGTTCAATTTAAACTAAATTCGCACTTCAATCTGAGCTTTGGTTCACCTGTCTTATAATTACCCATACCCTACCCTACCCCTACCCTACCCCTACCCAATTCCAACCCTACTATACGTTTACCATGTACACACAGATAACGCCTGCCCTACTGTACCATGAAAGTCCTACCCCTACATATGGCACCTCTTCCCATTCCTACGATATTTATACCCGAACTTACCATACGCTATACCTTGGATAAATGACTGAAGGCATCTTCCTTATGAAAGCCGACCTGGGAAAGGGCGATGTTATAATTCTATATTGTCGTATATACATTGTAGTTGTATTTAGAAAACCGTGCATATTACCCGAATCGATTTGTGACTAATAAAAACGGTGTTTTGAATACAAACACAAATAATATAAATGGCAATACTCAGGTCAAGGGTGTATTTATTATTAGAGTACTATCTCATTTACATGCGCAGTTCATACATCCGTCAATTGATTCAATACGAAACACGACATAAGTAGGAACGAAACGAATAAAATTCTTTAAGTAAATGATCGGACCTGTTTTGAATGTAAGTTAAGTTGTATATAATATTTTGTTATAACGTATCCTTTTAAGGTTAATGCAGTCGTGTAAATAAATATCCAACGCATAAATTAGGTTATAAACCAAATTGTTGAAATGAAATTAGTTTTGGGAACCCATTTTAAACTATTGATCTGAAACGTTTAAATGTAACACTTTCTGACTGCATCTAGTACTGAATGTAAACTGATCAAATGAAACAGAGCGATAAAAAATAAGCTATCTTGTGCCAGAGTGTGTAAAGCAATGTAAGTGCTAGTAAGTAGCTTACTCCATTGCTAATATATTGGTATTTATAGGAACAATCATATTTTCAAATGCTACCTTTTCATATGCCGACGCTGGACCAATTTGTTAAGATATTATGAGTAATTATAAAAAAGAATGTATGCCCTATTTCCGATATATGTAACTAAATCCATCGCTTGCTAAAATGTACCAATACATTTTCGAGTGATTAACATAAGTATTCCTATCATCAGCGCATTTAAAACAAAGTGATAAGAGTACATTGGTCACAAGAATGCTAGATAACGGTAAAATTGATAGTTTAGGGCTGTAGGGTTCGAAGTTAATTTTGAAACTGTCTGTATGGTTTGAAGTTTATTACGAAATTGTCTGATAGCTTATTTTCAGTACATTCTTCTTTCACACGGCATCTCAGAGAATCATTTTGGTCAGGCTGAAACATGGTCAAGCAGGCAAATCTGTGCATTGCATATGTTAAACTCTCTTTTCACATGCAATTAATAGCGCACAATAATAAAGATATTACAGTTACTTTTCAGGTAAAATACACTAGTTGGAGTAACTTCGATCGAACATGGATGTACTAGAATACTGCCAGTCACATCATATGAGTGATGAAGAAAACGACCTTGACCTACATATTCGACGGTGTAGATACTGTCGTAAAGCAATGTGTGAAACTTGTTTCGATGTTCATAAAAATCATTGTAGTGGACAAGCACAGTCGAGTAAAAGAAAGGAAAATGTTTCATACAGTTCATCGGCAGGACCAACTGTTAAGAAATGCAAAGTTAGTACAAATTCAAAGCAGAACGGTGCATCGATATCTTCGCCATTGGAGAGTTTGTCTTCCAATCTAATGCAGGGAAACTTGCAAGCGTTTCCACAATGTGCAGTTCACTCAGTTCTAGAGGATCAGTTCTGCGTGTCACACTGCATACTTGTGTGTAAAACTTGTCAAACTGATCGCCATAAATCCTGTACTGTTAAATCTGTTTCTGAGGTTTGTGGAGACCTTAACCATACTACTGTAACCAAATATAAGAAGTGGTTGAACAATTTACGGGTCAGCGGAATAGAACTTAAAACACGACTGCGTCGAAATCTGGAAAATGCTGAAAAACAGAAAATTAAAGCTTTAAATGACTTACAAAGTTATTTTACAAAGGCAAATGAGAACTTGAACAATGCTTATCTGAATGTTAAGTCAGAAATTGAAAATACTTCAGATAGTTATTTTACGGAAACACGTAAGACTATAGAAAGGCTAGAGGAAATTAATGACACTTTGGAAAGTTCTTTAAAAGACTCGGGAACAATTGAAGGATACAGGATGAATACTAAGCTGTTGCTGAAGCTATTGGATACGATATCAAGACACAACATTTACAGTCTACCTGTCGAACTGAGCACGCTAAGTAGTGATTTAAAGAAAGTGAATTATTCCTTTATTGCGAATATGCGCTACCAAGCATTATCTCCTCGGTCAAGTATAGGACAGATTAATACAATCATAACCAAGATGACGCCCATTAAACATGCGACGATTGCAGAATTATCACACATTTTCTCCAAAGTATCAAATAATGGAAACTCTTTTGCAGAAACAAGAACTGATACGCTTTCCCCTATTGCAACTTCATCAACTGAGAAAGCGATAAAAGCTGATGAAACGGGCGAATCAGTACCAGTTATAATTGATTCTTGGAAAACATATAGCGATACAGTAAGAAAAGATTTTACAGCAAAGGCAACGGGACAGTATGTCGTTGGGTACACGAAAAATATAGCTGGCCAAAAATGTGGCAAAAAAGACAAAGACATTGACGGCGATAAACATGCCAACGTAAATGGGAATCAAACTGTAAATGCAATTACCGAGGATATGGTGCAGCTTTCTGGAAAGCTAAGAACAGAACATGAAAATATTGACACAATGGTTAGCTGTAGCACCTCTAGTCAACAACATACGCGCGCGACAAATAAAGGTATGAAAGACCAACCCGAACAGAATAAAAATAACGTGGTACTTTTACACGGTAGCCCTTATGTTCTTGTACCTTACATACCCCTAAAAGCTAAGAACGGAAAACATTATGTAGCAAAAGGCGAAATAAACACACACGGTTCCAATTTTCCTTCATGTAATGCAATAGCAGATAAAGGAAAAGTAAGCAACACGGACAAATATAAACCACAGCAATCATCAAAATCAGTAGTGCAATCAAGATCACATGCCCAGATTTATCATACAGGTCATACAGTTGCACAAACCGCATCTCTAAGCGAGGTAACTATTGGAAACGCGGATTCTGATAAGCTAGATTCATGCGTTCATACACTGAAAATGAAAACAGGAGACAATGGATTGAAGTCGAAGTCCATAACGAACATGTGTGGACAGCCAAGAAGTGAGACTGTCACAACAGACACAAGTGTTAATAATATACGTCCCGCTTCCATGACGACAGCTTCATTATATCTTCAAAACTCAATTGTATGTGACAATAATGCCCAAATAGATCGAGATAATATTAACGACCAACAGTCGCAAGTTCCATTGGACGCTAATTTAAAAGTGATGCTTAGTGAATCAAATTATATGCCTTCTACTTTCCCCCCGACAGAAATTAGTAAACAGGAGGAGTACAACAACTTGAACGCTTTACTGCAAGCAGCGACCATGGTTGCCTACTCGTCACAAGCAGCAGAAAGTAGCTCAGATATGAATCTAAAACGAAACAACAACGCAAATAACACAATTGATACTCAGTCGCATACAATTAAAACTAAAACTGACAATGATATGCCGCAAAACATTATCACGTACAACACTATTGTTTCCCCATTACACACAGTGGGGACATTGGCGAACACGAATCTTCAAATGGAGTCATATATTAACGATAGTAACCTAAATTGTTTGCCTAATATGGACAATGTCGCAGCTGAGGACTTGTCGAAAAAACATTATACAAATAGAAATGCCGGTGTCTTAAACGAAGTCTGGGATTCTACCGCACAGAACGAAACAAGTAAGACTGGGGTCGCAACTCCTGATTTAAATCAATACAGGATGCTGAGTAACAAACAGGTAGAGAACTCAGAAAACAATTCCTTAACTCGCACTTTTTCGAAAACACCGCCGTTAGAATATCTGCATTGTGCTCAGACTTGCACAGTAAATGAGGCAATGATTTCAAATAACAATCCACTCGTAACCACAACTTTACCTGTGTCTGATATGACACTGACAAATGTTGAGAACAGTGCCACAGCAACAACACCGATGATTGACCCAATAAAAAAGAAACATAATAATAAACTGGTGTTTACTGGTCTGAATGTGAAAAGTGTAAGTACGAAATATATCCGAATGTCTTCAGACGGTGGAAAGCCATGGATCTCTGGGTGTATCGTAATGCCTGATGACCGCGTTATTCTGTGTGACAGGAAAAACGCCAATCTGAAATTACTGGACAGAATGTCCACAATACAAGATAGTTTAGACTTACCATGCAAACCCTTTGACATATCAGCGGTTGATGCCACAACTGCTATAGTAACACTGCCATTTAGACTACAGTTACAGTACGTAAATGTGACAGACAGACTGACATTAGGCAGAGTGATACAGCTTGACATGACGTGCTTGGGCGTACATGTTGTTGACAGCAGTATCTATGTTATATGTTTCGATTCCTTCCTACGCCTAGACTATGAAATACGAATCCTGGACCTGAATGGAAACGTCAGAAAGCGGCTGAATTTGAACCGAGACCAAACGTATATATTTACACGCCCTGACTACATCAAGGTATCTGCTCGAACAAAAAGAATCTACGTCTCTAATTGTTGCCGAGATACGGTAACATGTATGGATCAAGATGGAACAGTCGTCTACCACTACAAGGATCCTGAATTGAGATGGCCAGGTGGATTGTATGTTGATGATGAAGACAATGTCATTGTCTGTGGCTATAATTCTGACAACATTCACATAGTGACATCTGCTGGTGAGAGGAGTTCTATTATTCTAACTGGCGATGATGGAATATATGGCCCGCGCTCTGTTGCATATAGAAGATCAGATAACACTCTGATTGTCGGATCCGAGTCTTATGAAAATCTATATGTAATCCAATGTTCTGAAAAATGACAAAAAAAATCATCTGTTGTCAATACAATCATGTTTATCAGAAATGGGTTAAATTACATATACAAGTCATTGATTAGCAGTGACATTCGTATTCCATAGTTCACACAAATCAAATGATTCAACAGAAAGATTTACAATCATGTTAAATGCATATAAACAGACAATAGAATGATAATTTGAAATGTCAAATGATTTACTGAGTCTCAGAGCAGCATATTGAAACTAGAAGGTGTAAATGCTAATTGACAATAAATGAAGTTCTTAGCTGTGAAACTAAATATACGAATATGTAAATGCGTTACTATATTGAGCCGCGTCATGTGAAAACCGGTTATTTGCCTAGTCGAAAACAAAGCCGCGGATCAGCTTCACAGTAACATCGAAGCTGATCAGCGCCTTCATTTTTTGCTACACGGATAGTACAATGCCTCCACTTTCCGAATCCAAAATTTCAAGCTTCTAACCGTTTTCTGTAAAGGTGCAGATTAGTTTGTGTCGGAGATGTTCGAAAACCGCATTGCTTGTTTTCTCATGACGCGGCTCTAGTATTCTTACATTTTAATTTCACTGACGCAAGTAATTTTCTTCTTATTTTATTAAGTTCATTCTGTCATCAAACTAACACATATGAATTAAAATATTATGAGAAAAACGATTGAAGGAGATTAAATTATTTATTTATATTTCTATCATAATGGCACAACATACACAGTAGCATTATTTTCGTTCACCTTGTCGCTTTTCCATTCATGTCTATATTAGCAGAGGAGTTTGTACGCGCTTTTGACGTTTTACAAGTATCACATAAATTGCGTGGACATATCTCAACTTGATCAGAATGCAATTTTTCAAAAATGTCTATTAAAGCTGTCTCATCAACATTTTACATATCTATAAAGGTCAGACGGCACGACAAAGAAATCACAATATACTTTTGCGATTTTATATAAGGTAATTCGATATCATTGCTACGATACACCAAATAATGATACATGCGAGAGATAAACATACGATTTGGTATACATGAAATTGTGGGTAGTGAGAAGGATTGTACAATTACATACGAGTAAGTTGTTATCTCCTTATACTTTAAAAGGAGCCTGAAGGTCACCAGCCAAAATAGGAACGCGGTGGTCTATAGTGGACATCGGGCTCCGCAGCGAGATGCTTAGGGTTAAAAGGTAAAACATTACGAAAACATGCCCATATGATATACAGTAAATTTTTTTCAGATCAAAAATCGAATCGATAATTTTCAGCAGAAAAATGATGATATTTTTCATATTTTTGCTTTAAACATAGATTGTGGGTGCACGTTAGAACCGTCTCCGCGAGGCGGTTCTAACGAGTACCCACAATCTATGTTTTGGAGCAAAAATAAGAAAAATAGGTATACCCCTGCAAACCCCAGTTTTTCTATATAATAGTGAGGGTTACGGGGGTATTCACTGCACGGCCACGTTTTCCTGATGAGTAGGCAATGATCAGGAAATGTCACAATCTAAAAGAAATTTACACTCCAAAAACGAGATGGGAAAAACTAAATACTATTAGTCAAAAATGTACTTATACCAAGGAAACACATATCGTAAGCCGAGTCAGCAGCAATTTCCCAATGGGAGGACACTCAGCCACCTGATCTTAACCAAATATATGAAAACGTTCATAAAGTGCAATGGTAAATCAGTTGCATTTAAAATAAATGATTAAGTGGGAAGGATAACTGTCCAGCCTGACTGTTTTCAATGGGACATGAAAAGGCTATTGACTGGGACATAAAGCATCAATTCAAACAAACAAACAAATCACGCGGTATAGGTAACACAATTTTGCGTATCATAATATCACATTTCTTGCAGCAGTGTTTTTGAAGGGTTTGTGTTTTATGTATAGATTGAATTTCAATGTTTCGTGTCAAGAAAAATGATACTGCTAGTTTTTGTTTTATTTTAATGAGCCGTGACATTGGAAGACCAACAATCTGCATAGGCGAAAACAAAGGCGCAGATCAGCTTCGCAGTAACTGCGAAGCTGATCAGCGCCTTTGTTTTCGGTATACGGATAGTACAATTACTCTGCTTTCTAAATCCAAAATTTCTAGCCTCTAACCATCTTCTGTGGCTGTACAGCCCGCTTTGTGTCAGACCTGGTCGGTACCTAAATTGTTGGCTTTCTCACGCACAGGCTCATATCTCATGTTACCCAAAATAGACATGGTAACTATATAGGTGTCTGTAAACAATTATAGTTTATGCATAAAAGCCACCGGTGAGTTAACCAGTATTACTATATTTGGGTTGTGTAGTGTTATCTTGTGTATAGTATTATTTGTATTAGAATATATTTGTTAATAATTTCAAATTTTTGCCTTCCCAGGGATCTTTGGTTCATTTTACAATGTTGGTTCTCAAACTAACATTATGTACAAGATATCGTTTCTTTTAAACAACATTTCTTGTCACATTACATTTTATTGAATATTTAACCTCTTTAGACGCTTATGATAAATCAGGATTCATGCGTCATTAAACATACAAACAAACGTGAGAGGGGTTTTATAACCTCGGGCCCAGGACCTCAATTTGTAGTCTGATGCGCTACCACTATGCCACCATGCTCACTGAACTTTTGTTG
The DNA here is from genome assembly GCA_964017185.1 of Rugalucina vietnamica. Classification (NCBI taxonomy): domain Eukaryota; kingdom Metazoa; phylum Mollusca; class Bivalvia; order Lucinida; family Lucinidae; genus Rugalucina; species Rugalucina vietnamica. The sequence goes on from OZ024885.1 coordinate 12,099,423, forward strand.
TGCTATATACATAGTTTCTTTGGTAGTTATTTACTTAGTAGCACTAGAATTTAGAAATGGCTTGCCGATGTCATTTTGCTTAGTTATGGGCACTCCTGGAATTCAACTTCTGGAAGCCTGAGCTTGAGTGGATGAAGAAAGAAATAGTTAACTCAGTTTTTTTGTTGGTCATTTTTGTTTATTACAAATTTATGTAGCATTAACATATTTTCATGATAAAACAAGAAAAAAATAAAGTTACAAATATTGTAAAAAAAAAAAAAAAAAAAAAAAAAAAAAAAAAAAAAAAAAAAACATACAAACAAACAAATAAGCCAAACATTATGCACCATACTTATATAAAGCTACACGTATCAATGCATTGAGGATAATCTGAACCAATTTACTATCATATGAGCCGCATCGTGAGAAAACGGGATTATTGCCTATGCGAAAACAAAGGCGCAGATCAGCTTCGCAGTAACTGCGAAGCTGATCAGCGCCTTTGTTTTCGCTACACGGATAGTACAATTTCTCTTCTACTTAAATCCGAAATTTCAAGCTTCTAGCTCTTTTCTGAGCTTGTACAGGCCGGTTTGTGTCGGACCTGGTCGGAAATCCCAAAGACCGGTTTTCTCGCGTCGCGGCTCATCTTATCTTTTACTTGAATCATCAGGGTAACATGTCCGTGTAATGTATACCCCCTTATACCCCACTTATATATAGTAAAACTGGGGTTCGCAGGGGTATACCTATGTTTTCTTATTTTTACTCCAAAACATAGATTGTGAGTACCCACAATCTATATTTTGAGCAAAAATAAGAAAACAATATCAAAACTTTTCTACTGAAAGTTTTCAATTATTACTACTTAAAAACCTCTGCGTATTGCATTAGTAAGTTTTCGTAATGTGATTTCAGGTTTGCAGAAACCAGTTTTTGAAGGATAAGCAATGCAATATTTATTATCACTATCATATTTTACCGTCATCGCAATACTGCAAGGATTTACAAGCGAATTTGTTCTATCAGAGGACAACGTACCACAGATCCACCCAGTTTGCTGGCAAAGACGGCTTATGTGCATATTTTTCACGGGGCCTGTACGAAACTGGTTTGGAGTCGGAGGCTGCATGGGATGGTAAGGGTGTGTTTAATTAGCTATGGATCACAGAGCGTTGCTTGAAATGCTTATACATGTACGAGCCTCGGGGGATATGGGCCGCAGAAGTCGCATGCAAAGTGAATGCGTCCTATATTAGGACTCATGTTAGCCTATTAAGTTTGAAAGGTGACCCGCTTTTGTAAATAGCTCTATGAACCTCAAAAATATGCTCATGTCTTATACTTATATTAACACTCATTTTTTTCTATCGCGTGTTGAAGGAATACCGAGGCGATCATATTTACAAGCAAATATTTAGTAAGATATGTCTGCTGCAAAGTCTCAATGAATCCATAGAACTGAAATGAAGATGTAATACATTTACTATTTAATTTTGTAAAGTTAATTGTGTCCCTAGAGGACTTAGCCATTGCATTCATCTACAGAAGAACACACGGTTGGTAGTCATAACGGCAACTCGAATTTCCCGGCTCCCGCGTGATTCAGTAACGGCACCAACATGTTGGCGATTTTGTTATAAACGCTGTCTTAGAAGGCAGTTTTCTGAAAAGAATACACAAGTTTACCCAATATTTACGTTCACGGAACTCGGACGGTCAGGAAATTCATTTCATGTTGCCATGCACCGAGAGCACTGTTTCAACATTGTCACGTCTGCAAAACCAATACGTCGTGAGAGTTTCCTAGGCTACATATTCTACACCTATCGGTATTCTTTTTTCTCCTTTTTAGTATCGTTTGTGTTGGTATTTATTTTTATTGTTTTACAACAAAACAAAAGCATGCCATGGAACGTTTCAGAGAGTAAACGAAAACGGTAGAAAAATTATTGTTACGATAACTACTCCTTGGAGTAGCGTCGTTTAACCCAAATCCTCCGTGAAGTTTTTCGTTATTATTTTGTTCATTATTATTATTATTATTATTATTATTATTATTATTATTATCATCATCATCATCATCATTTGCAGGTGTACGTGCAAAGGCTTTGAAGGAGGATATTGCATCGATAGGCCGCCAGACAAGAGTTGTGCATTCGAGAGCTGGAGATGTATGTGTTATGGGCGACAATTAGGTCAAACTTCAAACATGGATTGTGGCCCATGAATCCCATCAGGAAAACATGCTCATGAAAAATATAAGCCCGTGAACCGCAATTTTATATACGCATGCAATAGATATATACCTATTTTTGTTACTTTGATTTAAAACAGTGATTGTGGATACTTGTTAGAGCCGCCTAGCCGAGACGGTCCTGACGTGTAATCAGAATCAATGAGTTGAGGTTTTTTTTTTGTTTTTGTTTTTTTTTTTTTTGTTTTTTTTTATTGGACTTCTGTATTTTCATATTAGACTTCTGTATTTTCATAATTTGCATAAAAAGGATCTTGAGGGACATTCCAATCCTGAAGGAAAGAACGACAGCCTTGTGTCACACTCCACGACAGCTTATTTTATCACAAACCAACCCAAGTTACTGGGCGTCGTTTTGTATATTTTACACAGTCTATGGTCTGAAGCTGTAATTGGACATACATTTATTTCCCATCCTAGTGGCTTGTGTTTCCTTTGCTACCTGGCTTCTCCATTCCCGAGATGGACCATTCCGTTCCGCAGCATAGTCTTGCATTCACCTATTTACTGGTTTCCGCGCACGGAAACGGTCTGCGACACCATGCACCCACAGAATGGCAGTAAAAGCATCGTGGTCGCAAAGTACTGATATCTAACATTTTAAAATCAATTAAATAAAAATTAAGCATGGCTAATCGACGGTCTCTCATAATTGCAAGTGTCTTTGCTTAATATATATATTTTTGTTTCAATTTCAGGTACGTCATGTTCAATGTACACATTATCATAACGAGAACTGTCTTTCAATTTATTCTGATGTGACTGAGTCTAGTGTAGCTTTTACTATTCCGGGCTTTGAACTGTATTTACTTTCTAGCCTTTCTGCCGTCAGAACCATAATGTTCTTAAGTTTTAGTGAATCTCCGGCGAATCAAAATTTTCACTCTGTATTTAATATCTTCATTGTCACGCACAGGGAAATTCCGTATAATTATATTCCTGGCTCTAGTTTTACCTTCACTCATAGATTGCGTTCCTACCTCATCACACTCACTAAGGTCTGACTGAATCTTATTTACATTTTTCACTCATTCTAAAATAAGCAGCGCACCCCCTGTCTCGGGGTGTTAAATAAAAATTGGAGTGATATTGTTCAATATATCACCAAGGTTGGCTGTATTTTCAAAATTTGGTACTATCTCCATTTAAACCGAATAAAGTATGATACCCAGTTGTATTTTAAGATCTCTGGTAGTAGTGAATAATGCATGATCCCACCAAAAACGGCAGGTCACAAACTGAAATGCAAAAATTCACAAGGCCATAGAATGAGCTATCATTCTATCTGAATATGAAAGTATGGAGGATGAATACATCTCACAAAAAATAAAATTAATATCAAACGACCCTAAGGTGGGTTTTTCGGATGCTAAAGTTGAAAATGTAATAAACGTGACAGTAATTTACGTGACGGTACTTACTTTCAAAATGCCAATATGACATACAGTATAGCTAAGATTGTGCTTTGAATCAGCGTCAATAAATGTTTTACTCTCCATTATGTACTTTTCAGTAGTTAAGTTTACGGAATATGATGTTTTTTCAAGCAGTGTCACGTAAATTACGCATTTGTCACGTAAAATACAAAGGTAGTTTAAGTCTATTTATCAGTTATAGTTGAAAACAGTTGAATCTAAAAGGATCACACCTCCTTCAATCAAAGACATAGCAATACTGAATTTGTTATTCGCATTTGTCCATTCCAAAATACTGAACAACAGTAAAATATCAGCCCTGAGATTAATATACATTTTTATTAATATAAAACAGTTTTGTTTCATTAAATAATTACGTGGTTAATTAATCAAAGGATTTACTTCTTGTGCAGACTGGTTCAAATTCCATGCCTCATTTTAAGTTAGCAAAAACTCAAACATATCTGAGTTTAAAAATAATGTAGGTGACTTAAATATTACCGTCACGTAAATTACAGTATTATGTCACGTATATTACATTTTTATAGAATGTTGTGCAAAAAGTAAAACAATATTAAAAAATGAAATAGGATCACACAAGATTGTCTGTTTTGGGGAAACGTATCCCGATAAAGTCTTTCAGATAATATTTAATGTCATTGTGTATCTGTAATGCAAAAATAATTTATGTTACGGTTTGCAAGTAATTTACGTGAGGCTGAATAAAACAAGACCTGCCATATAACAAGATGTATTTAGAAAAGTAATTATAAGCTCCGCCACTCATGTAGGACAAATGTAATTATTATAACATGTTTTGATATAATTCTGATGTACAGGTCTGATGTTATTATAGTTGCAAGTTAACAACACTGAAAATTCTGAATCAAGAAGCCTGCATCATACACATATTATCTAACATTTTTCGATAGTAGATATGAAAGGACGTTTATTGTTTGATTTAATCTACTAAATATTGCCATTTATTTGAGAAACTGAAGTCTGCTAGTCAGAGATATACGTTGAGTTTGTGTTATGGTTACATTTAGTTCATATGTAGTGCGTCACGTTGATTACCAAATTGGAATATACCCATCAAGTTTCAAAATGATGTAGAAATTGAAAGAATATCGGGAAGGTGGTGAAATTTTACAGGATGAAGCCTGAATGATCCACAATAGTGATGGTATGTCGAAAAAGTGTAATTCTAAAAGTTTATTTTTCTTCATTTTTTTCTCCAGGATTTGCACCTTATTTTAGAATGAGTGTTTACGTAACTCGGCCAGAATTAGAAATGTGTTGATGTATTTAATATTTTTGCTTAAAGAATAGATCGTGGGTTCATGTCAGAACCGCTTTGCCGAGGCGATTTTAACGAGTTCCCGCAATCTATGTTTTGGAGCAAAAAGAGAATTGTATACCCCATGTATATCCCAGTTTATTTTTGTTCTATAGATATAAAATGTGATATAAGGGGGTATTCATTGCATGGGCATGTTGTCATGATAATGCCATTGCACAGAACATTAGTTCAGGAGATGGTCTGGGCACTAAACCAATGTCACCTCTTATTAAGGGCTATATAGTCTTCCTGAAAATAAGGCCAAGGTCGCCAAACTCCACTTAATTCTATCCTCTCCAAACAATGGTTCGTTGCAAGTTTAGGCAATATACATCCATTGGTTAAGAAGATATTGTGGGGAAGAGCTATCTTTATCCAGTTTTAAGGGGCGGTGAACATGGACATAAGGTTACGATCACCTTAACTCTAATCAAATCTAAGACTTCTCCCAACAGCGTTTCTTTGCAAGTACACTATAGGTGCTTTAGTGTTAACAACAGGTATTTCGATTTTTCAAATTCTCAAAGGTGGCTAATTGAGCAATTCATGAGCCGATCTAATTTGTCGAAATTCGAACTCGTGAGATAATATGGGTTACCTTGTTACTGTCTAAAAATAAGATCTGATTAACCCATATTTGACGAATGGATTCTCCAGTCGTGATCATTTGGGCGAGTCCATTATGAAAACATGCCCATGTAATATACAGAAAATTTTTGAGCTTTAAAAATTAAAAAATTTTAGCTGAAAATTTTTGATATTTTTCTTATTTTTGCTCAAAACATAGATTGTGGGTACACGTTAGAACCGCCTCGCCGAGGCGGTTCTAACGAGTACCCACAATCTATGTTTTGGAGCAAAAATAAGAAAAATAGGTATACCCCTGCATACCCCAGTTTTGCTATATAAAAGTGGGGTTCAAGGGGGTATACATTACACGGACATGTTTTCCTGATGCTACTTTCATATATAGGGGCTTCAGGTAGGGTTTTCAGATTTTATTTCATTTGTCGTTGAAATTCCTCTAAGCAAACAGAATAGCCCCAGATGGTTTCCTCATAATGTGGCTCAAATATATTTTTTCAAACACTAAAGGGCTGCTACTCCACACGCAGCAGTGGCGTCTGGCTGAATATTGAACTAATCCAAGACTGTTACCTTCAAGGATGTTAAAAGATTCAATCTGAATGACAACAACGTTTTCTCGATTATAAGTCTATGCAGCTATTAAAAGACGATCAAGCGGGTAGCTCAGTCCACAGTCCGTGATCCGGTTACACTGGAAACAGATACAAATCCGATCTAGCCGAAATTCTATCTAGCCTTAGTCAATAGTCATTATGTTTGCCTTAATTACCTACAAGAATGTAAAGGATTTGATCAAATGATGGCGCTAGAATGTAAATAACATATCCACATTTTCTTCATTATAATTCTATGGGCATGGACCCAAGAGTTTAGATCCGATCTGATCCAAAACTTTGTGCAGCCAATATCAACCCCCCCCCCCCAAACGACCACCAACACCTTTAGATCAAACTTGGTTATTATGGGCCTGTTGGTCTCAGAGATGTTCAAATTTGAAAGTGTGAACAGACGGACTCGCGGACGAACGGACACCGGCTCGAAAACAATCCAAGCTCGTCTTGTGATTCTTCCTCTCAGGAGAGCTGAAAATTACTAAACCGGTTATCTATATTCTTGTTAAAATGTATAATGTCAACCATTGGACTTGTCCAACTGAGCCTCCTCTTTAAATAAAGTCATTATTATTATTATATCATTATATACCCCAGGGCCAAGCATCACAATGCTCACTTACAGTTAAAAAATTCTTTAGTTAAGATCAAGACATGTGCATTTAAAACATACAGAAATCAAATCGGTCGATTTTATTATGTAAATGACATTTAATTATACTCAAACGAAAACATTAAGTCAGCAAATTTGACAAGCCCGATAAATATCATACCCTTTGCAAAGTCAGTTTCTTTCTTATTTTGAAAAGTACCTCCGCCAGTTGTCCATTGGCCTTTTTCGTAAAAAAAAAATCATTTTTAATTTAGCCGATAATTGATAAAATCGGCGCTGAGGTTGTTGCTAGTGACAAAAAAAAATCACTTCAAAGTTCAGCCACAGTCTCGAGAAATAACAAATCGAAATTTCAGTATTTTGAGATTACCTCCCTTTCATTTAAGTGGTGTATGCACTCTGGCGAAACCACATGCGAGATTTTAATCTTTTCTGTTTGAAAGGATAGGTTTTATTCACAGTTTTTGGCTGCTAATTTAAATCCAAATTTTCAAAGGGATTTTGAAGCTTTAGCAATTTAAACAGTCCTAATAGGATTTTGCATGTATTTTCATTGACTAAACTTATGCCGGTGAGCATATGTGTACATACATGTATATTTTTGGTGAAACCTTTTATTGATTTTAACGGTAAAATATCGAGTCATAATTAGCCATCTTTACTAAGGTGGGCCCTAACTCTAAGGAAACTCTGTAATTCTGGGCCCAGATACATGTTCATAGCATGCAGCATATAAGAATCTTATATGGGGTTCTGTTCTAGATGGAAGTTTCCAACCCAAGGGATGACCGTGCTGAGCGGAACCGAGGCTCTGCCGAGGTTCCGCTCAGCACGGTCATCCCGAAGGTTGGAAACTTCCATCTAGAACAGAACACCATATTAGATTCTTTTTCTTGCACAACAACCCCCAAAATCTGATTTATTTCAAGGTTTTGCGTATTTTTTTAGCCTGGGTGAGAACACCTGGGTGAGATGCAATTTTATCACCCAGGCAAAAAGTGTGGCAATTTCTGTCTGGTGTGCAAGAATATTTTTTTTACGTTAATAAGAAGGTACAAGTAGGCAAAGATCAGGAAAAGGCGCAATCAGAAAGAGATTCCCACTCCAAAAACCGAGGTGGGAAAAAACCAAACTTAACAATCAGGCACTTATACCATGAAACATATCGTAAGCCGAATGAGCAGCTATTTTCCCAATAGGTGGCCACTCAGTTACCTTAACTTAATTAAAAATATGAAAACAGTCTCAGTGTCGATTTCAACGGCGTGTAGATTTCCGCTGAAGAGAAAGGGATACCCTGTGTAAGTAACATAAGTATGACTTAAACCCATTTGTGACGAAAGCACTTGTCCAGCCTTATGAGTTTGGCAGGCCTCGTTAATGTTTCAGAATATCAGGTGTGATGCCCTTGCGATGAAAGAAAAAGGTACAAGTAGGCAACGATCAGGAAAAGGCGCAATCAGAAAGAGATTCCCACTCCAAAAACCGAGGTGGGAAAAAACAAACTAACAATCAGGCACTTATACCATGAAACATATCGTAAGCCGAATGAGCAGCTATTTTCCCAATAGGTGGCCACTCAGTTACCTTAACTTAATTAAAAATATGAAAACAGTCTCAGTGTCGATTTCAACGGCGTGTAGATTTCCGCTGAAGAGAAAGGGATACCCTGTGTAAGTAACATAAGTATGACTTAAACCCATTTGTGACGAAAGCACTTGTCCAGCCTTATGAGTTTGGCAGGCCTCGTTAATGTTTCGGAATATCAGGTGTGATGCCCTTGCGATGAAAGAAAAAGGTACAAGTAGGCAACGATCAGGAAAAGGAGCAATCAGAAAAAAAGATTCCCACTCTAAAAACCGAGGTGGGAAAAAACTAAATTAACAGTCAGGTACTTATAGTATGAAAACATATCGTAAGCCGACTGAGCAGCTATTTTCCAAACAGATGGCCATTCAGTTACAAATCAACCTAGCTAAAAATATGAAAACATACATAAGGCATCAACAGCACATAAAAATTTTAAACGTCAAGACATTAAACAATAAGAACCACCACATAAGCATCGCATTGGGACGATCAGTAATATAAAAGTACTGGCGGGCTTAAACCGGTTTTACAGGTACAAACTGATTGCAAGCAATCCCTGGAAATTCCTTTGAGGATAGACCATTACGAAAACATACCCATGCAATATTGAGAGATTTTTAAAGTTGTGAAAAAATGAAAATTTTCTGAAGAAAATTTTTGATATTTTTGCTCAAAACATAGATTGTGGATACACGTTAGAACCGCCTCGCTGATGCGGTTCAAACGAGTACCCACAATCTATGTTTTGAAGCAAAAAATAAGAAAATAGGTATACCCCTGCATACCCCAGTTCTGCTTTATAAAAGTGGGGTATAAGGGGGTATATATTGCACGGAAATGTTATCCTGATGCAAAATCGAAGATCTGACACCACACGCCGCGTAATGCGGTATTATAATTTATGGGTTATATGTCTATCCACTATCTGCCCTTGTCCCATAACGTGGACACGAGGCTTATAAGGGTAAAGAGTATAACATTTATGATATTTTTGTGTAAAATGATATTCATATAACTTCATTACTCATTAATTTTTGAAGGATTTGTTGTTACGGTTTACATTAGTTCTTAGTTTTGGGTTTTGAAATGTAATTTTCAGGTATATTATGTTGATATGGTGTAGCTTGCTTAAATGACCAGGTCCCGAGGTTATGAAACTTTTCATGCTCAGCTCAGATTAGAATTATATTTATCCTGTTCATAAATGTTAAAATGCCAACAATTGCAGGATTTATAAGCAGGATAAATTACTGGATTAGATGATCCAAACCAAAACATTCGATTAATTTGGGATATTTCAGTATTTATGGGGGATTGAAATTTCATGGTCAGATAGGTTGAGCATGAAAGAAGTTTTGTAACCCCAGGTCCCAGGTGGTGGTTAGATTTTACATAAAAATTTTACAAAGTTTTTCCATAGAGTTGTTCTTGTCAGAGTATCACATCAGAAAGCATGTCCGTGGACTATATACCCACTTATACTACATGTTAAAATAGCATAGCTGGGGTGTACCTATCTTTCTTAATTTTGATTTAAAACATGAGTTGTGGGTACTTGTAGGGGCGGTTCTAACGTGTACCCACAATCAATGTTTGAGGAAAAAATTAAACATCAAAAATTAAAAAAAAAATCAAAAGTTTTCTAATGAAATTTTCAGTTGTATAGCTGAAAAAATCTCTGTATATTGCATGGACAAGATTTCGTAATGAGAACCGCCTCAAGTTCTTGTGTTCTCTCGACGTTCAACCGACATTGGGTACTTTACGTATACTATTTTGGAATTATATGTATTATTTTTAAAAAAAAAAAAATGCAAATATATCCCTTTTATTTAGCTGCATGCTCACATGAGTGTATTTTATAATATGCGCCGCCTTGAGATGGTTCTGTTCTAGCATCATGTCCGTGATATGTATACCCCCTTAAACCCCACTTTTATATAGTAAAACTGGGGTACGCAGGGGTATACCTTTTTTCTTATTTTTCCTCCAAAACATAGATTGTGGGTACTTGTTAGTACCGCCTAGGCGAACCGCCTCGCCTAGGCGGTTCTAACGTGTACCCACAATCTGAGTTTGCAGCAAAATAAGAAAAATGTCAAAATTTTTCCTATGAAATTTTCAATTTTTACTACTGAAAAAATCTCTGTATATTATTACATGGGCGAGTTTTCGTAATGGTCACGGGTGAGCATTAATCTTCTTTTGTCCTATGACATCACGAAAACATGTCCGTGTAATATAATATACCCCCTTGAACCCCACTTATATATAGTAAAACTGGGGTACGCAGGGGTATACCTATTTTTCTTAATTTTGATTTAAAGCATGGGTTGTGAGTACTTGTAGGGGCGGTTCTAACGTGTACCCACAATCAATGTTTGAGGAAAAAAAATAAACATCAAAAATTAAAAAAAAAAAAATAAAAAAATTTCTAATGAATTTTTCATTTGTATAGCTGAAAAAAATCTCTGTATATTGCATGGACAAGATTTCGTAATGAGAACCGCCTCAAATTCTTGTGTTCTCTCGACGTTTAACCGACATTGGGTACTTTACGTATACTATTTTGGAATTATATGTATTATCTTTTTAAAAAAATGCAAATATATCCCTTTCATTTAGCTGCATGCTCACATGAGTGTATTTTATATTCTTGCACACCGGAAAGAAATTGCCACACTTTTTGCCTGGGTGATAAAATTGCATCTCACCCAGGTGTTCTCACCCAGGCTAAAAAATACGCAAAACTTTGAAATGAACCAGATTTTGGGGGTTGTTGTGCAAGAAAAAGAATCTAATATGGTTTTCTGTTCTAGATGGAAGTTTCCAACCCTCGGGATGACCGTGCTGAGCGGAACCTCGGCGGAGCCTCGGTTCCGCTCAGCACGGTCATCCCTTGGGTTGGAAACTTCCATCTAGAACAGAACCCCATATAAGATTCTTATAATATGCGCCGGCTTGAGATTTTTCTGTTCTAGTCACGGGTGAACATTAACCCATATTTGACGAATGGATTCTCCCATCATTATCATTTGGGTGAGTCAACTTTCATTTTTAGGGGTGTTAGGTGTGAATTTTATTTTTTATCTAATTTTTCGATGAAATTTCTCTGTGCAAACGGAATAGCCCCAGATGGGACGCCGCGTTCTTCGGCGTCACATCTGGGGCTATTCTGTTTGCCTATGTCCCATTAAAGGGACGCCAGGCTTAAAGGAGTTCATCTTCTTTTGTCCCCTATGACATCACGAAAACATGTCCGTGTAATATATACCCCCTTGAACCCCACTTTTATATAGTAAAACTGGGGTACGCAGGGGTATACCTATTTTTCTTATTTTTGCTCCAAAACATAGATTGTGGGTACTCGTTAGAACCGCCTCGCCGAGGCGGTTCTAACGTGTACCCACAATCTGTGTTTTGAGCAAAAAAAGAAAAATATAATTTTCAAATTTTCAAAGCTAAAAAAATCTCTGTTTATTGCATGGGCATGTTTTCGTAATGAGTTTTTCCTTTTCCCAATGCCTTTGAATGTTTCACACACAATGAATATCAGAGAAACATTTTGTTCGAAAAACGTTACAGATGAATCGGCATTGTTTCGTTACGGAAACATGCCCATGTAATATACAGATTTTTCCCAAGTTGTAAAAATTGAAAATTTTCAGTAGAAAAGTGTTGATAGTTTTCTAATTTTTGCTCAAAACATAGAGTGTGGGTACATGTTAGAACCGCCTCGCCGAGGCGGTTCTACCGAGTACACACAATCTATGTTTTGCAACAAAAATTAGAAAAATAAATATACCCCTCTATACCCAAGTTTTGCTATATAAAAATGGGGTATAAGGGGGTATTCATGTCACGGACATGTTTGCCTGATGTGACTTGGAATAAACAACAACAACAACAAACTTTCCTCAAAATACATCTTCTTGTATTAATTTTGTCCAACGACGTTTGGTTTCTGCTTTGTTGCTTTTTTATATTTTTTTTTCAGAATTGTGTACTCCAACGTCAAGAAATGAAGCAGTCGTATCTTATTTTATGCTCTTTCATGGTAGCAATTGCTATCTCTAGTGTGTCTTCGAGAACCACGAAGTACAGGAAACTTATCCATGAGAAATGTTGGCCTATCAGGTATAAGTGCAAACATCTGGGACAAAATCCTGCACGGTGGTCAGAGTACGATGGCGGTTGTAGGAGATGGTACGTTTTCGTTTCTTTTCACATCCTTTCGTTTCATAACATCTCCGTGTGGAACTTAACCCCTTCAAACCTATACTTATATAGTAAAATTGAGGTTTGACGAGGTCAAGAGAAAAAATCAATAATTGATGTAAGTATGTAATTTAAAAGTCAAAAATGCTATATTCTAACAAATATCAATGTAATAAACCATTTTTTTATGATAGGCAAGGCAAATATGTGTAAAATTAAAATTTAGTTCATAAATAGATATTTAATTTGCAATTAAAAGATATTCCCAAGAACTCATGGAGAAATTTCCGTAATCCCATTAAATATACAGATTTTTCTGAAATGGAGAAAACTGAATATTTTTTCATATTTTTCTAATTTTTACTCAAAACATAGATGCGGTTCTAAAGAATGCCAACAATCTATGTTTTGAGCAAAAAGAAAAAAGAAAAAAATAGGTATTCCCCTGCATACATCCGATTTAACTATATAAAAGTGGGGTTTCATGGGATATACATGTATATTACAAGGACACCTTTTTTCATATCATTAATACGTATATATGTAAAGGGGAAGTATTTTTTCTAACATTCGTCTATTTGACAATTAGATACATGTATATCTGAATAAACTTAAGAACGACGCAAAATGTAAGGGCACCCAAAGAGTTAAACAAAACAACACAAAAAAGGCCAAACTTTATCACAGGTTCGTCATCTGTGACTTGTTTTGTTTGATCTTTGGCAAAGATTTTGCTTATAGTGCACATTTTATTGTGATTCAGAAATAACGGTCATAGCGTTCAGCATATTGACGAACCCCCGGCTTATGTACAGAAGGTTCTATTTAAGATATAAGTATACATTACGCATGGAACAAATGAAATACATTCATCAGGAAAACATGTCCATGAAATGTATACCCCCTTCTATATAGCAAAACTGGGGTATGCAGGGGTATACCTAATTTTCTTATTTTTGATCCAAAACATACATTGTGGGTACTCGTTAGAACCACCATCAAAAACATATATTTACATTTTTATTGCAATCGCCCTAGATGAAAGTATCTTTCTTGATGTTCTTCATTTCCCAATGAAAAACATTAAGTCACGTGATCTAGAGGCCACGCCTATGGGCGGGCCGACGTCAAAACCCATCCAGTGACGTTGTTTGTTTACTCTTGTTGTTGTGACGTTGGTCGCGTATCGCCATGACGTTAGGCGCAAAAATTTGACGTTATGGCTGTTCCAAAATTACGTTAAGTGGGATTTAATGTCAAATAACATGAAAATGAACGTTGATATGCGCAATTAAACATCTGATACTTGATTGATAATATAAAATGTAAATATAAGTATTGAAATTCAGATTTTAGCTTTCACTGGATGATGAAAAACATTAGCTGTTTTAATGTCTCCGAGAAGCCCTTCGGGCTTCACAGACATTAAAACAGCCTAATGTTTTTCATCATCCAGTGAAAGCTAAAATCTGAATTTCAATCCTTAATTAGAAAAGTCTTTTTTTTTCTAATGAAATTAACATTTTTTTTTCTAATACTTATATTTACATTTTATATTATCAATCAAGTATCAGATGTTTAATTGCGCAAGTTTTCGTAATGTAAACCTTTTCTGCAGAAACGGTAAGGAGCGATGTGTGTCTTTGTTCTGACCATTCAAAATGAGTCTGAATGTTGAATAGTTGTAGAAATTACATTCACATTTCAAAGTATGCTTTACTTTAAGACAACTGTATATATTCCCATTATGAAAACACACCCGTTTAGTACACAATTCTTAGTTCACCTTTTAAAACATAAACGATAATTGTCTGGGAAAAATTGTAATATTTTATTATTTATATTTAAACGTGGGTACACGTTAGAACCGCCTCTACGGGCTAATGGATACTTGTCTAAGAGACTGCTGGAGGTGTAGATGTCCTTTTCTGAGTTATGTCCCTTTGAAAACAAAATTTGAAAATATTTTGTGCAAGATATCTCAAAATGCCTTGATATTTGGTATATTGGTTGGGGCTGAGGAGTAGATGACCTGATCTTTTGAGATCTTTCTCTAGAATTTTGACAAAATTACGGAATTTTGAAATTGTATTTTTTTCTCACTTTTTCGGTGCAGATTTAAGATTTACATATGGAAGACAAAAATCTGCCACTATTCTATTCTCTATACATGTTTGAGTTGCCGAGGTGGGCTTTGCTTGCACGTGTTAATGATTGCTTGGGTTCGGTACGGTTAGACATATGATGCTTAATGGAAGGTGTACCAATAATACTGAGTGCTCTATTCTCGGGGCATGTACCTTTCTGTTCCATCCCATTCTTTCTACACGATTTATTTTGTTCGTTTGTGTTTTAGGTGCAAAGATGAAGATTTTGACGGCGGGCTTTGCATGTATGGGTTATATACTGGTGGCCTAATAGACTGTTGGCGGTGTCGATGCTATATGAGAGACGAACCTATTAAGAAACATCTTTTTTATGGCTTTTAAATGGACAAGTCCATTCGTCAAATATGGGTTAAAAAAGCTTTGTTATTCTTAGCACATTCGACGTAATAGCCCTAGAAACTGCACTCTGTTTTTCATCAGGAAAACATGTCCGTGCAATGAATACCCCCTTGAATCCCACTTTTATATAATAGCAAAACTGGGGTATGCATGGATATACCTATTTTTGATCCAAAACCTAGATTGTGGGTACTCGTTAGAACCGCCTCGTTGAGGCTACTAAAAATCTACTAAAAATTTTCATTTTTTACAACTTTGAAAATCTCTGTATATCGCATGGGAGATAAGCACGGACACAAATGGGTTTTACCATATGTCGACACCTTACACTAGTGCAAAAATAGGAAAACAAAGGAAAAGAAAAATAAGCTAATAGGCATTGAATGTCAATGAAATGTGCGTTAAGATCAACAAACTTATTGTATTTAGACAAAACAGTATAGATTAATTTCTACCAGCGTAGCCCTACGTCACAGATTTAAGTGTCAAAATAAGAAATAAATAAAGCTCTCTTTGATTCAATCGAGTTCTGGCATAAAAATAGCCGTCAACTTTGTTTGTTGCCTTTATTTTATGTGATTTCTACCCTACACTGTGGTGCCACTCGTGATTGCGAAACTTGCCTCTAATTATAATCGGTCAAAGAAACTTTAAAATAGTTCTCTAGGGAGAAGGGCCATTAATTGTAGGGATCTGGGGGCTATTTATTGCCAGGGATCTGGGGAGCAAGGAAACTGACCTTTGGCATGACATGTTTACAAAATGGCATTATAGAATTGCATAAATGCCCTTTGCCATTAACATGGTTATGAAAACCATGTGAATAATGAATGTTGACCATTAGTAAACCGAGAGAGTAACAAGATATAGCTCGGCAAATGGGTCACTGTATGGGCGGCAACTTTAATATTCATATCTGGGCGTGGTCGGCTAGTCCATCTGTTCAAGTAGGGAGATAATAGAAAAGTCGAATTCAGTCGGCCTAGAGCGCTGTCACATATTTTACCGTTAAAGATCAGCTACCTATTTTGTCCAATCTAGTAAACTAGACCAACTCGGATTTTCATTCTAACGGACAACATTTAGCTTTTACCTATTTATTAGGTCAAACGTAGACCATATCCAATAACGTATTCATAAGGTAACGCCCATACAGTGACCTATTTGCCGAGCTATACCTGATCATTAATACCTTCAATATTGCACACCGTGTTCAAGAATGAGTCCACACTTTGTATACAATTCGTCAAGCACCTGCTATTCAGAATCAATATGCTTTCAACTAAAAGACAGCGTATTGCTTCGTTTATTACCGATATTTTTCATTAATGTATTGGCATACTCAGTCTAAGATACGTATAACTAGAAAGTTGCTACCTTCCTGACTTAAATATTTTCGACATGGCTTGTTTTGTCAGATCTTTCCGGTTTTGTGCCTCAGTCGGTTGGGATTTTAAATTTAACTGTAACAAACCCTGGGACCTTGTTTTGTTACTTTATTTTTCAAGTTGAATTTTAATATCTTGTTCCTTCCGTCATTTTTTTTTATCATCATGGCTATATCAGGAAAACATGTCCATGAAAAGTATTCCACCATATACCCCACTTTTAATAGTAAAACTGGGGTTTACAGGGGTATACCTATATTTATTATTTTTGTCCAAAACATAGATTGTGGGTACTCGTTAGAACCGCCTCGCGGAGGCGGTTCTAACGTGTACCCACAATCTTGATTTTGAGCAAAAAATTTAAAAAAAAAATAAATTTTTACTTCTGAAAATGTTCCTTTTTTACAACTTTAAAAATATCTGTATATTGCATGGGTATTTTTTCGTTATGTAGTTCATTCATACCGAGATGTAACACGTGCTTCTCAGATATATAGACATAACATTAGACAGCCACAGAGAGCTGAAGAGAGTGAACATCAGGAAAACATGTCCGTGCAATGTATACCCCCTTAAACCCCACTTCTATATAGAAAAACTGGGGTATGCACGGGCATACCTATATTTCTTATTTTTGCTCCAAAACATAGATTGTGGGTACACGTTAGAACCGCCTCGCCGAGGCGGTTCTAACGTGTACCCACAATCTATGTTTTGAGCAAAACTAAGAAAAATATCAAGAGTTTTCTACGGAAAATTTTCAATTTTTACAACTTCAAAAATCTCCATAAATTGCATGGGCAAGTTTTCGTAATGTATGTCTAGAAGCTCAAGTGCACTACACGGCGAAAGCAGGTTTTGACTTTTGTGTCCTCCCAATAGTTTGGCTCCAATAATCCATAGATAGAAAGTAAGAATAGAGGGACCAAGAATCGATGCAATTACATTTAAAGTCCCAACATAGACAGCGGGTGGGAAAGAAAATACATAAAACACAACAAAACATTTTCCGACAACACACTCGAAGAGCAGAATGACTAGCTCTTTCCCAACAAGATAGCCATCCGGCTAGGTTTCAACAGGAACGAAAGGGAACGATCTATCTATCTATCTATCTACGACAGAGAGGTAGGTACAATAAACAGTAGTGTAATGAAGATAAACTACTTTTCCTGGGACACCGATTATTGTTCCAACATGGGACAAGTATGATGAAGACAAACCACTCTATCTGGGACACAACTTAACGTTTTTACCGGGCACAACGCCGAATTCATAAAGAAAGAAAATTAAATAAAAACAAAAATAGCGTTCAACTGGCGAACACTTGCAACAAAAACTTTTGATAAAACCAACCCAAAATCCCAACCAAATACACCGGAAATACAGCGATTATCATTATCATTAACAAAAACCAGCGCAAATGCACCAGCGACTACCAAAAACGGATCAGAATAAAAACTAAACCAAGATCAATACTGGCTAACACATGTATTACAAATGTTGCTGCAAATAAAGCCAAAGTCCTCAACCCAAAGATACTAGGCGGGAAGGAGAGCATTACCACTGCTTCATAAAGATGATAATTCACGAAACTAAACAAGAGACCAACAAGAAAGGCAGCAATTCGACCATATTAAGTAAAATAAAAACACCCCTACGAGCACAACAGACAGACAAACGGACAAAACACGCAACATGAATATAAATATCAACAGAACCGCCTTGGAACGGTCAACAGAAATGGCAGTTTATTTAGAACGCTGATTTTTCGGCTCATCCCAATAAATTTAGAAAAGAGGGATCGAAAACAGAACCCCATACTGTAAATTGCATCGGCTGCTACATGATGACTTAACTAAATATGTGCTCTGTAAAAATGAAAAAAAAAAAAAAAAAAAAAAAAAAGAAAGAAAGAAAAATCATGTGCAACAGATGGCACTTTATTTTATATAACTGCATAGTTGCATCGTTGTCTTAATATTATTCACATGTTTAAAAAGAAGATCCTAAGAGTGCAAAAAGGTTACTGTTCAGTGAAAAATATGAGAATTTATTATCGTATATACAAACAAAGATGGGCAAACAAACATGCAGACAGGCGAACAGACAACGGACATGCAGTGAAACAGACATACAGTCAGACAGACACAGACAGCAAGTCTTCCAGCCAGGCAGACATACAAACAGACAGACAAACAGGCAAAACAGACGTACTGACGGACAGATAGACACACACAGACAGATAGATAGACAGACGTCACAAAACAGACAGACAGGCAGACAGACAGACAAGACAAACAGACAAACATAGTGAGATACTTATAAATCATTCTCATTCAATGATCAATAAACAGATAGACCTCTTTTAAGTGAACAAAAGAAAAGAAAAGTGGTATATAAAAAATAAATGTATCTGTAACAACTATGTCACAACATAGGAAGCCATGTCATGAAAAAAAAAACGGAGTTTTGCACAAGCGAAAGCAAAGGCGCAGATCAGCTGTGCAGTAACTGCACAGCGGATCAGCGCCCTTGTTTTCGCTACTTGGATAGAAAAAATCCTCTTCTACTTCAATTCAAAATGTCAAGCCTCTAGCCTGCTTCTGTGACTTTACATGCCGGTTTGTGTCGGACCTTGTCGGGAAAACCAAATTGTTGGTTTTTCTTATGACGGGGCTCATAACCTGTAACATATGTCTCATAACCAATGTATTGGAGTGTGAACATGCGGACGATAGCATAATTATCCTATAGAGATGCGGGTCATTATAACTGTTATACTGGTTTTTGGAATAGCACTTACAATAGGTACTGAATTGGTTTCCCCTTTTATTTATTTATTTATTTATTTTTTTATTTATTTTTATTTATTTATTTATTTTTATTTATTTACTTATTTATTTGTTTATTTATTTATTTATTTATTTATTTATTTACATAGATACGTCAAAATTCCTTTTTCATACGGAAATTATTCAAATACGTGTATTTAGCTACATGTACATGTATATTTAGCTACTTATTCTATTCTTTTCTATTCTATTCTATTCTATATACCACAAGCTCAGATTTTTACTCATTCTGAGGAAATGCAGCTTTATTTATTAGTTTTCAATTACGGAGAGCTGTGCAGAATTTAAACTTTTAATTGGATCAATTACCTGTCCAAAGCGAAAGGCCAACGAATCATTAGATAATTATTTTCATTTAAAAAAATAGCTAATAAAACAATGCAAGACAATTCATTATCACTAGCTCTACAAAAACAGAAATGCTGTATGCTGAAAAGTTGTATGTAGTTAAATGTTAAACCATGTCTGAATGCAGCTAGCGAGTATTTGAGTATTTACAGCACACATGTACGCACGCACTAACAAAGAAAAGATATTTAAAAACTAACATTTGGTTTCCAACTCATGACCTTTTGATTCGGAACCCTAAACTAGGCTATCGCGCTCCATTTTCTATTAGTAAGTGTCAATGTATTTTCCATTTAAAGCGCTGAAATGACTAATGCTCGCCTTGTAAACCAGGGGTCGCAGGTTCGATCCCGGGCTTCTCCAGTCCGTCGGATGGGACTATAAGCCGAGGCCCCGTCTCTATATTACCTTAGCTGTTGGTGGGACGTAAAACCCCAATCAACCAACCATTTTCCCGACACTTAACTACTGCAACATGCGCTTTTGCATAATAAAAGAAAACCGACAATACGAAAACTGACCCGAACAATATACAGCTTATCTTGAGCTGTTAAAATTGAAAATTTCATAAGATGCATGTATTTTTTATATTTATGCCAAAATAGAGTGTGGATACTATCCGCTGGGGCGGTTCTAACGAATACCCACAATCTATGTTTTGGATCAAAAATAAGAAAGGTAGCTATACCCCTGCTAACCCCAGTTTATATAAAAGTGGGGTTTAATTGGGCATACATTGCACGGACATGCTTTCCTGATGGGATCATTTGAGAGCATGTATATCCAGGCCATATCGCGATTTCGGCTACTTAATCTTCATCAGTGACCATTTACATTTGGCATCATGAAGCCACTGTAAGTAAGTGCTGTTTTGCAAACAACAGGATAGTCGCATTACGAAAACTTGCCCATGCAATAAACAGAGATTTTTTGAGCTTTTAAAATTGAAAATTTTCAGCTCAAAAATGTTGATATTTTTCTTACTGTTGCTCAAAACATAGATTGTGGGTACACGTTAGAACCGCCTCGCCGAGGCGGTTCTAACGAGTACCCACAATCTATGTTTTGGAGCAAAAATAAGAAAAATAGGTATACCCCTGCATACCCCAGTTTTACTATATAAAAGTGGGGTTTCAGGGGGTATATATTGCACGGACATGTTTTCGTGATGATGAAGCAAATGCGCGTAAGTGCTGTTTTGCAAATTTCAACAGGATAGCCGATACAAAGACTAGTATAATCCAAATAAGACCAAAACAACTGTGGTTAGATCTAAACCTATATTTCTTTTTATTTTCTAAAAATATGCTGAAATAAAAGTTCTTACTCTGGATTTTTATTATTATCATTATTATTATTATTTTTCATTTGTTTATTTATTTTTTAACTTTGTATGATTTTTAAACTAGAGACCATACAGCGTTTTATTCATATTTTACAACTGTCATCTATATCAAAATCGTTTTGACCTTTTGCGTTTTGTCGACCATAAAATGACGCAAGGACTTGAGTCAAAGCGATCAACTGCAAAATATGGCACAGAAAGAAATCTGATTACAAGAAAACATACAAAATACTTACCACTATCTCAAAACTTTTTGTCCCAAAACTTTTAGATTTATTTTCGTTTCTTTTTGTTTTAGTATGCGTCATTAATTTATTTAGCGTATTCGTTCTAATAAGCGCACATGCTCCAATAAGCGAACACCTTGGTCGTTTCTGAAAAACGTGCAGAAGCGCACACTGATCAACAAAAATATTGGTATTTTATACCAATTCAACACAAAGCTACTGTATAAATTGTGTTAAAACTTCAACTTATAAGATCAAACTCTATTTTGCAACACTTATGTGACATCACCATTGGTATTTTGACATGTTAATTTCAGCTGTCTATGTTTTGTTTTTATCTACGGCCTTAGTGTATTATTGAAACAAGAATCTCTTTCTAGTTATTCTTGAGTTAATACCTTTATACGCCTATACTTAAAACCAGTTTTGAAATGGACTATTCCGAAGTGGGTGTGCTCACTTCTGAATTATTGCAAAAAAGTGTATTTATTGAATTTTGAAGAGTTTCAAAAGCTGATGTTTTGATATTATGTGGTCTCTGTAAAAATTAAAAGGTACTCATTTGTCTATACAGTGAGTTTTTGCTTTTCGAAATTTGGTTAAGAAGTACCTGAATCACCCTTGGACTACCAACTTCGAAATACGTCATAAGTCAGGAAGCAGTTCCATTGATTTAATAATGGCGTCCTTTCATGAAGCAGTTTCATTCATGGATTTATATTTAGTGATCATATTTCAGGAGTTATTCATGCTGTATCCTAATAATCATTGTATTAGGATGAAACGTATTCTATTATCAAAGCATTGCTACATAGAATATAGTGTCAAAGCAACTAGTTTTATTATTTTGGTTGACATTAAATCAATATGGGCTGGTCCATGTGAGACCATTACAACATTGCCTTCAATCGAAACGGGGTGTAAAGAAAAGAATGAACATGATTCACTGCTTTCTGTTTCATAACTGTGTATAATAAATTTTACAAGGAAGGTCCAAATTGGTCATTTTGAAATTATAATGAACAAAATCTAGTACTTAGAATGTAGAAATTGAATGATTAATTGTTTTATTCACTTGACATACCTGTAAAACGTGTTATTCACTATAATAGACTAATCCAAACTTCCAGCACACTTACTACCAATTATCAATGAAGAATTGGTCCATTTGCTGCACAGGGGTGTAAACAAATGCTTCCGCATGCTTCCGTTGCTTTCTAATTTATAACTCATGTTCATTAATCTCCAATCACGAGAAAATGTCTTTTCAAAGACAACTTGTGAAAAAAATCTAGCATTTAGTATGTAGAACTATATGTAATTTAGTTTGTTTTCTTATTATACCTGTAAGTCAATAGAATGGGCAAATCCAATATTCCAAAAATAGATTGTCTTCCTAGCAATTTGGGTAAAATACATCACCAAGTATGGTCAAGTCAAGTCAAGTCAAGTAATATTTATTTACCGTCGGATTTGTTTTACAACAAAATAACACAAGCTCCCAGGAGCTTTTTCTTCCGACCAATATATATAAAATATCACAGTAATTATAACACAGAAACTTTGGCATGCTAAACATAAAAATGGTGTACTGGAAGGGTCAAAATGACCGAAGTGGTAAACCGAACTGTCCTTGCCTATTTCGAAATAGACATACACCCGCAAATATAGGGGTGCACCCACATATTTATAGGTTCACCCCTATTTCAAGATAGAGGTTAACCCCTAGAATGCCGGTACACCGTCATAGATTGTGATTTTGTCTGGTAGTCCGTTTGATTGTGACTGCTTGGTGGCACTGTTGAGTGTGACTCTTCCAGGTAGTCGTGTCTGTATTGTTGTACGTTGGTATAATAAATATATTATGTATGTATCATATTAAATACTATGTTATGTTCAGTTACATGCACTGTGTATGTGACATGTTATTTCACATATGTGGCGTTATGTTATGTTGCATATATAATGTTAGGTTACATATGTAATATTATGTTACATCTGTACGTTATGCCATTTTGACCCTTCCAGAACACCATAACTAAGATTTTGAGTGCGTCGTCTTAAATAGGGTAAAATGCATCAATTAGTATGAGTCACTTCGTCCTAAGGTTAAGATTTCTGAATAAAAAAAAAGTTGAATTAAATAAATAATAACGAATAAATCATGAATCGCCAAACGTTGACCGAAATAGCTCTTAACGCTTTTTAACGGTTGCCTTACTCCGTGTTTGAGAAATGGTGTGACAGTTGATAGAGGCCAAATCCAAAATAACAAATCACGTCCAGTTTCGAATGATGTCTCTAAAGTCATTGATTGTTGAAAATGTTAGAACGCATGAAAATTAAAGTTGACCGCTATTAACCGCTGACCTACATGCGCCATGGTACTAATAGGGTTATATCTCGGCGCTGTAGCTTATGTCACTTTAATTTGAATGCGTCGACGATGTCTCCGCTTTTTTTTTTTTTTTTTTTTTTTTTTTTTTTTTTTTTTTTTGTACCCAAGAGTTTATGGTTATTTTTATGACAACAATGAAACAACTCTACAGTCCGTGTTGCATGCGTTTCTGTCGTCCTGACGATTAACTTGCCCACTACTATTTATTGCGCTCAACCTGACATTAATGTGGAATTGGCACTGTAAATTCAGAAACTTCATTTTCGATGTGCAGACTGGGCAAACTTATAATTCATATAGTACAGTTTAGCCTTATTTCTGTGATGAGCATTTACGACTGATCAATTATCATTTTCCAACAGTTATACGTACAACGAGTCAATACATGCTACTATTGAACCATTCTGTGTGTATTCAACATAAACTTATTGAAAATGAAGGGTAAACACACTGTCACAGAAAAAATACAATGTATAAAACACACACTTAAACTGCTGACAACGTTAACGCTCTCCCTTGTAGTCATTTTGATTGTGACTTTGTCTGGTAGTCCGTTTGATTGTGACTGCTTGGTGGCACTGTTGAGTGTGACTATTCCAGGTAGTCGTGTCTGTATTGTTGTACGTTGGTATAAGAAATACATTATGTATGTATCATATTAAATGCTATGTTATGTTCAGTTACATGCACTGTGTCCTGTGACATGTTATTTCACATATGTGGCGTTATGTTATGTTGCATATATTATGTTACATATGTAATTTTATGTTACATCTGTAACGTTATGGTACATGCGTTATATAAGATGCATTATGTTACGTGTTTTGCTACAAACATAACGCTATGTTGCATAACGGGTGCTGATTCATTCATGTTGTTACATATGTTGCGTTTTGATACATTATGTAACATACATTACATAACTTATGTCACACACGTTATGTCACATACGTTACTTCCGTTTATAATGTATTCAATACTGAGATTTATCAAGATATCATAGATTTGACTATAACAACACTGTCTGTTTTGTGTGTATCTTTGATGAGCTAAGCTATTTCAGAATGTATGAAAATTCTTAAGGTGCAACGACACCACATATGTGAATGAGAGCATGAGAGAGTGCGTATATATAAGTGAAACATGTATTGTTTTAATATTGAATTAATTGTTTACACCATTATGCCATAAATAGCTAGCTATGTTAATTTATTTGCGGGAGGGCTATCTAATGTTTATTTTTGCAAAATTATGTTTACTCCTAAAGATCTTACACGCACAAATATGTTACATACATTGCGTTATGTTACATATTTTACACTATGTAACATATGATAAACTTTGTTACATGCTATGTTATATATGTTTTGTAATGTTGCATATGTTACATATGCTACGTTATATATGTTACGTATGTAACATACGTACATATGTAACATATGTTGCATGATATTTACATTGATTAACTATGCGCAATGTCGAAAATATATCATACGATTCGTCGAAAACGATATAAATAACTAGTATAGATAATGAAAATAAATTGTAAAAATCGTGAGGTCATTTCAAAATCAATGGAAACCTGATATTAAAGACGTCTTTTCTTCAAACACTTCAGAAAGTATGTTTACTCTTTAAATCTTACACGCACAAATATGTTACATACACTGCGTTATGTTACAACTTTTACTGTATGTAACATATGATTAACTTTGTAACATGCTATGTTACATATGTTTTGTAATGTTGCATATTACATATAATACGTTATATGTTACGTTTGTAATGTACGTAACATACGTACATATATATATTACATATGTTGCATGGCAGGCATATTATGTTATGTAGTACGATGTTTTATATGTTGTATTATGTCACATACGTTACATTATGTTTCATATGTTTTGTTACAAATGTTACATTGCTACAACATGTCGAGATTATGTCGAGAGTATATCGAGAAGCATGGCGGCTTCGAGTACAATCCACTTCTTCAAACGTAAATGCATGAAAAGGCATGTTTGATCGGCCACTCAATATTAGCATTAACTAAAATGAAACAAGGCCGTATATAACATGTAGCACATGTTATAGTTTTTCTTGTTCCTAGTGTGCGCTTATTAGAACGATATTTTGTTACTTTAACTTAACTGTATTTTGAAAAGTAAAGCGCACTGTGCGCTAATTAGAACGAATACGGTAATTGTTTTGGTTTGAATGACGCTTAACGTTCCAGCCAACAGTCATGGTCATGTCGGGACGTTGCCTCCATCAGGTCTAAGAGCTGACATTTCAAGTCTTTAAATCTACAGACTTACTAAATTTACAGACTGTCTGTAAGTCTACAGACTTGTTAAGTCTGTGCATATAAAGACAATCTGTAAATCTAAAGACTTGTAAAGTCTATATATTTAAAGACTTATGCAGTATTTCATCGAATTTTGGAATACCAAGAAAAGGCGCATTCTATATTTAACGTAAATGAATGACCTATATATGTGCGATATTCGGTGTGTAAAGTTCGTATAAAAGTATGGCCTTATTTCCGCGTACTCATAGCAAATAATAACTATATGTATTCCTTATTGATTATTCTCCCTTTGACCATTGTTGGCGATGAATGTCACTCGTTGAATTATAGTATATGGGAGAAAACGTTTGTATATCAAAACACATTTATTTGTTTCTTCCATTATTCAATCTTAAGTCAACAAACGATAAACATTTTTCTGCACTATGCAACTGCTTATGTAATAAAGCGAATCACAATTGTTTATCGGTGCGAATTTTCCGTATTTAATAATTGTTGCTGTTTCTTCGTTTTAGTCTTTAATTCTACAGACCCACAGGTCTTTAAATCTAAAGACAGTCTGTAAATCTAAAGACAGTCTGTGTAAATTTATGTCAGCTCTTAGACCTGTCCATTCCATGTTACTTTTAACAAAATTAAGATGTCACGACTCTAAAAAATGCTTTAAATATAAACATGATAAATACCCAAGTAAAACAATAAGGCATGTATGTATGGATGGTTTCGCTTGAAACCACTTGTCTTTTCCAAGGCAGGCTCAGACCTGAGCGGGTCATCCAGTAATTAGATAGTCAGTAGCATATCATTTGAGCCGCGTCATGAGAAAACCGGATTTTTGCCTATGCGAAAACAAAGGCGCAGATCAGCTTCGCAGTAACTGCGAAGCTGATCAGCGCCTTTGTTTTCGCTTCACGGATAGTACACTTTCTCTTCTTATTAAATCCGAAATTTCAAGCTTCTATGCTGCTTCTGGGACTGTACATGTCGGTTTGTGTCAGACCTGGTTGGAAACCCCGAAGACCGGTTTTCTCGCGTCGCGGCTCATTTGTGCCTTAGCAGCCCATCTATTTCTTCGGGCTCTATGGGTAGGCGCCCATATTCACGCCCGGTAAAGTGCAAATTGACCACCGCCGGTGGGCAACGTAAAACAAAGTTGATATACATCCGGTGGTCGTTTTGAGCGTTTCCTGTTATTAGTTTTCGCGAGTTTGGTGGATGTGGAAGGTAAGATTTTTTTATCAAAAACGTTTTTTGAAAATCAAAGAATGTCAGGCTATCAGTTTGTTGCCGCTGAATGTCTACCCGAAGTGGTAGTTGAAAAAAAAAACCGTTTTACTGCAATCCTTTCCGGTCCGTTTGATCGGTAGTGAAAACGAAAGTAGAATCTGGTCAAACACAGGTCAAATTGTCCTGATCGTGCCTTTGCAAGCTTTCTATAACCAATGGTCATTGCAGTTAGTTAAATGAACACTAAATTAGCTTTTCAGACATAATTTTAAAATATTTCAAGCTTTCCTTTCAACACTAAGATCGATTTTGTACCGGCGGTCAACTTGAAGTTGCGGTGGTCGTATTGATCAATGGGGATTGCAATGTAAATTTTCATCGTGAGAGAAAGCAAGCAAAAATGCAGCTTGATGTCGTTTTCTGTTAGGGGGCACGGCAACATTAATGGAGATGCATTAAAACAACCAAATCCAAATCAATTCCGTCGGTGTCCTCATAATTCCATTTCGTTTGTCCATTAGCCATTCAGTCACATAGTTTAGCAATATCGGATGTATTTATTACTAATTTTTGGTAACCCAATAATACAAATACTACCTCATGCAAGATGCATTGATTTTATATACATAATTCGCATTGACTCGAATAAAAACCACTAGAATAAAAGTGTGGTCAATTTGCATACTAGGTGGTCAATTTGACCTTAAAATGAGCAATTTTAAAATGATTTCCTGTCCAATTTGAAAAGTATTGAAGGACATGCCTGCTGTTTAATGTTGAGCAGGCTCAGTCTTGCAGATTCGACAATTATAGGAGTAACTCTAAGTAAAGCGTTCATTGTGTTGTTTGTATGAAATCTATCTCCTGTTTTGCAATATCAATTCTTTGAATATGTAAAGATGAATAATCACGTGGTTTATATCAATTCCAGACGAAATATTTAGAAACATTGGTCATAATAAAATTGTCAATGCTAAATAAATTGACGTGTAAAATTACACATGCATGTACCTCTTCATCACATTGTCACGAGCAGTTGGA
This sequence comes from Rugalucina vietnamica, assembly GCA_964017185.1. Lineage (NCBI taxonomy): Eukaryota > Metazoa > Mollusca > Bivalvia > Lucinida > Lucinidae > Rugalucina > Rugalucina vietnamica. The sequence goes on from OZ024885.1 coordinate 12,127,689, forward strand.
ATAATAGATTCATAATGTTTCTGGATTTTGCCAGTAGTCGATTGGCTCGCTGGTTAAGCCCAAACGCTAGTTCAAACTAGTCGAGATCACGTGATTGTCCACTGCAAAGTGTAGAATGAATGCATGTATTAATGCTGAAGAATAACTGGCCTCGTCAGTTCTAGGTGCGCCTACCGACCTTATTTTTCCTTTATACGTTTCCAGATGGGTCGATTTAAAGGGAAACGAACCAATCGTCGTTACCTGACGAACAAAAAACCATATCTCTGACAGGAAATCCAAGACGTTGTCCAGAGTCCGTTCAAATCGCCATCTAAGAAAAAGCCAAAAATACAGTTCATCACCCTATAGAGCTATTGGTTCATTACCCCAAATGACAATTTGTCCTAAAATCTATACACCGAAAGGAAAGTTCGGATTTCCTAAGAAGAAAAACATAATAACAGGGACTAAATCAAAAGTATTAAGTCCGTATACTAGCACCCAGAAGAAATCAAAACGAAGTTTGATTATGATAGACCATAGCTATGCACAAGCTAATACAGAATCTATTGGCACCAGCAATTCACAAGCTGTTGTTCCCGAAGAACTTCTGATATAATTGATATAAACCACGTGATTATTCATCTTTACATATTCAGAGAATTGATATTGCAAAACAGGAGATAGATTTCATACAAACAACACAATGAACGCTTTGCTTAGTGTTACTCCTATAATTGTCGAATCTGCAAGACTGAGCCTGCTCAACATTAAACAGAAGGCATGTCCTTCAATACTTTTCAAATTGGACAGTGAATCCTTTCAAAATTGCTCATTTTTAAGACAAATTGACCACCTAGTTTGCAAATTGACCACACTGTTATTCCAGTGGTACATTCCTTTCAAAATTGCTCATTTTTAAGACAAATTGACCACCTAGTTTGCAAATTGACCACACTGTTATTCCAGTGGTTTTTCTTTGAGTCAGTGCGAATTATGTATTTAAATTCAATTCATTTTGCATGAGGTAGTATTTGTATTGTTGGGGTTACCAAAATTAGTAATAAATACACATCCGATATTGCTAAACTATGTGACTGAATGGCTAATGGACCGTAATTGAAACGAAATTGAATTATGAGGACATCGACGGCATTGATTTGGGTTTGGTTGTGTCTAGAATGCATCTCCATTAATGTTGCCGTGCCCCCTAACAGAAAACGACATCAAGTTGCATTTTGCTGGCTTTCTTTCACGGTGAAAATTTACATTGTAATCATTGGATCAATGCGACCACCGCAGCTTCAAGTTGACCGCCGGTACAAAATCGATCTTAGTGTTGAAAGGAAAGCTTGAAATATTTTAAAATTATGTCTGAAAAGCTAATTTAGTGTTCATTTAACTAACTGCAACGCCCATTGGTTACAGAAAGCTTGCAAAGGCACGATCATTGCATTTTAACATGTGTTTGACCAGATTCTACTTTCGTTTTCACTACCGATCAAAAGGGCCGGAAAGGATTGCAGTAAAACGGTTTATTTTTTTTCAACTACCACTTTGGCTAGACATTCAACGGCTAAAAACTGATAGCCTGACATTCTTTGATTTTTATAAAACGTTTTTAGTAAAAAAAATCTTACCTTCCACATCCACCAAACTCGCGAAAACTAATAACAGGAAACGCTCAAAACGACCACCGGATGTATATCAACTTTTTTTACGTTGACCACCGGCGGTGGTCAATTTGCACTTTACCGGGCGTGATATTCCCACCAAACACAAGTTTAGAGGTTTAGAGGTTTGATATGGTCGAATTCACTTCACATAGCGTCTTCCCATTTTCGGACACCACTTTTTTTGGTTATTTTATTATTTTTCTTCAATTCTGGTGCACTTATAGCAATAATCGTGACGGTTGCCAAGAAAAAAGTACAAGTAGGCAAAGATCAGGAAAAGGCGCAATCAGAAAAAGATTCCCACTCCAAAAACCGAGTTGGGAAAAAACCAAACTAACAATCAGGCACTTATACCATGAAACATATGGTAAGCCGAATGAGCAGCTATTTTCCCAATAGGTGGCCACTCAGTTACCTTAACTTAACTAAAACTATGAAAACACACATAAGGCGCCAACAGCACAATGACATAAAACAAAAAGAACCACCACAGAAGCCTGTCAATGAGAGCAACCCTCAGCAGAATGACACTCTATTTTTTTTTTTTGGAATTTCTAATGCTTTGTGTATAATTTCATGCATAATATTTGAATTAATGAATTAATATTCGATAATTTTCAAAGTGCATGTCTTCAAATTTCTACAGAGATGTTTCCATTGTGATGCCTATACAAGCATACTAGAATGTTTACTAGTTTGATTATCGTTTTTTATTTTCTTTCAAGGTGCACTTATAGCAATTATCGTTACGGTTACTACGAAGCCTGCCACGGAAGGCAACCCTCAGCAGAATGGCCCTAACAGCCCTAAGATTGCCCATATGAAGCAAGACCAAAGTAAGTAATTAAAACAAAAACATGTCCGTGAAATGTATACCCCCTTGAACCCCAAGTTTTACATAGAAAAAATGGGATTTGCAAACTTTGCAGGGTTTTTTCCTATTTTTCTTATTTTTTATCCAAAATATAGATTGTGTGTACTAGAACGTGTACCACAATCAATATTTTGAGCAAACCTATTAAAAATATTTTTCCCAATGAAATTTTCCATTTTTGCTTTAAATTTGAATAAATTCTCTATGTTTTTCAAGGGCAAATTTTCGTAATGAAAGTATTTTCAGTACATCAGACGTTGAGTTTATTATCATTATCTCGAGTGAGAACGTGAAACGAATTCAGATTTGGAAGCCCAGAAATAAAGGTGTGGGCTTTTTGTTTGCATCCCGAATCACGTGACAATGTTTTTCATTGGGAAATGAAGAGCATCAAGAAAGATACTTTCTTGATACTTTCTTGATACTTTTTTTGGATGGTGACGTTCCTCGTCTTGCTTCTTATGGTGTATACATTTCACAGCTTATTAGGTTTGCTAGAGTCTGCAATCATGTTACAGACTTCAACGCTCGAAATAAATGTTTAACGGCAAAACTTCTCCAACAGGGCTATCGGTATCATAAACTTCGAAAAACCTTTTCTAAATTTTATCGTAGACACTTTGAATTGATTTCCAAATATAATGTTGGGTTAAAGACGCTTTTAAGTGAACCTGAATTTTATGGTGACTTGGTTTACAAATTTAAGAAACTTAAAGGAATTAATGATTTTTCTTTTCAGTTCAGAAAAAATCATAACACGTTACAGACGTATAGGTTATAACTTGAATGTTATGCGACAGTCTGCATGCTTAGTTTTTAACCCAATCATGGTTGATAACTATGCTGCCTTCTTTAATTGCACGCCGGTGGGTCGGGCGTCAGACTCTATGATGGCCCCGACATAAAGTTATTCATTTTAGTTGGTTGGGACCGGAGCTTCTTGTCTGTCCACCGGGGCCCACCGGGGTCCAACTGGTGTTTTCTTTTGCTCCGGAGTTAGTAGGTTATTCGGCGCCCAGGGATCTCCATCGTCGGGCAGCTTACTCAATCTGTGAGTCCTGGTTTTGATTCATCAGGATGTTTATCATGATTTATTTGTTTGTTCTTGATGATTCATTGACTAGTTAGAGAACTTTACCACGAGGACCGAATAACTAACTAAATGTTATGAACCACTGCAGAAGCTGAGGGTGAGGTTAGGTACCTGTAAAACCGGTTTAAGCCCGCCAGTAACTTTGTGTTACTGATCGTTCCAAGTCGATACTTCTGTGGTGGTTCTTTTTGTTTTATGTCTTGGTGTTTAAATTTTTTGTGCTTTTGGCGCCTTATGTATGTTTTCATATTTTAAGTTAAGTTAAGGTAACTGAGTGGCCACCTATTGGGAAAATAGCTGCTCATTCGGCTTACGATATGTTTCATGGTATAAGTACCTGATTGTTAGTTTGTTTTTTCCCACCTCGGTTTTTGGAGTGGGAATCTTTTTCTGATTGCGCCTTTGTACATTTTCATCTAGGGCGATTGCAATAAAAATGTAAATATTATACACTGTCCCACGCATACATTTCAGTTTCCAAATGTGATTCGAACCCTTGTAAAAATGGTGGCAAATGCTCTGTGGTTCCCGGTGGTTACAATTGTGCTTGTCCGAAAGGCTTTAAAGGGAAACAATGCCAGATAAGTGAGTGAAAGTTCAGATTTTGATTCCACCGTATCATTTGTAAATCAGTAGGCTGGGTTGGGCATCAAACGGAGCGGTCGCACCGAATCGTAAGACATAATAACTGTATTTCTGCGGCGCATAAACAACGACAATGCGATTTTTTTTATGAACTGTAGGTTGATCTTAGGCGATCATATGACTCAGTTTGTTTTGTTGACTAAACGTTTGTTTATTTATCTTATTAGTTAGTTGCACTCTTAACTGCTAAGGTACGACAGCATCGTTTATGAAGAGGCGGCACGCATACAAATTTGCACAATACTTATATATCCCGGAAATATATATATAGATAGTGTAGATCCCGGAAATTGGTTAACGTGTATTTACTAAGAAACGGGTTTTAATGCGGTTCGTGTTTTGTGTTTTGTAGAGAAAAGTGAATGCGAATCCAACCCTTGTAAGAATGGTGCTACATGTTTAGATTTCGGGGATGATTACAGGTGTCATTGTTTGCATGGGTTTACTGGGAAACAGTGCGAAAAAGGTTTGTTATAATAATTGATACCGAAAAATTTAAAAGCAACTTCATTGTCTGTCTGAAAATTTGAACGTCCCTTTCAAGATTTTTATTTTCAGCTGATATGAGATGGGCCAATCAGGAGGTGGTGGAAACGGGAGAATCCCGAGAATACCCTCCTGACAACCCCACAAGCAGAAGTTTGCAAAAACCCTTCAAAAATCTTCTTCTATGGAACCGGTAGACCGATTTCAGCGAAACTTTGCATGAAGCATTGATGGCTTAAGTACTACAATGTGTATATAAATCATGACCCTGTGATGACATTGATCTATTTTACGGCAAGGTCAACATAGGTCGCAAATACATTTGAATGGGGAACACTGATAAAAAGTCATTTAAAGTGAAAATCTTGCAGATAATGGGCAGTAGAACTGAATATTAATAATTCTGAAAAACAAATTAGACTACAGGGGCTCATATGCCGCCACCTCAGGGCAATATACATGAATATTACCATACTATTCAAACATCTCCTCATAAACTGCTTGGCCAATCAAAGCCAAATTTTATGTGAAGCATCTACAGGATGGGCGAACCAATGAGTATATAAATAATCCAGGTCACGTGACAAGATGGCCGCCATGCCCATATATGGTTATACCCCTAAAACTCTTCTCCGGAACTGGTCTACCAATTTCAACGAAACTTGGCATGAAACATCGATTAGTCTGAATCTGAATCTGCCAAGTACTCCAAACACCTCATTAACAGAGTATTACATTGAGTGAAAATACTACAGGTACTATGTATATATAAATCATGACCCTGTGATGACCTTGAACTATTTTATGGCAACATAGATTTGAATGGGTAAGACTGTTAAAATGCCTTTTGAAGGGGGGGGGGGGGAAACTTGCAGGAAATCGGCAATTGGACAGGATATTGATTTTTCTGAAGAAAAAAATATGGCCACAGGGCTTCATCTGCCCCTTTACTTGGGCTATCTTCCATAATATTCAAACATGTCAGCAGATTTATTCATTGATTGATTTATTGTCCATAGATATGGACGAATGTGCCTCTAACCCCTGTCAGAACAACGCTACGTGTATTGATCAAGTGGCTGGTTACCGATGCCAGTGTATCCCAGGGTATGCAGGGAGCCGGTGTGAAAATGGTAAGAATGTAAAGAAGATCTTACACGAGTGGTCATTTCATACTAAATTTATTACTCGAGCCTTGTAGCAACGATAAGTGTCCATCAACCATGGACAATAGTCGTTGCAGCCGCAACGACTTCTGTCCACTAGACAGTAATCGTTGATTTTTCAACCGTTTCTGTCCATTGTAGACAGAAGTCGTTGCTGTGGTAGATATGATCTGCAGTGTCAACGATAACTGTCCATTTCTGAAAAAATCCAGAAACTTGAGTAAGATGCAGTGATTTTGCCTTATATCCTGACACTCAATTAGTATATTTTCATACTTCTTTCAGATTCTGAGTATGTATGACATGACCTTTGACCCCAATAAAATTATAGGTCACTGTGACCTAATTTCACGGTTCAGTGATTTTGCCTTATATCTTGACATTCAGTTAGTATATTTTCATACTTATTTCAGATTATGAGTGTGTATGACCAGAGCTTTGACCCCCAATATACTTATAGGTCACTGTGACCTAATTTCACGGTTCAGTGATTTTGACTTATACTAATTGAGTGTCCAGATATAAGTCAAAATCACTGAACCGTGAAATTAGGTCACAGTGACCTATACTAATTGAGTGTCAAGATATATTTTCATACTTCTTTCAGATTATTAGTATGTATGACCTGACCTTTGACCCCAATAAACTATTAGGTCACTGTGACCTAATTTCACGGTTCAGTGATTTTGCCTTATATTTTGACACTCAATTAGTATATTTTCATATTTCTTTCAGATTATGAGTGAGTATGACCAGAGCTTTGACCCCCAATATACTTATAGGTCACTGTGACCTAATTTTACGGTTCAATGATTTGGCCTTATATCTTGACACTCACCTTGTATATTTTCATACTTCTTTCAGATTATGAGTGAGTATGACCTGACCTTTGACCCCAATAAAATTATAGGTCACTCTGACCTAATTACACGGTTCAGTGATTTTGCCTTATATTTTGACACTCAATTAGTATATTTTCATACTTCTTTCAGATTATGTGTGAGTATGACCAGACCTTTGACCCCAATATACTTATAGGTCACTGTGACCTAATTTCACGGTTCAGTGATTTTGCCTTATATCCTGACACTCAATTAGTATATTTTCATACTTCTTTCAGATTATGAGTGAGTATGACCTGACCTTTGACCCCAATAAACTAATAGTTCACTGTGACCTAATTTCACGGTTCAGTGATTTTGCCTTATATTTTGACTCTCAATTAGTATATTTTCATACTTCTTTCAGATTATGAGTGAGTATGACCAGAGCTTTGACCCCCAATATACTTATAGGTCACTGTGACCTAATTTCACGGTTCAGTGATGTTGCCTTATATCTTGACACTCAGTTAGTATATTTTCATACTTCTTTTAGATTTTGAGTGAGTATGACCTGACCTTTGACCCCAATAAACTTATGGGTCACTATGACCTAATTTCACGGTTCAGTGATTTTGCCTTATATATTGACACTCAATTAGTATATTTTCATACTTCTTTCAGATTATGAGTGAGTATGAGCAGAGCTTTGACCCCAATATACTTATAGGTCACTGTAACCTAATTTCACGGTTCAGTGATCTTACCTTATATCTTGACACTCAATTAGTATATTTTCGTACTTCTTTCAGATTATGAGTTAGTTTGACTTGACCTTTGACCCCATTATACTTATAGGTCAGTGTGACCTAATTTCATGTTTCAGTGATTTTGCCTTACATATTGACACTCAATTATTATATTTTCATGCTTCCTTCAGATTATGAGTGAGTATGAACAGACCTTTGACCACAATATACTTATAGGTCACTGTGACCTAATTTCATGGTTCAGTGATTTTGCCTTATATCTTTGCACTCAATTGGTTTATGAACATAATTCTTTTACACTATGTTTGTGTATGACAAGACCTTTGACCCTAAAGTAGTCCTAGGTCATTGTGACATGATTACATTCAGTGATTTTGCCTTTTATCTCGGTTTTCTTTGGTATATCAACATATTTCTTTCACATTATGTTTGCGTATGACAAGACCTTTGACCAAAAAGTATTTCTGGGTCACTGTGACCTAATTTCATACTTCATTGACTTTGCCTTATATCTTGATATATATCGGTATATTTTCATACGTCTTTATTATTTTTGAGTTAGTATGATAAGACCTTTGACCCTAAAGTACTTATAGGTCAGTGTGAGCTTATTTCACGGTTCAGTGATTTTGCCTTGTATCTCGGCACTCAGTTGGTGTATTAACATACTTAATTTTTAATGTACAATATGATTGAGACGTTCAAACCTTCAGTAGTTATAAGTTATAGTTAACCACTGGGTGCTTCCTTGGTCCCGATATAAAAAGGTTTTGTTTGACTTTTTTGGTAACGGATTTTGTTCTACTTCTTTAACACAGTAAATCTCCACGAAACAATCGATAATAACATAAATTGCTTAATTAACTCCACTTTATAACGAAACAAAAGAAATCTTACTATAAAACTGCATTCAAAGCACAATATAATGATTTGAATTTGTTTCAATGACGTCATAAATAAGAATCAAATCAAATCTTTGACAAAATTCTAGGAATTATTGTAGAAAAAAATCTGATACCGGAATCAAACAAAACAAAATCCTATCGGGACCTATATTAAAAGTCAAACAAAGCATTTTTATATCGGGACGAAGGAAGCACTCAGTGGTTAACTGTCTTGGTTGAGTGATTTTTTTCTGTATAACATCAAGGCAAAAAGATGTATGAGCATATTGCTTTAGGTTACAGGTCGAGTTTGACCCTATGTTTGACAAAGGTCAGAAGCAGTCGAGCATGCTGTCCTGCGACAGCTCTTATTCGGATTATGAGTGAGTATGACCAGACATTTGGCCCTAAATAACTTATAGGTCACTGTGACCTTATTTCACGGTTCAGTGATTTTGCCTTGTATCTCGGCACTCAGCTGGTATATGATAGAAAAGTCGCAATCAGAAAAAGATTCCCACTCCAAAAACCGAGGTGGGAAAAACTAAATTAATAATCAGGTACTTATACGATGAAAACATATCGTAAGCCGAATGAGCAGCTATACGTCTTTCCTTTCACTATATGTTGGCGTATGACGAGACCTTTAACCTACAAGTAATCCTACGTCACTGTGACTTAATTTCATGATTCAGTGATTTTGCCTTATATCACATCACTCAATTAGTATATGGGCATACATCTTTCACAATATGAGTAAGTATTACCCGACTTGACAACAAACTAGTCTTACGTCCCTGTGACCTAATTTCATGGTTAAGTGATTTTGTCTTATATCTTAACACGCTATCAGTAAATTTTCAGACTTCTTTCAGATTATGAATGAGTGTTACCAAACCTTTGAACAAAAAGTACGTATAGGTCACTATGACCTTATTTCATGTTTCAGTAATTCTGATTTTTATTTTATACTTTACAGTGAAAACCAGTGTATATCATAACTTGATAAAATTGGTATTTTCATTGATATGAAATTTCACTGATATCCATTTATTTGACGTCATTAAATTTGTCTCACTTCAGAAATTCAATCGCCTATAGCTCCGTAATTTATTAACGAAAACATAAAGTGTGGGTATTCATTTTCTTAGTTAGAAAGTGAGGAACAATGTGGTACCAAATTTTTTTGTGTTTTCAAAATTTTTTGGTTTTTGCATTTTCACCGCCTGCCTTGTGATTTGGAAAATGCCCGTGTGTTGTATAAAATAAAAAGACAATTCGCTTTTTTTCGGTGAATACCAAATATATTTCATTCCGATGTTTTCAACTCACTCGATGAAATATTTTTGGCAATCACCTCAAAAAAGCAAACATCCTCTATATATGTAAACAATCAATTAGTATATTTTCATTTTCCTTTCATATTTTATGTCAATATGACCATACCTTTAACCATACGTCACTGTGACTGAATTTCACGGTTCAGTGATTTGCCTTATATCTCAATATTCTTTGAGTACATGACAATAGTTCTTTATATTATGAGTACTTATGACTAAACCTTTTACCCCAAAGTAGTCATAGGTCACTGTCATTTCTCATTGATATTGCTTTATACTACCTAAACACTCATTAGGTATATGCTCATACTTTCTTCACATTATGACTGTTGACCATAAAGTAACTATATATCACTCTGATTCAGATTTTGGCCTTGTATCTCGGCACTCAATTGGTATATCACAATATGAGTGAGACGTTTGAAACGTAGATAGTGATACTTCACTGTGACCTAATTTCATTTTGCCTCATAGCGTCGAGGAAAAAATATGACTGGGCATGATGCCTGTGGTTATAAGTCGAGTTTGCCCTAAGTTTTGAAAAAGGCCAGAAGCATTCGAGCGCTGGCTTACGACAGTTCTTATTTTGTTTTGTTGTGTTTAAACAATTGTTTCCGGTTTTAAACATCAGTCTGTGACAAAATTCAAAGATTGCTGATGATGGTAGACAGAATAGGTAAAGATTTTAAGATAACTGTTCATTAAAGACAGAAGCGGCTACACTGTATCATTTGTCGTGAACGGTTATCGTTGACAATTTAACGACCTGTATGTTGTGAACAGATGTCGTTGAAAACTCAGGTGGTTATGTCTGCCATGTACACAAACCTTAGACTCCGTCTCATGCTAGTTTAGAAAGTCATGATTTGTTATGTTCAAATAGCTTTGTGTATCAAGAACTTTAATTGTAAAAGTTTAACGGATTTCAATTGTCACAAACTGGTATCGTTGACAATTTAAGACTTCTGTCTGTTGTCAACAGTTATCGTTGAAAACTCTACCGGTTCTGTCGATCATATATAACACACTTTAAATTTGTCTCATATTAGTTCATAAAGAACACGATTACTTGTTTTAAGATAGATTTGTTTATCTAGAACTTTAATAATCATAAGATTGACTGATTTCTATGATTTTATCTGCCGTGAACAGAAGTCGTTGACAACATAACGACTTCTGTCTGCTATGAACAGTTGTCGTTGAAAGCTCAACCGGTTCTGTCCATCATGTGCAAAAACTTTTGAACTTGTCTCATACTAGTTCCGAAAGCCAAGATTAGTTATTGAAAGAAAGATTTTTGTATCAGGAACTTTAATTGTTATACGATTGGCGGATTTATATGATTTCATCTGTCGTGAACAGAAGTCGTTGACAACTTAACGACTTCTGTCTGATGTGAACAGTTGTCGTTGAAAACTCAACCGGTTCTGTCCATCATGTACTAAAAACCGTTGAACTTGACTCATACCAGTTGAGAAAGCCACGACTAGTTGTTTTAAGATAGATTTTTGTATCAGGAACTTTAACTGTCATTAGATTGGCTGACTCATATGATTTCATCTGTCATGAACAGAAGTCGTTGACAACGTTACGACTTCTGTCTGATGTGAACACTTGTCGTTGAAAAATCAACCGGTTCTGTCCATTATGTATAAAAATCTTTGAACTTGTCTCATACTAGTTCAGAAAGCCACGATTAGTTGTTTTAAGAGAAATTTGTTGTTTTAGGTAGATGACAACGTAACGATTTCTGTCTGCTGTGAACAGTTGTCGTTGAAAACTCAACCGGTTCTGTCAATCATGAACACAAAACTTTGAACATGTCTCATACTAGTTCAGAAAGCCACTATTTGTTGTTTTTAGATAGATTTGTGTATCAGGAACTTTAAGTCTTTTTAGATTGACTTACTTATGTGATTTCGTGAAGAGTTGTCGTTGAAAGCTCAACCGGTTCTGTCCATTATATACTAAAAACCGTTGGACTTGTCTCATACTAGTTCAGAAAACCACGATTTGTTGTTTTAAGATAGATTTTTGTATCAGGAACTTTAATTGTTATTAGATTGACTGACTTATATGATTTCATCTTTCGTGAACAGAAGTCGTTGACAACGTTACGACTTCTGTCTTCTGTGAACAGTTGTCGTTGAAAACTCAACCGGTTCTGTCCATCATGTACAAAAACCTTTGAACTGGTCTCATACTAGTTCAGAAAGCCACGATTTGTGGTTTTTAGAAAGATTTGTGTATCAGGAACTTTAGTTGTTTAAAGATTGACTGACTAATGTGATTTCATCTGTCGAGAACAGAAGTCGTTGACAACGTAACGACTTCTGTCTGCTGTGAACAGTTGTCGTTGAAAACTCAACCGGTTCTGTCCATCATGAACTCAAAACTTTGAACATGTCCATACTAGTTCAGAAAGCCACGATTTGTTGTTTGTAGATAGATTTGTGTATTAGGAACTTTAATTGTTATAAGATTGACTTAGTTATGTGATTTCATCTGTTGTGAACCGAAGTCGTTGACAACGTAACGACTTCTGTCTGCTGTGAACAGTTGTCGTTGAAAACTCAACCGGTTCTGTCCATCATGTACTAAAAGCCGTTGAACTTGTCTCATACTAGTTCAGAAAGCCACGATTAGTTGTTTTAAGATAGATTTGTGTATCGGGAACTTTAATTGATATTAGATTGACTGACTTATATGATTTCATCTTTCGTGAACAGAAGTCGTTGACAAGGTAACGACTTTTGTCTGCTGTGAACAGTTGTCGTTGAAAACTCAACCGGTTCTGTCCATCATATACTAAAACCGTTGAACTTATTTCATACAAGTTCAGAAAGCCACGATAAGTTGTTTTAAGATAGATTTTTGTAACAGGAACTTTAATTGTTATTAGATTGACTGACTTATATGATTTCATCTTTCGGGAAAGAAGTCGTTGACAACGTTACGACTTCTGTCTTCTGTGAACAGTTGTCGTTGAAAACTCAACCGGTTCCGTCCATCATGAACAAAAACCTTTGAACTGGTCTCATACTAGTTCAAAAAGCCACGATTTGTTGTTTTTAGAAAGATTTGTGTATCAGGAACTTTAGTTGTTCAAAGATTGACTGACTAATGTTATTTCATCTGTCGTAAACAGAAGTCGTTGACAACGTAACGACTTCTGTCTGCTGTGAACAGTTGTCGTTGAAAACTCAACCGGTTCTGTCCATCATGAACTCCAAACTTTGAACATGTCTCATTCTAGTTCAGAAAGCCACGATTTGTTGTTTTTAGATAGATTTGTGTATTAGGAACTTTAATTGTTATAAGATTGACTTAGTTATGTGATTTCATCTGTCGTGAACCGAAGTCGTTGACAACGTAACGACTTCTGTCTGCTGTGAACAGTTGTTGTTGAAAACTCAACTGGTTCTGTCCATCATGTACAAAAAACTTTATATTTGTCTCATGCTTGTTGAGAAAGAAAATGATTACTTGGTTTAAGATATATTCGTGTATCAAGAATTTTCATCGTTATAAGATTGACTGATTTCTATGATTTCATCTGTCGTGAACAGAAGTCGCTGACAACGTAACGACTTCTGTCTGCTCTGGACAGTCGTCAAATCTCAACCGGTTCTGTCCATCATTTACAAAAACCTTTGAACTTGTCTCTTACTAGTTCCGAAAGCCACGATTATTTGTTATAAGATAGCTTTATGTATCAAGAACTTAAATTGTTATACGATTGACGGTTTTGTATGATTTCGTCTGTCGTGAACAGAACTCGTTGACAACGTAACGACTTTTGTCTGATGTGAACAGTTGTCGTTGAAAACTCAACCGGTTCTGTCCATCATGCATTAAAAACCTTTGAACTTGTCTCATACCAGTTAAGAAGGCTACGATTAGTTGTTTCAAGATAGATTTTTGTATCAGGAACTTCAATTGTTATTGGATTGGCTGACTTATATGATTTTATCTGTCGTGTACAGAAGTCGTTGACAACGTAACGACTTCTGTCTGCTGTGAACATTTGTCGTTGAAAACTCAACCGGTTCTGTCCATCATGTAAGCAAACCTTTGAACTTGTCTCATACTAGTTCAGAAAGCCACCATTTGTTGTTTTTAGAATGATTTGTGTATCAGGAATTTTAGTTGTTATTGGATTGACAACGTAACGACTTCTGTCTGCTGTGAACAGTTGTCGTTGAATACTCAACCGGTTCGGTCCATCGTGAACACAAAACTTTTGAAAATGTCTCATACTAGTTCAGAAAGCCACGATTTGTTGTTTTTAGATAGATTTGTGTATTAAAAACTTTATTGTTATTAAATTGACTTACTGATGTGATTTCATCTGTCGAGAACAGAAGTCGTTGACAACGAAATGACTTCCGTCTGCTGTGAACAGTTGTCGTTGAAAACTCAACCGGTTCTGTCCATCAAGTACGCAAACCATTAAATTTGTCTCATACTAGTTCAGAAAGCCACGATTAGTTGTTTTAAGATAGATTTGTGTATCAGGAACTTTAACAGATATGAGATTGACTGACTTATATGATTTCATCTTTCGTGAACAGAAGTCGTTGACAACGTTACGACTTCTGTCTGCTGTGAACAGTTGTCGTTGAAAACTCAACTTGTTCTGTCCATCATGTAAAAAAAAAAAACTTTGAATTTGTCTCATGCTTGTTCAGAAAGCTCACGATTACTTGGTTTAAGATATATTTGTATATTAAGAATTTTCATCGTTATAAGATTGACTGATTTCTATTATTTCATCTGTCGTGAACAGAAGTCGTTGACAACGTAACGACTTCTGTCTGCTGTGAACAGTTGTCGTTGAAAACTTAAACGGTGCTGTCCATCATTTAAAAAACTTAGAACTTGTCTCTTACTAGTTCCGAAAGCCACGATTTGTTGTTTTAGATAGATTTGTGTATCAGGAACTTAAATTGTTAAACGATTGACGGATTTATATGATTTCATCTGTCATGAACAGAAGTCGTTGACAATGTTACTACATCTGTCTGCTGTGAATAGTTGTCGTTGAAAACTTAACCGGTTCTGTCCATCATGTACAAAAATATTTGAACTTGTCTCATACAAGTTCAGAAAGCCACGACACCTTAACGACTTCTGTCTGCTGTGAACAGTTGTCGTTGAAAATCAACCGGTTCTGTCCATCATGTACGCAAAACTTTGAATTTGTCTCACACTAGTTCAGAAAGCCACGATTAGTTGTTTTAAGATAGATATGTGTATCAGGAACTTTAACTGATATTAGATTGACTGACTTATATGATTTCATCTTTCGTGAACAGAAGTCGTTGACAACGTAACGACTTCTGTCTGCTGTGAACAGTTGTCGTTGAAAACTCAACTTGTTCTGTCCATCATTTACAAAAAAACCTTTGAACTTGTCTCTTACTAGTTTCGAAAGCCACGATTTGTTTTTATAAAATAGATTTATGTATAAGGAATATAAACTGTTATACCATTGACGGATTTATATGATTTCATCTGTCATGAACAGAAGTCGTTGACAACGTTACTACTTCTGTCTGCTGTGAACAGTTGTCGTTGAAAACTCAACCGGTTCTGTCCATCATGTACAAAAACATTTGAACTTGTCGCATACTAGTTCAGAAAGCCACGATATGTTGTTTTTAGATAGATATTGTATCAGGAACTTTAATTGTTATTACACTGTCTGACTTATATGATTTCATCTGTCGTGAACAAAAGTCGTTGACAACGTAACGACTTCTGTCTGCTGTGAATAGTTGTCCTTGAAAACTCAACCGGTTCTGTCCATCATCTACGAAAAACTTTTAAGTTGTCTAATACTAGTTCAGAAAGCCACGATTTGTTGATTTTAGATAGATTTGTGTATCTGGAAGTTTAGTTCTTAAAAGATAGACTGACTAATGTGATTTCATCTGTCGTGAACAGAAGTCGTTGACAACCTAACGACTTCTGTCTGCTGTGAACAGTTGTCGTTGAAAACTCAACCGGTTCTGTCCATCATGAACAAAAATCATGTTCAAGGATTTGTGTTCATGATGGACAGAACCGGTTGAGTTTTCAACGACAACTGTTTACAGCAGACAGAAGTCGTTACGTTGTCAACGACTTCTGTTCACGAAAGATGAAATCACATTAGTCAGAAAATCTTTTAACAATTAAAGTTCCTGACACACAAATCTTTCAAACAACAACAAATCGTGGCTTTTTGAACTATTATGAGACAAGTTCAAAGGTTTTTGTACATGATGGACAGAACCGGTTGAGTTTTCAAAGACAACTGTTCACAGCAAACAGAAGTCGTTACGTTGTCAACGACTTCTGTTCACGACAGATGAAATCATATAAGTCAGCCAATCTAATAACAATTAAAGTTCCTGATACAAAAATCTATCTTAAAACAACTAATCGTGGCTTTCTGAACTGGTATGAGACAACTTTAACGGTCTTTAGTATATGATGGACAGAACCAGTTGAGTTTTCAACGACAACTGTTCACAGCAGACAGAAGTCGTTACGTTGTCAACGACTTCTGTTCACGACAGATGAAATCACATAAGTAAGTCGATCTAATAATATTTAAGGTTCCTGATACACAAATCTATCTAAAAACAGCAAATCGTGGCTTTTTGAACTAGTGTGAGACACGTTCAAAGATTTGTGTTCATGATGGACAGAACCAGTTGAGTTTCCAACGACGACTGTTCACAGAAGACAGAAGTCGTTACGTTGTCAACGACTACTGTTCATGACAGTTGAAATCACATTATTCAGTCAATCTTTTAACGATTAAAGTTCCTGATACACAAATCTTTCAAACAACAACAAATCGTGGCTTTCTGAACTAGTATGAGACAAGTTCAAAGGTTTTTGTACATGATAGACAGAACCGGTTGAGTTTTCAACGACAACAATTCACAGCAGACGGAAGTCGTAACGTTGTCAATGACTTCTGTACACGACAGATGAAATCATATAAGTCAGGCAATCTAATTACAATTAAAGTTCCTGATACAAATATCTATCTTAAAACAACTAATCGTAGTTTTCTTAACTGGTATGAGACAAGTTCAAAGGTCTTTAGTACATGATGGACAGAACCGGTTGAGTTATAACGACAACTATTCACAGCAGACAAAAGTTGTTACGTTGTTAACGACTTCTGTTCACGACAGATAAAATCATATAAATCAGTAAATCGTACAACAATTTAAGTTCCTTATACATAAATCTATCTTATAACAACTAATCGTGGCTTTCGGAACTAGTAAGAGACAAGTTCAAAGGTTTTTGTAAATGATGGACAGAACCGGTTGAGTTTTCAACTACAACTGTTCACAGCAGACAGAAGTCGTTACGTTGTCAAAGACTATTGTTCACGACAGATGAAATCATAGAAATCAGTCAATCTTTTATCAATTAAAGTTCCTAATACACAAATCTATCTTAAAACAACTAATCGTGGCTTTCTGGACAAGTATGCGACAAGTTCAAAGGTTTGTGTACATGATGGACATAACCGGTTGATTTTTGAACGACAACTGTTCACAGCAGACAGAAGTCGTTACGTTGTCAACGACTTCTGTTCACGACAGATGAAATCATAGAAATCAGCCAATCTTATAACGATGAAAATTCTTGATACACGAATATATCTTAAACCAAGTAATCGTGTTCTTTCTGAACAAGCATGAGACAAATTTAAAGATTTTTATAAATGAGTGACAGGACAGAACCAGTTGAGTTTTCAACGACAATTGTTCACAGCAGACAGAAGTCGTAACGTTGTCAACGACTTCGGTTCAAGACAGATGAAATCACATTAGTCAGTCAATCTTTTAACAACTTAAGTTGTTACACAAATCTTTCTAAAAACAAAAAATCGTGGCTTTCTGAACTAGTATGAGACAAGTTCAAAGGTTTTTGTACATGATGGACAGAACCGGTTGAGTTTTCAACGACAACTATTCACAGCAGACAGAAGTCGTAACGTTGTCAACGACTTCTGTTCATGACAGATGAAATCATATGAGTCAGCCAATCTAATGACAGTTAAAGTTCCTGATACAAAAATCTATCTTAAAACAACTAGTCGTGGCTTTCTCAACTGGTATGAGACAAGTTCAACGGTTTTTAGTACATGATGGACAGAACCGGTTGAGTTTTCAACGACAACTGTTCACATCAGACAGAAGTCGTTACGTTGTCAACGACTTCTGTTCACGACAGATGAAATCACATAAGTAAGTCAATCTAATAACAATTTAAAGTTCCTGATACACAAATCTATCTAAAAACAACAAATCGTGGTTTTTTAACTAGTATGAGACAAGTTGAAAGGTTTTTGTACATGATGGACAGAACCGGTTGAGTTTTCAACGACAACTGCTCACAGCCGACAGAATTCGTTACGTTGTCAACGACTTCTGTTCACGACAGATGAAATCACATTAGTCAGAAAATCTTTTAACAATTAACGTTCCTGATACACAAATCTATCCAAAAACAACAAATCGTGGCTTTTTTAACTAGTATGAGACAAGTTCAAAGGTTTTTGTACATGATGGACAGAACTGGTTGAGTGTTCAACGACAACTGTTCACAGCTGACAGAAGTCGTAACGACTTCTGTTCACGACAGATGAAATCATAAAAGTCAGCCAATCTAATAACAAATAAAGTTCCTGATGCAAAAATTTATCTTAAAACAACTAATCGTGGCTTTCTGAACTGGTATGAGACAACTTCAACGGTCTTTAGTACATGATGGACAGAACCGGTTGAGTTTTCAACGACAACTGTTCACAGCAGACAGAAGTCGTTACGTTGTCAACGACTTCTGTTCACGACAGATGAAATTACATAAGTAAGTCAATCTAATAACAATTAAAGTTCCTGATACACAAATCTATCTAAAAACAACAAATTGCGGCTTTCTGAACTAGTATGAGACAAGTTCAAAGGTTTGTGTACATGATGGACGATCATGGACAGAACCGGTTGAGTTTTCAACGACAATTATAACGATGAAAATTCTTCATACACCAATATATCTTAAACCAAGTAATCGTGTTCTTTCTGAACAAGCATGAGACAAATTTAAAGTTCTTTTGTCATGATGGACATAACCAGTTGAGTTTTCAACGACAATTGTTCACAGCAGACAGAAGTCGTTACCTTGTCAACGACTTCTGTTCACGAAAGATGAAATCATATAAGTCAGTCAATCTAATATCAATTAAAGTTCCTGATACACAAATCTATCTTAAAACAACTAATCGTGGCTTTCTGAACGAGTATGAGACAAGTTCAAAGTTTTGTGTACATGATGGACAGAACCGGTTGAGTTTTCAACGACAACTGTTCACAGCAGACAGAAGTCGTTACGTTGTCAACGACTTCTGTTCATGACAGATGAAATCATAGAAATCAGTCAATCTTATAGCGATGAAAATTCGTGATACACGAATATATCTTAAACCAATTAATCGTGTTCTTTCTGAACAAGCATGAGACAAATTTAAAGATTTTTGTACATGATGGACAGGACATAACCAGTTGAGTTTTCAACGACAACTGTTCACAGCAGACAGAAGTCGTTACGTTGTCAACGACTTCTGTTCACGAACGATGAAATCATATAAGTCAGTCAATCTAATATCAATTTAAGTTCCTGATACAAAAATCTATCTAAATACAACAAATCGTGGCTTTCTGAACTAGTATGAGATATGTTCAATGATTTGTGTTCATTAAGGACAGAACCGGTTGAGTTTTCAACGACAACTGTTCACAGCAGACAGAAGTTGTTACGTTGTTAACGATCTGTTCACGAAAGATGAAATCACATTAGTCAGTCAATCTTTTAACAATTAAAGTTCCTGATACAGAAATATATCTTAAAACAATGAATCGTGGCGTTCTGAAATGGTACGAGGCAAGTTCAAAGGCTTTTGTACATGATGCACAGAACCAGTAGAGGCTTCAACGACAACTGTTCACAGCAGACAGAAGTCGTTACGTTTTCAACGAGTTCTGTTCACGACAGATAAAATCATATAAATCAGTTAATCGTAACACAATAAGGGTTCCTGTTAAAAAATCTATCTTATAACAATTAATCGTGGCGTTCCGAACTAGTATGAGACAAGTTCAAAGGTTTTTGTACATGATGGACAGAACCGGTTGAGCTTTCAACGACAACTGTTCATAGCAATCGTTACGTTGATCACAGTGACCTATACCTGTAAGTATATTTGGGTCAAAGGTCTGGTCATTTTCACTCACAATCTGAAAGAAGTATGAAAAAATACCAATTGAGTGCGGAGATATAAGGCAAAAGCACTGATTCGTGAAATAAGGTCACAGTGATCTATAAGTATATTGGGGTCATAGGTCTGGTCATACTCACTCATCATCTGATGGAATTATGAAAATATATCAATTGAGTGTCTAGATATAAGGAAAAATCACTGAACCGTGAAATTAGGTCACAGTGATCAATAAGTATATTGGGATCATACTCACTCATAATCTGAAGGTAATATGAAAATATATCAATTGAGTGTCAAGATATTGGGCAAAATCACTGAACCGTGAAATTAGGTCACATTGACCTATAAGTATATTTTGGGTCAAAGGTCTGGTCATTCTTACTCATAATCTGAAAGAAGTAAGAAAATATACTAATTGTGTGTCAAGATGTAAGATAAAATCACTGTACCACGGAAAGTAGGTCAACGCAATCTTACCGTCATGACACACAAGCCATTGTCACAATGTTGAAAGATGAATGCCCAACCATCTTAGTAAGTTGTTTCTATTTATATATAAATCGCCAAAAATATTGTAGCGAGTTCTAGATTTTTACCCCAGAGCTCCGATGTCATGGAATCTAAATTGTATGAAGTAAGATATCTTTCTTCGTACAAGTTACACAGCAGTACATCCATTTCTACAGTGTTCTAGTTTTTAACCTCTAGTCCCACCCCCCAGGCATGGACCCAGGGATCTAATGTCATGCAATGAAACTCAACCCTACAGGGTACCTATGGTTCAAGTATGAAAACCCACTGATAAAAGATTTTAAAGATATAGACTTCTAGAATACTATATCACAGAAAAGCCATTAATAATGGTATGTTAGATTTTTAAACCTCCAGCCCCCCCCCCCCTCTCTCGGTACTGGACCTAGGAGCTCGATGCCATGGAATGAAAGCTAACCCTACAGGGTATCAATTGTCTAAGTATCAATGCTTTCTGATGAGTTGTTGTCAAGATTCTAGAAACCTTAAACGCAAGTGTAACGCGCACGCGCACGGGAACGTGAACGACCGCGGTGAATACCATAGCTCTATGCCCTTTGTGTAGTCGAGCTAAAAACAATATTTAAGCAGTTCTAGATTTTGACCTCTAGCCCCACCCCTGACTCCGACCCAGTGGTCCGATGTCAGGGAACCTAATGTGTATGAACTATGAATGTTTTATGATAAGTTGTTGCCAAGGTATGAACTCTTTGTAAAAAAATAAAAGCTGTCGCAGGACAGCGCGCTCGACTGCTTCTGACCTTTGACAAACATAAGGCCAAACCTGACCTGTAACCCAAAGCATTATGCTCATACATCTCTTTGCCTTGATGCAACAAGGCAAAATCACTCAACCATGAAAGTGAACTATAACTACCTAAGATTTAAAGGTGAAAGAAGTGTGTTCATATACCAAATGCGTGCCAAGATACAAGGCAAACTCACTGAACTGTGAAATAAGGTCACAATGACTTAAAAGTTCTTCAGGGTCAAAGGTCTAGTCATACTTTCTCATAATGTAAAAGAAATATGATCATATACCTATTGAGTGTTGAGATATAAAGCAAAATCACTGAACCATGAAATTAGGTCATAGTGACATATAAGTATGTTTGGAATAAAGGTCTGGTCAAACTCATTCATAATCTGAAAGAAGTATGAAAAGATACCAACTGAGTGTCAAGATATAAGGCAAAGTCACTGAATCATGAAATTAGGTCACAGTGACCCAGGAATACTTAACGGTCAAAGGTCTTGTCATATGCAAACATATCATGAAAGAAGTATGTTCATATACCAATTGAGTGCCGAGATATAAGGGAAAATCACTGAACCGTGAAATAAGGTCATAATGACCTATGACTACTTTACGGTCAAAGGTCTTGTCATACCCAAACAAAGTGTGAAAGAAGTTTGGCCATGAACCAATTGAGTGTCAAGATATAAGGCAAAATCACTGAACCGCGAAATCAGGTCACAGTGACCTATAAGTATATTGGGGTCAAAGGCCTGGTCATACTTACTCATATCTGAAAGAAGTAAGAAAATATATTAATTGAGTGTCAAGATATAAGGCAAAATCACTGAACCATGAAATTAGGTCACAGTGACCTAGGAATACTTCAGGATCAAAGGTCGTGTCATACGCAAACATATCCTGAAAACAGTATGTTTATATACCAATTGAGTGCCGAGATACAAGGGAAAATCACTGAACCGTGAAATTAGGTCATAATGACCTAGGACTACTTAAGGGTCAAAGGTCTTGTCAATACGCGAACATATCATGAAAACAGTATGTTCATAAACCACCTGAGTGCCGAGATATAAGGCAAAATCACTGAACCGTGAAATAAGACTACTTCAGGGTCAAAGGTCTTGTCAAACGCAAACATAGTGTGAAAGAAGTTTGTTCATATACCAGTTGAGTGCCGAGATATAAGGCAAAATCACTGAACCGTGAAATAAGGTCACAGTGACCTATAAGTATATTGGGGTCAAAGGTCTATTCATACACACTCATAATCTGAATTAGTATGAAAATATACTGATTGAGTGTCAAGATATAAAGCAAAATCACTGAACCGTGAAATTAGGTCACAGTGACCTATAAGTAAATTGGGGTCAAAGATCTGGTCATACTTACTCATAATCTGAAAGAAGTAAGAAAATATATTACACTTAATTGAGTGACAAGATATAAGGCAAAATCACTGAACCATGGAAAGTAGGTCAACCGATCCTTACCGTCAAAACACACAAACCAGTCCATCTGTGAATGTTGTTTGCTAAATGGGTGTCAAGGTATGTACTTACAGAACGGTTTTAACAGTAATAAGCATTTTTCGCAGTGCTCTATGAAAATGAACAGTAGTCGTTGAAAATAATTTTTATATCTACATGCTCAACGACTATTGTCCATTTAGCTAGTGGACAGAAATCGTTGCGGCCGCAACGACTATTGTCCATGGTGAACAGAAGTCGTTGATGGACACTTATCGTTGCTACAGAGCCTTTAGCATAGCTGATCTGCGCCTTTGTTTTCGCTACATGGATAGTACAATTTCTCTTCTACTTAAATCTGAAATTTCAAGCTAAGCTTCTAGCATGCTTCTGTTACTGTACTGGTCGGTTTGTGTAAGACCTGGTCGGAAACCCCGAAGACCGGTTTTCTCGCGTCGCGGCTCATATGACTTTTAACATTCAGTAGCCCTCACGGTGGTCAAATTACAAAGTAAATCTTTACGTAAGTATACCCACTGGATTATAGCGAGGTCATATGGTAAAAGTGATTTAGTTTGGAACATTATAAGGAATAAAGGTTGGTCGTGCCAGATGGCCTCAATGAATAAGGTTTTTAATTTGTTTGCGCCTTAAATTTTTATGCATAATAACTTAGAATACATCGTCAAACGTTCATAAACGAGTCATAAAATATTAATTAGTGAATCCATTGTCCAAACGATACTATTTGCCTTCGTTTGGGTGCGGTGGATTTTAAAGTAAGGAGTAGATATTACAATAACTTTTTTCTACCTCAAAAACATGTATTCGTTCTCTTTAGCGCCCATGCTATATACGTGCAAACCCTGGTCTTTCCAAAGCCCATGCTCCTAAGCGCACACTGTTCGACTACTCCATTTTACACATTATACAGTATTAGCCGCAGCTTAACCTTAACTGATCTAAAGACACTACTTAACAACGACAGGAAACTTAAATGACATCACCACTGATATTTTGCCAAGGTTATTTTAACAGATTTTGGGATAAGCGCATTTAAGATCACATTAGCACTTATGGATTGTCCCGAATTCTATACCTACTTGTGGAAGGCAAGGAGCTAACATAAAAATATTTTTACGACATAATCCATCACAATATTACGCGCGTATGCGATTAGGGATAGACATGGAGGACTCTTAAGACACACAGACAAAGCTGTTATGACATCAGTTGAGAAATATAATCAGGTGTATCTATTTATCTATTTCTTAAGTAAGTGTGTAAGTACGTGTACGTAAGTTATTTATTTATTTATTTATTTATTTATTTATTTATTTATTTATTCAGCCCCTTATAAAGCCGAGGTGCGAGTGAAGATGGACTTTAAGGAAGAAATGAAGAAGAAAGGAAGCTATGTCTACAACCAAACGATAGAACTGTTAAAGCCACTGGTAGTATTTTTAAGAAAGAAAGAAAGAAAGAAAGAAAGAAAGAAAGAAAGAAAGAAAGAAAGAAAGAAAGAGAAAGAAAAAAAGAAAGAAACACAGAAAGAACACAAAGAGCAGAAGTAAAGAACAAAGAAAGAATGGGAAAAGAAAGATTAAAATATAGAAAGAATAAACAAATTAATTCTTATTATTGTTTTCATACGAAAGATGATTTATTTGATATCAACGTCAGTTGGTCAATGAATTCAGAAGTAACCAATACGAAACCTTACCCATGCATTAATATACATTGATTCGCTGAGCTCTAAAAACTGAAAATTTCACCAGAAAAAATTCGATACTTTTAATATTTTTGCTCAAATAATAGATCGTGATTACACCTTGAGACGGTTCTAACGAGTACCCAGAATCTATGTTTTGGAGCAAAAATAAGAAAAATAGGTATACCCCTGTTTCTATATAAACATTTTTTGTGTGTGTGTGTGTGTGTGTGTGTGTGTGTGTGTGTGTGTGTGTGTGTTTGTGTCTATACAAAAGTAATGTTTAAGTGGGGTTTCCGGATGACAAATTATATAAGTCTGCGATAAGGCCAATGTGATGATATTTCCAAACTGATAATCAAATATT
Source organism: Rugalucina vietnamica (assembly GCA_964017185.1). NCBI lineage: Eukaryota > Metazoa > Mollusca > Bivalvia > Lucinida > Lucinidae > Rugalucina > Rugalucina vietnamica. The sequence goes on from OZ024885.1 coordinate 12,152,552, forward strand.
AGAAGTTACATTGCAGGGTGAGTGAAGGATAACAAATGAGTCTTCGCTTGAGAAAACCAACACTTTACATATGCGAAAAGAAAGACGCAGATACTGCACAGCTGATAAGCGCCTTTGTTTTCGCCACACAGATAGTACAATTCCTTATCTACTTATATCCAGCTTCTAGTTTTATTCTGTGGCTGTACAGCCTGGTTTGTGTCGGACCTAGTCGGAAACCCAAATTGTTGTTTTTTCATGCACAGGCTCAAATTGAATGTAATTCGTATGTCCAATTTCAGATAGACGCTGCATGTAAGATATTTCCAATTTGCAATGTTAAAGGATTTCGGTAAGTTTCATTCAGACTCACATAAAATGAAAACACGCCAACATGTATATAGTATACAGAGATTTTTACAGTTATTAAAAAAATATATATATATTTATCTTTTTTTTTCTTATTTCTGTTCAAAACATTGATTGTATGTACACGTTAGAACCGCCCCTAGAAAAAAAAATCCGGCAGAACAATTATTACAATTATGATAAAAATACTGCAGGCCCGGAAGTGTGGTAATAAACCTAGAAGTACAAACAGCAAAGACCACCAAACAGATAACAGACGGTTTAAAGGATGCTATTAAGGATACCGGGTTCAAAAATGCAGAAGTCGGAAATATCAAGAAACAGGAAGGTATGTCATTCTCACTAATATCATATTAAAATTAAGGGCGCACGGTGGCGTGGTGGTAGTGCATTGGACTCCGTATCGCGAAATCCTTGGTTCGATCCCCACAGGAGATGCCATGTTTTGACCAACTCTCTACAGTACTGGTTAAACCAAGGAAGCGTTGGCTCCGTCCCTGAATGACTGAAAATTTGCTGACATGGACGTTAAGCCTCTATACAAACATACATTTTATGAATTAACTAAATAAATTTCGCCCTGTGTGCCTACCTCCGTCTAATTAACAGAATGACATCTATACTAAAGGACTTTGAAAACGCCTCACTATAAATCGGTTATCATTTTGCTTAAAACTGGTTAAAGTTAATTTGAAATATAAAATACACATAATAGTGTGTATCTGAACATGATAAACAATATTTATTCATAAAGATCTGTTTGCTAAATTGTTTTTTTTTTTTTTTTTTTTTTTTTTTTTTTTTTTTTTTTAATAATTTTTCTTGATACGTAACCTTTTTTTTTTTATCAAAGAAACCCTCCTTAGGACGGTTTAAATGTGTTTTTTTTTTTAAATGAAACCATCTCCAGTGATAGCGTGCAATCTTAAGCACAAGAAAAAGGCAAAATAAAAATGGGGACTTTCGTTCAATGCCGTTTAAGGATCTAGCTTTTTCGCTGACGTCATATCCCATTCTACTCTATTCTAGTGAATGGTGAATGGGGTAGCTGGACGAGCTGGGTCTGTGGTGTGGCCTGTGGTACTGGGACTCAAACACAGATATAAACATGTTCTTTTTGATATTCCGTTCCGTATTACCCTTTCCGTTCCGCCACGTTTCATTATATTCTATTCAAGTGAATGGCGAGTGGAGCAGCTGGGCCAGCTGGATCTGCGGTGTGACCTGTGGTTCTGGGACTCAAACCAGATACCGAGTTTGCAAGAATCTCGTCTCAGGCAGTGGGAAGGCTGAGTGCTTCGGCGACGCAATGGAACAGAGTCCCTGCCATGCTTTACCTTGTCCTGATCCGGGTAAGTAGTGGTGCCCTATCAGGGGCTTAAGGCGTCTTTGAAATAAGGGCATTTATTTACAAGGTATTAGGGATTTGTAAGAAAAGAAATAATGAAAACGGTAGAGAGAAGGGGGTATCATTTTATAAAAGACCTGTTAGGGTCTCACTGGTATATTTGTCTATAATTCTCGGGTAAAAGTTCATGTAATATAAACTATAAGGTTGTTTGTAGACATAACGCAAACGTCTAATGTGAAATAGTACAAACTCGACAAGCACATAGGCCGTTATGCTCAAACGTAACAAAATAATATCTGCCAGATACTTAACTGTTATACCCGCGGTATACAGATAGGCCACCATTAGTAAAAAAAAAGTCCTTTTCGCAAAAGCTCTGCCCTCTAAATGTGAAAACTTAAGTTTAATGTGAATAAAATCTATTCATTATCAACAACGTCTCCACTTGTTTCTTTTCTATTTTTTACGTTTGAATCATTCCAGTGGACGGACACTGGAGTAGTTGGTCTAATTGGACATCGTGTAGTAGACCTTGTGGTGTGGGTACCCAGACAAGATCTAGAGAGTGTAATAACCCATCACCTAGCAACGGTGGTACCACGTGCAAAGGCAGGAGTGAGAAAACACGCAGCTGCCTTCATGAACAATGTCCTGGTAAGAAACAACACACATATGAGCCACCTCGTGGGAAAACCAACAATGTGGTTTCCGAAAAGGTCCGACACTAACAGGTCTTTGCAGTCACAGAAGATTGAAATTTTGAATTTAAAAAGTAGAGGAATTGTGCTATCCGATGCGCCTTTGTTTTGCACGTTATTGTCAGGGTTTTGTTCTTGTATACATTTTTTGTTATGTACGTAGTTTAACAGTCTCCTGTGTGTAGTTTACCACATGCTAGCGCACTTTGTCAAAATATTGATAATTTTTAACGTTTCTAATAAGTTAATAAGCTAAACAACATGTCAAATTTTGGCGCTTTATCCATCTTGCGTCATATAGGTTTCTTTACAAATTATACAGAATACAACCGCAGCTGTATGAGCCGCTGCGTGAGAAAACAAACAATTTGTGGTTCCGACCATGTCCGACACAAACTAGCCTGTACCGCCAAAGAAGCTGGCTAACAGCTTGAAATTTTGGATATAAGTAGACAAGGAATCGTACTATCTGTATGCAGTAGCTGATCTGCGTCTTTGTTTTCGCATATGCAAATTGTTGGTTTTCTCATGCGAAGACTCGTATTGTTTTCTTTAGGAAACGGACAACATTATACGGTCATTATTACCTTTCGAGTATTCGTTTCTTTAGGAAATGGAAAAAAACACATATATCATATCTTACAAATACAGTTTATAAACTTGTTTTAATTTATATTTCTTTCCTTTTCTTTTGTAGGAGTAGAAAACCAAATCTGCGAGCCAATGCCAATGATACCCCTATGTCCCAGCCAACATCATGAAGCTGCACGTGGCAATGATTGATTTGTATTTTTCTTATCAGTGCATCATTCATGTTTTGAACATTAAATGCTACAAATGTGTCAAGGAATTATTTTGTTTTATTTACACCCTTTAACCATGTGATAGAAAAGATTCTTTGCGAAACAAATACCCGTCATCGGGAAAGCATGTCCGTGCAATAAATACCCCCTTAAACCCCACTTTTATATTGCAAAAACTGGGACTTGCAGGGGTATACCTACTTTTCTTATGATACCCCCGCCAAAACGAAGTTTTAAGGTGGGTATACTGTTTTCACGTTGTCTGTCCGTCCGTCCGTCCGTGCGTGCGTCCGTAACGTTTTGTTTCTTGAATACCTAGAAGACACATTGAAGGAATTTATTCAAATTTTGCAGGCATCTACTTATTAATGAGACATGAACTTAGGTAAAAATTAAGGACTATGGGTCAATTGTTTTACAGTTATTCTCCTTCATAGTTCTGTATGGCTTTTGTATATAGTGAAAATTGTGCATTTTACGGGCCGATCAACTCCTACCACAGTTTTTGTTGGAATGTTTTGATATTATGCCTACATGTAAAGCCAGTGGACATTTGCATGAAGAAATATTATTGCTAAAGAATATGTTTTGACAAAATGACAGCTATGAGAAGACAATTTTTCTGAGTTTTTTTTTTTTTTTTTTTTTTTTTTACATGAAATGGCATTCACGGGCCGATCAACTCCGACTACAGTTTTTGATGGAACAATTTGATATCATGCCTACATGATTTACACCCATTGGACATTTGCATGAAGTAATTTTATTGCGAGAAATTAATTTTTGACAAAATGACAGCTATGAGAACTTAGACATTTTTTTCTTAGTTTTTTTACAGGTAAGGGCATTTACGGGCAGATCAACTCCTACCACAATTTGTGGTGGAACAATTTGATATCATGCTTTCATGATGTACACGCATTGGACATTTGCATGAAGAAATACTTTGACAAAATGACAGCTATGAGAATCTAGACACTTTTCTAGCAAGTACGAAGCAAGTACGAAGTGGATGATGCATCCTCCGACTCGACCAGACCTAAAGAAACATGTTCCATCAAATGAGTTTAATCTGTGTGTAAAACAAAATGTTCCATGTACGCTCGAATAATGAGATTCGTCACACAATTAAAATGTCTGAAATAAATTTCTTAAATTTTAAGACAATACTCTTCCTCTCCACACAAGAATAAAAGTTTATACGCGATGCTTTTGTAAGATAGGCACACCAGTACTGGGTAAGTGTAAGGTTACATAAGGGCTATCTTACGGAAGCGTATATGTGCACCGTGCTGTTGCTTTAGTTGGCATCATCTCGACTTTGCGTTTGTCGATTTGTTTAGTTGATCTACCAAATCTCGACAAATTAATGTCTAGATGTCGAGTTAAAATGACACAAATCGATATAATTTCATTCTGATAGGATTTAAAGTTGCAATCATCTTCTCGGATAATCGAATTGATTATGTTAATCGTCTAGAATTATCTTGTGAAACATAATAATAGTGTTATCTTGATTTAAATAATGCAAATTCTAGAGATGATTATGTCGAAATAACACATTGTAACGAAACAGTTTGAAATAAATTTTGCACCGATCGGCATATTGCAATATACTTCTCAACTTATCCAACTGATTTTATTAGTCGATATAAGTTAAGTTGTATACCAGTAGGGCACAAGTAGATACTTGGGGCACAAGTAGATACTTGTAGCATACAACAACTGAAAGTAAGGTACCGGCTGGTACCTCTCGCAAACAACAACTGACAGGCAGGTACCTGTAGACTACCAGAACTGACAATTTGGTATGAGTATATACCTGTAGCCTACTACAGTTGACAGTAGGGTACCTGTAGTTTCCTGTAGCCTACCACAACTGAAAGTAGGATACTGGTCAGTACCTTTAGCCGACCACAACTGATAGAAGGGTACCAACAGGTACCTCTAGCCTATCACAATTGATAGAAATATATTGGTTGGTAAAGCTGACAGAACGATACCGGTAGGTACATGCTGATACCATGACAGACATTGACTTGCTCTACTTGCAACCGACAGTTTAGATCCAGAATTGGCCTAGGCAGCCATCAAAACACGAACATGTTCAAGAAATAATGATGATCTTTCTCATTAGTGAGAGCAAAATAGATGCGTTATACTGTCTCATTTGAAAATTGCTTCTTTTTTGTTTAAGGGGATTGAAACTGACACTTTATGTGCATAGTCTGTAGCTAGTAAACAATCATACCCCCTTTATTCTGTCGTTTATTTGAATGGGCTACGATTATTTGTTTTTCTAGTTATGTCATGATTACTAAAGCTGCTGACATGTGATGAAGGAGTGGCCTGCCAGATAAGTCAGGCTGTTACATCCAATACTACTTTCAATGGGTTATAAACAATATTTAGACATACCTAAAATAACCAGTCGCTTGGATTACTATAATTACCACTGGATAGAAATTTATATACCAATATGTCCGTAAGACATTCATTTCTCAGTGATGTCACATACATCTGAAAGCTTAAAATCAAATGGGGGATGGAGTCTTCAGAACTGATAATTGTCATAAGAAAAATATTATACCAGCACCTATGAAAATGTAGAATTATAGAAATAATAATTTGGTCAAAAATGTCCTGTCCGTAGAGAAATATTCACAACAAAAATGCGAAATTTCTGAAACAAATAAACCCAGAGCCATCAAATTTCATATGGATTCTTTTTAGCGGGACAAACGTTTCATTAGAATATAGGGTAGAATAGATCAAAACTCTGGTTACCATGGCAACGGAAAGGTCACATAGGGTTATAATGGCGAAAACAATGTTTTCTTATTTTCTAGCTAGCTATTGGACTGATTCTGTTCAAAGTTATTTGTAGCCAGGATATACACATCAGTTTTAATTATATCAAGTTTCGGCCAAATCTGATTCCTAAGTAAGGAGTTAGCTCCCCTGTCCATCATTTTTGCAGGTTGAAATCATGGTTTGGATACAACGGAATCCTGGGACATAGTATGATATACAAGGTATATATTTTCCGAAACTGTTTAAACTATAGAATTTGGAAAAAGTGAAATAAAGCCAAGGGTGCAACTTTGACAAAACACCTCTAAAAACTGGTGAAACAAAAATTTGCATCTGATCGTAGCTGAGACGTACACATCAGGAAAACATGTCCGTGAAATGTTTACCCCCTCAAACCCCACTTTCATATAGAAAAACTGGGATATGCAGGGGTATACCTATTTTTCTTATTTTTGCTCTAAAACATAGATTGTGGGTACTCGTTAGAACCGCCTCGGCGAGGCGGCTCTAACATGTACCCACAATCTATGTTTTGAGCAAAAATAAGAAAAATATAAAAAAAAATTCTAGTGAAAATTTTAAATTATTACTTAGGAAATTTCAGTTTTTTACATGGGCGTGTTTTCGTAATGGGTATCTACTGGTGCTCTACTGGCTTCATTATGTTATTATATGACTTAACTAATATCGGCTAATAAAATCAGAAGTATATTGCAATATAACTCTGATCGGTGCGAAATTTATTTCAAATTGTTTCGTTACAATGTGTTATTTCGACATAATCATCTCTAGAAGTTGCATTATTTAGATAAAGATAACACTATGATTATGTTTCACAAGGTAATTTTAGACGATTAACATAATCAATTCGATTATCCGAGAAGATTATTGCAACTTTAAATCCTACCAGAATGAAAGTATATCGATTTGTGCCATTTTAACTCGACATCTAGACATTAATTTGTCGAGATTTGGTAGATCAACTAAACAAATCGACAAACGCAAAGTCGAGATGATGCCAACTAAAGCAACAACAAGGTGCACATATTCGCTTCCGTACTATCTAACAACGTTCTTATTAAATATAATGCTTTGATTTATATAATTTCTAGCATTTCATTGTGTTATGTTTTGCAATATGTGTATGTTGTCTTTAATTTTAAACCCTTGCACAAACTCGTAGGCAAATACTTATCGACATAAATCGTTTGTAGAAATTTTCGATAAGAACCTCGCTTCAATATAATTTCAAAAGTGCCTTATTTGAAAGTACTATGTCCTCAGATTTTAGATTCATTTGAAGGTTTCAAGCAACATCATGGTCCCTATGTTTCAATATTAACATAATCAAATGGAACTTGAAATATAGTCTCGAACAATGCTACCACATATCTTTTGTTCGAAAGTTAAGTGCACTTGATTCCATCAAGTCTGATGCAAGCATGTTCTTTTGTTCAATCATGATTGAAGCAAAACACTGTAAAGAAGCCCTGAATAATAGATATTGTTTTCCAAGTGTGTATGTTCGTTGAAAAAAAGATGTTGCTATTCATTTTAGTTGGTTGGGGCCGGAGCTTCTTGTCTGTTGCTTGGCCCACCGGGGTCCAACTGGTGTTTTTCTTTTGCTCCGGAGTTAGTAGGTTATTCGGCGCCCAGGGATCTCCATCGTCGGGCAGCTTACTCAGTCTGTGAGTCCTGGTTTTTGATTCATCAGGATGTTTATCATGATTTATTTGTTTGTTCTTGATGATTCATTGACTAGTTAGAGATTCACCACGAGGACCGAATAACTAACTAAATGTTATGAACCACTGCAGAAGCTGAGGGTGAGGTTATGGCCATGTAAAACCGGTTTAAGCCCGCCAGTAACTTTGTGTTACTGATCGTTCCAAGTCGATACTTCTGTGGTGGTTCTTTTCGTTTTATGTCTTGGTGTTTGAAAATTTTTTGTGCTGTTGGCGCCTTATGTATGTTTTCATATTTTTAGTTAAGTTAAGGTAACTGAGTGGCCACCTATTGGGAAAATAGCTGCTCATTCGGCTTACGATATGTTTCATGGTATAAGTACCTGATTGTTGGTTTGGTTTTTTCCCACCTCGGTTTTTGGAGTGGGAATCTTTTTCTGATTGCGCCTTTTCCTGATCTTTGCCTACTTGTACCTTTTCATTCAGTTAGAATCAACACTAAGTTATATATCAGGACAGAGTCGCTACTGTGCCTCCGGTGTGTTTCGGTTTGGTTTATCAATACAAAGCCACTATTGTTCTCCTAGAATGCTTTGGTATATCCTCGTGACACGTGTTTTTGAATTTACCCATACATATCTAAATTCATTCTATTTGATGTCTTCGAGACCTGATTTTGAAGTGCCAAAACCACCAAACCTTACATAGTATTGAATCCCGTATAAGAGAGCGAAATTCGACTTTTGTTGCGAACGTTTGGTTATATAGTTATTACATGTGTATATTAAATTTAGTCAACATAATGTTATACAGAATTCCCATCACGAAAACATGCCCTGTAGCACCGATAACTGTCCATCAACGATAACTGTCCACCATGGACACTTATCGTTGCAGCCGCAACGATAACTGTCCACAAGCTAAATGGACAGTTATCGTTGAGCATGTAGGTTTATAATTTACTTTCAACGATATCTGTCCATTTTCATAGAACACCACGATATTTGCTTAATGATGTTAAACCGTTTCGGTTAGTGCATACCTTGACAACCACTTACCGAAAATCATTCATACTTGGGCCATAGGCACCCTGTATGCCAGGCTTTCATTCCAAGGCAATGAATCCCGGGGTGGGGCTTGAGGTTAATATACAGACCACCATAAAATGGCTTTTCTGAGGTCTAATTTTGCAGGTGTCTATGTCTTGACAGCATAAATACTTTGATCATATCATACGTACCCTTCTAGAAGTCCAGATCTTGGCAACTACTTATCAGAGAAGATTTAAACTTGGAACATAGGTACCCTGTTAGGCTGGCTTTCATTCTATGACATCACACCCATATGTCTATGTCCGGGGGTGGGACTAGAGGTTAAAATCTAGAACACCTTCTGTTCTGTGGTATAGTTTTCTAGAAGTCTAGATCTTGGCAATAACTTATCAGAGAGGATTTAAACTTGGACCATAGATAACCCGTAGGGTTGGTTGCCTTTCATTCGAGGCTCCTAGGTCCATGGCGGGGGGTGGGGCAAGAGGTTAAAATCTAGAACATTTTCAAAATTTGGCTGTTTTGCGATATAATTTTCTAGAAGTCATTTTCTTGACAACCGCTTACCAGAAAGCATTCATACTTGTACCACATCTATCCTGTAGGGTTGGTGCATTGGGCTCCTGTGTTCATGCTAGGGGTGGAGTTAGAGGTTAAATCTAAAATACTTTCATAAATTAGCCAAAATTTACATTTTAATTCATATCTTGATAGCTGTAGATCAGAAAGCATTCATACTTGGGCCATTGGTGCACTGTCAACTTAGATTTTATTACGTGACATCCGACACCAGGGTCCATGCCTGGGGGTGGGGCTAGAGGTTGAAAACTAGAACAGCTTAAAATGTTTGTTTTTTTTTTTTCTTTTACACCTTGACACCCAGTTGGTATAAGAACATACTTATTTCGGATAATAAGTATGTATGACCAGACCCTTAACCCAAAAGTAGTCATAGATCACAATGACCTAATTTCATGGTCCAGTGATTTTGTCTTATATCTTGACACTCAGTTGGTATAGGAACATGCTTCTTTCAGATAATGAGTAAGTATGAATAGAATTTTGACCTGAAAGTAGTCATAGGTCACAGTGACCAAATCTCATGGTCCACTGATTTTGTCTTATATCTTGACACTTAGTTGGTATTTGAACATGCTTCCTTCAGATAATGAGTGAGTATGACCAGACCTTTGACCTAAAAGTAGTCATAGGTCACAGTGACCTAATTTCATGGTCCAGTGGTTTTGCCTTATTTTTTGACACTCGGTTGGTATAGGAACATGCTTCTCATAGATTATGAGTGAGTATGACCAGATATTTGACCTGAAAGTTGTCATAGGTCACTGCGACCTAATTGTCTTATATCTTGACACTTAGTTGGTATTTGAACATGCCTCCTTCAGATAATGAGTGAGTATGACCAGACCTTTGACCCAAAAGTAGTCATAGGCCACAGTGACCTTATTTCATGGTCCAGTGATTTTTCCTTATTTTTTGACACTCGGTTGGTATAGGAACATGCTTCTCATAGATAATGAGTGAGTATGACAAGATATTTGACCTGAAAGTTGTCATAGGTCACTGCGACCTAATTTCATGGTCCAGTGATTTTGTAATATATCTTGACACTCTGTTGGTACAGGAACATGTTTCTTTCAGAAAATGAGTAAGTAGGTCCAGACCTTTGACACAAAAGTTGTTATAGGTCACAGTGACCAAATCTCATGGTCCACTGATTTTGTCTTATATCTTGACACTTATTCGGTTTTTGAACATGCTTCCTTAAGATAATGAGTGAGTATGACTAGACCTTTGGCCTAAAAGTAGTCGTAGGTCACAGTGACCTAATTTCATGGTCCAGTGATTTTGTCTTATATCTTGACTCTCAGTTGGTAAAGGAACATGCTTCTTTTAGATAATAAATAAGTATAACCAGACCTTTGACCCAAAAGTAGTCATAGGTCACAATAACATAATTTCATGGCCCAGTGATTTTGTCTTATATCTTAAAACCCAGTTGGTATATGAAAATGCTTCCTTCAGATAATGAACGAGTATGACCAGGCCTTTCACCTTAAAGTAGTCATAGGTCACGGTGACCTAACTTCATGGTCCAGTAATTTTGCTTTATAGCTTGACACTCAGTTGGTATGTAAGCATGCTTCTTTCAGATGAATGAGTACGACCAGACATTTGACCCAAAAACAGTCAAGGGACTTTGTGACCTAATTTCATGGTCCATTGATTTTGCCTTATATCTTGATGCTCAGTTGGTATATGAACAGGCTTTCTCATATATTTTGTGAGTATGACCAGCCTTTTGACCAGAAAGTAATCATTGGTCACTGAGATCAAATTTCATGGTTTAGTGATTTTGCCTTGTATCTTCTACAGCAAGAGATGTGTGATCAAGATTTTACATGGTTATGGGTCGATAGCACCGAATTTTTGACTTCAAAATAGTTATAGCTATATTTCATAGTAAAATGAATTTGCCTTATATCATCATGGCCTTGGGATGTCTGTGTGGTGAGTTAGAGTTGGCTCCAGTTTGACAGAACCAAATGCAGTCGAGCTACGCTGTCATGCGACAGCTCTTATTATTTTTGATAGGATTGCGTTTAGAGATCTGAAAAACATACATATCGTTTATGAATATCATTTTTCGTATACGAACCAACGGACACACTGCATAAAATGGGTTTGGACTGTATTCGTTTGACCCTAAATGACGTTTGAATCGGGAAATACAGAATTCTCAACAGATATTTTAATTCATTTGTTTACATGCATGGTTATATTCATCTTTTGTATATTTTATTAGAACTGATGCAATCTTTAACCTGTTTTATCATATCTTGTGCAGACATCCTGAAAACCTTGCTAAGGCATGAAGTACCCTTTTGTAGTTCTTGACGGCAGGGTCATATTTACTGTGGTTGCAGTGTCCGGAGGTAGGTGGCATAGCTATCGGAGGACCTGCTTTAAGGTGTTATCGTCGATGTCTGAGGACGACAGTTTTACTATGTGCACTATAAAGCATCTCACAGCTGTAAACAGACATCGACTACTTTTAAACTTTTAAAACAGAGAACCCGAGTGTTTACAGTTTCATAAAGGAAGAAATAAAATTTGATTAACATATTTTGTTGATATAATACCTACCATTGTCTCAATCTGTAAAAGGCATATCGAGTTTTTTGCTTATTTCTAACGTTTATTTCAATAGCATACGATACGATACAACCTATCCTATCTTCTCCACAGCAGGACATTTTATATCTGATTGCATGCACTTCATAACAGTTTAGTGTGATCAAGTTTTCGTCCTGATCATGGGTACTTTTACCTGTCGTAAACAGTTATCGTTGACAATGCAACTATAAGTGTCTGTAATGAACAGTTATTGTTGCAAACTCAACCGGGTGTGTCTATCATGTAATGTTTGAATATTTCATTTACTGATTCACACATCCAGATAGTTTAGTGTATCACGAACATATATTGTTTAAACGTTTTTCACTGATTTGAATGATTTCATCTGTGGTGAACAATTATCGTTGACTGTGCAGCCGCTTCTGTCTGTAATGAACATTTATCGTTGCAAAGCCAACTGATTCTGACAATCATGTACAATAATCTTTGAATGTTTAATGCCTCTTTTTCAAATAGTTAAGCGTCTCGTGGATCACGAACAGATATTGTTTAAACATTTTTCACATTTACTGATTCACACATCCAGATAGTTTAGTGTATCACGAACAGATATTGTTTAAACGTTTTTCACTGATTTGAATGATTTCATCTATGGTGAACAGTTATCGTTGACAGTGCAACCGCTTCTGTCTGTAATGAACACTTATCGTTGCAAAGCCAACCGATTCTGTCCATCATGTACAATAATCTTTGAATGTTTAATGACTGAATTAGACAGCCTCTTTTCAAATAGTTGAATGTCTCAGGTGCAGTAATTGTTTGAAGTTTGGCTGTTTTGAATCATTTTACCCGTCGTGAACAGTTATCGTTGACAATGCAACCATAACTGTCTGTAATGAACAGTTATCGTTGCAAACTCAACCTGTTCTGTCCATCATGTACAATAATATTTAAAAATTGCATTTGCTGATTCACACATCCAGGACAAGGCTTTTCAGATAGTTAAGTGTGTCAGGAACAAATATTGTTTAAACATTTTCATCTTTTTGAATGATTTCATCTTTGGTGAACAGTTATCGTTGACAGTGCAACCGCTTCTGTCTGTAATGAACACTTATCGTTGCAAAACCACCCGATTCTGTCCATCATGTACAATAATCTTTGAATGTTTAATGACTGAATTAGACAGCCTCTTTTCAAATAGTTGGGCGTCTCAGGTGCAGAAATTGTTTGATGTTTGGCTGTTTTGAATCATTTTACCCGTCGTGAACAATTATCGTTGACAATGCAACCACATCTGTCTGTAATGAACAGTTATCGTTGCAAACTCAACCGGTTCTGTCTATCATGTACAATAATATTTGAAAATTGCATTTACTGATTCACACATCCAGGACAAGGCTTTTCAGATAGATAAGTGTATCAGGAAGAGATATTGTTTAAACATTTTCTCCTTTTTGAATGATTTCATCTTTGTAGTCCAGCAGGAAATCAGTTTGACCTTGCAATGGGGTATAAAGTTTTTTTCTTTGCTGATTCTTAGAGGATAGACCTTGTCTTTGAAGAATCCAACTGATGACATCTTGTCATCACTGGGAAATTTGAGAAAATCAAGATGGCGTCCAAGGGGTCCGCCACTTAATGAAAATACGCATACTGTCAAATACTTCATCCCTAAATCAATGAAAAGATGCATTTATTTCCTCTGAATATTACTATCATCAACATATCTGACTCATGCTGTTGTTTAAAACTTTCCTATTTAAGATGACATCAAAGATGGCCGCCAAAACTTGAAAAACAGGGACTTTTGTGCTTTGTACAGTTTTGACCATGAACAGCAGACTAATAATAAGTTGTTAACTACAATTATTGTTTGTATCAATGTATCTAGCTGCAGCTGTTTTTTCTGGACTCATGCATCAATAATGGTGTCCAAGATGGCTACCAGAATAAAAGATAGAATTTCAAGATGGCATCCCATATGTCTACATGATAACAATTTTGGCGGTATCACTATAGAATATGACCTTAATTGCATTTTTATGAAATCATTAAGTGAGAATAATTTGCTGTATGTCTGTCATTTGAAATGATGTCATTTCCAAAATATTTAAGATGGCGTCAATGATGGCCACTAGATTATGTTGTCAAATTGGAATGCTATGGAGATGTATAATTGACTTAAAATGTTGCATACACCAATGTTACCATTCTAGGATGATTTAAAATGACATTAATGGTATCGGTTTTACACAACTGACATATACATGACTGTCTACAATGTAACCGGTACAGATGAAATACAACAATGTATAGAGTTCAGAAGCAATACCTGTACAGAGGTTAAAAAAATACCAAAATATTAAAAGACACTGTGCATAATGAGTTAGGTAAGAATAGAAGGCGAATAAAACTATTCCAGAAATTAAATTAAAATCTATGCCAAGACACAAGGCGTGAAGGATAGGGCATCACAAGATATCAAAAACTGTACCTGATCAAATAAATAAGTATATCCAACAAAACTGGGTGTGATTTTAGCTTGACCATATCACTGGTGATTGATCAACACTAAGCACGTATTTTTGATGTGCAAGTTATGGTTGTTGGAGATTTTTTTGTTCAATTTTACACCATTTTCGAAATTTCACCTCCTATCACATATCAATAGGTCGGACAAAAATGATATAACCCTAAGAAAAACACCCGGCATGCCTACAAGAAGAACTTCACTTGTCTCACGTGCCCCATACAGGGCTCGAACCCATACTGGACACAACAGTCAGATGACTGGATAATAGATAGAGGTAATGAAATCATTAACCATAACCACTTGACCACAGGAGCCACCATGACAAGACTTCAATCACTCATACCCATAAACAAACCAAAACTAATAATGCTGAATCACAACAGGCATATAAAGCTAAACCCTTAATACAGTACAGGATGAATAGGATATAGAGTTGCTCTTGGTATGCAACCACTCGTTCAAAATGTTGTGCTTGCTAGTACTGAGAACAACAAATAGAATATAATTGTAGTTTACCGAGTTCATATATAAAATGCAGTGACCAATCTATTTGCCAGAATACTGATTGTAGTAAAAGCAAAAACTAATCACGAACTGAAATCATTCAAAATGATATTGTTGAAATGTAGACTAAAACGACTAATGGAGTGTTTGAATTATTTGTGTATTTTAAATTAATGTTCAAAAAAGGTACAAGAAGGCAACGATCAGGAAAAGGCGCAATCAGAAAAAGATCCCCACTCCAAAAACCGAGGCGGGAAAAAACAAAATAACAATAAGGTACTTATACCATGAATACGTTTCGTAAGCCGAATGAGCAGCTATTTTCCCAATAGGTGGCCTCTCAGTTACCTAATCTTAACTATAAATATGATAACATACATAAGGCGCCAACAGCAAAAAAAATTTAAACACCAAGACATAAAACAATAAGAACCACCACAGAAGTATCGCCTTGGAATGATCAGTAATATAAAATTACTGGCGGGCTTAAACCGATTTAATAGGACCATAACCTCGCCCTCAGCGTCTGTAGTGGTTCATTTATACATATATATATAAACAAGAACTAAGGTAAACCATGGTAATAAAATACATAATATAGGTACCAACATGTAACATGTATAACGGAAAGCAGGATGAGCAGCTATTGAAGTAAGGTGGTCACAGTGCTAGCTTGGACAGAACAAGTAAAATGCAGAGGGCTAAGTGAACAGCCAAATTATATTCGGGTGGCCACAAAGTCATGCAACATGAAACTCATAATTTGAATAAATTATATAAATGTGATATACAATAGCAGTACCGCCTTGGAACGGTCAGTTATAAATAACTGGGGGGCTTAAACCGGTTTTACAGGATCCTAACCTCATCCTCAGCTTCTGCAGAGGTTCATAACATTTAGTTAGTTGTTCGGTCCTCGTAGTGAATCTCTAACTAGTCAATGATTCATCATGGACAAACAAATAAATCAAGAGTATAATATGAGAGCTATATTAGTTTTAAAAGAATCGGTGTAAAAGTCATATTGGTTTTATTGTTGTATCATTACCAAGCTCAAGGCCTCATAGTACTCATTAAAGAGAGTCTACCAACAAAGTTATCGCAAACAAAATTGAAACAATGACATAGTGTCCGACTCATTCAGATTTGATAAGGCCGATGGCTTTATCAGAATATGCTAGTAAGCAGCTTTGCAATATTGGTAGAAAAAAAAAAAACTTCTCCTCTCAGACAATTGGGTATGTATATATTTACAGCTCATGTCCATACTCGTTCCTTCATTCGTTCTCTGATCTATACCCACAACATACCTGATATGTGCCCACATTTACCCATGTCTTCTAATCAATAGCCACACATTTCTCTAATCTTTACCCACAAAAACTCATCAAGGATATTCATTCGTACTCATATATTACGGAGTAAGCAAGATGGATATAAATGGGGACTGCAGTTGGGTTTGAATCAGAGGTTATGCAAATAATGTGTACATATCAGTGATGAGGGTACAGATCAGAGACTGAATATTATGGGTACAGATTAGATTTAGTATTGATACAGATCAGAGATTGAGTACAGTTTAGCCATACATCAGGTCACAGGCTTTTGTTAGACATGTCCAAGACATAAAAGTATGTGAAGGTTGGAAAGTAAAGGTCAGTCAATTATCTTTAAAATCGTCCACAAAAATATACCCACTCCCATAATAATGACAACTGGTCTAATTTGCTATTTTGCACATGGATGTATGACTGATATTTGAGCTGTACTCATTGAATGGCAACGTAATGAAGCTCCACACAACACAGAAATAAAGATACAAGCAAGGTTAGTTCATTTTGGAAGTGGTGACTCTATCACGAATGAAGAGCTTTGGGTAGGCTTACGAATTTCTGATTCATTGATATATGCATTTTTATTGAGAAAAGCTGTTAAAAACAAAATACACATTCTGTTAGTCATCTTAGACACCACCAATGATGCAAAGGCCAAGAAAAGATACATAAACCAGAAATACTGATGCTGTTCATAGCCAAATGTGATAAATCACTGAAAATCCATTGTTATTGTTTTGGCAGCCATTTTGGATGCCATTTTTAATATTTGAGTCTAGACAGGATAATGCAGCTCCAGTTTAGATATGTTGATATTTACATTACTAAGGAACACAATGCACATTTCATTAATTTTGGAGTAATATGACAATATGAATACTTGTATTATATTGTAGAACACATGGTCGCCATCTTGGTTTTCTCAAGTGATGACCAGATGACATCAATGTGATTATTTTGAGACAATGTATCACTGAGAAACAAGAATTTAAACATTGTATAGTTGTATCTCACTAGTTAAAATCAAATATTTTTGTTGCTGTACTATTTTTATGCCATGATGATAATCTGGCGGCCATGTTGGACACCATCTTAATTATTATCACGAAAACGTCTTTTCCATTGACTGTTTGTGTTACATATTATACTTATTTGATCATTTGACGTGACAACTATAAAGAAAATGTCATTTTGAGTTCGTTTAAGTCTGTAATATAGTAGGAAATAATATCTGGTAAACATGTTGAATGCCATCTTGAATTTTACAAAACCCCCAATGATGACAAAGTGTCATCAGCCAGATTCTTGAAAAACAATGCCTATACTACAATAATCCATCAAGAAAAAAACTTTATACCCAATTACCAGGTCCATCGAAAATTCACCAAATTCCTGCTGGACTATTGGTGAACAGTTATCGTTGACAGTGCAACCGCTTCTGTCTGTAATGAACACTTATCGTTGCAAAGCCAACCGATTCTGTCCATCATGTACAATAATCTTTGAATGTTTAATGACTGAAGTAGACAGCCACTTTTCAAATAATTGAGCGTCTCAGGTGCAGTAATTGTTTGAAGTTTGGCTGTTTTGAATCATTTTACCCGTCGTGAACAGTTATCGTTGACAATGCAACCATATCTGTCTGTAATGAACAGTTATCGTTGCAAACTCAACCGGTTCTGTCTATCATGTACAATATTTTTTGAATACTGCATTTAGTGATTCACATATCCAGGCCGTGACAAGGCTTTTCAGATAGTTATGTGTATCACGAACAGATATTGTTTAAACATTTTTCACCTTTTTGAATGATTTCATCTATGGTGAACAGTTATTGTTGACAGTGCAACCGCTTCTGTCTGTAATGAACACTTATCGTTGCAAAGCCAACCGATTCTGTCCATCATGTATAAAAATCTTTGAATGTTTAATGACTGAATTAGACAGCCTCTTTTCAAAGAGTTGAGCGTTTCAGATGCAGTAATTGTTTGAAGTTTGGCTGTTTTGAATCATTTTACCCGTCGTGAACAGTTGTCGTTGACAATGCAACCATATCTGTCTGTAATGAACAGTTATCGTTGCATACTCAACCGGTTCTGTCTATCATGTACAATAATATTTGAAAATTGCATTTACTGATTCACACATCCAGGACAAGCTTAAGGCGTCTGAAGAGTCTCTTAGCCTTGTATCTCAAGACTTCAACTCTATTAGAGGCATGACTCTATAGCTTCCTAGAGGCTGTAAAGTGGTATGCGTTTCACTGTCTCTTAGTCTTGTATCTCAAGACCTCAACAAGTCAAAAGGCATAACTTTATAGCATCTTCCAAATATATTGAAGCTGTTCAATGTTCTCGTATCTCGAGAACATTGAATAGCGTCAAAAACTCAGCTAGTTATTGTCAAAAACTTTATCCCTTTTACTACTACCTCCAGAGAGGAGAAATGAAAACCCAAGACTGACTTTAACATTTTCAACAATTTTATTTGTCCCGCTAACTGTGAATGCACGATGAAACAGAGAATTAGGACCGTCCCTCTGTTCCTCGTTTACAAGTGTTTTCCCTGAATATAACTACTCTGTGGTTTACTGTTAATACTGTTCATATGTGTTTTATGTGGCAAAAATAATGTCTGTTCCTCGGCCACTTCGTAGCTTGGTGGGTCATAGTCATTCAGTTTCTTCTCAATCAAGAATTTTCGTTTCTTGATGGCATACAGTCTCGATTCGTCCTCGTCATAATCTTCTTCATCCCTCAGTTGCTTAGCTGTTTCCTGTATTTTCTTGTTGACTGGATCTTTCCTTAGTGCAGCTGAGAAGTCAGTCAGATATCTGAAAAGCCTTGTCCTGGATGTGTGAATCAGTAAATAAAATGTTCAAACATAATTATGCATGATAGACAGAACCGGTTGAGTTTGCAATGATAACTGATCATTAAAGACAGATATGGTTGCATTATCAACGATAATTGTTCACGACAGGTAAAATGATTCAAAACAGCCAAACTTCAACCAATAACTGTTCCTGGGACGCTTAACAATTTTCATGAGAGGACTTCCAACCAAAATGGATTTTTTTTTGTCACAGACAGGGGGTCCAACCCCGAAACAATCCCCCATATGACCTTTTTTATGCAATTTTTTTTTTTCAGATTTCATGGGGGTCCGGACCCCCGGTCAACCCCTCTGGATCCATGCATGCTCTCAAAGATTATTGTACATGATGGACAGAATCGGTTTGGTTTGCAACGATAAATGTCATTTCAGACAGAAACAGTTGCACTATCAACGATAACTGTTCACCACAGATGAATTCATTCAAATAAGTAAAAAATGTTTAAACAGTAACTATTCATGATACACTAATTTCTAAGCAAAGAGGCTGCCTTAATCAGTCATTAAAAGTTTAAAGTTCATTGTACATTGCATTGTCAACGATAATTGTTCACGACAGGTAAAATGATTCAAAACAGCCAACCTTCTACAATAACTGTTCACCACAGATGAAATTATTCAAATCAGAGAAAAAATGTTAAAACAACATCTTGTCAACGATAATTGTTCACAATAGGTAAAATGATTCAAAACAGCCAAACTTTAAACAATAACTGTTCCTGGAACACTAAAGTACTTGAAATGATGCCGTATAATTCAGGCATTAAACATTCAAAGATTATTGTACATGATGGAGAGAATAGGTATGGTTTGCAATGGTAAGTCTTCATTACAGACAGGAGCGGTTGCATTGTCAACGATAACTGTTCACCACAGATTAAATCATTCAAATAAGTGGAAAATGAACGTGACCTGACCGAGACTCGAACCCAGGGTCCCTCGCTTACCGTGCGAGTGCTCTAATTACTGAGCTGCCGAGCCACACGGTCAGCCCGTTACATTTTGCCCCTGCTTTATTAGATTCGCCCCCGAGTCTTCTCGGAACCATGTCGGAAACTGACGAGACAGTTCCTTTGCTGCTCGCAGCCCGAGGAGGGACCCACACTGGCCACCAAATGTCAAAGGAAAGGAAAAAGAACTTGGCCCGACTGGGACTCGAACCCAGGATCCCGCGCTTACCGTGCGAGTGCTCTAACCCCTGAGCTACCGAGCCACACGGTCAGCCGTTTACAGAAATCGGGTGCTATCGACCCATTATCAAGTTACATCTTGTTCAAACATCTCCTGGTCTAGAAAATATAAAACAAAATCACTGAACGATGGAATATAGGTCACAGTGACCCATATTTATTTTGGGATCAAATGTGGGCTAGTAATAATTGACAATCAAATATCATCTTGTTCACACATCTCTTGCTGTTAGATATACAAGGCAAACTCACTGAACCATAGATTGCCAATGATTAATTTCGGGTCAAAAGTCTGGCCATACATGTACATGTACTAACTGAGCATCAAGTAATAAGGCAATATCACAGGACCATGAAATTAGGTCACAAAAACCTAGGACTTTGGGGCCAAAGGTCTGGTCACTCATTATCTGAAAGAAGCATGCTTACATACTAACTGAGTGTCAAGCTATAAGGCAAAATCACTGGACCATGAACTTAGGTCACTGTGACCTATAGTTACTTTCATGTCAAAGATCTGGTAATACTCTTTCACTATCTCAAGGCAGCATGTTCATATACCAACTGTGTGTAAAGCTATGACAAAATAACTGGACCATGAAATAAGGTCACTGTGAGCAATGACTATTTTGGGTTAAATATCTGGTCATACTTACTCATTATCTGAAAGAAGCATGTTCCTTTACCATCTGAATATCAAGCTATAATACAAAATCAACAGACCATGAAATTAGGTCTCTGTGACCTATGACTTCTTTCCGATCAAAGGCTTGGTCATACTGACTCATCATCTGAAAGAAGCATCTTCATATACCAACTGAGTGTCAGGATATAATGCAAAATCACTGGACCATGAAATTAGGTCATTGTGACCTATGACTTCTTTCGGGTCAAAGGTCTGGCCATACTCACTCATTATCTGAAAGAAGCATGTTCCTATTCCAACTGAGTGTCAAGATACGAGGCAAAATCACTGGACCGTAAAATTAGGTCACACTGACCTAAAACTACTTTCAGGTCAAAGGTCTAGTCATACTCGCTCATTATCTGTAAGAAGCAAGTTCATATACCAACTGAGTGCCAAGATAATAGGCAAAATCACTGGACCATGAAATTAGGTCATTTTGACCTATGGCTACTTTTGGGTCAAAGGTCTGGTCATACTCAATCATTATCTGAAAGAAGTATGTTTTTATATCAACTGAGTTTCAAGGTATAAAAGAAAAACATTTTAGATGTTCTAGTTTTCAACCTCTAGCCCCACCCCAGGCTCGGATGTCATGCAATAAAAGCTAAGTTGACAGTGCACCATTGGCCCAAGTATGAATGCTCTCTGATCAACAGCTGTCAAGATATAGACTAAAATGTAAACTTTGGCTAATTTATGAAAGTGTTCTAGATTTTAACCTCTATCCCCATCACCAAGCATGAACCCAGGAGTCTGATGCTAGCGCATGGAAACCAACACGACAGGGTATATGTGGCCCAAGTATGAATGCTTTCTGGAAAGCGGTTGTCAAGATATGGACTTCTAGAAAACTATACCGTAGTACAGCCAATTTTTGAAGTTGTTCTAGATTGTAGCCTCTGGCCCCACCCATGGGCCCAGGTGCCGGATGTCATGGAATGAAAGCCAACCCTACAGCTCCAAGTTTGAATCCTGTCTGATAAATAATTGCCAAGATCTGGACTTTTAGAAAACTATGCCACAGTACAGCCACAATCTTTGAAGGTGTTCTTGTTTTTAACCTTGGGCATGGACCCATAAGACGGATGTCATGGAATGAAAGCCACCTCTATAGGATTCCTATGGTTCAAGTTTGAATCCTCTCTGATAACTAGTTGTCAAGATCTGGACTTCTAGAAAACTATACCGCAATACAACCAATTTATAAAGGTTTCCTAGATTTTAACCTCTAGCCCCACTCCCAAGCATGGACCCAGGGACCCGATGTCATGGAATGTAAGCCAACCCTACAGGGTACCTATGGGCCAAGTTTGAAATTTCTCTGATGAATAGTTGCCAAGATCTGGACTTCTAAAATATATACTGCAGTGTGACGCGGACACGGACACGAACAAGAGCGGGAACGCGTACGACCGAGGTTACTACAACAGCCCTTTGCACTTCGAGCAGTCGAGCTAAAAACCAACCGTACAGAGGGCATATGATCCAAGTTTAAATCTTGTCTGCTAACTGGTTGTCAAGATATAGACTCCTTGTGTTTTTTGTTTCTTTTCAAAAATGGACAGTTATCGTTGACACTGCAGGTCATATCAACTACAGTAACGATAAGTGTCCATGGTGGACAGTTATCGTTGAAAAATCAACGATAGTTGTCCAGTGGACAGTTATCGTTGCGGCTGCAACGATAAGTGTCCATGGTGGACAGTTATCGTTGATGGACAGTTATCGGTGCTACATGCCCATGTAATATACAGATTTTTCTTAAGATGTAAAAAGTAAAAATTTTCACAAGAAAAACTTTGATATTTTTCTTATTTTTGCTCAAAACATAGACTGTGGGTACAAGTTAGAACCGACTCATTAGACAAATAGGTTTACACCTGCAATCCCCAACTTTGCTATTATGAAAGTGGTGTTAAAGTGGGTATACATTTCACGGACATGTTTTCCTGTAGATCAGCTCCGCTCCAGTTCGGTACCTCGTTCCACTTGCGCTAGACGGCTTAGCTTAGGTTGCCTTTAAAATTATGGATTTTGTAAGCAAACTTTAGTTGCTTTATTTGACGATGCTTGTATAAGAAATGTATATGTACCAGAGGTAAATATCTACAGCTGACACTAATCATGCATTTTGAAACTACACGGAAACAGAAAATATCGACTTTATTTATTTCTACCGTTTCAGTTTGATGTGTTCTATTTATAGCCATATGTGTAGTGTTTTCTTTTAAGAAATATGGCATATAGTATTTGTTCCATTGAAATGGTCTGTTCTCATGTCATATATGTTGAAAGAGACCTTACTTTACACATTATTTCCTTTCAGTGCTTTTGAGTTTCAACTAACGGTTAAATGTAAGCCGTTCCCGTCGGTGTGGAGTATAACGAAACACCGATGAGTATATCCCCTTCTAGTTTTCCTGATGTTTCCCCTTAAGAGGTCCAGAAATTTGCGACAAAATCCGGAGAGATAAAATAGAATGAAAAAATAGCAAGTAGTTGTTTGCTCATGCATTAGATGTTTTCAACTTAAGTATAATTGATGAATTTCTGATGCAAATGGATTTTTTTTTCCTCAGTTTAACGTCCCTTTCAAGATTATTTCAGCTCATATGAGACGGGCCGATCAGTAGGTTGGGCGAAAGCGGGAGAACCCCGAGAAAAACCACCTGGCACACCCGCAAGCAGAACTTGGCTTGTCTCACATGTGGCCAGTGCGGGGCTCGAACCCACACCAGATACAGCGGTGTGGAAATTCTGTTAGATGCTGCGAAGAAGATAATTATTTGTCTCTTAAATTACATGTCGTACTGGTGAATCTTTAAGCTTTGACGTTAAATGACACAATCCCGTATGTACAGTCTAGTAAGACGGAATATGAAGTGCGTAACATGTTTCTATTTCTTACTAAAACTTCAACGTGT
The DNA here is from genome assembly GCA_964017185.1 of Rugalucina vietnamica. NCBI lineage: Eukaryota > Metazoa > Mollusca > Bivalvia > Lucinida > Lucinidae > Rugalucina > Rugalucina vietnamica. Next base: position 12,176,527 of record OZ024885.1, read on the forward strand.
CGCTGTTTGAGATAGAAGCACGGATATAACATTACGAAAACTTGCCCATGCAATAAACATATATTTTAGCTTAAAAAATGAAAACTTTTGATATTTTTCTTAGTTTTGCTCAAAACATAGATTGTGGCGGATACACGGCCGAATCGGCTCTAACGAGTACTCACAATTTATGTTTTGGAGCAAAATAAGAAAACAAAAAAGATTACTCCTGCGGACCCCAGTTTTGCAAGATAAAAGTGGGGTTCAAGGGGGTATACATGACGTGGACATGTTTTCGTAATAAGAAGCGTCTGTGTTGGTTTCGGCAACAATGTTTTTTTTTTTTTTTTTTTTTTTTTTTTTTTTTTTTTTTTTTTTTTTTTTTTTTTTTTTCTCGACCTCGAATAATGTCTTTCTTTATTCTGAATGTATTCTTTTTTGTTTTCAAACAAAATTTTACATTCTGATTGCAAGTTACACAAGACTTAGTAGAAGATACTAAACTAGGCAGATACTTATTGGCAATATATCAGTGCAAAGGATTTCAAGTGGAACTTCTCCCAAAGAAAAATGCAGCCACTTGTTTCGAAGTCAGTTACAGATTTGTTTATCGTTCTCATCGTCAACATGACACCTTTGGATGACTGAACCGACCTTAACAATAACAATTGTTTTAAACAGTACTTGTCTTCGCTATATGTATTGAACTCATGTTTAAAGAAACTTAACATGCATGTCTTCAACAACACTACCTGTTGTGTTCATAACGAATAAAGGATACTACATAACCACGCCCTTTATTTCAAGACGATACGCGTCTAACGTCACGCCAACATGAGTAAACCAACAGCATCACTTGTTGGTGTGGACGTTGCTCCGCCCAAAGGCGTGGCCTAGAGCGCATGTTTCGTAAATGCCTTTTATCATTTGATTATTAAGGATGACACTTTCATCTAAATCGACTGCAATGTAGTTCATTGTCCGTATGTAAAATTTAGGAATTAATATTATAGTGACACATAATTTTGTAGACATTCTCAAAGAAATCGTTAGCTTTGTATCAGGCCGGGATAAACTCTTGTGTAGAAGCAGGGGCATTTCAATTTTCTAAGGAACATTATCTTCCATAGAATAAAAGGTATGTATCTTTGAATAACAAGGGACATGTTTCAGTTAATTAAGGTACTAGTGTTTTTTTTTTTTTTTTTTTTTTTTTTTTTTTTTTTTTTGTTTTTTTTTTAAATGATGAGTTTGTTATCAATGAAATAATTAACCCGTTTTCTCATTCGATTCGAAGCCCACGTCTTACACGTGGAACAAGCCAAGTTCTACATGCAAGTATGTATATGTGTTTTTTCGGCGTAGTCCCATTTTCGCTTCATCAGCTAATTAGCTTATCATAAAATGGTGTAAAAAATCTTAAAATAGATTTAAAACAATATTAAATAGAGGATCTTACACGAGTGGTAATTTCATATAAAATTAATCAAACGAGTTTTCGTCGTGTTTTATAACTTTCATATGAAATGCTGACGAGTATAATACATGTATTTGTTTTATCATATGAATTTTTAAATAGGACTTTAGGGCCTTCAAAGGCTTATTTTCAATGAAAATTTACATTATTGTTACGGAGGTCGTCACTGACGTATCGCATTCCAGCAAACGTGTTAATACAAGGTGGTCGTAAAACCATTTTATTAACTTAAACTGAATATAAGGGAAACGCATCTTTACAACATAGAAAATTTATCCAAGAAGCATGTACATGTAGGTCTAAAAATGTTCTTCATTCCAATTAATTGGTAATGTTATTTTCAAGGACTGCTGTATGTCTGTTATTACTCTTACTGTCTTACTGTCGTTGAGGCCTTGTATAGTCTCTCGACTCCTGGGTCCTTTCATGTCTTCTTTCATTTAGCTGGTGATGTCTAGCATGCGCAAGTGGATATGAATAACAGTCTGGCTCAAATTTGGTGTTTTTGTTTTTCCAGAACTTGTTTAGTCTGATTGATGGAATCTGAAGATACCACATCCTCTGGCAAGCTGCTCCAGTCGTCTATTACTCTTTGTGAGAAAGAATCCTTTCTTAAATTCAGTCTAAATTGCCGTTTGAACAGTTTTTTGCGTATGACCCCTGGTATTTTGATTTGTTTGCATGCGAAATAACTGATCCTTGTCGCATTTGTCTATACCATTAAGGATCTTAAAAACGTCAATTAGGTCAGCTATAGATCTTCTGTATTGTAACGAGGGTAGCCCTAGTTCTTTCATTCTGTCAGTGTAATTAAGGTGTCTTATGTTATGTACCAGTCTTGTTGCTCTTCTCTGAACGTTTTCGATTGAAATGCTGTCTTTTTATATATAACTGACCAGACGGTTGACGCGTATTCTAAATTTGGACTAACAATGCTTTTGTAAAGCTTTAAGAATATTGTTTTATCTAGGATCATCTAGGTAACTAAAGGTACGTTTTATCATCCCTAAATTTCTATTGGCCTTTTTAACCATTGCTTGAATATGTGGTACAAATTTTAATTTGTCGTCTATTATTACACCACGATCTTTTTGCTCTAGTGCTTTATTTATTTCTGTTTGTTCCCCATTTACAGACATGAAATATTTGCTGAATATTTTGATGTTTCCCTAAGTGCATGTGATTGCATTTCTTATAATTGAGCTTAATTTGCCATACAACAGACCATTTATCCACTCTTGTCAAGTCTTGCTGAACTATACTAGCATCATTGGCTGTATTAACTACAGCGAATAGTTTAGCACCGTCTGCATGTGATTGCATTTCTTATAATTGAGCTTAATTTGCCATACAACATACCATTTATCCACTCTTGTCAAGTCTTGCTGAACTATACTAGCATCATTGGCTGTATTAACTACAGCGAATAGTTTAGCACCGTCAGCAAAGAGCTTGACAAAACTGTGGACAACATCGGGGAGGTCATTGATGTAAATCAAAAAAAAAGGTTAGCCTATAGAACGCTACCTTGTGGGATACCGCTGGTTACATCTGCCCATTCTGACGACGTCCCGTCTACTTGTGCCCTTTGTTTCCTATCTTTTAGAAAGTTTTCTATCCATTTTGGCTATCTACCCTGGATTCTTGAGTTTTAACAACAGCCTCTGATGTGGGACGCTATCACAAGCTTTTTGGAAATCCTGGTAGATTGCATAAATTCTATTCCTATTGTCAAGTTCCTCAGACCATTTATCACATACATCTATAATCTGTGTTACACATGAATAACCATTTCTGAAGCCATGGTGGTGTTTGGTAAATTGACCATTTTCTTTCATGTGCCTCATGAATTTATCCCTTACAAGCGTTTCCGTTATCTTTGATACCAACGAAGTCAAACTGATGGGCCTATAATTTTCAGGTGATGATTTGGGGCCCTTTTTGTGTAATCGTATTATGTTTGCCAGTTTCAAGTCTGTGAGTACTTGTCCCTCATGTAAGGATTTTTTTTAAAATTCTGTTACTGGTTCTTTTATTTAATCAAAAGTTTCTAACAGTAATTTGGGGTGAAGATTGCCCGGCCCTTGAGATTTAGATGCGTTTGATTTCTTAATGTGTTTTTTCTACCATTTCGATGTTGATTTCAAAATTCCCACAAGCTTCTATCCGCAAATTTTGACATATCGGTGGTTATTTCTTTGGTGAAGACACTGGTGAGGACCTCATTTAGTACAGTTGCTTTTTTTGCTTCTTCTGTGACTGTTACTCCGCTAGTGTCAACAAGGTTTCCTACCGATTCTCTTGTTTTAGTTTTCGACTGGGCATAGTTCCAAAATGCTTTATTGTTTGTTTTAATATTTTCATATAACTGTTTTTCATATTCCATTTTAGCTGCTTTTGTTTCTTTACTAGCTTCTTTTTAGCTTTATCGTATGCTTCCTTATTTGTTTGCGACTTGCAATTATATTATTTTTTTTCCATTTGGTAGTGACAGAACTGGATCAAGTTTTACCCAGTAAATAGTTCTGTTCTTAGACTAAAATCATTTAGTACGTATTAATCTTTTGATCATTTCATTGTCGCCATTTTAGTTGAATTATTTGTTAAACAGAGCAACAACCGAATGTGATGCATATTTACAGATTACATAAAATACCTAATGTATGATTGCATATTGTACAGCAGATCATGGTAGAAGAAAACAGGACAACGCAGATAATGTTTGGAAGCAGGGGTCTGAAAGTCATGGTGGCCATCTTCGTGACGTCGTATGTCGTTTTGGCGGGAACTGTCGGTTTCCTAATGTATGAAAGGGTAAGTATTACAACGGGCGATAAACAAAAACGACCATAGGGATGTACAAAATAAAAGGTGTAAAAAACAATTTTGTTGTTATACATGTATATAATAGTTAATCCACCTGCATCACATTTGACAATTACTTCTCAACATGACTGTTAGTCGTTACAGAAGCTGGCATCGTTCATAAATCTTTTAAATTTGATAGACCGAATGTTAGGGTCATCCTATATTTTTATGTAACTACAGCAAAATAAGCAATCAATGCATGTTACATGTAACAAAAAGGAAAGTGAAAGTTTCTTCCTTAAAATGTCACGAATTGTTCGTGCTACACTATACGTGATTATTTTATGTCACATAGTCGCCTTTGTACATGACACCCAGATATAAGGACGTCAAATGGTCAGACTGAAAACAGCTGAATCCAAAACGAAGTACACGTATACCGATCTTGCCTGTCTGTAACATAGATGTGGATTTCGTTTTCATAAGGTTGTTGGAGTGGATGCAGACTCCCCACAGAGCCCATATGAATCTTTGACAATCAACAATTCAATAAACTACGCTGTTAAACTGTTAGCGGAACAAGTGAAATCGACCCAACAAGCTGCCGAGTCTGAAATAAACCAAACACGCCTCGACCTTACTACTATAACAGCGAACTTCAACGCTCAGCTTATGAAACTCCAACAAGAGTTATCGGAACAACTGGAATCGAACAAACAAGCTGCAGAAAATGACACAAATCAAACACGCATAAGCCTTAACATTACAAACGAAAATATCACAACTGAGTTCGTGAAACTCCAACAAATGTTATCGGAACAATTGAAATCCAACAAACTTGCTGCAGAAAATGACATAAACCAAACACGCCTCGACCTTTACACTACAACAGAGAACAATAACGCTAAGCTTGAGGAACTTCAGCAAGTGCTATCGGAACAACTGAAATGGAACAAACTAGCTGCAGAAAATGACATAAACAAAACACGCCACGACCTTAACGCTACAACAGAGAATATTAACGCTCAGCTTGAGGAACTTGAACAGCTTGTATCGAATAATTCTGCCTTTCTAGATGTACTTATTGATAAAAACATCGCAGTCTTTCGTAACCTAAATGAACTTAATTCCGCATTGGAAGACTTCACATCTGGTGTAATTCTGACGAAAAATATGACAGGCGTAGCCTATACTAGATGGGGGAAATCTTCTTGTAGTGATTCGAGACAAACAACACAAATGTACTCAGGATTTGCTGCATCAGTTGGAGCCGGAGGCGATTGGACTGGCGGCGGGTCCATTCTCTGCTTGCCAGAAGAACTTCAATGGAATAGATATAATAACGAGACATATGCGGAGTATTTGTTTAGCACAGCATATGGAGCCGATGAATTATTTGATAACGAGCATAAAAACAAAGACGTCGCTTGTGTAGTATGCAATGTAATGACCAGATCGGCGATCATCATGATTCCCGGCAGGAGAACATGTTACCCGGGCTGGACGGATGAATATTCAGGCTACCTTATGGGTGATTACGGTTCAAGTTCAATTTGCATTGATGAGCAGCCAGAAGATATACGGATTAGTAATGAAACACTTGGGAGCGCAATATCACGTCTGTACTACATGGAGATATATTGTAATTCAAATGTACTTTGTCAATCCAATGTCAGAGATCGTCAACTAACCTGTGTTGTTTGTACAAAATGAACATACATGCCTTGATTCCACAAACATAGCTCCCGGGCGATCGTAGTAGACTTTCGTCACAGATTTACCGTTATAAATATGAATGACACGACTGTTCCTATTTGTCAAATACATTCATTTCATTCATATGTAAAACGGTAAATCTGTGACGTAAGTCTACTCTGATCGTCCGGTAGCTATATTAATTTTTTCTCTATACAAAATAAATGTAACGACGTGCTCGAAAGGTAAACATAATGCTTTCTATGCATTGATAGTAGTTTGGAATTAAACCATGTCATATATAAAGCACATGCTTTTTTCTCTCCCCCAAGTACAGTAAATGAAATATATAAGTCCAATTCTAGCAACATTTGATGCTATTACTTTTACCTTACCTGGCTGTCACACGACAGTGCTGCATACGTTGATCTGCTCTTGTTCGATGGGAACGCACCACCTACACCTACATGTATGTACAAGACCTTCGATTCGGACTAAACATTTCAGTTTTTCCTTCTTATATGCCTGGACTGGAATACCCTGATAAAATTCTTACATGTTCATAAAAGTGTCTCTTGGACGATGCTCTGAGCCTGTTTCGTGTACATTGAAGACACATAATATCGATATATTTGAACTCGAAAGTAAAATGTGTTTCGAAAACGTCGAAGATTCAATAACTGACGTCATCAGCAACATTTTAACCAACGCATAACCACAGAGACAGTCAATCTCCGTTTAAATTCCTGGAGCAGAATAACAAGCAAACACACACTGCCATAAATAGTGTCCAATTAAGTAAGAATATAATGACGTTTGATAATTTAACTCCAGCGTTAAAATTATATACACGCGGAAACAAGACGATACGGTATTCACCATCGGGAAACAAACTCCGTGTATGCTATCATTTGTGCACACAACGGTGACATAACACGTACAGTTAAAATTTGGACTAAACCTAAGTTCGGAAGTTTGTGGTGCCTTTAGCGTGAGTCAACTGTGAAATATTTTACATATTCTATCATATGCAGCGCACATACATGTAATTGATTGTATAACTGTAAAAAATCGCATATCTTCATCTGGTCGCCGTGGAAACGTCGGTAAATGTTCACAAATTTTTCAAAGAAAGACACTATTGGTTAACAGTGCTTATACTATGACGCATAATATAGGATATGTGTAAAACATTTTTCTTTGACATAAATATAGCAATGCGTGATTTCCGAAATTATCATTGTGCTGTATGAACGTGCTCTCTAAGGTATGACGTTTACACTAATGATAGCATACACTTAGTTTGTTTACCGACACTGTCTTTTGGTAGGTTTACCTATTCAACGCGACGGACTAACGGGAATCTCAGACATTTTGACTTGAAAGCGGCTGGTGATGAACTTAAAAATGGCGTCATTTTTTCCAAAGTCATTTTCATGGAAATAATTTGGCTGGCTTAAGGTCGATTACTAACTGTAGCGTTGAAGCATTGCATAATCCTTTTGCTAGATAACAACAAATTACATCACATGTTAAAATGTTCTTGATATCACACAAGTAAGCACATCTGAAACATGATGCGTTCTCATTGGGCATGAGTTCTTACAATCATATTTAATTGCCTATAGGTTAAGTCGAGACAAGAATTATTCATATTTTAGTATCATCTGTATCTTATCTAAATGAATTACAGACAACTCGCCCCAAAGACAACTCGCCCCAAGACAACTCGCCCCACATAAAACTCGCCCCAAGACAACTCGCCCTACTTTCAGAAGACAACTCGCCCCACTTTAGAAGACAACTCGCCCCACTTTAATAGACAACTCGCCCCACTTTAAAAAACAACTTGCGCACTGTCTTAGACCCCTCCCCCTTTTTGGAATTTGCTCCATATTATTAGAGAACTTACCAAACTAATGTTTTTGTTGCTTCACTGAGTCTTTGTTTTCTTTCTGAAAGTAAAAATCTCGACCCATCACGTTAGCCCATGAAAAGGTTTATTATTTTTAATAAGGTGCTGTACACATACATGTAAGTTGTTGTACGTATATTTACAGCATGCCTTTTCATAGTTTCCAGCCGGTGCCACGTACGAGCAGGAGTGATTAGGTCTTGCTGCCAGAAAGGGCCATTACTGGTCATAATAGTTTAGGTGGAAAGCTGTGAAAAACAACGTGGTAGCGAACGGCAACTCACTTGTGGCCCTATTGCGTTTGATATTCAAAATAAATGCTTATTGTTTTCGTGAAATCTTAGTAAGCCTGTTTTGCATAACGAAAATTTACACATGCCATAAACAGAGGGCATTTTCAGCAGTAAAATGAGAAAATTTCAGTCAAGGCTTATAATTGTTACTTATGGGGTTTAACGTCCCAGTCAACAATTTTTCAGTCATGTCGGGACGGAGAAAATATCAGTAGAAAAGAAAATGATTTTTTGGTTATTTTTATTCAATACATTGAACAATCTATGTTTTAGATAAAGATGATAGAAATATGTAAACCCCGTACGTACTATATAAGATTGGGGAATGATTTGAGTTGACTTATTGACCGAGAGAGACCAGGGATAAAGAGGAGGGATAGGAAGGTCGGTTCTAGACAGAAGGTGCAAACTCTATTCAAAAGTGGGCCAGTTGTCTTCAAAAGTGCGGAGATTTATCTTCTAAAAGTGGGGCGAGTTGTCTTCTAAAGTGGGGCGAGTTGTCTTCTAAAGTGGGGCGAGTTGTCTTCTAAAAGTGGGGCGAGTTGTCTTGGGGCGAGTTTTATGTGGGGCTAGTTGTCTTGGGGCGAGTTGTCTTTGGGGCGAGTTGTCCTGATTCCATCTAAATGGCCCATATCTGTTCATAGTTTGTCATTGTTTGCGTCTTGTGTCTCGAGAGACCTAAGCTTGTAATTTTTATAATAATTCAATTTGTGTGAACATAGATAAGACCAAGGCAAATAAAATTGTATTATCATTTGTTTCTTGTGTACATAGATAATATAATTACATAGTAATCAGATTTTATAATCGTTTATTTCTTGTGTACATAGATGATATAACTACATAGTTATCAGATATTATTATCTTTTTTTCTTGTGCACAAAAAGAGCTGAGTTACATAATCAGATATTATCAACATTAGCGCCCTGTGTACATACACACCATAATTATTGTATAGTTATCAGATTTTTATCATTTTCTTTTTTGTGTACATTACCATTAGTAATCAGATTTTATTATCATAATTTATGGTTGAGATCATTACATATCAAATTTCCTTATTACATCATCATTTTTGCACAAAGCGACCTTAACTTAGCACAGTTTAGTTCCATTTTCTTCTTGTGTATATAAACTATAGCTTATCAGATTATATTATCATATGATTCGTGTGGACATATTGACAGCATTTATTCGGATTTTATATTTAATATTTATTTGCCTAGTATAAATTTCATGATTTGATTCGGATATGCATAGAACACACAACTTTTCAGATTTTGTTATCTTTTGCTTCTTGTGTAGATGTACATGGATATTGTAGTTAATCTAATTTTATTTTGTTTGTACGTGTTTGCTTGAGTTGTGACGTAGAATCCCAGTCAACAGATATAATCATGTCGGGACGTTTCCACCATTTTATGGCTTTTCTTCACGCGTGGTCATAATAGCTACTCTGGCACGAGCGTTATGCGGACAATATATCTTTAAATTCGTATATCTCTATTTAGAACTTTATAACTAGAAGAGCGCAGAAATTGAGTTGTATAAGTAAACCGCAATTTCACTTTATTGAAATGCATCTGCGACTAAGGTACTAAGCCATCAGCGAGAGAATTATAGACGCGACTGGATAATGAAAGTAAAGAATTGCACAAAGTATGAAAACGAAAATGGCGAAAACAATCATAATCTAACTTAAGCCTTGATAACCTATTACATGTACATGTATATCCGAGGTAAAATAACCCATGTACATGTACATATGAACAGTAAAGTAAATCACGGACTTATCATCAGGAAAACATGTCCGTGAGATAACTATCCCCTTATACCCCACATTTATATAGTAAAACTGGGGTATGTAGGGGTATACCTATTTTTCTTATTCTTGCTCCAAAACATAGATTGTGGGTACTCGATAGAACCGCCGAGGCGGTTCTAACGCGCACCCACAATCTATGTTTTGAGCAAAATTAACAAAAATATCAAACTTTTTCTATTGAAAATTTTAAATTTTTACAACTCAGGGAAAATGTGTTTAGTACATGGGCGTGTTTTCGTAATGTTATACACGTTAAGCAGAGTGTAACTTCATACTTATGATAGATTGGTAATGTCGTCTAATTTTTCGGTATTGCCAACGTTGATCCAACCCGTTTGTGTGGTTGATAGGGGATTTAAAGGGAAACATTCAGTACTATTTGATTCCTGCATAATATGATTTTCACGAAATTTCACACGCTTCAAGATACTGATATCATTGAACTAAAATCGAAATAAAACTGGGCGGTCACCGGCCTCGTTTCCATGGTATCAGAATTTTTTGGATGTTTCTCGTGCATTTCAGAAAAACGCTGTCGTAGCGGATATTTGTTTTTATACACATGTTATTACTGCAAAAACAACTTTAACACACAATGAATGTTATTTTCTTACATTTTGATACTTTTTTGCTCTTAATTTAGGAGATTACAAGCAAAATTAGCTTTCCCGCATTTTTTCAAAGCTGGAAAATGTACGTATTTTTGCATTATCTCCTAAACTACGCATATGATTATGATTAAATTATATCAAGAAATAGGAAACATTGTTACCATTTAACATTTGAAATAAAAAATGGGGGTCACCGGATTGCGCCGGAAGACATAGCGGAAAACCGTTCAATATTCCCGCATTTTTTGTTTTAACGCCAAACGTTGTACTGACGTCGCGTATATTTATGCGACGTCATCAAGAGCGAAATGACCGTTTTTACATATAATTAACCTTATACACGAATTGGGGTATATCAGTTGCCACAGAACTTCTTTTAAAATGAAAATGATTAATTTGTATACCAGCTTTAGGATATAATTATGCAGAAACAAACAGAATAAAATTCTACACCTTGCAACGTCGTTGAGAAATCAAAACAAAACGACGTTAAAAGCTACGCGTAACGTGCACATGCCAAATGCCGACGTTGCGCAAACAGTGTGCTCATATACAATAGTAATGTTTACCCATAACGTCGCACCAACCACCAAGATCATATATAGACGGTACCTCGGTTTATAGTCTCGTCATACAGGCTGGAGAGGTCCGAAATCGAACCTGCGACTCGGACCCTTGGTTTACAGGGCGAGTGACATAACCACTGCGCCACGGAGGCTTCTCATTTGTTTATTAAAAAACGCTTTTGGACACAAACATTGAGGCCGATTGATTTGATAGAAATTAACCAAATAATAATGCTCAAAGATATAAACTTCAATTGGGATTGACAAAATGCACAGGTAAATCGAGGAGATGTTATAAATGTGGTTTACAAACTGGCCCATTATTCCTAGATTAGGCATATTGCTTCGCTTATAAGGCAATTTTACTCGCTAGCAGTTTCAATAACTTCGTACAGCCAATTGATATAACTAGGTACAAAAAATAAATCGACCTCTCTATCACTGGGACAGTAGTTCCTTTCACCGAAATTCGAACGTACAGTCTTTTATTGTTAGAAATTTCGAAATCAACGAAGCGGATCAGCAAGCGTTTTCTTATATAGAACGATTCGAAGTATATCTTTCTTTTGGGCGTATTTTATTTTCTCAAAAATATTTGATTGTAAAACTATAGGAGAAAATGCAGCGACTTTAAGCAGTTTTACAACTATCATCCAAAACGAATGCCTCCCGTATGCTCCCACGAACACCTTTTGCGGTTTGTCGACCATAAGATGACACAAGAACATGTACCAAAGTGAAAACTATGACAACTATGGCACAGAAACAAAACTGATCACGAAAACATGCAAAATACTTACCACTATTTCGCATATTTTGCCCCAAAATGTGTTCTATCACTGGTACAGTGTCTTTCACTGATTCTACGGTGTACAGTGAATCTATAGGGTGTTCTTGTGGACATGGATAAATAGTTTAATCAGATTTATTTAGTATTTGCTTCGAAGAGACCTTAGAGATTCATTTTTCATTTGTTTCTTGTGTAAGCATAGAACATGTAACATGTTGTATATAGGGACCATAACTGATCAGATTTCATTTATAGTTGGTGTTCGTGTACAGATTATCTTTTTTATCAGATTTATTACAAGTTGCCTTCTTTCTATATAATAACATATCAAATTAGTGTTTATTACCATTTGATTCATGTTAACATAGCGGCCATTCTTTACCAAATTATAGTATAATTTGTTTTTGTGATAATAGAAACCATAGCTAAAAGGATTCTAATATTATTTGGTTCTTATGTACTTTGAGAATATATATCCTTTCAAACTTTGATAATCATCACGATAGTGGACTTAGTCAGGCTTAACCGCTTCTAACATAACGAAAATTTGCCCATGCAATATAATACAGAGATTTTTAAAGTTGTAGAATTGAAAAAAAAAAAAAAATCAGTAGAAAAAAAAAATATGTTTTTTCTACTTTTTGCTCAACACACAGATTGTGGGTACACGTTAGAACCGCCTCACCGAAGCGGTTCTAACGAGTACCAACAATCTTTGTTTTGTAGCAAAAAAAAAAATAATGAAAAATAGGTATACACCTACATACCCCAGTTTTGCTATATGAAAATGGGGTATACGGGGTATACGGGGGTATATATTAAACGGAAATATTTTCCTGATGAGGGGCTCTATAACTTCCATAACTTCCACATATCGTTTGACATTTGAATTGATTTGCAGTTATCGAATACAATAATTTTAACCAACGAAATACCCTGGGAAAGTCCATGTAAAAACGAGTGTTTGGATCCTTTGAAAATTATTAAACAATGGCATTTTAAGTCTTCCACAATTTCGCAAAAATCAATTGTAATGTGAATTTCTCATGGAAGTCAGTCTTCTGAAATGCACCCAGCCAATAATATTGCGAGATTCAAACATGCTAGCTAAATTTGCATTTTTGGAAACAGTAACCTTTTTATTTGTAAGTGTTCCCAGGAATTTGGTTGGATAATTTCAGTGTACATTTTCATAACACTACAGAAACACTGCAAAAGAAGCAGATTTTCTGGGTCCTTTTAAACTTGAAGTGTTCTACACTGCAATATATGGTAAATAAGACTGATGCTTATGAAAATTTGAGAATATGTTATACAACTGTATCATTAGTTGCTTCTGATTATTATTTTTATACACCCGGCATTTATGCCGACGGGTATATAGTTTTCGCTTTTCCGTTCGTCCGTTCGTATGTTAGTTAGTTAGTTAGTTCGTTAGTTCGTTTCTTCGTTCGTAATTCCGGAACGTTCGTGGAATTTACGTCAAAGTTTTGGTTAAAGTTTCTCTAGACAGTCTTAGGACTAGATCCTTTTCAGAGCACAGATTTGTGCCCGTAAATCTCAATAGAAAAGATATTGTCAAAATATTCTCCGGTAATCTAGAAGGCTTTCTGGTTCAGCCACTGTTCCTGTCACTACTGGGTTATAAGTCACAATCATCATTTATGTTCAGTTCAATGAGTTTTCCCTTTTGCAAGATATCATAGCATATGTCAGTGTGAAAAGAATGTGACTAGACTGTTCATGCATGTGGAGTTCATTTTATGCACTTTTATATTCCTATGGACTCGTTTTATGTCAAATGCAGCTTGTAGTGTTTCTGTTGATAAACTGTATTCATACCTAGAACTTTTCTATGCAAGGGTGTATGGCTATCTAATAGCATTATCTTTCTGTTCTTGAAATATTGTAATTGTTTCAAGATAAAAATTGTCAGCTCAGTTGATTTATGCAATTGTGGCTGGGGCACTTAGTCTCTAGACTGTAGAGGTGTATATCTCATGAACCAATGGTCAGAAACCATTCATATTTGGACCATAGTTACCCTATAGGGTTTGCTTCATTTCCATGAGTTCGGACCCCAGGGTCCATGCCCGGGGGTGGGGCTAGAGGTCAAAATCTAGGTCACCTTTAAAATGTGCTATTTACAAGGTTAATGTTTCTTCTCTAAGTCCATATCTTAACAAACAATCATAGGGATTTAGTTGATGAATACCCTATAGGGTTTGCTTTCATATTCCATGTCACCAAATCCTCGGTAGCATCCCCAGGGGTGGGGCTAGAGGTTAAAATCTAGGACACATTTATAATATGATAGATACCACGATAAATTTTCTGTAAGTCTATTTTCTTGACATCCACAATGTCTTGTCAGAAGGGATTCATACTTAGACCATAGGTACCATGTAAGGTTCAGACTCTAGGGTCCATGTGCGGGGGGTGGGGCTAGAGGTCAAAATCTAGAACTTCTTTAAAAATTATATTTTCTGTACTTTTCTTTACCACCATGTTTAAAAATCATTCATACTTACACCATAGGTACTCTATAAGATATGAATTGTTCCTATTGACATTACACTCTAGGGTCATGCCATGGGTGGGGCTAGAGGTCAAAATCTAGGACATTGAATATTTTTTATTTTTTTTTTTTTATTACCGGTACTATTATTGAAGAATGACATTCTATTTTCCATCTAGGACCCAGGACCTGACCCTCAATGTCCGCGATCAAGTCCTAGATTGAGTATACAAGTCAGCTCTGTATACTGCTCTGAAATAGATCTGTCATTCCACTACACTCCCAATGGTTTTAGACAGTGCTTTTTGCAGATGTACTTGTTGAGGGTGCTCTTGAGAAATTGAGGTTCAATGTGTTAGTTTCAGTAGCAATGTCTGGGTTGGGGGCGATGGGTGGGTGGGTGTGTGGGGGGATGGGCTGGGGTGTGTGAGGGGAGAGCTACCAGCCGGAGGTATACGTGCCTCTCAAGGCACTTTTTCTAGTTGCTTCTTATCTCGTTTAACATAAAGACCGCATTTAATCAGATTTTATATTTTGTTTTTATTGCTTCTTTTTAGATGAAGACAATTAGTTTTGCAAAATACTTGTATGCAAATAGAACATTGCTTTTTGTCAATCCATGTCATTTGGGCTGTTAGAAATTCTCAGTACATTTACTGACTGAGCCTCCAAATAAAGTTAAATTCTTGCTGACTGAATGACTGACTGGCGATCCGATCACTTAGAAGTTCTGACCCTGACTATCAATTCATATCAGCCTTACTTTTTTCTAGGGTGGTTATATTCTGAGAATATTTTGGTGTTATGTCATACGAAGTGTTGATAAGAAATGTCTTAGATAAAGGCAAATTCTTGGTATGATCATAGTTGTTGACTTGTTTAACAACAAATGAAACAAAAAACTGTTACAGTTTTTACTCACAGTATATTGCTACTCACCGTACAGAGTTATACATTTATTTATATATATATGTATATTTTTTTTTGCAACAAAACGCAAATTACTCCTTAAAACCACATTCTTGCGGTGGTTCTAACATGTTCCTACTATCAATGTCGGCTGAGTCACGATCAGGGTTGCTATTTGTGTTGCACTTGAGGCAAGAAATCAACATCTTTGTATTTTCATTTTTCTTGGTTTATAATAACTTAAGACCTATCAGGTTTATTTTCCAGTGATAAATCTTTTGGTTCTCGTGTGTTTTCGAATTTCACCATAGTAGGTAATGGGAATTCTCCAGTACAGGAGCTTCAAAACAGTGTTTTGGGCTGTTTAAATGAGATCACATGTAGCCTAGGTAAGTCAATGTTCCATGTTGCAGTTAATTTCTTACAATGTTACATGTGTGGTTGCATATGAAAATTTGGACAAAACCTTGATTGCAACTAACACTTAATTTCTAAGGTGCCTCTTACCATGGGGTTACGGACTCTACAGGCCAAGCAAAAATACATTTGACCCTATCAGCAGTCTTATACAATTTCTAGGCAAAACCTTCAGACATGTTTTACTAGTCCTCAGTCCGAAAAACGATAAGACTGTTTTATCCTTGTTAATAGGAATCTGGCTTTGAACTTCCGTTTTGAAAATAGGGGCTACGGACTCTACATAAAAAATATGGTTTTTAAAGAAACAAGTACTCTTCACTGTGGGGATAAATTCAACTTCGATTGATTCTTAACTTTTTTTTGTCTTAACAATGAAAGACTAAATACCAAAACATTATGTTCTAATCATGGGTGTAGTTTTTTTTACCTGCCAACTAAAGACACCAATAAAAATTGAATTACATAACAAAAGTACAGTTTCACTTACCATGCCACATTATTTTTTGTCCAAACTATATTCCGTAAAAAGTATATCACTTGGGACATATGTGCCTTTAATATAACATGAATGTTTGACCTTACTTATTGTTTAATATAACAGTAAATCAGCTTAGAAAACACCCAAAATAAAAGTGCAACATCAAAACATGTGAAAAATGGTGATTTTTGCAAATTTATATAGCCTTGCTATAGCAAGATGTTGCATACAATATCCCATTGTTATATATCGCCAGAAAGCTTATTGCCTAAGTGATAATTGTAAAATAAAAACATTTATTCTTGAATAATATCCTATTGATTTATACGCGCATTACATGGCCTAGGTCCAAAAAGCAACCCTGATCGTGACTCAGCCGATGTATTAATCAAAAATACGGAAAATGTCCAATGTCTTTCAGTAAAATGTTTACTTTCTAAAGCTGAATAAAAAGTATTTATATACTTCATTTGCAAGTTTCCGCAATGTAATTTATCTAGGTTAATCTGTTTACCTGTCAATGGTATGATATACTGAATAAAATGCACTTTTTCGTAAAATTTGTCTTTTGATATTGACACCATAATAACATGACTATGTTGTTAACACGTACGTCGTGATTCTGATCAAAGACCTACATTGGTGAATTCAGTGCCGAGAAAACAAGTTTAACGGCGACCTTTAATGAAGAAAGTCTTTCGGATAAACATAAGCCTGAGGCTTTGATGCGCGTCTATGTCTTTTGTTTCAAAATTGTACACGGACTTGTTGCAGTTCCCCGACCTGATTACATTCAACCCTCAAATCGAATTTCCAGATATTGCCACTCTATGACATTTCGCCAGTTACATACGACAAAAATTACTACAAATACTCCTTCTTTCCACTGGTCATTGTACAGTGGAATGCCCTCCCTGAAACTGTTGCATGCTTACTAGACCTTGATTCTTTCAAGGTCTCAGTAAGTAAGCTGTAACACTCCAGGCCATGGATCTGAAATAGTTGTTTTTATCCTGTTTTTAAATTCCACTTAACTGTTTTAACCTATCATCTTTTATCCGCCTTACTGAATGCTTTTAACCTGTCTTTTCATTAATTTTCAGCCTTTTTCTGTTCAACAGCGCATCTGCCTAGAATGTCCGTGAGGGCGTATAGCAGTATAGAAAGTGAGGGCGTATGGCAGTATAGAAAGATAGATAAGATATAATGCCATTTTTAAACATGTCGTGGCAAAGGTCATATTGGTTCCGTGTTCCGTTAACTAAACAGTTAAAACGGGAATCAGTTGGTCACGGGGATGTGACAATAAACAATGCAAGTATTATAATTTGGTTTTATTTGATGAATTCGGCTACAACAGATTAATGTCCAAACATTTATCCAACCACAGGCACCTCTGTTTCCCTGTGAAAATAAGCAACAGCGTCATAAGAACACATGGCTTAGCCTATCCAAAAATAAAAACGCAGATCAGCTATGCAGCAAACCTTTTAGGGCCCTTGTTTTCGCTTCCTGAATAGAACATTCCGTCACCTTTTAGAACCAGAAATTTCCAGCTTCTTGCCTACTTCTGTGAATGTAGGGAACGACTGTTGTCTGACCTGGCCCAGAGGTTATAAAACTTTTTTCAAGCTCAGCTCAGCTGAGCATGAAATTTCAACTGCTCATAAATGCTGAAATAGTCAAAATTAGTGGAAAATTCAGGTTCATGCCTCAAAAACTGGTAATTTATCCTGCTCATAAATGTTGAAATGCCAACAACTGTTGACATTTTAACATTCATTAGCAGGATAAATTTCAAGCTCAGCTGATTTGAGCATGAAAAAGTTTTATAACCTCAGGACCTGGTCGGGAAGCCCGAAGATTTCTCTAGTCGCGGATCAAATGTAAATACCTTCATTACAAAAAAAACCCATGCAATATAGAGAGATTTTTAAAGTTGTAAAAAATGACAATTTTCAGTAGAAAAAATCTTTGCTATTTTTCTCATTTTTGCTCAAAACATAGATTGTGGGTACATGTTAGAACCGCCTCGGCGAGGCGGTTCTAACGAGTGCCCACAATCTATGTTTTGGAGCAAAAATAAGAAAATTAGGTATACCCATGCATACCCCAGTTTTGCTATATAAATGGGGGGTTTGAGGGGGTACTCATTGCACGGACATGTTTTCCTGATGTTTGAAATATATTAGGGCACTGGAGCCAAAGGTCTTATGTTTCGTATAACTACAAATTTTAATCGAGACTTATTTCTGTTTCATTCATACAGTCATGTGAAAATTGCATGTTTTTTTAAAAATAAAAAACAACAACAACAAAACAAAAAAAGCAAAACATTCAAGCCGATTGCATACAAACGAAACATGTATTCGTATGTTTTTCAAGGTGCTCATAGGCTTTACGGACATTAAATCAGCCTAATGTTTTTCGTCATCCAGTGGAAGCTAAAATCTGAATTTCAATCCTTAAAATAATTGCTTTATTATAAATGAGGTCGCTTGATGATTTTTTTTTTTCTGACCGAATAAGGATAAATGACAAAATGCAGATGACAATACTAACGATATTTCACAGAGAGGTATGTAATTAGCCGTGCAGGGAGAATCATTCCACGTGTAGTTCAACCAATGAGCAAACATTGCACAGTTTTCAGATTGTCCGCCATTCGGCTCCGACCCTCCCCAGTCTGTGAATGTTGCCGTTTCATCAGTTTCCGTCCAAACCCATGTACCGTCTGCTATCTCGTCTTTTAATCCCATCCAATAACCAGAATATGTAATTGTCGGAAGTCGAGCTGTATGGAATAAGACTTAGTCTTAGTCTAGTGCATTTTCGTTATCTCAGTGAATTTTTACCAACATGTCATGAAAACCACAAGATTGGATATGTTGCACAAACGTTTTCAGATCGTTGATCGTCCGTTTGCTCGGAGCCGATTTCTTACATTAGATTTTCTAAATGATCCCTACATCTGTTGTTTGTTTTTATTGGCGAACGAAACGCACCTGACTGGTGATTTTCAAAGGCTGTCTCTGTATGACTGGGCAATATGTAGGCCAGAAAACGTCTTTTACAAATGTTTTACAAATGTTTCAATTTAAATTATACATATTTACTCATAAACTAATATACCATATTGTTTAAACCAATGTCAGATTTATCAACTGACACCACAAAACGATATTCATGTTCAATTGACAAATTGCGTTGGCTGTGCATAGGTATCAAAATGAGCTCTTAACGTTAATGCTACACAGCTAGTTTTACCGGCGTTCATGTGACTAGGCTGGTCTTACCGTCTATAACGTGATTAAGCTGCTCTTACCGTTAATGTGACTAAGCTAATCTTACCGTTAATGCGACTATGCTGGTCTTACCGTTAATGTGACTAAGCTGATCTTACCGTTAATGAGATTAAGCTGGTCTTATCGTTAATGTGACTAAGCTGGTCTAACCGTCATTGTGACTAAGCTGGTCTTACCGTTAGCGTGACTAAGCAGGTCTTACTGTTTATGTGTCTAAGCTAATCTTACCGTTAATGTGACAAGGGCTGATCTTACCGTTAATGTGATTAAGCTGATCTTACCGTTAATGTGACTAACTTGATCTCATCATTTATGTGTCGAAGCTGGTCTAAACATTTTTGTGACTAAGCAAATCTTACCATTAATGTGACTAAGCTGGTCTTACCGATAATGTGACTAAGCTGGTCATACCGTCATTGTTGCTAAGCTGGTTTTACCGTTAATGTGACTAAGCGGATTTTACTGATTAAGTGACTAAGCTAATTTTACCGTTAATATGACTGAGCTGACTTTACCGTTAATAAGACTAAGCTGGTCTTACCCTTAATGTGACTTAGCTGGTCTTACCCTTAATGTGATTAAGCTGGTCTTACCGTTAATGTGACTAAGTTGATCTTAACGTTAATGTGTCTAAGCTGGTCTTACCGTTTATGTGACTAAGCAAATCTTATCGTTAATGTGGCTAAGCTGATATTACCGTTAATATGACAAATCTGGTCTTACCAATAATGTGACAAAGCTGGATTTACCGTTAATGTGACTAAGCTGATCTTGTCATTAATGTGACTAGGCTTATCTTACCGTTAAAGTGTTTAAGCTGATCTTACCGTTAATGTGAGTGAGCTGTTCTTACTGTTTATGTGACTAAGCTAATCTTACCGCGTGATTGAGCTGATTTTACCGTTAATGTGACTAAGCCGGTCTTACCCTTAATGTGACTAGGCTGATCTTATCGTTAATGTGTCTAAGCTGGTCTTACCGTTAATGTGACTAGGCAAATCTTACCGCTAATGTGACGAAGCTGATATTACCGTTAATATGACAAATCTGGCCTTACTGTTGATGTGACAAAGCTGGTTTTACCGTTAAAATGATAAAGCGGGCTTTACCGTTAATGTGACTAAGCTGGCCTTTTATAAAACTATCTTCCTGTGTGTCATCGACAGTAACTAAGTGGGATCCATGGTGTTGCTGGCAATAATGCTGTAAAAATGTCCAGACTGCTCAAATAAAATTGTTGTCGTTGTGCACTCCGTCCTCCTTGATAGTGTTTTATAGATTTGTTTGAGGTGTCGGTTCATGTGTAATCAAAAATAAAATTCATTATATATCAAAATATTTTGATAAGATCCACATGACCAATATGAAAACAATATAAATGTATGGTTAAATAAAAAAAAACTTCTGAGAAATAGTTTGATCGACTTCAATCAAACTTGGCATTACGACAACTTGCCCATGCAATATATAAAGATATTTTTAAGAAGAAAATTATGAAAATTTCATTGGATTTTTTTATTCATTTGATAGTTTGGCTCAAGCTGTTGTAACGAGTACCCACAATGCATGTTTTGGATCAAAGATAAGGAGAATAGGTTAACCATGCAAACCCCAGTTTTTTTTTCTATATAAAGTTGGGTTTAAGGGGGTATACATTTCACGGACATGTTTTCCTGATGGCATTGGAAAACTGTCCCGTTATAGAATGATCCTGACCTCGGGTTGTTATTGACCTCTTTTACAGCGAAGATAATTTGGTCACATAGAAACTAGTATTATAAATGAAAGTTTCAGAAAATGTTTAGCCATTTGTCTGACAATTGGTCGTTGTAACAAATAACTGAGTGCAAGAAGTTATGCAGTAGTCAAGACGTCAAGACAATGAGTTATTTTTAAACATTTTGAACATAGGACAAACGCCATTTCTCAAAGTCAGGTATTTATTCCTAGGGCCATTTGTCCTCTCATACTTTTTAAGTCGTCCTTGTGCTTGGGATAGGCTACTGTTCATCAGAAATACATGTCCGTGAAATATAAACCCCTTATACCAAAATGCTTACCGAGTTGTTTTATGCGAGAAAACAGCAAAAACATGGGTGAATTTTACGTAAATTTGTAGGTAAAATTTCTGTATACTGCATGGGCATGTTTTTAAAATGCGTCATAATTCGGGGATGAACTTCATTCCGAGAAGACAACATATTTTGAACATATAACAGGCCCACATTTGGTCCTCATTGTGATTTCGAGTTTAACTCATAGACGCCAAGTGGCTCTGTAGCTCAGTAGAGAGTGCTCGCATGGTAAGAGAGAGTCCCGGTCGGGCCACGTTCTTTTTCCACTCCTTTGACATTTGGTGACCAGTCTCTGTACGGCAGTGGTAGAGTGCTCGCACGGTATGCAAACAGAATAGCCCCAAATGAATGCGACGTCCCAGCTGATGCTATTTTGTTTGCTTAGAAGGATTTTCAAAGCATTGATTGCGGATCTTCGCCAAGGCGGTTCTAACATGTACCCACAATCTATGTTTTGAACGAAAAAAGAACAATATGAAAACTTTTCAGCTGAAAAGTTTCAGATTTTAAAGCTGAAAAAAATCTCTGTTTATTGCATGTGCAAATTTTCGTAATGATATATGGGTTAATGTAGTATATATAAAATATGTCACCTCAGCTTCTGTAAAGTGAACAGCTGCAGAGTAGCTAAAGAGGTAACACGACGTTTTATAGGCCATCCAGCCATTAGGACAGTTGGTACCATAGCACCCAAACAACCCTGCCGTAATACAATAGCACATGTTTCATTAACTTTTATAGAAATCATGCTTGCATTATTATGATACCTACAAATATAAACGGCGTGTATAATCAGGGTGAAATGTATACCCCCTTCTCTGCTTATACCCCACTTTCATGTATTGAAAATGGAAACACAGAGATTCACATTTTTATTCAAAACAAAGGGTGTGGGTACTCACCGAGGCGATTCTAAAAAGTAAGCCACAATCAATGTATCGAGCTAATACATTAAAAATCTTTTTTTTTCTGCTGAAAATATTCAATTTTTACAGCTGGCATTGACAATTTACCGACGTTATTTTAAGACACAACCCATGTATCGAGCAAATACATAAAACTTTTTTTTCTTCTGAAAATATTCCATTTTTACAGTTCGAAGATGGACAGGTATTGACAATTTACCGATGTTATTTTAAGACACAATCAATGTAGCGAGCAAAAACATTAAAAATCATTTTTTTTTTTCTACTGAAAATATTCATTTTTTACAGCTTGAAAATGGACAGGTATTGACAATTTCCCGATGTTATTAATACTCGCTATATATTTTTATTATTCATTTATTTATTTTATTAATTATTTTTATCTTTATTTAATTTATAATAAAATGATTGATATCTAATGCACCAGTCATTTCTAACCCCGGTTCACCTAGGACAGGGGAATAGCGGAGCTTTTAACTTTTCAATTTTTAAAGCCCCGCTAAAAGCCAGATACTGCGTGGACTCATTAAAGGGTTATAACGTGGCACTTAAGCCCCACTGAGTCCCCGCTATCCCCGGCCCTAGGGGTGGGGATACTAATGACTGCTGCATAATGGTTAATAGATAAAATTTGTGTCGCTAAACATAATCTTGTAAGACAGTGTACCTTCTTTTATGTCTTGCATGTATTTTACAAAAGACTACAGCTTGACCACGAAAAATTGGCGGTGTTATGTTTGTATTGTTTGTCAACATATAGCTGGTGTTTTCCAAACAATTCATCGATTATTTATGGTAATGTATTGACACGTTGTTTGTCGACGACATCTCAGATCATTTTTGACCTGCACCCGCGTTTTTCACATATGGAAGATGAAAAAGGCAACAAACTGCATCTCTTTAAAAAGTATTTTAAGATTATGTTTTTTACTATACAAGCCATCATTGGGCCTTATTGTTATTCATTTTAATCGCTTTTTGTGTGACGAAAGCTTTTGCAAAGAAAAATTAAAATCTAAAATCTGTGGATTTTGAAATTTTATGATCCATGCAGGCCATCGTAGATGAGATGCGTTCGGATTTTCTCCATTAAAAATAGGCGTTTATTATTTCATAGAGTGCTCTATTTTATCTTCATTTTGTTTTCTTTCTTTATCTTTTATGGTGTTATATTTTCTGATATTTTATGTAATTAATTTCATTCTCTTTGCAGGTGATATCAATGCTAAATGATATTTTTATGGGACTAAATAAAGTATATTTGAATTTCTAAGTATAACTTTTTCGGACATAAAAACTATAGTAGGTATCCATATTAATGTTTATTTGCACCGCATTGTCTGCATCTTTTAGGCTATTTCATGACATGTCACACATTAAATCATAGTTTCACTGACAGTCCGTCACACCTTCGTCTACGGAAACAGTCTCCTCGTCGGTCAATGTCACGTCACGTCACCAAAACAATCGTCACCCGCCGTTAGCGTATCTGCCGTCAACGTGTTTTCGTCAGAGTACGTGAGCCAAACAACGACTGATCTTACATTATCATGTGAATTGTGATGAGTGATGATCAGGGAATGGCGTGAAAAAGAAATAAATAAAACAATAAAAAAAAATAAAATAAAAAAATGAACACACTCTCAGAAAATATCCGCGATGGGGGGAACCTTAGTCTTGCGGTCAAATCATTACACCAAATTCTAATGCAGACGTTCCAATGATAAAATACCATGCTTCACGAATTCTGATAAACCGATCAAAAGTTGTCTATATACTCGCATAGGATTCCGTATACGTCATAAATACACGTCGATAACCAAAATATTTACCAAACTCCCGGTCATTGCTATACTGTAAATATTAAGAAATTAAAAATATAATACCGTATGAAAGGGTAAAACAAAAGATCAAGCTTTTGACTTTAAACATTGTTTCTCCACAGCTCTGGTTCAACTTGCTTTGTCTGATAAGATAACACATTTAGTAAATACATGACCTAAAATAAAAACTATTTTGGTCACATTCTTATCTTTTACCTTCAGTTCACTTTTCAACACAGCCGCGCAATACCAAAGATTTACAAATGGTAGCAGTTGCTCCTTTTCATAATCACGGTTTAGTATTAGACATTTTTCACTTTTGAACGTAAATGCTGCTGGCGCTTGCGGTTATGACTTTCCGTGTGATGGGGGACGACTCGTGAGGGCATATTTGAGACGAAGACGAGGGACGATATGAAGAATTACTTAGTCAAAACTACCAATAGCCCGACGAAGACGAATTAAATAAGAGAGTCAAAAAAGTGAAATAGTCAGGACGTGTAGCTGTGTAGCTCAGTAGGTAGCGTTCTTGGAGTTGAAAGCGAAAGGTCCTGGGTTCGAGTCCCGGACCGATCACTTTTTTTTCTTTTCTTTATTTGTCTCTTGTGACAAAAAAGCTTTGCAAATAAAACATATATTATCAGCTGATTATATTTTTTGGCAAATACAAGAATCTTGAAATGCCCTACTACATTAAATTCTTAAATCGTAAAGGAATTGAAGTTTGAGACGGCAGCCTACATGTATGTTTTCTCTTGTATTGGGAGCTTGACCGTATTTTTGGTATAAGAGCTGATCTATCTGATCGTCAATATTTCTTTCTGGGTGACATGAAAATATGAATATACTGAAGGCTTGTACAGGCATAATGTGGCTAGGATAAGTTAGCCACCCTGAACGACTTAAACTGAATGTTTTCCGCGGACGTAGGCACTAACTCAAATAGTACACTGTATAGAGAGTACACTGTATAGTGTACATGTAAAGATATATGTATATTTATTAGGTGTAAGACCTACGGTTCCACGTGCTGTCTCGTGAGAGGACATAATTTATTTTGGCATGTTTATACATGTATTTCAAACAGATACTCGATATCTTGATGTTATTTATTTGGTTGATGTTTCGTTTTGAGTCCATTAGACGATAAGTGCGATATCCTAGCTACATTTTGCATAGCCATACAAATAAGTTGAGGTTTTGTAGACCTTCCACAGTATTTCAGCATTTTGAATGCGATAATTACGATTTGTGGATGGTTTTTTTTTCCAAGTCAACGGCTTTCTTTCTGATCCTCATTTATTCTCTTGAATTATGCGTGATGTTTATCTGGTTGAATTCAAATAAATATTTATAATTAAACTTCAAACTAAAACAATATCATTTTCAAGAAAATGAATGCTTATAGACTAAGAAACATACAGTTCGTTTTTTCATAACGTGCCGCGTACCTTGCTTAACCCTAAAACAGGATGACAATATTCTTTACATGAGCACACACACACACACACACACACACACACACACGCACGCACGCACGCACGCACGTTCCGTAGATTACTTCATATCGCAGTGGTTCAGTCAGTCGCTTCGTAAAATCACATGTCGAGAATAAATACGTACATGTAGTTGATATAAGACTGGTACAAAATTATTTATAGGGAGCACGGTGGCGTAGTGGTAGGGCGTCTGACTCCGAATCGAGAGGTCCTGGGTTCGATCCCCATAGGCGCCACCGTGTTGTGTCCTTGAGCAAGACACATTCACTCCTTACTAACTGGTTAAACCCAGGAAGCGTTGGCTCCGTCCCGTCATGACTGAAAAAAATGTTGACTGGGACATAAAGCCTTAATAAAAATGATTTTGATAAGAGCATCTGACTCGTTAGCTCAGGAGGTTAAGCGCGAGTAGGAAACGCCTATTTTTATTGGAATTTTTTTTTTTCGCAGAAAAAAAAAACAAACTTAAAACCAAAATGCATTGGTAAAATGCAAAAATAAAGAAATCCAATTAAACATATAAATCGTAAACAATGTTATCATATGCAATGGTAACAATGATTATTGTTGTCTTCCCGTTTAACTGTCTGATTTAATGGAACAATGAACTAGAAGTGGCCTTTGACACGACATGTTTACAAAATCGCACCATCAACCGTCATGTTTGCCATTAAAGATACATTACGCGTTCAATGCGAGTCGGTCTTATAAATGCTTGGAGCGAATAAAACAGCTTCCAGTGCAGAATATTATTTTTTTAGACACTCGTGTGTATAACTAGGGATTGCTAGTTCAATTCTGAGCTGCCCATGGCTTTATGGTTACACTATAAACCGAGATCCCGTCTGCAAATGACGATAACTGTTGGTGGGAAAACAACTATCAACTATTTGTTATCTCCATGTGACTTTTAACATACTGGTGCATGTATATACGTACATTGGTTCTGTTAAGCTACATTTCACGTGTTTTTCGTGAACACACAGAAACTTTTTTTACATGTAAACATGGCAAGATTTACGATTTGAAACATTTAGTTGATCTTTAATTTTATGTGTAGTTCTTTTTATTCTACGCCTTACAACGTTTTGACACATTTCAAGTAATATCGAGCATGGTCTGTTATCCTCATCAGGATAACATGTCCGTGACATGTTTACCCCATTGAACAACGCTTTTATAAAGCAAAACTTGAGTATGCAGGGGTATACCTAGTTTTAGCTCACATGAGCCCTTCGGCTCAAAAGGTGAGCTTATAGGATGGCCATGCCCCTGTCAACAATTTCCATGATCTTCTTCTCTGAAACAGCTTGGCCAATCAAAGTTAAAACTGTTTGCGGAGCATTCTTAGGAAGGGGAAACGAAATTTGCATAAATGGACCAGGTCACATGACCAAGATGGCCGCCTTGGCTATAAATAGCAAAAACCGTTAAAATTTTTCTTCTCCAGAACCAGAAGGCCTATGATTTTGTAACTTGGCATGAAGCATCAAACAATATTAAACGCACTACAAAGATCAGTAAGATCAACTTACATGTATATCACCCATGCATTTAAATGGGGAAATAAGTTAAATGTAATTAAATGGGTGGAAACTTGCTATGATAATACAAATGGACAGATTTATTTTTGTGAAAACATTAAGACCCAGGTGGTTGTCTGCTCCTGCCTGGGGGATATATACATGTATATGACTATAATATTTAAACATCTTCTCTGCAACCGCATGGCCGATCAAAGCCAAACTTCGTGGAAGGGGAACGAAAGTTTGTATTAATGGTCAAGGTAACTTGACCAAAATGGCCGCCATGGCTATGAATTGAAAAACCTTTAAGTGTTCTTTTTCAGAACCAGTAGGCCTATGATTTTGAAACTTGGCATGAAGCATCTACATAGTCTATATATGACCCAGGGATGACATTAACCTATTATAGGACAAGGTCAACTTAGGTTGCCTATGCTTCTGAAAACATAGATTGTGAGTATTCGTTGTATCATGTGTCCACAATCTATGTTTTGAACAAATAAGAAAATATCAAAACTGTTGAACTGAAAATTTTCATTTTTTTTTTTCAACTTAAAAAACACAGTGTATTATGCTTGTTAAGGTTTTGTAATGATATCGTCATGATACAGGGTACCGTTTTAGTGCACATGTATTACACATGCTGACGACAGATCTACAACATTTGATCATTCTTAACCTTACTCATTAGGGCCCATCTTTGCGTCCGGAATCGGGCAAGCATATATAAGCACATAAGCTTCTTACTCAATCTGAATTTAAATAAATAATAAATTGAATCGGTTTGTTGATTTGTGCGTTAATCCAACAGCAAAGGTCATATGGAAACGAGACCTCAGTTTATAGTCTCATCCGACAGACGCAAGAAGACCCGGATCAAACCTGCGATCTCTGGTTTATAAGGCACGTGAAATAACCACTGCACCATGGAGGCTTGCTTAATAGGTTCAGTATAAACTTTATCATGATAGAAATCGTACTTTTAAATGTTAAAAAAGGACAAAAGAACGCATGCCCTTAACATCAACTGCGTTCGGCTTGCCAAGCAGCAATGTGGTTTGATAACGGATCCGGCTTGATATGATCTTTGTTTTGTCGATGGGCCCTAGGACAAAATGTTGCCCTGTTACATGTATATATATTAGAATCATGAATGGCGGTTCGCTTGTTTACATATAAAAGGTCGGTAAATGGACACGTGAAATGTCTGCGTAGTATACTGTACATGTATATGAATATGTGTATTCGGGTATTGTCTATCAGTGTCAGCACCATCGTGTATGCTTGCGATACAATCAAAGTCCTTACAACAAAGTTTGATGCACATCACACAACATGTGATAAAATGGATTAAAACAACCTTCAGCGCAGCAATATCGCTTTGGCAACTACCAACACCAAGACAATGAATTCTTCGCCGTAGCCTTGCTGCCCAATTGATCAGTCTTACAATCACGGGTGACACAAACCAAGTTCTGCTTGTGGGTGTGCAAGTTCGTTTTCTCGGGGTTCTCCCCTTTCCCCCCTGTTACTGATTTACCCGTCTCATATGAACTAAAATAATCTTGAACGGGCCGAAACTTGTATAAAAAAACCCGCATCATTATGATCAGAAATGAGCACAATCAGACCCTTATCTGTAATCAAGTAACAATAGAATGACCAAGAATCTATACAATTGAATTTCCCATCCTAACATAGACAACAGGCGGGAGAGACATGGCGGTCCCACACATCACAAGCAATTTAACAACACGCATAAAAAACAAAATTACTAGCTCTTTTCAAACAAGACCAGCGTCCAGTCTGTTAAAAGGGACAATAGGCGGCCCCCATGGCCGAGTGGTTAAGGTCGCTGACTTCAGTGCTCTTGATCATTCGATCATCTCACCGCTGTTGGTTCGCGCCTCGCACGGGACAGAATTCACATGTGGGACGAGCCAAGTTCTGCTTGCGGGTGTGTCAGGTGGTTTTTCCCCGGGTACTCCGGTTTTCGCCCCACTTTCTGTTTGCTTCGTCTCGATATGAGTGAAAAGGCTTGAAAGGGACGTAAAACTGAATTAAAAAAAAAACAACAAAAAACAAAAGGACAATACACGAGGCAATGTTCTTAGGAAAACACATGTGTCAATGTGAAGACAGTATACACCATTATTTGTGAAACAAATTAATAATTTGTGCACTTTGACAGAATATGTAGTGTCCAAAATTGCTTCTACGTGTATGTGAAAATGGCGAACATCAAAAGTAAACTGCGGCGAAGTGACGCGCGACCCGCTTTACGGGGCGACTGAAACACTATGCGTCCTCTTCGGAAACACTTAAGAAACTCATGAAAATAATATAATTGTGTTAGTTTGATTTTAATTTATTTATTTGAATTCAACCAGGTGAAACAGCACGCATACTATCACACAGAATAAAGGAGGATCAGAACGAAAGCTTATGTCTTGCCAAATTAATTTTCTACATCGTAACCATCGCACTCGATATGGCAGAAATACTGTTGAAAGTCTACAATGGACAAAAACAGTTGTGTGGCTAGGCATATTGTAGCTACATGTAGGGTATTGCCCCCATCGCTCTTCCTACTGTCGAATGGACTCAAAACGACACATCGAAAAAATAAACATTGTTCGCTCACGAGATAGCACGTGAAACTGTAGTTTTACATCTATACACATATATATGAACATGTACACTATACTGTTTGATTTGGTGTCTTGTGTATTTGTTAAAATTCAGTTTTACGTCCCTTTCAAGATTATTTCAGCTCATATGAAAAGCACCAAACAGTAGGTGGGGCGAAAACGGGAGTACCCCGAGAAAAACCGCCTGGCACACCCGCAAGCAGAACTTGGCCTGTCTCACATGTGGCCATTGTGGGTCTCGAACTCACACCAGACACAACGGTGAGATGATTAAGTGATTATGAAACAGCGCTCTTAACTGCTCGGCCACGGGGGACGCTTGCGTAATTTTTTTAGTCATTAGAGGCGGTCAGCTTATCCTATCCACATTATCTGTACCAGCCAGTCAGGAAATAAATGTTGACGTTAGGATCGGTCGCTGATCCGTTCTTCTGCCGAAAATGACGATCGAGTTCTCGGCTTCAATGGGTGAAAAATCAAGACCTATAAAAAACCTATACATGCGGTCTGCCTTCTCACTAGACAGTTTAGTCCAGAAACTTATACGATTTAGTATTAAATGCAGCAGTGAATTTTGTGATTCTTGCATTTGCCAATAGATAAAATATTATTTTCTTTTTTTCCTTTTTTTGATTTCTTTTTAATTTTCTAAGCTTTATTGTCACAGGTGCGAAAAAAGGAAGAAACAAAGAAAAGGAAAAATATTTTTTGTCCTACCCGGACTCGAACCCAGGACCTTTCGATTCAATGTCTTACACTCTACCTACTGAACTATTCAGCTAGGCGTCCTGGACAATTCGTTTTTAGCGTGTCTCATTTAATACACCTCCGGTGGGCTGTTGGTAGTTTTGACTAAGTAATTCTTCATATCGCCCCCCGCCTTCGTCCCAAATATGCCCTCACGAGTCGTCGCCCATCACACACAAAGTCGTAACCGCAAGCGCCAGCAAACTTTACGTTCAAAAGTGAAAAATGTCTATTATCAGGTTTATTGTCCTGAAAACGTTTTAAAGTCACTGAAATATCGAACTGTTTACGAAAAACGAAACATGTAAAAACAATATCCTATAGCAAATGTCAGAGGTAAACCGGTATTGACAAGGAAATCGCACAATAAAAGCTCATTTTAGATCTGGTATCGTTTACATGGTTTACAGTAAATTTATTTTATGGTTGTCATTGTAAATGCCCTGATGCAAGGACAGAAAACATACATAAGTCAACATTCCATGAGCCCATTTTCTGGATTTTTATCAAAGAATGACTCTGTAAAAGTCTTTCCATAGTCGTTTTCATAGTTTTATTTAAGGTCGGGTAACTGAGAGGCCGACTTTTGGGCAATAGCTGCCCACACGGCTTACGATATGTTTTCTAAGTATTCGTACCTAATTGTCAACTTAGTTTTTTTCCTCCTCGATGTTGGGAATGTGAATTTCTTTATGGTTGTTCCTTTTCCTGATCATTGCCTACGTGTACTTTTTTCAAAAAAAGATAATTTAAGGCAATTCAATATTTGGAATAATTTCTGCTGGAGTACTAGATGTAGTTAAGGCAGCAATTGAGAAAAGTTAACAAGTAAGGGCATTTTGTGAGGAAAAGGGTTTGACACATGCACCAGGAGTTATTTGGTGTGCGGAATCCAAAAACCAATGTTTGCAAGTTGAGAAATGACGTCTTCGTGTCCTAATTTGCTTATTTTCAAAATGGCCGCCAAAATATCTAGAATCTGTTCTATTGATGAAACACTATATTTGTTTGAGATGGTCTGAGCCAAAATCCATTAAAACATAGTTTGATGATAATCATTGCTTGACTAAATTATATATTGGCGGCCCCGTGGCCGAGCGGTTAAGAGCGCTGTTTCTAAATCACTCGATCATTTCACCGCTGTGTCTGGTGTGGGTTCGAGCCCCGCTCTGGCCACATGTGAGACAAGCCAAGTTCTGCTTGCGGGTGTGTCAGGTGGTTTTTCTCGGGGTACTCCCGTTTTCGCCCCACCTACTGATTGGCCCGTCTCATATGAGCTGAAATAATCTTGAAAGGGACGTAAAACTGAATTAAAATAAATAAATAAATAAACAAATTAGTTATACATATCTATTACATTAAAATAAAAAGATAAACTCAGTTGCACTATGAAAAAATACATGGTTTCAATGGCAACTGTTAACGTGATTCTTGTACCTACAAAATTGTTCATATCGCCACTGTTGCTCGTCCTTGACCACTGAGCCTGGTCTCGTTAAGCTTAGACATGCAACAGGTTGCCACTCAACTTTAAATCTGAAAACGTACATAAGGTGAAAACAGCACAACCATGGAATTCTAAAATGTACAATAAATAAAAAAAATCAGGGCGTAACTCTGTAAATCGTGCTCATAAAGACACCAAATTTTCAGCCGTAGTACAAAAATGATCATTCTTTCATAAATTACAAACCAAAGTTCAAACCATGAGCCATGGTTCCTTGTGGAATCTATGAAACTTGATTATCAGCAAATTTCTTTGTTTAAAATTTGCTCCATATGGTAGGTAATCAATTATGACATACAACATCAGAATATCTGGAAGTTTTATATACAGAGTAATTATTGATAGACATACTTAACATATTATAAAAACAAATTCATCCAGTTGTCTCATTTTTGCCAGTGACGATTGTTAAAAAACAAGAAGAGTTGTCAATTTATTTCTGAATATCGCAGGGGCATATTAATAACTGAACGCACCTGTATATCGACAGTTTTTCACATAGATGTCTAAAAAGACCCTCACAAACATCGTGATCTATGAGAAATAATCGTATTTGGTCTGCACAGGTAATTTTCTAGGTAACACAGTGGTAACGTCTCTTAGGTAAGTGAGGTAAATAGTCCATGTTGTAATAGTCTGCACTTTGACATAAGTTGCATCGTACGGGCGTCGTACGAAAAACATGCTATGCTCGTGCGGTTACCGCAAGATTTTTTTTTTTGACAATAATACAAAATTACTGGTGGGCTCAAACAAGTTTTAAAGGCACCCGCACCATTACCCTCAATGTTAATGCTTTATATGACACTGTTTTTTTTTTTTTTTTTTTTTTTTTTTTTTTTTTTTTTTTTTGCTACGGTTATTGTACTTAACGCTGGAACACCCTTATTCATTCATCCATGCATTAAAATAGTTTGTATTAGTACTTAATTGCAAATTTAGTTGTTTTTTTTTTTTCTCAGCTCGTGTTTTTGAGTGGGAATTTTCTTCTGATTGCACCATTTCCTGATCATAGCTTACATTTACTTTTGTGTAACGAAAACAAGACCTGCACACAAACAAAATGTTTAAGATAAAAAAAACTTCATGCATTATTTCAGGTGAACGAATGAGTCTGGTGCCCATATACCCCTGACAGTTTTAATGCTAAATGTATAATGATCGCGAGAAACAAAATTACCACGCGCTATGTTCCTTCGGTCATATAACAGCGTACATGCAAACTACACAAACTTTGCGTTAAAATGAAAGAAGTCACAGATTAATTTCATGCGCTAGATTAAAGTTGTTTGTGATGACGATATGTCAACAGTGACGCACAAGGCAACGTGGAAGTGGTGTTGATTAAAAGATAAGGAAACGTTAAAAAATGTTTTATAACAAGCGGACAAGCTCAAACGTAGTTACAACTCGGTATAAATCCAAACATAAACGCTTTCAAAAGAAAACACTGAAAAACTGACCGTTTTCGTATAAAAAATGCGGCTTATACAGATCTGCACTGGTGCGACCCCGATAGAGTTTCTAGCCATTCTTCATTATGAACACATGCCCATGCAATATATAGATTGCTTATAGATTCCTTAGTTGTAAAAAATGAAAATTTTCATTAGAAAACTTTTGATATTTTCCTTATTTTTGCTCAAAACATAAATTGTGTGTACACGTTAGAACCGCCTCGGTGAAGCGGTTCTACGGAGTACCCACAATCTATGTTTTGGAGCAATCTATGTTTTGGAGCAAAAAAATAGATTGTGGGTATACGTTAGAACCGCCTCGGTGAGTACCCAAAATCTATGTTTTGGAGCAAAAATAAGAAAAATAGGTATACCCCTGCAAACCCCAGTTTTGCTACATAAAAGTGGGGTATAAGGGGGTATACATTGCCCGGACATGTTCACAACGTATTAGCGGCAATAGCGAATAAACAAGGATCTTTTATTGAGCAAATAGAGTTCTACATGGCCATAAAAAGGCGTTCTTGATTGCCAAAATGGCGATGTAGAACGTAAATTGATCGTTCCAGATTGCCAACATGTGCTTTTTGGCAATCTAAAGGACTTTTATGGTAGTCGGGAACGCAATTTTGTATAAAAATTACACGTTCAAAGTCAAAATTTCAAAGTCAAAATTTATTTTAAGTCGGGTAGTGTAACATATAACATTAGCTTTGAATAGCTATTAACCGACTAAACAACGTTCCACACTGCCGCAAATACAGTGTGATGTTTTCTTTATGATTTCAATGAAACTGTGCGCCCACATAAACAACGTATCGTTGATAAGGTGTGACTCTTAATCAAAGTATTTTGATTAAATATTGCATTGTTGTCGAGAACGAAAGCATACATGTATCTCTACATACAGGCGCCAATGTGCCGTAAATAATTTCCAGGTCGATTTTTTACTTTTAGACTTGAAGAAGAACAATGTTTCTGGCTCGTCCATCCATTCGCCCGTAAGTCACTATCTTTGTCGTAAATAATTTCCAGGTCGATTTTTCTACGGCCTTAGTGTATTATTGAAACAAGAATCTCTTTCTAGTTATTCTTGAGTTAATACCTTTATAGGCCTATACTTAAAACCAGTTTTGAAATGGACTATTCCGAAGTGGGTGTGCTCACTTCTGAATTATTGCAAAAAAGTGTATTTATTGAATTTGGACGAGTTTCAAAAGCTGATGTTTTGATATTATGTGGTCTCTGTAAAAATTAAAAGGTACTCATTTGTCTATACAGTGAGTTTTTGCTTTTCGAAATTTGGTTAAGAAGTACCTGAATCACCCTTGGACTACCAACTTCGAAATACGTCATAAGTCAGGAAGCAGTTCCATTAATTTAATAATGGCGTCCTTTCATGAAGCAGTTTCATTCATGGATTTATATTTAGTGATCATATTTCAGAAGTTATTCATGCTGTATCCTAATAATCATTGTATTATGATGAAACGTATTCTATTATCAAAGCATTGCTACATAGAACATAGTGTCAAAGCAACTAGTTTTATTATTTTGGCTGACATTAAATAAATATGGGCTGGTCCATGTGAGACCGTTACAATATTGCCTTCAATCGAAACGGGGTGTAAAGAAAAGAATGAACATGATTCACTGCTTTCTGTTTCATAACTGTGTATAATAAATTTTACAAGGAAGGTCCAAATTGATCATTTTGAAATTATAATGAACAAAATCTAGTACTTAGAATGTAGAAATTGAATGATTAATTGTTTTATTCACTTGACATACCTGTAAAACGTGTATTCACTATAGTAGACTAATCCAAACTTCCAGCACACTTACTACCAATTATCAATGAAGGGTTGTTCCATTTGCTGCACAGGTGTGTAAACAAATGCTTCCGCATGCTTCCGTTGCTTTCTATTTTATAACTCATGTTCATTAATCTGCAATCACGACAAAATGTCTTTTCAAAGACAACTTGTGAAAAAAATCTAGAATTTAGTATGTAGAACTATATGTAATTTAGTTTGTTTTCTTATTATACCTGTAAGTCAATAGAATGGGCAAATCCAATATTCCAAAAATAGATTGTCTTCCTAGCAATTTGGGTAAAATACATCACCAAGTATGGTGTACTGGAAGGGTCAAAATGACCGAAGTGGTAAACCGAACTGTCCATGCCTATTTCGAAATAGACATGCACCCGCAAATATAAGGGTGCACCCACATATTTAGAGGTTCACCCTTATTTTAAGATAGAGGTTAACCCCTAGAATGCCGGTACACCGTCATAGATTGTGATTTTGTCTGGTAGTCGGTTTGATTGTGACTGCTTGGTGGCACTGTTGAGTGTGACTCTTCCAGGTAGTCGTGTCTGTATTGTTGTACGTTGGTATAATAAATATATTATGTATGTATCATATTAGACACTATGTTATGTTCAGTTACATGCACTGTGTATGTGACATGTTATTTCACATATGTGGCGTTATGTTATGTTGCATATATAATGTTAGGTTGCATATGTAATATTATGTTACATCTGTACGTTATGCCATTTTGACCCTTCCAGAACACCATAACTAAGATTTTGAGTGCGTCGTCTTATATAGGGTAAAATACATCAATTAGTATGAGTCACTTCGTCCTAAGGTTAAGATTTCTGAATAAAAAAAAAGTTGAATTAAATAAATAATAATGAATAAATCATGAATCGCCAAACGTTGACCGAAATATGCGGCATCGCCCATGGATCCGCAAATGGGGTCTTTTTAGCTATAGTTAAATAAATATTACATCTTCATTGACCATAAGGTCGTAAGAAAAAGACGAGCTTCTTGAGGCCTAAACACGTATATTGCGGGCATTTTGTTGTTGTAATTCAGATATGGTGACCCAGTCCCGACATAACCATAGCTGTTGCGTTTGGTATCAAACCAAATAAATGCACAAGTGTGTATTATTGTATAGCTCGGCAAATGGGTCACTGTATGGGCGTCAACTTAAATATTCAGATCTGGGCGTGGTCAGCTAGTCCATCTGTTCAAGTAGGGGGTTTATAGGAAAATCGAACTCAGTCTGCCTGGACCGCTGTCACATATTTACCGTTAGAAATCAGCTACCTGTATATTGTCCAATCCAGTAAATTAGACACACTCAAATTTCATTCTTATTTTGTAACGGAAAACATGTGAGTTGAATCTTTTAACTGTACACCTTTAGTTCTTACCCAAGTCAAAGGTAGACCATACCCAATAACGTATTCATGAGGTAACGCCCATACAGTGACCTATTTGCCGAGCTATACTGAGCACTCTCTCCAGAGCAGTGCATATTGATGATGAGATCACTGCCAGAATTGCAAAGGCTAGTGTGGCATTCGGACGACTCCGTGCAAATGTCTGGGAGCGAAATGGAATCAAGCTTGACACCAAGCTGAAAGTCTACAAGGCTGTGGTACTGCCAACCCTCTTGTATGCATGTGAAACCTGGACAGTATACCAACGCCATGCAAAGAGACTTAACCATTTCCACTTAAGCTGTTTGAGAAAGTTGTTAAAAATCAAGTGGCAGGACAAGATTCCAGACACAGAGGTCCTGACGAAAGCAGGGATGCAAAGCATGCATACAGTCTTAAAGCTAGCACAGCTAAAATGGACTGGCCATGTTATAAGAATGCCTGATGCGCGACTTCCAAAGAAAGTTTTCTATGGAGAACTACAGGAGGGAAAGCGCTCTCAAGGTGGCCAGAAGAAACGCTACAAAGACACCCTCAAAGCCTCTCTGAAGGATTTCGAAATACCAATGGGGTCCTGGGAACAGACTGCACAGGAGCGATCAAAGTGGCGAGGTCTCATCAACAAAGGAGCAGCTCTTTATGAAAAGAAGAGAATCTGTGAAGCTGAAAGAAAGCGAAGAGAGCGCAAAGCCAAAACAAATGTGCCACCATCAGACTCTATGACATTGACTTGCCCTACTTGCAACCGACAGTTTAGAGCCAGAATTGGCCTAGTCAGCCATCAAAGAACTCACCAACACACATCAGCACTATTCAAGAAATAATGATGGTCTTTCTCATTAGTGAGAGACGAACTATCATTATTGTACTCCATATAGCTACGTTCATACAGTTACATGTGAGTGACTAAATAAACAGACATGCACTGAACAAACAAAAAGCTCTTAACACTTTTTAACGGTTGCCTTACTCCGTGTTTGAGAAATGGTGTGACAGTTGATAGAGGCCTAATCCAAAATAACAAATCACGTCCAGTTTCGAATGATGTCTCAATAGTCATTGATTGTTGAAAATGTTAGAACGCATGAAAATTAAAGTTGACCGCTATTAACCGCTGACCTACATGCGTCATGGTACTAATAGGGTTACTTATATATGTCACTTTAATTTGAATGCGTCGACGATGTCTCCGCTTTTTTTTTTTTTTTTTTTTTTTTTTTTTTTTTTTTTTTTTTTTGTGCCCAAGAGTTTATGGTTATTTTTATGACAACAATGAAACAACTCTACAGTCCGTGTTGCGTGCGTTTCTGTCGTCCTGACGATTAACTTGCCCACTACTATTTATTGCGCTCAACCTGACATTAATGTGGAATTGGCACTGTAAATTCAGAAACTTCATTTTCGATGTGCAGACTGGGCATTTAGATATTCACATAACCAACTCGTAAACTTATAATTCATATAGTACAGTTTAGCCTTATTTCTGTGATGAGCATTTACGACAGATCAATTATCTTTTTTTTAAGAATTATTAACCAACAGTTGTATGTACAAAAAGTCAATACATGCTACTATTGAACCATTCTGTGTCTATTCAACATAAACGGGTAAACACACTGTCACAGAAAAAATACAATGTATAAAACACACACTTTAACTGCTGACAACGTTAACGCCCTTGTAGTCATTTTGATTGTGACTTTGTCTGGTAGTCCGTTTGATTGTGACTGCTTGGTGGCACTGTTGAGTGTGACTCTTCCAGGTAGTCGTGTCTGTATTGTTGTACGTTGGTATAAGAAAAACATTATGTATGTATCATATTAAATGCTATGTTATGTTCAGTTACATGCACTGTGTTCTGTGACATGTTATTTCACATATGTGGCGTTATGTTATGTTGCATATATTATGTTACATATGTAATTTTATGTTACATCTGTAACGTTATGGTACATGTACATGCGTTATATAAGATGCATTATGTTACGTGTTTTGCTACAAACATCACGCTATGTTGCATAACGGGTGCTGATTCATTCATGTTGTTACATATGTTGCGTTTTGATACATTATGTTACATACATTACATAACTTATGTCACACACGTTATGTCACATACGTTACTTCCGTTTATAATGTATTCAATACTGAGATTTATCAAGATATCATAGATTTGACTATAACAACACTGTCTGTTTTGTGTGTATCTTTGATGAGCTACGCTATTTCAGAATGTATGAAAATTCTTAAGATGCAACGACACCACATATGTGAATGAGAGCATGAGAGAGTGCATATATATAAGTGAAACATGTATTGTTTTAATATTGAATTAATTGTTTACACCATTATGCCATAAATAGCTAGCTATGTTAATTTATTTGGGGGAGGGCTATCTAATGTTTATTTTTGCAAAATTATGTTTACTCCTAAAGATCTTACACGCACAAATATGTTACATACATTGCGTTATGTTACATATTTTACACTATGTAACATATGATAAACTTTGTTACATGCTATGTTATATATGTTTTGTAATGTTGCATATGTTACATATGATACGTTATATATGTTACGTATGTAACACAGTCTTCGCGAAATCTTTTTTCAGCTGCAGGACAGCTGTCTGGCAGACTGCAAGATTTTGCTGGACAAAACCCAATTTTGTAGGACAGATCTATACGTTATCATTAAAAATGTGGTAATTTTTGCCAGACATTTGTCTGACAAAATGAAATATTTTGTCAGTCAGAATGAATTTTTGCTGGTTTTGACCGACAGACCGGCACTTTTCGTGAAGACTGGTAACATACGTAACATACGTACATATGTAACATATGTTGCATGATATTTACATTGATTAACTATCATACGATTCGTCGACAACGATAAAAATAACTAGTGTAGATAATGAAAATAAATTGTAAAAATCGTGAGGTCATTTCAAAATCAATGGAAAGCTGATATGAAAGACGTCTTTTCTTCAAACACTTCAGAAAGTATGTTTACTTTTTAAATCTTACACGCACAAATATGTTACATACACTGCGTTATGTTACAACTTTTACAGTGTGTAACATATGATTAACTTTACATGTTTTGTAATGTTGCATATATTACATATAATACGTTATATGTTACGTTTGTAATGTACGTAACATACGTACATATATATATTACATATGTAGCATGGCGTGCATATTATTTTATGTAGTACAATGTTATATATGTTGTATTATGTCACATACGTTACATTATGTTTCATGTGTTTTGTTACAAATGTTACATTGCTACAACATGTCGAGATTATGTCGAGAGTATATCGAGAAGCATGGCGGCTTCGAGTACAATCCACTTCTTCAAACGTAAATGCATGAAAAGGCATGTTTGATCGGCCACTCAATATTAGCATTAACTAAAATGAAACAAGGCCGTATATAACATGTAGCACATGTTATAGTTTTTCTTGTTACTTTTAGACTTGAAGAAGAACAATGTTTCTGGCTCGTCCATCTATTCGCCCGTAAGTCACTATTTTTTTTGTACGTACATGTACTGTTCCTGGCGTTTATTTATTTATTTCTTTTTAATTCAGTTTTACGTCCCTTTCAAGATTATTTCAGCTCATATGAGACAGGCCAATCAGTAGGTAGGGCGAAAACTGGAGAACCCCGAGAAAAAAACACCTGGCACACCCGCAAGCAGAACTTGGCTTGTCTTACATGTGGCCAGAGCGGGGCTCAAACCCACACCAGACACAGCGATGAGATGATCAAGTAATTAAGAAACAGTGCTCTTAACAGCTCGGCCACGGAGCCGCCTTACAATAATGTGTCATAGTTAGGTTAAGTCATTTTTCAATGGAAGATGCATTAATACAATAACGCAAACTTTCCAAAGAATTTCGTAAGAAATGAATAATTTGGCATAGAACGTTTTTTTACAAAGTCACTAAAAAACCGAAGTTCCATTTGAAATTCGAAGAAGTATATAAAAGCATTAAACAATAGTTGAAACTTTAATAAATGAGTCGCTGCATGGGAAAATGAACAATCTGCACAGGCGAAAACAAAGGTGCAGATCAGCTTCGCAGTAACTGCGAAGCTTATCATCGCCTTTGTTTTCTCTACACAGAAAGTACAATTCCTCTACTTTCTAAATCCGAAATTTCCAGCTTCGAACCATCTTCTGTGACTGTAAAGCGCGGTTTTTATCAGACCTTGTCGGAACCCAAATTGTAAGGTTTCTCACGCATTCAAATAATTACATCTTTTCTGTGTGACAAAAACAAAAAATACACTGTTTTCCTGTTCAGTTTTATTCAATTTTTCGACCTTATCAAAATAATTTCAACTTATATGAGACGGTCCAATCAGTAGGTCATAAAGTTTGGCGAAAATAGAAGACCCCCGAGAAAAATTCGCTTCGCTTGTCTAACATATAGGCCGCGTCTCCATGGACATTTTTTCTTTGACGAAGATTATTTGTCACAGAAACTTTGGCAATGATTTTGCGTTCACACACAACAAAGATTACTTATATTTCATAGCTCGCTCATCTTTGTCGCAGATATTTGACAATGAAACTTCGCCTCAAAATTGAATTTACACGAGCATATTTTTTCGCCACAAACCCACCTTGTCAAAGAAAAATTGTCCATGAAGACGCGGCCTACATGTGCAACGAGCGGGCTACTAAAATGTGAATAAATCTATCATGTGCACATAATGTAGAGATGTTTACTCGTGGTCATTGATTAACTTGATTAACTTGATTATAGGTCAAGGTTACAATGAGCAAAGCGCTAATAAACTCACGCTGAAGCGCAACTGAGGCTGTACATTTTATTCGCATATTGTAGTTACGAGTACCCACTCATGACATGGCCCATACATAGAATCAACGCATAATAAGGAAATACTAGTGGTGTTTCCATTTCATTCAGAAGCAGCGCCTTTTGTCACAGTAAAAAGGTTGACCAAGAAATCCATGTAGAGAAAACGGATTAGTTATTATAAGGTAATTATACTTTCCATACGTTGTTTGAAGACAAATAAATAAATAAAAATATAAGAATTCGAATGTATTTGAATATTATCATTCATGTCTTTGTAAATCGCACCACATCCCGGATATAGTTGATATAAAAACCTAGTCCCTCAATATATATTAGATAAAAGATTTAAGATGTCTTGATACCAATTTGTGTTGATAAATAAAGCCTGTAAATTTAAGACAGCTAAAAATATGGGTGGAATGCTACCAAAAAGCAAAAAAACAATGTTGGGGGTGCCCATGCTTTTCAATTTTCAAAAATCAGAAAAATAGACTTTTTGAAATATTTTCAATTTCATTTTTCACAAAATAGAGCTTAAATATGTGAGCGATATGTTATGTGTTTTAAACTGTAAATGTATTCACAAGCTACACGCCAAATAACAAAACTGAAAGGTGAAAATGAATATATGCATTCTAGGGCAAAAATTCATTGTCATTACGAAAACTTGCCCATGCAATATACAGGGAATTTTTTCAGCTGTAAAAATTAAAAATTTTGTCGGAATTTTTGTAATATTTTTCTTATTTTTGCTCAAAACATAGATTGTGGGTACACGTTAGAACCGCCTCGGCGAGGCGGTTCTAACGAGTACCCACAATCTATGTTTTATAGCAAAAATAAGAAAAATAGGTATACCCCCGCATACCCCAGTTTTGCTATATAAAAGTGGGGTTTGAGGGGGTATACATTACACGGACATGTTTTCCTGATGTTTTGCAGAAAATATATTTCATGTCTCTGAACATATTTGTCTAGTACATGTTCGAGTATATATTTGGAATGACAAAAAAATGGTTTTGGAAAGGAAAATGATAATCATATGATATACATGTAGTGTATAAATTGATAGGTCTTTCTATGTTTAGCTCACCTGAGCCGTCAGGCTCACAAGGTGAGCTTATAGTATACCCATGCTCCGTCGTCCGTCCGTCCGTCGTCCGTCCGTCGTCCGTCGTCCGTCGTCCGTCCGTCCGTCGTCCACCATTTTCAAAGATCTTCTCCTCTGAAACCGCTTGGCCAATCAAAGCCAAATTTTACATGAAGCATCTATGGGAAGGGGGAACCAATGTGTATATAAATAATCCAGGTCACATGACCAAGATGGCCGCCATGCCCATATATGGTAAAAACCCTTCAAAAATCTTCTTCTCCGGAACCACTGGACCAATTTCAACCAAACTTGGCATGAAGCATTAATGGCTCAAGCACTACAATGTGTATATAAATCATGACCCTATGATGACCTTGACCTATTTTACGGCAAGGTCAACATAGGTCGCGAATGCATTTGAAAGGGAAAAATTGTTAAATTGTCATTTAAAGGAATAATCTTGCAGAAAATGAGCAGTAGGACTGAATATTAATGATTCTGAAAAAAATTGGGCACCAGGGGCTCATCCGCCCCCACCCCGGGGCAATATACATGTATATCTCCATAATATTCAAACATCTTCTCCTCTGAAACCGCTTGGCCAATCAAAGCGAAATTTTATGTGAAGCATCAATAGGAAGGGGTAACAAATATGTATATAAAAAATCCAGGTCACATGACCAAGATGGCCGCCATGCCCATATATGGTAAAAACCGTTCAAAAATCTTCTTCTCCAGAACCGGTTGACCGATTTCAACGAAACTTGGCACGAAGCATCGATGGCTCAAGCACTACAATGTGTATATAAATCATGACCCTGTGATGACCTTGACCTATTTTACGGGAAGGTCAACATAGGTCACCAATGCATTTGAATGGGGAAAACTTTTAAAATGTCATTTAAAGTGAAAGTCTTGCAGGAAATGGGCAATAGGACTGGATATTAATGATTCTGAAAAAAAATTGGACCCCAGGGGCTCATGTGCCCCCACCCCGGGGCAATATACATTTCCATAATATTCAAACGTCTTCTCCTCTGAAACCGCTTGGCCAAACAAAGCCAAATTTTAAGTGAAGCATCTATAGAATGGGGGAATCAATGTGTATATAAATAATTTAGGTCACATGACCAAGATGGCCGCCATGCCCATATATGGTAAAAACCCATCAAAAATCATCTTCTCTGAAACCAATAGACTGATTTCAAGGAAACTTGGCGTGAGGCATCGATGGCTAAAGTACTCCAATGTATATATAAATCATGACCCTGTGATGACCTTGACCAAGTTTATGGCAAGGTCAACATGGGTTGCCTGTGCATCTGAATTGGGAAAACTGTTAAAATGTCATTTGAAGGAAA
Organism: Rugalucina vietnamica; assembly: GCA_964017185.1. Taxonomy (NCBI): domain Eukaryota; kingdom Metazoa; phylum Mollusca; class Bivalvia; order Lucinida; family Lucinidae; genus Rugalucina; species Rugalucina vietnamica. The sequence goes on from OZ024885.1 coordinate 12,220,865, forward strand.
AAGCCAACAGGAAATTGGCAAATGGACAGAATATTGAAGATTCTGAAAAAAGAAAATGGCCCAAGGGCTTATCTGCCCCTGCACTGGAGTTAAATACCATAATATTCAAACATGTTTATTGGTATATGCAGCTGATCTCAGGTGAGCGTTTACAGGACCATTGGTCCTCTGGTTTTAAACTGCTATAAGAATTTTCCTCCACCCACCTCTTACAAAAATGCATATTGTGGCGTATAATCAAACCCCATAAAACTTGTTCAAAATTTTTTATGCATGTGCAAATGGGCATTTAGATTAGAAATTGCCAATCTGGCGATACCAAAATTATTAAATTGTGATAAATATTAGATGAGATATAAGGCCCAAACCACAGTTTGCCGTACATCTTGAACATAATACCATATTACAGTCCTGACAATTATACTGAGTTCCACAGCCAACGCAACTCGTCATTATTGTTTAATTACTTTTTGTGGTTTCAATCGATTCATCCGAAATTTAGAATATATGTAGTCAAACCATTTTCCAAGAAGACCTGTGAAGATCAGCTGTCAGACTTTTTTGTTCGCCTACTAGACATTTTTCACTTTTGAACGTAAATCTTGCTGCCGCTGCCACTTGCGTTTGTCGGCAACATGGGCGATTACTTCTCAGGCCATATCTGAAACGAAGACGAGGGGTGATATGAACCCTTACTAGGTCAAGAATTATCGATAGCAAACAGAGGCGAATTAAACAAGACAGGCACGAATAGTCTCGGACATCTATCTTTGTAGCTCAGTAGGTAGCGTGCAAGAATTAAAAGCGAAAGGCCCTGGGTTCGAGTCTCAGTCGGACCTCTTTTTTTGTTTTATTCTTTTCTTTTGTTGTCTACCACGTGACAATAAAGCTTAGGAAATGAAAAAATTATAATATTATCAGCTGATTATATTTATTAGCAAAATGCAAGAATCATGAAATGTACGACTGCATTAAATACTAAAATCGTAAAGAAATTGAAGTGTCTAGTGAGAAGGCAGACCACATGTATGTTTTTCTCTTGTTGACATTTAACCTATTGAAATCGGGTGTTCGATTGTATTTTTCGGTAGAAGAGCGGATCTTCGAGCGATTCTCAAGTCAACATTTCTTTCTTTGAGACATGAAAATATTTGTACTGCGACTGAAGACTTGTACAGGAATAATGTGGCTAGGATACGTTGGCCACACTGAATGACTTGAAAAGTGTTCCGCGGACGTAAGGAAACTCAAATAGTATAGTGTCATGTACATTAGGTGTAAAACTACGGTATCACGTGTTGTCTCGAGAGGGCACATAATTCATTTTGGCATGTTTATACATGCATTTATACATGTAACAGATAATCGAAAGCTTGATGGGGGTTTATTTAGTTGATGTTTCAACAGTATTTCAGTCATATAACTTACGATATATTTGAGATGAATTTTGCAAGCCATATGCTTTCTTTCTGATCCTCATTTATTATTGTAGTATGCGTGCTGTTATTTGGTTAAATTCAAATAAATATATCTCACCGCTGTGTCTGGTGTGGGTTCAAGCCCCGCTCTGGCCACATGTGAGAAAAGCTAAGTTCTTTTTTCTGGTGTGCCAGGTGTTTTGTCGGGGTCCTCCCGTTTTCGCCCACCTAATGATTGGTCCGTTTCATATGAGCTGAAATAATCTTGAAAGGGACGTAAAACTGAATTCATAAAATAAAATAGATATTAAAAATATGATTAAACTTCAATTTAACTCAAAGGATGCGCGATGGCGATGACTCCGAATCGAAATGTCCTGGGTTCGATCCCCACAGGCGTCACCGTGTTGTGTCCTTGATTAGGACATATTAACTCCCTACAGTACTGGTTAAACCAAGGAAGAGTTGGCTCAGTCCCGACATAACTGAAAAATTGTTGACTGGGCTGTTACGCCTCAATACAAACAAAAAAAAAAACAACAAGCAAACACAATATTGTTTTCAAGAAAATAAAAGTTCATAAAACTGAGAAATATCTAGTTCTTTTTCTTTGCATACCAAGCTTAACCTGAAAACAGGACAACAGTATTCTTCAGAATTTTACGCGCGCACATACTCTACATCCACACTGACCCACCCACCCACACTCGCGCGCGCAATTCGTAGAGGACTTCATGTCGTAGAAGTTCAGTCAGTCGCCTCTTAAAATCACCTGATAAAAACTCGTGTGAATAACTAGGGGTCGCCAGTTCGATTCCGGGCCGAGGTCCCGTCTTTATATGACCTTAACTGTTGGTGGGAAAACCCGATAGACGTTGAGGAGCCAATAGACCCTGGTGCACCATGCCGGGGATTTTTGTAGGGTATAATTTTCTGAAAGCCCATCCAATTCTCTTCAAAATGACACTTGTTAGCACTCTGACCGTTGGGGCGTTTGGACGTAGCGGCCTTTTGAATGCGTTACGTACGTGACATGTTGCCAATTTCATGAGAATCGCCATAAAATCAACATTTGGTATATTTTTTATGAAGTTTTGTGTTAAAACAAACACGAAAATTAGCAAATAGGAAACATATGCAAAAACAGATGCTTTGCTATGAGCATAATTCATTGTACCACGTATGGTAACGTATGTAACAAAATTTGCAGTAGACATTCCATATGAAAACAAAAACAGTACATCGAATTCCTAACGCATATAAACAAACTGATCGTGTGGAAATATTTTTGAATAATGTCTGTTATCTGAATTAGTTCACTCAAAAGTGTGTACTTTGTTTGCAGCTGCATGTCATATATTGAAACTTGTGTCGTCCCCACTTGCCAGTATACATATATTAATGTATAAAACTAAATCATAATTAGTCATTCTCAAAGGGACACTGGGGAATAGTACAATTCAGCGATACATTCTAGTTTAAACTTGACATTGCCTAAATGGTAAAATTATCATAAACAAATGACATCTATTGATTGTTACCAAGTGGTTTGTCATTTGTAACGTAGATAACGGCAAGATACCGTAAGAACATTCTCTGCATACAGAGGGCTGAGGTGAAATAAGTTGTAAGGATTTGCTTCGAAATAATGAATTTAGTGTTTGCAAGTAAGTCTGCTGTCCAAATTATTTAACCAACAATGTTTGGACTTTGTTTGCAACTGTAAGCCGTTGAGTGAAACTTGTATCGTTCTTGCTTGACTACATACATGTATTTGACATATACATATTTGAAAATACATAATATACTTTCTTGAAGGGTCATTGGGGGAAAACTCAATTCAATGGCGCATTTTCAGTTTAAATTCGCCATTGTTTTAATGGTTACAAACTTAATACTAACACAGCGCCACCTTTATGCATGTCGCCCAGTGTCTTGTTATATGGTAACGTAGATAACGGTAAGTGTCGTAAAGTCATTTCCACTTATACAAAAAGGGCTGAGATTTCTAAACGCTTATGAATCTGAACAAAAATAAAACACATCTTAGATTTCAGAATTTGGCTCTAAATTGGTTTCAGTGTTTTTGGTCAGCATTATATATTCTAATTAGTCTTCACTAGATATAGTGGAGATGGAAACGTCAGGATTTTGAGACAATCCTGCACTTCCGGATACAAGTATGAGACTTTCAGAATATGTTCTCCAAACATTTCTAATAAATATTTTCTCGTTAGCCATCTCAAATTTTTCCATTATCAAGGTGGCTAACGCAATTTTTTAAGATGGCCGTCAAAATCATTAAAATTTATGATTAATTGACAAACTATACTACTTGAATTTGTAAATGGGTGGATTTTATTTCATTACTGATGGTAATTGCTTAAACCATTGCTCTGGGATTCATCACCGGGTCCAACAATGCCATAAAACTGCTTTTGTGAAAATACGAGGTATGGCAGAAAAGTTCGTAGACACTTCAGCTATCAGAAAAAGTAACGCGTTGTTGAAGAAGCGTTTTGCACAATTTCAAGCAGCAATATCTTATGAGTATATTTCAGAAATTTTGTGCAATTTGAAGTTATAACACGCTTGGTATTGCCACTTTCCTGTTTGAGGGTAGGGCCGTGAGGGGCAGGTGTCAAAACGTGATAAAATGTGACGATTTTCACATTCTGTTTTTGCTTGTGAAACGGCACGAAAGTGTGCTGTAACGTTAAAATCTTTTGATCCTGAAAGAATGTTCAATCAACAACGTTTTCTGAATGTTTGGGCCTTGGAGGCAGTACAGTTTGATATCTGTGAATAAAATTTCAGATGCAGTCCGAAAACATTGTTTGAACAAATGGCGTAATTTTGACGTCGGGGAACAACCGATAACCATAAAATTGTGTGTTTTTGTAATGGAAATGGCCAACAAACACAATGGAAATTATATAAACAACAACATAAAAACTATCAGCTTGTCTGTCACTAATTTACAAGTGACAGAGTTGATTTTTGGATGCTCGATAGATCATCTAAGATGATAAACGGCGGCAGAAGTGCACTCTTCTTACATTCTCAGCGAATGAAAATGGTTTCATATGTTCAACCGGTCATCAGAGAACCTGAGGACAGTTGGCACAGACCTGCATTTGACAGCTGGATACACATAATAAAATTGTACCGATATCCAAGGACCCTATGTGGAATAACTCTGAAACATCGGTTAAACTCGTTACAAATATATAAAGCACTGACAACAATAAACTATAAGTAACGTCACTGAGACGTTGACCGTTGCCCCGCTCCCGGTTAGAGAGGTGCACATAAAAGGCTGTAGAAGATGTCGTGGTGGCCAGATTTTCATAAAATTTCGTCTATTTGCTCATGAAATATTTTTGCAAACCCAGATATATTCATTTTGACTGAATTTCTTTTCCTGTTGAAAATACTAATGGTGTCTACGAACTTTCCTGCCATACCTCGTATATTACCGTAAATTGCCATAATTTAACCATCACTTAACAAGAACACATTCATATGGCTCATTACCGGCCCCTGTGTGAAAAGACAAGATAAAAGATGATTTAAGCATTACAAATATTTATTATATACTCGACTGATCTTTAAGAGTTGAACAACTGATAGTTTTTCTTTATTTTAACCATAGTAGTATAATAGGGGTATATTTAGCTACATTCAACATGTACGGATGGTCAATATTTTTCAATCATGCCTGCACTGGACTAAAACTACCTGGGTATGATTCAGTTCTGTGGTGAGTTAATGTGTCTTGCTCAAGGACACAACATGGCGTCCCCAGTGGTGACCAAACCAAGGACCTCTCGGAGCAGATTCCGACGCTTTACCGCAAGGCTACCACACTCCCTAGGTCATAATTTTAGGAAAACGTAATATTTATCATGGATTTATGTAAATCACCTTTATTAAACAGTCAATATTGTCTCCCAAATACTGAGATGACAGTGATACCATTGAAGATTGGCAGAGGAATGTTCGCCCTTAATGGGTAATCCTGGGTCGGCTGGACAACAACGTAGGACAGTCACTTGTTAGATAGCTGTACTGGATGAGACTTAGTTTTACAGAGGTTATGGAAAAAAAGTTGGTGCCGGCTGTACCTTCTTCTAGTGTGGAGGCAAAGTGAGAAGAGCCATAAGGAAGAAGTTGGCTTTGCCATTGAAACAGAAATTGATAAAATATAAAAACTGATCCTTTGGAAGCAGTAGAAACGATTAAAGAGGGGTGGTATGGGTCATACTGCGCAATGTACTGTATCGTCATCAGTGACCCTTTATATACTCTCAACAATAGCCAGAAAAATCTACTTTAAATTAAAAACAAATACGCAATGGAAGTTTCAAGGAGTCTCAAGCTGTTCAACAAACTCTCAGCTGGCAAAATTCCATGTTCAAATCCAAGTACCGGTCCACATGGCCTATCCTGTGATAGCTTTGATCTTACAATCAACAAAAAAGACAAATATTATCTTATCGGCACCCGGAAAGATGTACAATGATCCGCTAATCACTGTGAATGGACAAATACTGATATATTAAATACATTTATCTACCCGGGAAGCAGTTGCTCCAGAACGATGCGTATTGATGACTAGAACAGCAAAAGCCAGTGTGGCATTTGGAAGAATATGTGCAAATGTATACGCGAAATGAAACAAAGATTGATACCAAGCTGAAAGTCTACATGGCTCAGTTAACTATATGCACGAGTGGCATGACTATTATATCAACATCATTCAAAGAGATCACCATGTCTACTTAAAGTGTTTGAGAAAACTGTTAAAATCAAGCGTAAAAACAAGCTTACAGACACAGTAGTCTGGACAAATCAAAGACGCAAAAATGCAAATGGTATTATAGTTGCACAGCTAAGATGCACCAATTTTATATAGGAATGCCTGATGAGCAACATCTAAAGAAAGGTTTCTACAGAGACTTATAGGATGGAATGCACACTCAAGGTGAAAAGAGGAAATGCTACAAAGAGTTGAAGACACCCGCAAAGCCTCATTAAGTATAAAAGACACCGATAGAGTCTTGTGACAAGGCTGCACGAACCAATCAAACTGGTGCTATTCCTCCAACAGAACAGCAGCACATTATGAAGAAAATAGAATCCGTGACGCTGCAAGCACATAGATGAAATCCAGGGGCCAGTTGTTCAAAAGTTTGTTAGCTTAACATCATCGTTAAAACCTCAACTCGTTAAGTAAATGCTGACTACATAAGCAAATACACTGTTATTTTTTGTTGATAAAATGTGAGAACACTTTGCATTGCAAAGGATTCTCTCATTTTATCAACCAAAACTAACAGTGTAGGTGTAATATTCATGTTAGAAATTTTAACGAATCGTTAACTAACGATGTCGTTAATTTTGAACAACTGGCCCCAGAATGATTGGAAAGTTCCTAATAGTCTTCCTTAACTTTCGAGCTTAAATTGTCCTATTCATCCACTATCAAAAATGTACAACTAAAGATTAAAAATTGCATATGATAAAGATCAAAAATATTAGTAGTACATGCACTTATTGTTGTTTCTGTTGTCATCGTTGGTGTGAACGCAAAATATTTGGTAGCATCAGTAGCCAGCACAAGTTTATTGCAATCCTAAGTAGCACTTTTAGGATGTATATATACTAGAGGACTTTGAAAACGCCTCACTGTACATCGGTTATATTTTGCTCAAAAACTTCCTTAAAATTAAGCGGATGTACAAAATAAACATATTATCGTAAACGCCAACACAATGAACAATATTTATCCAAAATTTGGTCGCTCGTTCGTTTGCTACAGCTGTTTTCACAGACGCCATCGAGACGCAAGGAAACCTTAAAACGGCTACAATAAACGGAATTAGTACAAACAAACCATCGCTAGTGATAGCTAACGACCTTAAGCACAAGAAAAAGTAAAATCAAAATGGCGGATTTCTTTCAATGTCGTTTGAGGCGCTAACGTTATTTGATTACGTCAAACGTAAGTGTTCAAAATACCTCTTGCCATTCGATTACAGCGTCGAAAGTTATTGTAAATTTTACGTAAGTCTTTTCCTTATTCATTTTGCACAAAATCGTTTGAATTTGTTTCATTTTACACACAATAAATAAACTTTTCTTAATAAACGTAAAAGTGACGTAACTACCGCAAACGAAAACAAACCAACAGTATTTGCTTAAATTTTGGTGTTTCTTTCCAAAAATAATGTTGTATCTGATGAATATTTGCCGTCCCCATACTTTGGTTTTGTTGAATTCTGGGTAACGCTGGAAATCATCACGTATGACGTTAATAGTAGGCGCTAAAGCTTCGGTTTTGGTATCGAAGTTAAGCAGACTGGATGTACGTTTTAGTTAAAAAATATTTTTGCCGGTATATTATATATTCTGAGAGTAAGGAGCAATAAAACAAGTGAGGCGTTTTCAAAGTCCTTGAGTATAGTTCATTTCATGTTAAAATCGTTTATCATGATTTTTATAATGTTAATAATAATAATAAAAATAAGTCAAAGAAGAAGAAGAAGAAGTAGTAGTAGTAGTAGTAGTAGTAGTAAACGAAGAATAAATATTGTTATATCAAAATGTGTGTGCAGAGCAAAGTGTATTTGCCTTATAAATTCCATATTTCCCGGTAAAGATTAGAACCTTCATGATTCTGCATAAAAGAATATTCTAGTCAGTTTCAGATTTTACCCCTCAGCAACCCCATGTTTCAAATACACCTTATTTCCAGTACTTATTACAACTGAAACTATGTAATTCATGACTTGAGTAAAAGCAAAAATAATAACAATTGAATTTAGTTTTGTTTCACTTAAGTATAAGAGTTTTTGTTGCAAAACAGCTGCATTGTATTACAACAAAATTTCCGTACTTTTCCCCATTGTGGACCACTTCTAAAATCTCAGAAAGGCAATAATGACTCATTTAAATATTTATTTATTTGCAAATAATCCAGAAATGTCATTTTCAGCATTATTAAGTTTTTTCTAACTGACTAGAACACCATTTTCTGATTCTATATTTATTTTGGCAGCCATCTTGGATTTTCGAGCCGCCATCTTGAAAATTGGGTTAATTTTGATTGGCTAACGAGAAAAATTCAAATAGCTTATGCTTATGAACATATCTGCCAAGTTTCATGCTTGTATCCGGAAGTGCAGGATCCATGTCACTTCCAGCTCCACTAATATTACAATAGAACAATCAATCTTCGTCATTTTTATGCAAGCAAAATGTGAAGGTGGATTGATTAACTTTAGTCATGGTTATGTGACATAGCCTTACAGCTGGTGTGTATTGACAAGGCACTATAGGGCTTATCTTGTTGAAGCTACATAAAAATGAGCCTTGCAGATATGTCTATTGACATCAAGATTGGCGCCATCAAGGCTTTTGAGTGAGTGTGCTATAGCTAATTCAAACTTCATACCATAATCCAAGGGATCGACAAAATGGTGGATTTTTGTTGGGTTGGCAAGATATCTTTATTTACTTCTATTATGTTAAAACTATTGCGTTCTAAATTTTTATTTTCTGCCGGAAACTACACATGATGTTGTAAGGTTAGACCATCATGTGTTTTGTATTACACAGAACAGAAACTCTCATATGTTTGCTTAAATGTGACCGCTGAAAAAATGTTGGCAAAATGTACTTTGTTAGTGAAATTATAAATGATTATACATGTAATTATACCGGACCGATGTTGTAAGACAGAGAGTGTCATGCTAAACGAGCGTGCTTCTCCATTGAGAGCAACATTAAGCGTGAGTCCTTGAGGCTGTGTTCCTTTTTTGATTGGTTTTACACCTTACATGCATTAAATGGTTAGTGAAAGATAGATACTTGTATGAATTCTGCAAAACCCAACATAATTAGGTTGCTAATGATGATAATGTAGTCACTAATGTAATCACTACTTAATTCCTAAACCAATACACAGTGGGGAACATGGTGACCTAGTTGTACAGTGTCGGGCACAGGAGTGAGAACTTGGTTGTTCAAAACTTTTTTTACCGTGAATTTTCTACAAGTATACGGCCAAAAACAAAAACGGCAACAAAGGAACAATATTATATCTACTCCATCTAACATCAAGTAAGAATCACTGTAAAATAATCAGTAGCAAGCAACAATGGTGGTTATGGGACAGAAAAAAAAAACATAATAGCTGCCCTCTTTATCACGAAAATTTTTCATTTTGCGCATTTACTGTCTGTGGTACCGCAAGCTACATGTACTTTATTTAGACTGATACAGTTCTGTAGTTTAAATGCATAAGAAAGAACCAGATCAGAACAGAACTGACTCCGGTTTCCATGAAAATGTATAATATTAATGGGTGAAAGTACTATGGTCACTCTAGCGCTTATATCTTTGATCGCATCTCCTTTGAACTACGGCATAAGCTGCCCTTGAGAACAAGACAAAACATGTTACACGTAAAATGGTGACTTTGTATGTGTGGCCACTCTATAGCACCTTCAATATCTTATTTAAACTTCTTTAAGAAGTACATGTCAGGGATGAAAATTCACATTACTGGCGTGTCTGGAAATATTGTTCAAGTAGGCTGGGCTAGGGCAGACCCTTACTCAGTCCACTGAGGTTCATATGGCAGTTTTTTTTTCTCCAATGTTTCTTTCTTTGTTTGAATTGATGCTCGGCGTCCCAGTCAACAGCTACGGTCATGTCGGGACGTTGCCTCCATTTTGTTGGACTTACATGTATACCCAAAATTAAGACGCCATGACATCCAAAAATCGCTTCAAATATAACCACCCAACTAAACCATTGAGACTTATATGTATGAATGGCTTGACTTAACCACTTTTTCTGGACAGGCTCAGACCTGAGCGGTTAACCAGTAATCAGACGGTCAGTCAGTCAGTAGTTTCAGTTGTGTTACCTGTGATCCTAAAAAGGGATACACGTAGGCAATGGACAGGAAAAGGCGCAATGAGAAAGAAATTCACACTCCAAAAACCGAGGTGGGAAAAAAACTAAATTGACAATTAGGCACTAATACTTAGAAAGCATATAATACAGGCTGTATCTGTGGTGTAGTTTTAGTTTTATTGTGAAAGCATAGATGCATTTTATGAGCAAATCCACTTATTATAATACACAATTTTACATTGCTTCACAAACGTCCCAAGGTTGTATTTCTTTTGTGATCCTACATGTTTTTGTTTTAGGTTTTGGTGTCGATTTCTGAAGTCACACGGAAGTAGTTAAGTTCAGGTAGTTGTATGGCCACCTTTAGTGAAATGGCTGCTCACTCAGCTAACATAATGTTCTTTAGAGCCTTCACTTTATGGTCCATTTGATACGTATGATATATTATACCGATCATAGTAGACTGACGTCACAGCTTTACCATTAACATTATGAAAGAAGTGAATGTATTTGACCAATTGCAACAGGCAAGTTATTAAGTTTTTATAACGATAAGTCTACGATCATAATAGAACTGAATACTCAAATTTATTTTTTAACATAATAGAACTGCAATAAATAAATTTTATTCCATTCCTTTTACTGATTTAATCCTTTTCAGACTTAATTGTTATCAGGCGAGCGACTGTTGCCCTTTTGGCTCTCATTTCTTTCATTTTAGGACAGATATTCAGTAGATTTAATTTACTAATTGAAATAATTATGGGAGAAGAATAATAATCAGCTATAAATTATAAGTATTTAATTCTATAGATAAAATACAAAATTGTAACGTACGTTACCATGCCATTACGTAAAATATGTCACCGTTATCATGAAGCATGGTCTGTACTTGATTTTTGTGTGCTTTTAATACCTTTTTTTTTTTTTTTTTTTTTAGACCGGTCTCGATAGCTCAGTAGGTAGAGTGTCCGCTCCGAGATTCCGATATTGGGAGGTACCGGGTTCGATCCCGGGCCGCGACATACCAAAGTCGTTAACAATGGTACTAGTTGCTCCCCGCCTGGCACTCGGATTTTCGGGGTAGGGCTAGGACTAGTCGCTCCGGTGTCAGTATAATGTGACTGAAGGTGGTATCAGGTATAGTGTCTGGGATATGATAGCACAGTGAGGCAGCACTATAGAAGTGAGCATTGAGCTCCCTGTCACAACCATGACAGATATTGTTGAAAGCGACATTAAACCCGAACAAACAAACAAACAAACAAAAAATACCTTTTAGGACAGATATTCAATAGATTTAATTTCCTAATTGAATAACTGTGAGATAAAAATGATATTCTGCGATTAATCATTGAAGTATATGATTCTATAGTGAAAATACAAAATTGTTACATACGTTACCATGACATTACGTAAAATATGTTACCATTATCATGAAGCATGGTCTGTAGTTGACTTTTTCAAGTTTTTTTAATTCCCATGGAAGTTTTATTTCGAAAACTGGCATGTTGTTCAGGAAAGGAAGTGTCTTTGTTCTATTTCTGCTGGGACATGGTTATTAATGGGCATACTATTTAAATGGGGGTAGGGGAAGACAATCAGCATCTGTGGAGTGATGGATGGTCACAGAGAGCTCTACTATATGTCATTTTAAAGGGCAAGGACTGTAGATAACTATAGTAGAAATTGTACTTTGGTATTTGGTCTAAGCTATATTCTATAAGAAACGAAACAAGGTGAATATGCCAAATTACATGGGTTATTTACGTTACTTCTGTTGTACTAGTAGTCATGAAATCTAAATATTATTGAATTTGGTCCTATTAGGTAAGGTTACATCTCTGCTACATATTTAAAGGTAAAGTTCTTGTCAAATATTTGCTTTTTGTCATAAATCTTGGTGATCCCCTTAGCAGCTTGAATTTAAAAATCATACATCGGTAACGTACGTAACACGCTCTGGCACGATAAAGCCCCAGCAGTCAGAGTGCTAACAAGCGGCATTAGTAGCTTAGGGTACTGGCTTTCAGAAAATATATGTCTACAAAAATCCCCGGCATGGTGCACCTCTGCCATATACTATGCGATAGCCTACGATATCAACTATTTGTTATCGCCTTGTGATGTTTTCATATTGGCACATGTACACTGTGTATATACGTACATGGGTTCTATTAAGCTACATTTTCACGTGTCTTTCGTGAACGCACAGACAACTTTATACATGTATATATTGCAAGATTTACGATTTGAAACATTTAGTTGCTCTTTGATGTGCAGTTTTTGATTCTAAGTCTTACATTGTTTTGACACGTTTCAAGTCATGTCGAGCGTGGTCGCATAGAAAACTTTATACATGTATACATTGCAAGATTACGATTTGAAACATTTAGTTGCTATTTGATGTGCAGTTTATGATTCTACGTCTTACAAAGTTTTCGAACACGAGAGTGGTCGGTTATCCTCATAAGGATAGCATGTCCGTGACATGTATACCCCCTGAACCACATCTTTATACAGCAAAACTGGGGTATGCAGGGGTATACCTATATTTAGCTCAGCTGAGCCGAAGGCTCAAAACAAAAGGTGAGCTTTGGTGTGGGTTCGAGCCCCGCTCTGGCTACATGTGAGACAAGCCAAGTTCTGCTTGCGGGTGTGTCAGGTGTTTTTTCGGGGTTCTCCCGTTTTCGTCGCACCTACTGATTGGCCCGTTTCATATGAGCTGAAATAATCTTGAAATGGACGTTAAAAAAAAAAAAAAAAAAAAAAAAAAAAAGGTGAGCTTATAGAATGGCCATGCTCCGGCGTCCGTCCGTCGTCCGACAACAAGTTCAAAGATCTCCTCTGAAACCGCTTGGCAAATCAAAGCTAAACTTCATGTGGAGCAGTCTCAAGAAGGGAAACGAATTTGCATAAATGGTTCAGGTCACATGACCAAGACGGCCGCCATGGCTATAAATAAGAAAACATTAAAAAAATCTTCTTCTTCTCCAGAACCAAAAGGCCTTTGATTTTGAAACTTGGCATGGAGCTCTACAAAATTAATATAATTATTTTAGGTCGCCCATGCATTTGAATGGCGAAAATTGGTAAAATGTTATTGAGTGGCTGAAAACTTGCTTTGAGTATGCAAATCGACATAAAATTTACGTTTATGAAAACGTTTAGTTCTCAGGGGGTTAACTGCTCCTTCTCTGAAACCGCATGACCGATCAAAGCCAAACTTCATGTGGAGCATCTTTGGGAGGGGGCAACGAAAGTTTGTATAAATGACCAATATGGCCGCCATGGTTGTAAATAGCAAAAACCTTTAACAATGTTCTTCTTCATACCCATTAGGCCTATGATTTTGAAACTTGGCATGAATCATCTACAGGGGTATTATGAATCATGACCCAGGGATGGCATTGACATGCTGTACGGTAAGGTCAACTTAGGATGCCCAACATCTGAAAACATAGATTGTAAGTACTTGTTAGGACCGCCTCCGCGAGGCGGTTCTAGGGTGTTCCCAAAATCTATGTTTTTAGCGAAAATAAGAAAATAACAACATATTTATACTGATTTTTTAAATTTTTTACATCTTTAAAAATCACTGAATATTGCATGGTGATGTTACATTAAAAAAAAGCGTCAAGATACAGGGCATAGTTTAAGTGCATATGTACAATGTATTACACATGCTGACAAGTCATGCTGAGTTACAACAATATTTTGTCCTGTTTTAGGGTTAAGCTTGATGTGCAACACTTACTGAAAAAAAAAGAACTAAATATTTCTCAGTTTTATGAACATTTATTTTCTTGAAAATGATATTGTGTCAGATTGAAGTTAAAACATGTATAACTTTTTCTTCAGTTTAACGTCCCTTTCAAGATTATTTCAGCTCATATGAGACCCCGCAAGCGGAACATGGCTTGCCTCACATGTGGCCAGAGCGGGGTTCGAACTCGCACCAGACATAGCGGTAAGATGATCGAGTGATCAGCGCTCTTAACCGCTCGGCAACGGGGGCCGCCTTAAATATACATGTATTTATTTGAATTCAACCAGACACATAGCACGCATAATAAATGGAGATCAGAGAGAAAGCCTATGGCTTACAAATTCATCTCATATATCGTAATTATCGCATCGGATATGGCTGAAATACTGTTGAGGGTCTACAAATTCTCAAAATATTTGTGTGGCTATGCATAATGTAGCTAGGATATCGTACTTTGGACATGCAGATGCCTGTAAACGAAACACCAATTAAATAAACTCCATCAAGCTTTCGATTATCTGTTTGAAATACATGTATAAAACTGAATTATGTTCGCTCACGAGACAACACGTTAAACTGACATATATCTGTACATGTACACTATATACTATTTGAGTTAGTGCCTTACGTCCGCCGAAAACATTTTAAGTCATTCAGGGTGACCAATTTATCCTAGCCACAATATTCCTGTACGAGCCTTCATTATATAAATAGTTTCATGTCTCCAGGAAAGAAATACTGACGTGAGGATCGCTCGCAGATCCGCTCTTCTACCGAACATGCGATCGGACTCCCGATTTCAATAGGTTATAAGTTAACAAGAGAAAACATACATGTGGACTGCCTTCCAATAAATATAATCAGATGAAAATATATATTATTTTCATTTTCTTTGCTTTATTGTCACATGGTAGACAACAAAAGAAAATATTAAAAGAAAAAAAATAGGTCCGAAGGGTATCTGAACCTTTAATTCTTGCACGCTACCTACTGAGCTACAAAGATAGATGTCCCAGACTATTTCATTTTGTGCCTGTCCTGTTTAATTCGCCTCTGTTTTGCTATCGATCATTCTTGACCAAGTAAGGGTTCATATCACCCCTCGTCTTCGTTTCAGATATGGCCTGAGAAGTAATCGCTCATGTTGCCGACAAACGCAAGTGACAGCGGCAGCAAGATTTACGTTCAAAAGTAAAAAATGTCTACTACTGCGTAAAAACTGACCAAACTGAAAAATGAAGGAAATCGGCGATTTTAATGAATTTCTTGCTAAACTGTGCAAACCACCCTAATCTTAAGCAACGAAAGACATTGAAAAACGACTTTCCCCTAACTGTAATACACTTTATTATATAACTATAAATAGACAGTATTTCAGACAATGCTTTCAGCCCATTGCATATTTTGTCATATTCTATGACCTGGGGTTTTTCCCATTAAATATATGTTGCTAAATTTAGAACACTGTATCTATCATGGAAATATACATTGATTGATGTCTTGCAGTCCTGCTGATGAACTACACATGGTATTTATTACTGTTTAATTTATTTGAATTAAGACTTATGTCCCAATGAACTTTTTAGTCATGCTGGGACTTTATGCAAGCTGTTGAAAACAATCCATTTTCAAATGAAAAATATTTTTTTCTGCTCATTCTTTTTAAAAGTTTTGTATTAAAAGAAAGTGTTATACAATAAAACAATTGTTGACTATCGAGTCATTGAATATGATGTGATATCCAACAGAGACTACCAATATTGACCTCGGCTTCGCCTCGGTCAATATTGGTAGTCTCTGTTGGATATCACATCATATTCAATGACTCAATAGTCAATAATTGTATATTATTCAATAAGGCTAGGTTGCCAACACAATATAAAGCAGAAGGGTGACAACTGCATTAACGTCGACCATGTGACCACGTGACGTTGAACACCTAAAAACAAGAAATTTTTCGGGTACTGAAAAGCTATGCCAATTTCTGGCGCTGAGCCGTGGGTTTCAACATTGGTGTTGCCATACACTCATCGGACGATCGTCCAAGATTTGAATCGTGTGAATTGTTTTAAAAAAAAATCGAGCCCACACGCGTTGAGCACGGAAAATGCAGTTTTGTACCCTGAGGCGTGTTCCCGCGCATGCGAACTAAAATCTCAGATTTGATAACACAAAAAGATTGTCGAGTCATTTTAATGATTATAGACTCGATCATCTCACCGCTGTGTCTGGTGTGGGTTCGAGCCCTGCTCTTGCCACATGTGAGACAAGCCAAGTTCTGATTGCGGGTGTGTCAGGTGGTTTTTCTCGGGGTTCTCCCGTTTTCGCCCCACCTATTGATTGGCCCGTCTCATATGAGCTGAAATAATCTTGAAAGGGACGTTAAACTGAATAAAAAAAAATAATAATGATTATAGAGCACAAAAGTGTTCACATAATGTACCAATTTAAAAGAAGAGAGGAAAAAATAAAGTTGCTTTGGCTGTGGAACTCGGTATAGTATGCTATAGTTAAAAAATATAACAGCTTAATATGAATCTAAAAAATATTATTGCCCTGATCTGAGTCAGAAGAGGCTTTCTAGTTATAAAATTTAAAACGTCTATTCAATTATTAATATTTTTAAATCAAATAGAACAAAGCAAGCAATTTTGATTCATTTTAATTTTTATTCTTCTTGCTTCTTTTGATGACATATGCAAATTTCGTTTACGTTATGGTTTTCATCATAATATATGAAGTCTAGTACTAGCAGTACTCGACGAGGCGGTTCTAACGTGTACCCACAATGTATGTTTTGAGCAAAAATAAGAAATATATGATTTTTTTTTCTGGTGAAATTTTAATTTTTTACAACTGAAAAAATTCTCTGTATATTGCATGGACAAACAAACATCGATGAAACATAGTTTCGCAGTTGGATTAATTGGGTGTAGACTCTTATAAAACATTAAGTTTTCTGAAAAAAAGGCGTCAAAGAGGTATTTGCAAATTCCATAAAAACATACTGAGATAATAATAATAATAATAATAATAATAATAATAATAATAATTCATTTATTCATTCATTCATTCAATCGTACATTTTCGTGTAGACGCCAACACTGTAATTAGAAATGAAATGTTAGTCATGGTCAATTATAAGGCACTGAAAATAACAAACAGCGCATTGCAACTCCTTTGCATCATCATGATTCTAACATGACAATAATTTTGAGCTATATTATAATTACTGTGGGATCACCATTCATGATAAACTCACGTTTTTGTCGATATTTCAGTTGCATCTTAAATTAATTTATTTTCAGTTTGCAAATATGATATATCTTTGAAAAGCGTATCTGAATTTTTTTTTTTTTTTCAATTTTCTATGTGAAGCCAGTTTTGCTGTGATATGATGGATTTTTGCACATATTTTCATTTCTAGTATTATGATATTCCCTTATTGTACCTGAATGGGGTGTGGCTTGGTGACAATCGGTGACAGTTGTAAGATTCACTGAACTGAAACTCAAAATGTATATGTTCTGCGCAGAGTAGGAATTGGTACAATTCCGGAATTGCACCTGCGCAAAGTAGGAATTCTCACTTTGTCGGACAAAGTATGAATTCCTACTTTGCACGGTTCGATTCCGGAATTGTCTGTGCGCAAAGTAGGAATCGGGACACAGTAAGAATATATTATTTGCCTTGCGCAAAGTAGGAATTTTGGGACAAAGTAGGAATATTATCTCTTCCAATAACAAACCCAAAGCAGACCATAAATACATGTGTGGTCGACGTAAAATTACTTCATTTATTTTATGTAAGTAGTTTAGAACTTATTTTCATGATTCTGCTGACATGTCAATGTTTATTTTAGTGCATTGTAAACCAGAAAGTTATCAAAATTTTATTTTATTTTATTCTTTATTATTATTTTTAATCCTCGTAGTGTGTATTTACTTCACCCACCAAACTAATGAATTTAATTAGGCATAATTAGGGAAGAAATGATTTGTTTGCAGTAGGTGTTCACTGTTTTGCCATCAAAGTGTATAAATGTTGGTTATAGACATGATTCAAAATGTGTACTGAGTATCATCATAACCATCTCAGGGGCCAGTTTCATCAAAGCGTTTAAGACAAAATTTTGTCCTGAAAGATGTCCCAGGACGTTTTAAAGACAAATATTGTGTTTCATCAAACTCGCGAAATTTAGGAAGTTCTCAAATTTTGTCTTAAACGTAGGACAACTATTTCGGCGTCCTACCCGGTAATTTTTGTCCTAAATTGTAAACATGTACTAGAAATTGCTGCTGCCTTTCAATTGGTATTGGAGGCTGAAGAAGATGAGGACCTACCAGTTTCCTACATGCATACGTTAATCCAGTTAACGGTTTTATTTAGAGATGGACGCTCGTTTGTCATGACCAATCTTTCACAAGGCCCTCAAAATCCATTGAGTTGTGAATATGTATGCCTACACACACACACACACACACACACACACACACACACACACACACAGATGGATGGATGTAGAGACAGAATGATAACTTGGCTCTGCATAAAGTTTGAATGATCATCGATCTTGAACATTTTAGTGTCGACATATGTTTCAACGCCACCATGGTGACTGTCGACCAATGTAAATTTTCAAAATGAACATTGTTGCGAGAATTCTGTTAAGTTGACCGTGTCAGAAATATCGAAAACACCACTAGTCCCAGGCTATGCCAAGTTAAGATCAACCACATTTCAAATCATACTAGAATTAAAATGCACTGCTTTTTGTAAGACACGCATACGTACACAGTGAATCGACTTTGTCCGAAAACATTTTTTTGAAAAAAATTCACTTGAATCTTTTACCATTTTAAGTCACCACGACAACCTATCCGGAATCAATGCTATAAGAAACGAAGTTTGTAAATATCAAATATCCTCAATTAAGCTGCAGAAATTGCCACTTTTAACCATTCATCTCAACAGTTTAAAGAATATACAGGGGCGGATTCATGGTTTCAAGAGAGGCGGTTAATTCAAACTTACAAAGAGGGGTAGGTTTATACTGTCGCCTAAATTTTATCATTTTTTCTTTTATGAAAGCGAAACAATTTGATCAAAAAGAGGGATTCGTTTGACCCCCAACTAGCGCCTCCATCTCCAAACCCATTCGACAATGTGATAAGCATGCAACTTATTCGAATGGCATCATGAAAAAAAATGCAACTTACACATTTTCATGATATAGGCTAGCTGATCGTCATATGAGCATGTCAAGTAAATCATGTTCAAAAATATCCCCAATAAACATCAACAGCTCGAGTGAATTTTATATCACTGACCTTTCCAAGGCGTTACTTCTGTTGTTGGCCTAACTATTTTATATATTGGTGTTGATTGCTTTGTTGTTTGCGCCCTTTTATATGTACGTTATGAAAAACAATTTGTTAATATGTGACAGTATCTGGCATACATCTTGGTTTGCCAGCGCTTTCTCCTTTGCTCTGTCCCAGAGCAATTTTATTTGTATGCCTATTGATGTCCTTTTTGTCCATTCCTAAGCAATGATCTATGAAATTCCGAAATTGTCCCGCTCATTCCTTGCGCAAAGTAGGAATTCCTACTTTGTCCAAATCGATTCCTACTTTGCGCACAGAGTTTATCAGCTCACTATTTCTCTTGTACAATTCTAGAATTGTCCGGTACAATTCTAGAATCGGCGGACAAAGTGAGAATTCCTACTTTGCGCAGGTGCAATTCCGGAATTGCACCGATTCCTACTTTGCGCAGAACATATATACTAGCATCATAAATACATATCGAACTGGTTTACCTGGTCAAATTGATGATATTATGTAACCTTTGCAGTGTATCAGAGCAAAAAGCCCACAAACCTTATAATGCATGTAGATTGTTCCAACATATACTAAATGAAATAGAAGTGAACACAATTTAATAAGTCTCCAGGAGGAAAATTACCAGTTCTTAGTGCAGACTTATTTCATTACTAACTGACAAGGGCACCCGCCCATTGGGGCCTAGGAGAAATAGATAGGCTGCTTGTGTCTCCAGGCAAAGCTTCTTAACTACTGACCGACCATGTGATTACTGTTTTTATAAGCATTGCCTAGAAACACAAGCAGCTCATCTATTTCTAAAGAGCAAAGTACTGAGGTTTGTGTGCATATATGGGTTTCTTGACATGCTAAGTCCTTCGTATGCAGCGTTGCATACCATCTATACTTCTTACAGTCCCTATAGTCCCTATATATACAAGCATTGATTATGATACCATTGTCAGGTGGTACTGTGAGTTGATCTAATGCTTTATTTCCATAGTTAACAGCCAAGGTGATGTCGAGACTGTCGGTTATCCAAGCGACAGGTACACCCCATTTGATAAACCTCTAAAGCATTTTATATATATTGATGGATAAACAAAACAAAAGCAAAATGATTGACGGTTCTGTCAACAACTTTTCAGTGATGTTTGGATTGTGCAAGTTCCTTTCCTTGTTGTTAGCCAAATTTCTGAGGATTTGAGGTGCCTTGCTAATGGTCACAACACAACAGATGTAGGTTTCGAGCCCAGGAGCTTTATCTCCAGAGTTTTGTACTTTACAACTAGGCTCTTGGACGGAATATTTCCATCGAAGTACCTTTAGACCTCTCCACACCGACGTTGTCATGGCAGTGGAGTGAGGTCACGAAGTGTATCGCTGTGTAGGATAGCCAGCTGATTTATGCTCGTCTAGAGGACATAGACTTAAAGTCATGTTCAAAGAACAGAAAAGCATGCGAGAAGAGTTCCCAGTGCAGGATAGAGTTTTTCTATAAAGTCCTTCTATAAATGCATGGACTTATAAGTTGGTTTTGACTATTTACCTGTAGTTTGCAGCTGTAATTACTATACTGAACTAAATTATTAAGTTAGCATTTCTTTCGACTACTCCAAAGTTGTTACAAGCCATGTTCTGGTTGTGTTGCAAACATAGAATTATTGGAGTCACCACATGTGCCAACTGCTTTTTGCCAAAGAAGGTAACCGAGTAGCTTCCTAAGTGCATATTTAAGTATTCTACTTTAATGTAAGTCTTACAAGGGTTTCATTTGATTTTCAGTATAGAACTGTGTGCAGTCAGCCAATAAGAGGTATTTACACCATGGATGTATTGATTATGTTAACTTGGGGGCACAGTGAGGGTAATTATTAAGTGAAAAAAAAAACACTAAGTTTTTATTTTTGCAAGATACTGCAGCTGATAGTTAAGTAAATGTTGTAAGGAAAAAAATATATTAGTTGCGCTTTTGTTACTTACTTTCATATCCAAAATTTCTACAAAAAATATCAAGCCATTTCCAAATGAGAGCAAAAACGTGAGTTTATCATGAATGGTGATCCCACAGTAGTTTAAGCGTACTTAAAGTGTTTCCGACGTGTACAATGTGTATATTGACACTTGTATCTGCGAGATTTATATAATCAAAACACTTCTATAAAGTATTACATGGAGAAGAACATATGGCGATAAGATTATTTAGAGTTATGTTTTAACTTTTTCAGACGCAACGATGGACATGGAACAATTGGATCAAAATATTTCTATCAATGATGCAGTACACGACAGAAACTACACAGCTAACCAGCCGCTGTACATGTCGGATCAAGACCTGGACAATGACGACAGTTTTACAGCTCCTTCTGATTGGAGACACTTTGTTATTCTGTGTGAATCGCCGATTACATTATTCTTCATTACCGTTGCTTTGAATATTGTGATGAAGTGTCGGAAACTTCCCTTTTCTATCAGATACCTTTCAATAATGGTACTTCTTGCTTTCTGGATATCAGCCGTATTTAATATTATAATTAGTGCAGTAATGATCCTTAGGCCAAACAGATGGTATTATATGCTGGTATTCGACATTCGAACATTTTTCGGCGTTATGTTACTTTCAATTATGTGGTGTACAATGTGTATATTGACACTTGAACGCTTTATCGCTATTGTTTTTCCATATCAATATGTCCGATACGTGACCAAAACTGCGTTGTTTGTTGCGGTGGGTGTCACTTGGTCTTTACTTCCAATAATTTCCGTCGTGCTTGTCTTTACAGGCTGGTTAAATTTTTGCGGACATTACGACTACATTTCAAAATGCCAAATTCTAGAAATATATAGACCATTTAGAATGTTTATTTTGAGTACTTTATGCATATCTTTCGCTACAATTCTCGGGGCCAATTTAAAAATATTACTCAAGTTGCGCCAGCATGAAAGAGAAATACGTGCGTTAAATGTACAGCCAACAGAGACAACTGCACATGACAGCTTTGTGAATACACCGAGACCGTCCATACCCATAATCCTTATCATTGTTCTGTCATTCTTCATCTTACAGTCACCTTATTTAATAACGATAATTGCCTTTGAAGTAAGACCAGATCTGAGACTGCAGAAATGGCGTGTGTATCTTCAGACTGTATCATACTTTTGTCATGAACTCAATACCTATCTTACTGTGTATCTGTATATATGGAGATTTCCGGAGTGTAAAATGCATTTCTACAAAATGCTGTCAAAAATTAGCGAAAGATTCGCTGGGAAAGCAGAAGCATTGCGACTACATGTATTCAATATAGTGACATTTGAGAGAAAAAGTCACGCTGTGTCTTCAGAGTCTAATCTATAAAATGAGCATGTGCATGAGAAAGCAAACAATTTGGGTTTCCGACCAGATCCGACACAAACCAGGCTGTAGAGTCATAGCATAAAGCTAGAAGCTTGAAACGTTAGATATAAGTAGAAAAGGAATAGGACTATCCGTATATGCGAAAACAAAGACGCTGGTTGTCTGTGCAGTCACTGCACAGCTGATCTGCGTTTTTGTTTTCGCCTATGCAGATTGATGATTTTCCGATGCGGTGGCTCAAATGGAATCATCAGGCATGGCCGTGTGCTAACAGTCTATTCGATGTTATTTCAGCCGCCGCATGAGAAAACCAACAATCTGCATAAATTATGCGGAAACAAAGGCGCAGATCAGCTGTCCTGTGTTTGCTGATCAGCTCCTTTCTTTTTTTTTTTTTCTTTTTTTATGAGTGAGTGAGTGACAGTTGGAACCTTCAACATTTCAGTTCCAAATGTCGTCAGCAATTTCACGTCAAACACTAGGAATCAAACAAGTCGCGACGCGAGAAAAACGGTCTTCGTGGTATCCGACCAGTTGCGACACAAATTGGACTGTACAGTCAAAGAAGCAGGCTAGAGGCAAGAAATATTGGCTTTAAGTAGAAGAGTAATTGTACTATCCGACTATTGAAAATAAAGGCGCTGATCAGCTGTGCAGTTACTGCACAGCTGATCTGCGCCTTTGTTTTCGCATAGGCAAAAATCCGTTGTTTTTTCATGATGCGGCTTAAATAACCGTAAACCAGGAATCTTGTAAGAACTATGATTTGAGCCAGTGCATGAGAAAACCAACAATTTGGGTTTCAGACCAGGTCCGACACAAACCAGGCTGTACAGTCATAGAACCAGGCTAGAAGCTTGAAATTTCAGATTTAAGAAGAAGAGAGATATTGTACTATATCCGTGTAGCGAAAACAAAGGCGCTGATCAGCTTCGCGGTCACCGCGAAGCTGATCTGCGGCTTTGTTTTCGCTTATGCAAATTGTTGGTTTTCTCATGCACAGGCTCATTTGATATCAATTTAGTATTGTTTTGTAATAAACCGGTAAAAAAATCTTCTCGTTTTCTTTTATTTCAATCTTCTCTCTTTCCATCTCTTAATCTCTCTCCGTGTATGTGTGTCTGTGCGCGTGCGCGCAGCAACAACTGTCAAAATGATAATGTATACTAACTTGTCTGGTAGTCGCAAAGTCTGTTACGAATAACACCCTTACTATTGGTAACCAATCACGGAGACAAGGCGTGTGAAAAATAATTCACACCAATGTCGGTGACGGCATTATCTGTTACCCAAAATATATAAACTTATAATGAAAATTCACTCAACATGATGATATGAGCACAAACAGACAAAGCTATATCATACAAATCATCAGGAAAATGTGTCCTTGTAATGAATACCCACTTATAGCCAACTTTTCATATAAAACTGGGGTATGCAGGGGTATACCTATTTTTCTTATTTTTGCTCTAAAACATAGATTGTGGGCACTCGTTAGAAGCGCCTCGCCGATGCGGTTCTATATTGTACCCACAATCTATCTTTTAAGCAAAAATGATAAAATTATCAAAATTTTTCAGGTGAATATTGTCAATATTTTAAGCTTAAAATATATGTTCATTGCTTGGGCAAGTTTTTGTAATTTGTCAAACAACTAATATCAAGGAACGACAATGACAATATACAAATGTTGCCCTTGTGTAAGGGTAGCATTGCGTTTTGCTCACCCGGGGCAAGTGATATACCCGAAGGTGTAGCCAGTGGCGGATTTAGAGGGGTTCGTGGGGGGTCGAGCGAACCCCGCTCTTGGATCAAACAGTTTTATGGCGAGATTAATGAAAAAATCAGCAAACATGTCAAAAAACGAACCCCCCTTGAACCTGAACCCCCCTTCCATAAATCCTGGATCCGCACCTGCGTAGAATGATGAAATAATGAACGAACTGCTTTAAGGACAACAACTGTTTTGTTATACCAAATTTGAGTGTCTATAATTTGCAGGCTTTTTCGTAGGACGAACTGTTTCAAAGCTTGGTGCTGAACTGAATACGTCCACTCAAGACGATATTAATTTTGACGTCAATAACAGTGATAAATGACGCCAGATGGTAATATTACTTGAAATGATGTCAGCAGAATCGATCAAAATTCATACTCAGCCAATGAATCTTAAGAAGAAATAAAATAATATGATCATGAAATATATATCCCCTTATATCCCACCTATATATAGCAAAATGGGATTTACAGGGGTATACCTATTTTTCTTATTTTTGCTCCAAAACATAGATTGTGGGTACACGTTAGAACAGCCGCAGCGAGGCGGTTCTCATGTGTACCCACGATCTATGTTTTTGAGCAAAAATGAGAAAAAATATCAATTATTTTCCACTGAAATTTTCAATTTTTACATGTGAAAAAAATCTCTGTATTTCGCATGGGCGTGTGTTCGTAATGGACGCATTAATTCACAATGAACAGTGGCAGCATTCACTCCACAAGGAGAAAACAATGTTTTATATCAATGATTCCAAAACAAAACGGTAAAAGTATGCAATGAACAGGAACATGTGCAATCAGAAGAAATTCCCACTCCAAAAATCGGGATTGGAAAACAAACTGACAATCAGGTATTTATGCTAAAACCCATATCGTGAGCCGAGTGGGCGGCTATTTCCCAATAGTGGCCTCTCATTTACCTGAATTTAACTATGAAAACATTCATAAGATGCAAAGATCACAAACATTAAACCCCAAAACATAAAACAATTAGAATCACACAAGAAGTATCGCCTTGGAACGATCACTAACATAAGATTAATGAGGGGGGGGGGGAGGCTTAAACTGGCCTTTACAGGTACTAAACCTCACCCTGTGCTTCTGTAGTGGTTCACAACATTTAGTTAGTTGTTCGGTGCCGGGGAGTTTACCAATGGCACCAATACAACACATGTTATGATCAGTAGGTTTTAAATTCCTTCGTACCATTAACTTTAACCGTCCAGGCCGACGCTCCATCTCCCATCTCTGGGCCAGCGCAATCATATATTTGTTTGCAAAAAGGTACGAGTAGGCAATGATCAGAAAAAGGCGCAATCAGACAGAGGTGAGAAAAAAACTAAATTGACAATGATTAGGTAATAATACTAAGAAAACATATCGTAAGCCGAGTGAATAGGCGGCCACTCAGTTACTCGCACTTAACTAAAACTATGAAAACGTACATAAGGCTCAAACAGAACAAAGTTTGACTCCAAAACACAAAACAATCAAAACCACCACAGAAGTATCGCCTTGGAACGATCAGTAATATAAAATTACTGGGGGCTTAAATCAATCTTACAGATCTCTAACCTCACCCTCATCTTCTGCAGTGGTTCACTACATACAGTTGGTTGTTCGGCCCTCGTAGTGAATCTCTAAATTGTCAGTGAATCATCAGGGACAAACAAATAAATCATGACAACCACCATTGTGAATAAAAAACGAGGACTCGCAGCTTCAGTAAGCTACACGACAATGTAGATCCCTGGGCGTCGAATAACTCACTGAAACACGGAGCAAAAGAAAAAACAACACCCGTTAAACCCCGATGGGCCAAGCAACAGACAAGAAGCTCCGCCCCAACCAACTAAAATGAATAGCTTTATGTCGGGGTCATCATAGAGTCTGACGCCCGACCCACCGGTGTGCAATTAAAGAAGGCAGCGTAGTACTGAATCTGCCAGGTACTCCAAACACCTCTAAAAGAGTATTACATGGAGTGCGTGCGCAAATGGCGGTACCAAAAACACCAAAACAAAAATTTATGTTATTTAACTAAAAATTGTATTAGATTTTTGGAAATGTGAAATTTTGAATTTGAATGTAATGTTTTAAATTAATATGGTTTTCTTAGAGGGTAGAATTGTTTGCTGTGTTTGATGAATGATGAAAAAGAATAATGATTGATGCATGAAAATAAGATGAATGATGATGCGTGATGAATGATACTTGTTTAATGGAGTTTACAGTGTTTTGAGGAGCCTTGCTTGGAATGAACCGAGGTCAGGGCTGTTACAGATGTCAGGTGAGAGCGTGTTCCAAACTTTGGCAGTCCTTGGAAAGAATGAATATCTGTGTGTGTTTATGTTTGATCTTGGAAGTGAGTATCTGGTTCTCAGGGCTGGTTGTATAGTATTGGGAAATTTGATATTGACTAGTTCATGTTTGATTTTATAAAACATAGTCAAGGCTGAAATTTGTCTACGTTTCTGGAGGGTTGGAAGATTTAGTTTAGATAGCATGTTGGTAACGCTGCTGGTATAACTGAAGTCATTGAGTATGTAACGAACGGCCCTGTGTTGAATCATTTCGATTTTAACTATATATTTATTCTGCCATGGGTCCCAAACAGAGGCCGCATATTCAACTAAGGGGCGGACATAGGTTTTGTAAGCTGATTCTTTTAATTCAATATTGTTGGTTCGGATGTTACGTTTGATGAAGTTTAATGAGTTGTTTGTTTTTGTAGTAATTTGGTCGATGTGTTTCCCCCATGACAAATCGCGAGAGATATTGACCCCCAAATATTTAGCCGAGTTTGTTTCTTTCAAGCTTACCCCATGGAGCATATACTTGAATATGGTAGGCTTTTTCTTATTTGTTACTCTAATAACCTCGCATTTGTCAGGGTTAAACGACATCAACCACTCCCTTTCCCAGTTTTCAAGTTTATTGAGGTCTTTCTGAAGAATTTGGCAGTCGGTTTGATTTGAAACAGTCAGGTACATGATAGTATCGTCAGCGAAGAGTCTAATGTTGCTCTGTATTGTGTCCGGCATATCATTTATGTATAAGAGGAACAAACAGGGTCCTAGCACGGAACCCTGTGGCACATCGGACATAACTGGACATGACTCAGACTCTTCGCCTTCGAGGACTACTCGTTGTGATCTACCAGAGAGGAAGGACCCAATCCAGGTGATGACATCTTTATTGATGCCGAGGCGGTGGAGCTTCAGCAATAGCCTCTGATGGTCTACCTTATCAAAGGCCTTGCTGAAGTCCATTACGATGATGTCAGTCTGACCTTTTTCATTTAGAGTGTCCGAGAGATCTTGAATAAACTGAATTAATTGGGTTTCACAACTGAGTTTTTTTTCCGAAAGTCATGTTGGTTAGGATGGAGTAAATTATGTTCGTCTAGGTAAGCCATGATATTAGATGTTATAACATGCTCCATGACTTTACAACAGATACACGTGAGAGAGATGGGGCGATAATTTTCAGCCTTAACTTTGGGACCTTTTTTGTAGACTGGGGTGACAATGGCGTTCCGCCAGTCATCAGGTACTCTACCCTCATGTAGTGAACTGTTGTCAGTGAGAATGGGGGCTTTTTCGTTATGGATTTCTTTTAGAATTCGTGAAGTGAGGTTGTCTGGACCTGCAGCCTTGCCGGGATTTAATTTTTAGAGTTGTTTTGAGACACCGTTTATTGAGATGTGGATTTCAGGCATTTTTGGTAATGTACTACTGCGGGGAAGAATCAATTCAATTAAATGTTTTAACTTGAGTGGAACCAGTTTTGTAAATACAGACTGAAATTGTGCATTTAGGATGTTGGCTTTTTCAGATGCTTTTGTGTATGTAATTCCATTAGATTTCAGGGAGGTTATCTCTTTACTGTCACTTTTCTGCTGTTTGATGAGGGTCCAAAAACGTTTATTAGGTCTACCTGGTTCTTCGGAATTTGGGGATTTTTAGTTATCAACCATGATTGGGTTAAAAACTAAGCATGCAGACTGTCGCATAATATTTTAGATATACATGTAACCTAGACGTCTGTACCGTGTAACGATTTTTCTGAACTGAAAAGAAAAATCGTTCCTTCCTATAAGTTTCTTAAATTTGTAAACCAATTTACCTTAAAAGTTTTGTTCGAAAGGCATTCGCGTGAAAGCGTCTTTAACCCAACATTGAATTCAAAAAACAATTCATAGCGTCTGCGATAAGATTTTTCGAAGTTTGTGATACCGAGAGCCCTGCTGGAGAAGTTTTGCTGTTAAACATTTGTTTCGCGCGCTTAAGTCCGCAACATTGTTGCATACTCTAGCAAACCAAATAATTTGCGAAATGTATACACCATAAGAAGCACGGCGAGTAACGTCACCATCAAAAAACGGAAAATTCACTATATCAAAGTCAACGTCATCGCGTTTAACTTTTAAAGAAACAAACCCATTTGAAACAGAAAGATGCAAATCTATAATTTGGGATAAAACGCGTACATTTGAAATATCTTTTTTTAAAAAACGCCAATAAAATCACTTAACAGAAGAGAAGCATATAAGTAAGCATATATCGCCGAATGAAGAACATATCCGACAGTCGAATAATATAACAATGAAAAGATTGACATATTCATCTTTCTCTAACGTTCCATATCGATATTTATTTCGCGCGTTGTTGAAGCCCGCTACATGATCATGCATGTATCGGTTTGTATTGCAAAGCATGGAGCTATTTTGAACACACGACACAGGTCAGCTCCCTGCCATGAACGTAAGGTGGGCATTTTATGGACCCACACCGAGCTTCTACGAAGAATAGAAGACGACCGTCATCGTTGATACCCCCACGTCCACCCACAACATTTTCTGGCTTTTTGTCAATGCAATAGTAATCCGTAGCAGCGGCGTTATGAAAATGACCGGACATTAGATAACCAACGTATTCCAAGGTCCAATCAGGATGGCATTTTGTCTTCCCTGGTACCATTATGGTGGCAGATCGGGGTTGGACGTTACATACGGCACACGGAACGTCTTGATTTACATGACCTGGTCCGAAAAAGTCGTCCATTTTACGATTCGACCATGACTCATACTCACTACCATAGACTAATCCACTGTCATAGTACTTTTAATCCGAATACTGAGCCCAGTCAGGATCCATTGGAAGGCATAACATTGACACCGCTGCCCCTGTGTGATTATAGAATGGCCCTCCAGCGTATCCTGAATAGACAATGTCCGATCCGTTTCCCGGACATGTGGTCCTACCCCACCGCACGTATGTAGTACCACTCGATTTTGTTTCATCAGTGTTTTCTTTAAGAGTTTCAAGTGACAACTGAAGTTCACGATGTGATATATTAATAGCATCAACACGAGCGTTTGTCTCTACTCTCAGCTCATGATAACTGGTGTTGTAGTATTCTCGTGTTTCAGCTATCTCATTTTTAACCTCGTTTTGTATTTCCGATATTTTCATCTCTATCGCGTGATACTTAGATGTCATATTTTGACATGTTTCTGCAATGTCCTTGTTCATTTCCGTTTGCGTGGCTTTAACGTCCAATATGTCATTTGCCAGTTGTCCAGCTGTTTCCTTTGCTATCGAGTAATTGTTATTCACTCCTACAATCTAAACAAGAAAAAAACATTAAGACTTGACAAGCGTTTACCAAATTGCGGAAGCTGGAAGTTCTGAATACGCTTTGTCTGGTTTGACCTGCACCCATAGTATCAGTAAGGTCATTGAAGTAAGTGCATTGTGGTACAATAATAAGTTCCAATATGCAACTATATTTCTAATGTACTTTTGATTGGATCCTATCATGTGTTCAGAATGAAATGCACGTCTCGAAACATTTTGAACAAACCAGCCAAAAATTAATGCATATACACGAAATTAACAAGCATAATATAGTTATGTGATCAAGCTGAAAATTTCCTTTATGTTATTGCAAAAACATTTCAACTTTGTTTTGTCATCGCTTTTAGTAGAACGAACGTTCGTACAGCTTCGTGAACTTTTTAAAATGTAAAACGACTCACTTCTGCTGTTGTAAGTGCATGAAAGATTCGCAGATCGCAATAGTACCTTATATTTCTTTCGTGCTGTCGGTTTACCTCTGACATACATAAATTGATCGGACTGCTTCAACGGGTATGTTTCAAGAAACGCTCATTTACTAATACTGCTGTACTCACCCGCTCATAGACTAGAAAACCAGCAATTCCCGCCAAAACGACATACGACGTTGCAAAGACGATTGCCATGACCTTTATGCCCCTACTGCCGGGCGATATTTGAGTTGGGCTGTTGTCCGGTGTCATGACCTGCTGTAAAATGACAGTATTTCTTAGTAAGTTTCTTCAGATAATTGTATAAAAATGCTTTACCGGTAACTAGATCAAGCAATTAATAAACTAGAATACATTTCTTATATTTTTTTTTTAAATATTCAAAATAATGGGGAAGAATCGTAATCATATATGAAAAAAAAACACTGTGGTTTCCGACCAGGTCCGAACCAAACAATGATGTGCAATTACTGATGGTGGCTAGAGGCTGTAAAGTTTGGATTTAGGAAGTAGATGAATCTGAATCTATTTAAGTCATTATTGATTTGTTATTATATTTACACTAGTTGTTATCAATTTTTCGGCGATCCCTTAAACGCATATTCCACTAAACTTAGCTATAACTTAGAAAGTAATCTACTTTACCCTTTAGTTGCGAAAGAATTAGCATCTAACCTGCCTCGCAAGTCCGAGGTTTTCTTGTAAGTGGCGTTAGACAAATTCTTTAAACAATATTTGAACTTTCCTTCAGAAACAGTTTCTATAAGTATCAATGTCTCTTTTATGGCGACCGACTTAAGTTTAGAAGTGAAAGGGTATTTGTCTGTTGAAATTCTTTCAAGACTTTCAGAAGTACTTGAATCGCACAATGAAAACACTGAAGCTTTTCATGGCAATACCTTTAGTTGGGATATTGGAAGAAGATAAAACACCCTTACAAACACATGTAGAGCTCCTGGAAGTGTTCGCAGAGGCGACATTAAATTACACACTTTATTACCTTAAAGATTTCTGGCGATGGCGTTGGAAATAATAAGATTCACTGCGACTGAGAACACGTTAAAACAAGGCCTTGCGAGGAGCAACAAACCTTTCAAAGTGAATCAAAATAATGGCATTCATTTCTGATGGTATGTTCTTAAAGTAGACAGAAAACAAAGAAGCGTTCTCCATAAAAGATGTCAAGAGATTTCAAAAGTACTTGACCATCTTAAAGTGGGAACTATGTGATGTATATGAATGTATTTTAGGTACTGTTCTTTCATGTTTATTTTCAACCCTAATGGTGCCATGACGGCGCTGGGAAGTCAAATTTAAACTTCAAAACATGTTGAACCATATACTATATGATATAGTTCATCGCAACTGTTTACTTAACCCTTCAAACGTGGTCTTTGTCTATAAATTCACAAACGGTGAAACATCGTTTAAATGAAATAACGATATTTCTAAAGCTTTAAATTATCTTGCGGAGGATAAGCCCTGTAATTCCTGATCGCCGAGCGGACACACACCAAGGCAGCATAACAATCTAGCTGTTGATAAGGCTATCCGAAGAGCTGTTTCATCTCATCAAGAAAGCATGTCCGTGAAATGAATACCCCTTATACCCAACTTTTATATAGTAAAACTGGAGTAAACAGGGACATGCCTATTTTTCTTAATTTGCTCCAAAACATTGATTGTGGGTACTCGTTATAACCGCCTCGACGAGGCGGTTCTAACGTGTTCCACAATGTATGTTTTGGGCAAAAATAAGAAAAAACATCAAACAATTTCTACTGAAAGTTTTCATTTTCACAACTTTAAAAATCTCTGTATATTGCATGGGCATGTTTTCGTAATGTGAATGTAAAGGGAAGCAATGACTAGGAACGGGGACTGTCGTGAATTGCCGCCTTCAATGTCTTTAACGCTCTTTAGTAGCACGTTACTTTGCACCGCGGTAACGTATCACGTATACTTGTAAACGTCAAGTAGTAACGCTTGTTATTACGTTACTAAGTAAAACGTCACTTCTTGTATTGTACGCCATATTAAAAGTGTGAACAGGAACGAACCTGGAAGAAAGTATTTCTATTTCTTATCGTTATACCAAATTGGTGCCGTGACCAGGATCAACAAGGCACCGGTGAAGTCTATCCCTGTAACACTGAACGGTTGGGATTCCTCAACTCTAACTTTGGGTAGCGGTGGTGGGTCTGGTGCTCTGAACGGCTTTCCATTGACTCGTCGACAGCTGACACAAGATCGGACGACGGAGTTTACAGTCTGTCTGATAGTGGGAATCCAGAACTTCTGTCTAATATAAGTTATGGTTGCGTTGGCCCCAGAGTGTAAATGTCTTTCATGGGCGTCACGAACAATCAGTCGGGTCAGGTGGTGCTTCTTGGGTAGGAGGTAGGGAAATTTGGTAGCGTCATCTACATGTGCATTGTGGATCTTTTTTTTTTTTTTTTTTTTTTTTTTTTTTTTTTTTTTTTTTTTTTTTTTTTCCTGGTTCTTTCCTGTTCACACTTTTAATATGGCGTACAATACAAGAAGTGACGTTTTACTTAGTAACGTAATAACAAGCGTTACTACCCGACGTTTACAAGTATACATGATACGTTACCGCGGTGCAAAGTAACGTGCTACTAAAGAGCATTAAAGACATTGAAGGCGGCAATTCACGACATCCTGGGGGCCGAGAAATGATAATATCACGTACAGTCCATGTAACATCAAACTCTGACGCACTACAAGCAGAAGCATCATGGGAAGGAGTGTTGAATACTGAACCCATAACAAAGGTTTTGGGGTTGCGCTGGGAACCATCAACAGACAAGCTATCGTTTGCTAGACGAGATTTCCCGATTCTTACGAACATCACAAAGAGGCTGATTCTGAAATACTCGTCACAGATCTATGACCCCCTTGGACTACTCAGCCCAGTGACTGTTCGTGCCAAGCTGATGTTGCAGGATCTATTGAAGCAGAAATTTGACTGGGATGTTCCACTACCATCAAATGTTCAGCAGATGTGGACCGTCCTTGCTACTGACTTGAACACCGTGACATCTATGAGGTTTGCCAGAAAGTTCCTGGAATCTGGAAATGACAACTTGATGCTACACATCTTTGTGGACGCAAGCACAAGATCATATGGAGCTGCCGCTTACATTTGTAACAATGATCAGTCAAGACTTGTGATGGCGAAGAACCGCGTTGCACCGCTGAAATCTTTGACTCTTCCACAGCTAGAATTAATGGCAGCAGTTATCGGGGCACGCCTGGCAAACCACGTACGAGAGTCCTTTCCGTCAACAGCGATCACATTTTGGTCCGACAGTCAAATTGTTCTCCACTGGCTTTCAACGACGAAGACATTGAAACGGTTCGTCGCTCGACGTGTCACAGAAATTCTTGAAATAACAACACCGTCCATGTGGAAATACTGTCCAACACAAGACAATCCAGCAGATCTTCTAACACGAGGTATAACCGCACAACAACTGCTGAACAACGACCTATGGGAGTCTGGACCATCGTGGTTATGTGACATGAACTTATGGCCGACCTGGAACTATGGCAACCTGACCGTTCAGTCTGTACTCGAGAGCGAGGCCACACAGCAACAGAACTTACCTGACGACCAGCATGACCAGAGACAGAGTGCGGCATGCGAGATCAAGAGTCCTGCAGAACATAACATACTGAACATCATACACGTTGAGAGATACAGCAACTACAAGTTTCTTCTGCACGTGACAGCCTACTTCCTGATATTTGTTACCAACTGTAGAGTCCAGAAACAAAGTCGAAACGTCGATCCATTGTCAGCAAATGAGCTCAGAGAGGCAGAGAAGACACTGCTGCGTGGGTGCCAAGCGACTGCATTTTCAGACGAGCTTTCAAATTTGAAGTCTGCTACTTCTCAGACATCCCGGTTGCCACTGGTGAAACAGTTACACCTTTATCTTGATGATACCGGATGTATACAGTACAAGCCAGGTGGATTTTTGTTTTCCCACCTGACACAGTGGCGCGGACTTAGGGTGGGGTCACGTGATTTTAGCATTTTTTCCACTCATAGGGGTGGGTTACTAATAAGTGCTTAATAAGATAATTACCCTCCCGCCACCGTGGATCTGACAAACACTCATCGCAGTGTTTCCGCGGTGGTATTGATAAATGCATACCTGTATTCATTAGCCAGACTGCATGTGTTTCATGTTACGACCACCCGCCACCGCGGACGTACTAATTACTTTCGAGATAAATGGAGTCCTTATCACCTCTTGACATCAGGTATTATCATTAATCGTTGCATTTCCTTTGTTTTAGATGTTTCATGATGAAACTGGAAGAAATAAACTTTGACATGTTTTAAATTCGATTTGTTGGTGACGCGAGTTTAGCCGCACCCGGCGATGAGAGATGAAACATACACATCGTCAACGACAAATATTTCTTAGGACTTAAATTATTCCGCTGCTAATGAACATCAAAACTCACCAAGAATGCATTTACTATACTTTCCAAACAATTCCCAACGCAACTAGTAATAATTTGCATTACGAAAACACGTCCATGTAATATACAGATTTTTTTTTAGTTTTAAAAATGAAAATTTTCACAGGAAAAAAATTGATATTTTTCTTATTTTTGCTCAAAACATAGATTGTGGGTACACGTTAGAACCGCTTCGGCGAGGCGGTTCTAACGAGTACCCACAATCTATGTTTTGGAGCAAAAATAAGAAAAAAATAGGTATACCCCTGCAAACCCTAGTTTTTCTATATAAACGTGGGGTTTAAGGGGGTATACATTACACGGACATGTTTTCATGATGTTAAATATTTCAAGAATCAAACAACTGAGAGCCTTCAAATTTTCTACACGCTGACAATAACCATTTTAGACAGAATGCTAAAAATGTATTGCAATCGGTGACTTCTGTCGAAAATAAGCGAAATATTGGGTATCCACACCCTTCGTTCGAAAAATCGGAAGATGCTAAAATAACAAAAACCGAATTGATAGGCCGTTGAAAATCGCAAGTAAAGAGCCAGTCCCACTGGATCGTAAGCAATCGTACGATTGTCTTATTATACGTTTATTGATAAGACTGCATAAGACAAATTTGTAAAATGTTTTCCAACGTGTTTCTGTATTCTTAATTTGCTTAACGAGGTCAAAGAAATTACCCCTAAATTAATATCAAAACAATCGTATAGCGATTTTAAGCAATCTTAAGCGCAGTGGGACCGGGACTTGAAGTTCAACACCATGATCTATGCAATAATTTTATTCAATTGAGTAAAAAGAACAACACACATTAACATGAAAGTCAGTATTTTATCGCAAGTAAGCGTCTCAAAAAGTCTGGTAATTAACATTATGGTTTCAGATCGATTTTTCTCGCCCAGTCAGTACCTGGTGGCTTGAGCAATTCCTTTTGCTCTTGCTAGCGCTAAAAACGATTTCACATTGACAAATCTTTAGCATTTTTATAATGTAAGCCCACTCAGCATCGCAGATTTGAAACAAAACGTTTACCACTTGCATTAGAATCTTTGTAATGTGTGACAACGTCTAAGGACGACAGGCAGAAGTAAAAGTGACGGAAAACGCCAACATAAGAAGGATCGGTCGACGCACAAACGAGATTTAGTATGATACCGTGCGACTTGTTCATGTTGTTACAGTAAAAAAGCAAAAGAAAAACGCCCTCGTTCCATTGACTTTAAATGTATTTTAAACGTTTCTATGCTAAATGAGCTACCCACCGTCTACTTAACCGGGCGCTCTAGCTATTTTTTTTTTCGAAAGAGAGGCGACTTATTTTTTCCACTTCCATTCTACAAACTACACGCTTTCTGATTTTATTCAAAGATTACCAAAAGACAATCGCCACGATACAATCAGCACGTGCAGAAAATCTGTTTTGCATGATCTCATTATGCCGTGGTGACATGATTATATGTATTTGAAATAATCAAGTGGTTATGCGTCTATGTTCGACATGTATCAAAAAAGATGAATACGACAAAGCCTGCATCTGCCGATAATAGGTACAGAAAGGCCTGGTTATAATTTCCACCATGCCGATAAACCTGTGATGACGTATCAGGGCTGAGGCGCTTGCGCTATAAATACTAATAGCTTATGGGGTAGGTAAATCACACCTCTGCAGCACCATCTGTATCGCACAGCAGGCATGGAATTGGCGTAATTAAACCTCTTATTAGACCAGTTCTTTGTACATGTGTGTTGTGTTTGACCGCTGTCACTAGTTCTAAACATACAAAGAGACACAATTTGAATTAAAGTCTTTACAATTTAGAAAAGATAGATGTATTGCTTAAACTACTACACAAGCAAGGCGAGAACGCATTTTTTTTTATCATTGAAGACAAAACCCAATTCGCATGCGCAAAATGCAAATATTCAAATTTACTCCGGTGCACAATGTTGCTCTTGTGCACAAATCAAACTCTGAATAAAGTTAAATTGCGCTCTAATCTTGTGCCTAGGGGTTACAAAACAAAAGAAAATCATGAAACTTCCATTACGAAAACTTGCCCATGTAATAAATAGAGATTTTTAAAGTTGTAAAAAATGAAAATTTTTAGTAGAAAAATTTTGATATTTTTCTTATTTTTGCTCAAAACATAGATTGTGGGTACTCGTTAGAACTGCCTCGACGAGGCGGGTCTAACGAGTACCCACAATCTACGTTTTGGAGCAAAAATAAGAAAAATAGATATACCCCTGCATACCCAAGTTTTGCTATATAAAAGTGGGGTTTAAGGGGGAATACATTTCACGGACATGTTTTCCTGATGTCGTAATCGAAAGCAGACTCTGCAACCAAAATTGACTTAACAATGCATGGGTGCAAATTATCGTCACGCTCGCATTTTAATAACATTCATTTACACGGTAAATGACATATACCCTGTTTTTATTTAGTTTAGTTTTATCCGCAGTATTAAACACACCGTTCATCATGATACAACAAACCGTACTTAAACCGGGGCAAACTGACCTGCCCCGTGACGACAGCTCGGTGGATCGGGATAATCCGTGTCAACGACGGTTTAATCTTTAACAAGACCGGTGCTACACCGCGGTAATATCGTTGCTGTGAGAACGCGATCTGTTTTGTAACAAAGAGACCTGGTTATCGCGGTACACAGGTTTGTATTCACTGGGACATTTGAACCGAGCCATCATCATGCAAACATATCCATGCATTCCACTTTATATCCCACCGTTATTTATTGTAAGTACATGTAGTGTTTACAGGGCTATAGTTTTTTGCTCCAAAACAAAGATTGTGGGTACCGCATTCAGTTGGCGAGGCGGTTCTAACGTGTACCAACAATCAATATTTGAACAAAAAATTCTTCATATTGCATGTGCAAGTTTTCGTAATGAAAAGAGCGTGATTCAAGTAAGTTTTAACTGCACTCAGTTTACTGGTGTTCTTTGTTTTTCTTTCTTTTTCATCTCTCCTTCCTACTGAGATAAGGCATATCGAACTGTGGTAAATCTGGATGCAATGCCGCCCATACTGATATCCCATTAGAATTATATTGTTTTGATCATCGTCAAATGCAGAGACACAGCGGGAGCAACATTGTTTTATAATGGTTAATCTCATTCCGGTATAAGAAGAAACGTAAAACAATTAGCAATAATCTATGATCTCAGATAACAATGATTAAATATACATAAGCTGTGCGATGATGCTCATTAGACTATTCGCGATAATTATTCTCAAAAAATGCTTCCTTCTCTTTTTGTAGTACTCCATTTTCGACAAATGCAATTTTTATTTATTTATTTATTTATTTATTTATTTATTTATTTATTTATTTATTTATTTATTTCACAGGACTGGAAAAAAGAATATGACTTCACGCCGTTTCGAACCCAGGGTCTTTGTTTAATTTCATCTCTATATAGCTGGCTCATTGATTCATTCGGTATTTGGGAACCATTTAATGACACAAAGTTTTGACTCCCTTTAAAGGATTTAAAAGGCACTTATTTGTTTAAATACCAGTATGCAATACCAATGAATCAAATTCATGGAATGTGTATGTAATGTACAAGTATAGTAGGTCCTGCAAATAGTGCTAGCATTTTAGAACGCATGAAGGCTACATGTACATGGTAGAATAGCAGTAAACGTTTTCACTGTACCCTCTCAATATACTCGTAATGTAATTATATAAATTAATAAATGCATATATAATAATCTAAAGCAAATTGAATCGCATTTTATACCTTGACCTTAATTTATAATTGAGCCGCCGCATGGGAAAACAACCGATTTGCATATGCGAAAACAAAGACGCAGATCAGCTGTGCAGTAACTGCACAGCTGATCAGCTTCTTTGTTTTCGCCATACGTGTAGTACTATTCCTCTTCTACTTATATCTAAAGTTTCAAGCTTCTAGCTTTATGCTGTCACTGTACAGCTTGGTTTGTGCCTGACCTGGTCGAAAACCCATATTTTTTATTTTCTCATGCACAGGCTCATATACAGTGTACGCAAATGTTCTTTCCATCTTAATTGATAGTTTTGTAGGCTTATGCACATGTATGAAGTCAGTCCGAATCTATTGCATGTTTCACATGTATAGTGTTGCGTAAATACAATGTACGAACTTGGTTTTGCGTCCTTGTTAATAGCATATTGCTACAATGCATTTCGTATATCAAGTCTGAACTGTCTATCGTTGCATCACAAAAATGCGATTAGAATATACATGTAAGCACAACTTTGCCGGACTTTGTCTTAAGAACAAGATTTCACGTACATGAAATTATTTCTGATGCAGGAATGTGGTTAAGCCAAACCATCATGCGAATATTTCTTTTTGAGTTGTTAGCATAGTTGGAACTTTTCGCAAATCATGGCATCATAATGCTGGATAGGAATTCAATACATGTCCCGACATGGGCATCACTGTTGACTTGGACGTTAAGCAATAAATCAAGCAAACAATACATGGGTATTCTTTGATTGTTGCAATAATTATAGTGAAACACTGCACTATTTGGTCAAGGCAATTAATACATGTAGCAACTTGTTGGTTAAAATGGATAGGGGATAGGAGTTTTTGTTGTCGTACTGCTTTTTAATATCATAATTCTAAGTCATGCTGTCGTTCGTTCTGTTAATATATGAATACTTTGTTTTGGGGTTCCCACATAATCATACACAAACAATGATATCTCAAATTTAAACTTCGGATTTGTAAGCACTGGAGTAGTAGAATTACACATGTATCCCTTATGTTGCTAAAACCGTGCGCCCTTATACGTGTAGGCAACCGCGAAGCTGATCAGCGCCTTTGTTTTCGCTACAGGTATAGTACACTTCCTCTACTTTCTAAATCTAAAATTTCCAGTCTCTGGTCATCTTCTGTGACTGTACAGCCTGATTTGTGTCGGACCTGTTCGGAAACCACATTGTTGGTTTTCCCACGAGGCGGCTCATTTATTGAAAGAAAGTAACATAAGAAATCCAAGTCATTTCGATTTCGCAAACTCTTCAATGCTATTGTGTTGGAAGTTCTATATGTTCATTGGGCGAAAGCGTTTGCGAAAAACAATAAATGTTCAATTTCTGCATTGACTGCACCTATCTATCAGTCAATAGAGTAAACGCTATAGGAGACAACTAGAATTTGGCATCTCAACTCGTACAGAATTGCATTGTGCGTCACCAATTCCATACCACGGGCTTATCAGCTGTGTTATTGTTGACTATGCATCGGTTCGGCAAAATGTAGGTCGCATTACGACATAATCTGCCTTCAAGACATCGGACGAGGCGTTTAGTTTAAAAGACTTGATTATAAACATGCTTAGTATGAATGTTGCACTATGTGTGCAGCTAAAACAAAGGAGGTTTCTGTGTTCAGGTGTTAGGGAGCGACCTTTTGATTTTTATTGGGGTTGGTGGATTATGCTTTCGGGCCTGGATTTAATTTTCACTCGACGCGCGAAATGTCTTTTTATTTACATATAAAACAGTGCTTACATTCAACAGATTTTACCTGTCCTATATATTTGGTCAGGCCAAATTGGTCCTGGGTTGTTTTTTCAACATATATTCCAGCCCCCCCCCCCCTCCTATAAATCAAATGGTTGCTCTCTTAGTGCACAGCGGATGGAGCGTTTACTTTGGCAAAACAGGATTTTCTCATGATGCAGCTTTATTGTTAAAGTGTCTTGCAGCAATTTGAGGAATATTGTAATTGTTTGTGTATTTGACTTTCAGTTAATAAAAGAAAATATACATGTATATATACCACGTGTCAGGTTATGATTTCCACCGTGCTCGAATTGCAAAAAGAACCAAGACATTCTACAGTGAATACTCCTTCATGAACTTAAAAAGCAAATGCGCTGAATAGAATTAGACCATTTTTATAATTCAGTTAACGTCCATTTCAAGATTATTTCAGCCCATATGAGTCGGGCCAATCAGTAAGTGGGGCGAAAACGGGACCCCCCCCCCCCGAGAAAAATTACCTGGTACACCCGGTTTAACATTACAGTCAACAATTCTTTGTCAGCCATTTCGTGACAGAGCCGCCGCCTCCTGGGTATTAACCTGGGTCTACCCTAAGTACATGACTTGGAAAAGAAAACTCCATTTATACAATAAGTGCATTTACACTATGGAAAAAAGACAACTTTCTTTCTCCACGACCGATGTTATTAATTCTACACAGTTTACCAACAAACTCGGAAACATAATTTAGCATACAATACCTCCTACAAATGAAAATATTAAGTACCATAGCATCTTAAGCGCCGCCTTAAAATTTCTTTGTCAAGATATACGCTTTGCAATCTGTTCCTTCAGTATACATGTATACGGAATTATAACGCTTAAGCATTATTTGCCATTTTGATGTATTCTTTGTCTCTGTGCCATTTTTTAGCTTTGGCACGACTCAAAATACGTTTGACAACTAGCCGATGGTGCTTTCTTGAAAACTTATCACAAAAAATGACGCTCTGTACCTCAGTCAGTGAATAGGCGTTGTATTCCGAGTGAAAACGCATCTTTCCCGCCATTTTGCCCATTTGGTCGAGGGTAAACTAGGTCAATATCGATTTGACTTAATCATTATTATACAGTCATAATTAGCCAGAAACATTACGGATTTCATACATTGAGTTCAAGAAATACTCAAGATCAGAATGTAAATGCAAAGCTATTATGAAAATTGTGACTTTGTTATTGTATTTTTCACTTTTACATCAGGAATAGCCAACTACGGCGTAACAATACCGCCTGTATTATTACGACATGCGTCGATGACGAATATTCCATGCAAACATTTTGCAGAAAACTCTTAATTCATTGCGTTCTACTCAACCGCGTTTAGATAGAGAGCAAACATGCAACACTAAGAGAGAAACAGTGACTGCACGCACTATCTCGTATTAGCACAGCTTACAATACTACACATACGTTATAATCATATAAAAAAAAGTCCGGCATAGTTCCAATTTTAATTTATCTCAACTCAAAAACGTACGTATATAGTAAGCAAAAATAATAATTTCTATGTACGTTCTTTTAAAATGGGTAAATACTCTTCCCTGGTCTACCTATAGTCAATTGGTCCCTTTCATTTATCATGCTGTGCCTTAATTAGCAATCCACGGTGGCTTGCTAATGATATCAGAACAATCGCGGTGGGGTTACGGTATATTTGATTAGCGAGTCCACGGTGTTGCGTGTTAACAAGGTCCACCGTGTTTCCACTGTGACGACCACGGTGGAAATATTACAAGGTCCCGCGTGGACGCTGATAAGAGGCCCGCGGTGGCGAGTGGAGAAAAAAAAATCCACATGGCTTGTACTGTACGTTGTGGCGGGAGGATCCACAATGCACATGTAGATGACGCTACCAAATTTCCCTACCTCCTACCCAAGAAGCACCACCTGACCCGACTGATTGTTCGTGACGCCCATGAAAGACATTTACACTCTGGGGCCAACGCAACCATAACTTACATTAGACAGAAGTTCTGGATTCCCGCTATCAGACAGACTGTAAACTCCGTCGTCCGATCTTGTGTCAGCTGTCGACGAGTCAATGGCCAGCCGTACAGAGCACCAGGCCCACCACCGCTACCCAAAGTTAGAGTTGAGGAATCCCAACCGTTCAGTGTTACAGGGATAGACTTCACCGGTGCCTTGTTGATCCGACAATCCAGTGGGAACGAAGGCAAAGCATACATTTGTCTGTTTACTTGTGCCACTACAAGAGCTGTACACTTAGAAGTCGTCACTAGTATGTCTGAAGAATCCTTTCTGCAAGCCTTTCGGAGATTTGCCAGCCGGAAGTCCTTACCGAAGCTGATCATATCGGACAATGCATTGACATTCTGTTCTGCATCAACATACCTGAAAACGATCTTCGAATCTACATCAGTCAGAGAAGCTTTCGCCAACATGGGTATAGATTGGCAATTCATTACAAGGCGAGCTCCCTGGTACGGTGGATGGTGGGAGAGACTTATCGGGCTCACGAAATCAACTCTAAAGAAGATAATCGGACGAGCCTACCTCAGTCTGGAGACACTTCAGACGGTCGTTAAAGAGATAGAAACCATCATGATTGACCGTCCACTGACCTATGTTTCATCGAGTCTAGATGACCCGGAACCATTGACCCCGGCACACCTTCTGTATGGTCGCAGAATTACGTCTTTACCATACAGTGATGACCACTCGAGGACGGGAACCAGCGTTATGAACAGTGGGCGCACGGAAATCACCAAGCGAGCGAAAGCGCAGGCCCACGTGATCGATCAGTTCTGGAATCGATGGAAATCCGAGTATCTGACAGCACTACGTGAACATCACCGAACGACGGGTTCCAACTCTCAAACCATCAGAGTTGGAGACATTGTACAGGTACACGATGATTGTCCCAGGGCGCGATGGAAACTGGCTGTCGTCAAGGAGCTGATGACCGCCAATGATGGACTCGCACGTGCAGCGAAGATTCGTACCAGTAATGGACTGTATACTACCAGACCCATAGTGAAGTTGTATCCGCTAGAAGTGTTACATGACAATCAAAGGGACTGTGAATAAGTTTCATGAACTTTCAGTGCGATCAGTGACAATAGCTCAATCTAATTTTAATTAGTATTTTCATTTCAAAGTTTAAATCAAAGAAGTGTTTGAGCTAGAGACTTTATATGGACTGTGATATTATCATTTCGCGGCCCCCAGGATGTCGTGAATTGCTGCATTCAATGTCTTTAACGCTCTTTAGTAGCACGTTACTTTGCACCGCGGTAACGTATCACGTATACTTGTAAACGTCGAGTAGTAACGCTTGTTATTACGTTACTAAGTAAAACGTCACTTCTTGTATTGTACGCCATATTAAAAGTGTGAACAGGAAAGAACCTGGAAGAAAGTATTTCTATTTCTTATCGTTATACCAAAGGGACAGACATTGCCATGAAAATAACTTTATATTGAAACACGAAATAGTCGTTACGCGGCTTACGTAACTAAATGGCTGAATTGTGAATGTTGAACCGAGCCATTAGCATCTGACATAAGACGTTAACTGAAACCGATGAGGCTTTTCAAGATCATTCAGTTGGTGCTGTAAGCAAAAACTGTTTTGGCCTACTAGTTAGAGCGCGGTGTTCCGGATCGAGAGGTCGGAAATTCGAACTTGATTGGCGCCTTGTGTCTTTTAGCAAGACATATCAACACCCAAAAATGCAGATGAATAACAACATTTTATACATAAAGTATATGGCTTGATGTTTTCTTTCTCGAG
This sequence comes from Rugalucina vietnamica, assembly GCA_964017185.1. Classification (NCBI taxonomy): domain Eukaryota; kingdom Metazoa; phylum Mollusca; class Bivalvia; order Lucinida; family Lucinidae; genus Rugalucina; species Rugalucina vietnamica. The sequence goes on from OZ024885.1 coordinate 12,265,350, forward strand.
CTATCTTGTTACTTAGTTTCTCCAGTTAACAGAGTGTTGACAACACGCTAGCTATTTCATTGACGAACTTGTTTTAAAATAAAGAGAAAAAAACGCACACATATATATTTGAGCTTATTAGAGTAATCAAATACATACAGAGATATTGTTTAAGATAGCACATTGTTGTAATGTTGAAAGAGTAACGTATGACCACACGACAGTACATACCAACTGTCACTCGAAAGGCCGGAATACTCAAGATCATTTTGTTGTTTTCGTTTGCGTTGATGTAAGTTATGATTTATAAAACACCTTGATAAAAGGCTGGGATAAAATGTTTAGGATGCAAGAGGGTTTTAGAAGTGTTGCCATACCATAGATGAATGCTCCCGTTGAAAATTATGCAAAATATACCCCACCCACAGCGCTGATCAAAGTTCCAAAACAATCGTTAAGCAATTGCATGCCGTAGATTATTAAATTCGGCATCGCTGCTTACCAAAAGTGACAAAGTTACCTAAACATGACCGATTAACTTTTTTCAACAAACACGTGATCTGATATCGAAACGTTAGGCACAGTGTCCCACCATAACTGTTTGGAGCTTCCACACAGAAGATATATACAATCAGGTTTTGGAGACTCCCTTCCTGTGTGTACTTAGGCATGGTCTTGCACTGTTAATGGACTTAGCACACTTTGAAACAAAAATAAAAATTGGGCATTAACTAAATTTAAAACAGAACAACCTGTCAGAACGTAGGTTTGTGTATGTAGAAAGCAGTGGCACCATCTCTAGCCCTGACAAAAGTGGACTTAGTCTAGTTTCTTGCACTAACCTCTTCAATTGTGTGTGACGGAATATCCAATCTAACCTTTAAGAATAATACCTTTGGCTTTCAGTGTACCAGAAATTGTCCAAAATAACCATCAATATGTTTACAGCTGTATAGCTGAATGTAGTCAAACACAAAAACGTACTCACACTAAGTCTTAGAATAAAGCAAGTAATCGTGCCATTCCAACGACATTAATGTATAAACAAATCCATGAACTTCTACAAATAATCAGTGTACCTGGTCGGTAAAAACAAATATAATAAAAAAATCTTTTCATCAGTGTACGGTAGATATATCCATTAATAAAAAAGACAAAAATACTGCGCAATTTTTGTATTAATCCGCGTCGAAAATCAAACAAAAATGTTTCTAGGAAGTCTTGCAGTAATCAAAATACTATCATAGACAAAATATTCATCACAGACATTAGTCCACATGATATTAATAATAAATCCGTTAAAGATTACGCTAAACACTTTCTACACCGTTTGATGCCAAGGTAAGTTAAACAGCTAAATTAAATCTCGAATGTTAAGAGAGATGGTTCTATTTGGAACAGACGACACAGGTAAGCTCCCTGCCGTGGATGTAGGGTGGACATTTCAAAGATCCACATCGAGCTTCCACGAAATATAGTAGCTTACCATCTTCATCGGCTGATCCACCGCTGACGACGTCCGGCTCTTTGTCAACACAATAATATTCCGTCGCCGCTTCATGACCGTACCACCCCGACATCAAATACCCAGTGTATTCTAACGTCCAGCCGGGATGACATTTGGTCTTCCCTGGTACCATTATTGTTGACGAACGGCTATTGATGAAGCATACAGAACACGGGACGTCTTGATTTATATAATCTGGACCAAAAATTGCGCCGTACGATCCATAGACGCTTGGTATTCAGCCCCATAGATATATGCCCCACGATCTTCCCTATCAAAGAACAAAGCCCAGTCAGGGTTCTTCGGAAGGCATAGCATTGTCACTGCAGCCCCGGTGTGACTAAAACGTGATCAACCAGCGAATCCTGAATAGATTGCTTCAGTGCCATTTGCTGGACACGTGTTTCTGCCCCAACGAATGTACGTTGTACTGCCCATTTGTATGTTTTCATAGTTTTGTTCAAGTGCTTCAAACGACTTCTTTAGTTCACTATGAGACATGTAGACAGCATCAATGTGATCGTTAGTTTCTACTCTGAGTTCATCGTACCTTGCAACTAGGAATTGTTGCGTGTCGTTGAAGATTTCTTTTATATCCTTCGCGTCTGCATCATACTCGTGATATTTAACAGTGACATTCCTAATCATATCGACAATTTCCTCTTTCACTTCCGATTGATTGTATTTGATTTCCGAAAATTCTTTTGTTATTCCGTCCATTGTTTCTGCCAACGTTTGATATGAGTTATTTGATTCATGTCGGTTTTCTGTTATGTCCTGTTTCATTTGATTTTGCATTTTCAACATTTCAGTTTTCGTTTCAACAAAGGCCCCTTCCAGCGTGTGATACTTAGAGGTCATATTTTGGTGTGTTTCTATAATTATCTTGTTAATTTGGATTTGTGTGTCTTTCATTTCTGATATGTCATTTGCCAGCTTTTCAGTCGCTCCCTTCTCTCTTTCAAATTGCTCAGAAAGTGTCTGTAAAGATGTGTTGATTTGCACTAATTCGTATGTAGAATGATGGGATTCAGTTTTCGCTTCGGCAACCTAAATAATTAATAAAATATAAAGGTCTGACCCTTTGAAAGTAATAAAAACATTGAAAGAGAGATAAAAAAAAAAGTATGGACTTAACTGCACAATTTCGGGTTATGAACCCTTATCAGTAGCCCTTTTAAACCGGCAGCGAAAGCCAGACTATTATACTGCAATTTCGAAAATTTACAGAGGAGTCTTAAGTTTAATTCGCATGCAGCAAAAATACACACGTGTAAGTATACTCCAATGTGCAAATTATACTCGGGATAAGCAAATGTAGATCAGCTGGCTAACCTGCACTCCGATACACTTCGTGACCTCGCTCCTCTCTCGTGACAGCTTAGCATAGGTTGCCTTTAAACTATGGTCGAACAGATTATGAATATCGTAAGAAGCTTATCACTGCTTTATTTGGTGATGATTGTTAGAATTAATGTTATGTTTTGTTAGAAAATGCATAAATCTTTTAGTAAACATCTGGGTAGCCTGCCGAATTTCAATAAATTTGCAAAATGCAATCGATTTTCTACTTTTTTGTATCATATTTTACAGCAGTCTCCCCTAATCTATTTATAGTAATATGTGATATTTTCAACAGAAAACATGAAGTATTTTATGAACCTGCGTCATTTTACATCTGGAATATATATAAATTACATGTAAGTCCTATCAGTCAGAAAGATATGACATAACATAATTTTCAACTTCTTTGGAGTCTTCGATGATATTTCATTTTCGACTAAGGGCTCAATAGAAGTCATTTCCGTCGGTATGGAGAGGCCTAACGGAATACCGATGGAAATATTCCGTCTAAAGCACATGGTGCATGCGAACGCAAATACACACTGGAGTATATCTACATATGAGTAAATTTACCCTTGGGTCTGACCAGATGCAAATTTTAATTTTACAAATACACACATGTAAATTTAATAGTATGTCCCATGCGAACGTAAAGTAAAAAATACCCATGCGTATTTTTATTTCAAGTCAATATTCTGCTTTTAGATATTTGAATTTTTACGTTTTTTGTTCTTAACGGATTATATGACGGTTGCTGAAACTGTGGACATTGTGGCTAAATAAGAGTTTATTGCCATTCAACACATTTTAGATCATTTGGAGTGCAAACAGCCACACTATTTCTTCATCATTCTTGGCAAGGATTCTTGGGGCTTTTTAACAGTAATTCCTTAATAGGGAACTCTATAACTCCTAAGGTTAAGGCTGACCATTACATGATTCTCCTACGCTGCCAAAGTCCCACAAGAACAGCTTAAAGCATCCTCTTCTTGTTTTGCAAAGACAAAAAAATTAAATGAACAGGCTTTAATCCAGAAATGTAGCTACTGCTACTGCTACTGCTAACTTCATACCGGTCCAGAAATGATTCATTTATATACAAAATACTCTTGGTGATAAAACCGTGCGCAATTTAAATTTACTCACAGGTTGATTGCACACCAGAGTATATTTACACACTGGAGTATATTTACACGCGTGTATTTTTTGTGCATGCGAATCGGACTTAAATCAAAGTCACATTCCTAAAGGGGGTCAAATAATTTAAAAATGCTTAGAAGTATGTTTCTAAACGTGAGTGTTTCTAACACTCTGAATATCTTTACTGATCTCAATGTATCTAAATAAAAATCTGCACTATGTATGATGTGCGGGGAGAATATTAGGACCGCCACACGGCACAACACCAGCTGCAGTAATAGCAAACAAAATATAAAAAGGTACAAGTAGGCAAAGATCAGGAAAAGGCGCAATAAGAAAAAAGGCTCCCATTTAAAAAAAAAAAACGAGGTGGGAAAAACTAAATTAGCAATCATGAAAACACGCCGTAAGCCGAATGAGCAGCTTTTTTCCCAATAGACGACCACTCAGTTACCTAAACTTACGTGAATAAAATATGATAACATACATAAGGCGCCAAATGCATACAAAATTTAAACACCAAGACATAAAACAATAAGAACCACCACAAAAGTACCGCCTTTGAACGATCAGTAATATAAATTTACTGGCGGGCTTAAATCGATTTTACAGGTACCTAAAGCCCCGTTTACACATTCACGATTTTTGGCTACAGTGCCGCTACGATTCGCCATGATTTGTAAAATCGTCGTGTACCGTGGTGTACCGTAGTGATTCGTAGTAGAACCGTGGTGAACCGTGGTGAATCTTGATGAATCGTGATGATTCGGGAAACTCCACGGTAGCGCTACGGAAGTTTTAAACTGTTTAAAACATTCGTGGCGTATCGTGGCGAATCGTGGTGGTTATTGGGTGTGGCCTTATTCGTAGCGCAACCGTAGCGGAATCGTGCTTATTCGTACTGACATCGTAGCTATATTCGCGGCTATTCGTGAGAGATCGTAGCCAATCGTGGAGCTCCGTAGCGAAACCGTGGAATCTTTGACACCACGAACTCTCACGATTCACCACGAATTGTGTACGGTTGTCCTACGAATCATCCACGGTTTCGCTACGGAGCCCCACGATTGGTCACGACGGCTACCGCCGTGAATCGTACTAGTACCGTATCGAACCGTACAAGCACCGTGAGCATTCGTTGTGCCACCGTGGCTAATCCCCCTTGACTGTAGCGTTGCCGTCATGAATCGTCATTGATTCGTAGCGATACCTTACAGACACCGTACTATTATCGTGGACATTCTTACTGGAATCGTAGTCACACTGAATATTTCCACTTTTCGCCACGATTCACCACGATTCACCCCGATTTTTCTGACCATGAGAAATCGTGGTGAATCGCAGAGAAAACCGTGAATGTGTAAACGGGGCTTAACCTCACCCTCAGCTTCTGCAGTGGTTCATTGATATACAAGAAATAAGAAAAATCGTATTAAGAGATACTAACGTTTAACATGAATAACGGAAAGCAGAGAGGGTTGTTATTGAAGGTAAGGTGGTCACAGTGCAAGCTTGGACAGAACAAGTAAAATTCAGAAAGATAAGTGAACAGCCAAATTATACTCGGGTGGCCACAAAGCCATGCAACATATAACTCGTAATTGGAATAACTTAGATAAGTATGAACCACAACAGTAGTACCGCCTTGGAACGGCGAGTTATAAATAACCGGGGGGGGGGGGGGCTTAAATCGATTTTACAGGTACCTGACCTCACCCTCAGCTTCTGCAGTGGTTCACAACATTTAGCTAGTTGTTCAGTATTCGTTCTGAATCTCTAGCATGTCAATGTCACCATGGACAAACAAATAAATCAGAGTAAATACCATGATGAATAAAAAAAAAACGGACTCACAAATTGAGTAAGCAGTCCGACGATGGAGATCCTTGGGCGCCAAATAACTTACTCACTCCGGAGCAAAAAAAAACAAAAAAAAAAAAAAAAAAAAAAAAAAACACACGAAAAAAAGAATGTTTGTTAGCACTTTCAAAAGCAATTTTGGCTCATTTTATTTCAACATAATCTCAATTTTACAATTGGTGGTAATGATCAATCATTAATACAAAATCCATATTCCAAATTCATTGTGGACGTTAAATCTTATCTGCTGACCGATTTTCAAAATTTTGCAGTATGATTTTGACATGAAACAATTTTTATCGTCCTCCACACACAAAAATCTTCGTAAAACCATTATCAGAGGCAAAGTTAACGAATCTTATATTCTCACATATCGTTTTTACCTTTTCATACACCAGATAACAAACAGCTCCAGCTAAGATAAAGTACGCCACTGCAAAGATGAGTACCATGACCTTCAGGCCCCTAATGCCTGAAGATATTTGCGATGAATTGCCTTCTGGTATCATGATCCTAGGGTTCCTGTAAATAATTTAAAGTATGTAAATTAGTTTAACCCATATTTGACGAATGGGTTTCCCATCATTATCAATTGGATGAGTCCACTTTCATTTGTTGGGGTGTTAGAAGTGTTTTTTTTGTGTGTGTGTGTTTTTTCCTCATTTTTCTATGAAATTTCTCTGTGCAAACAGAGTCTCTGCAGCGTCACATCTGGGGCTATGCTGTTTACCTATGTCCCACAAAAAGGACGCCAGGCTTATACGAGTTAAAATTGTTAAAGTTTACCTAATTGTCAATTTAGTTTTTTACCACCTCGGTTTTTTGGAGTGGCAATTTCTTTCTGATTGCGCCTTTCCCTGATCATTGCCTACTTGTACATTTTTAGATATTTTAAAAAGGTACAAGTACCATGAAAACATATAGTAAGCCGAATGAGCAGCTATTTTCCCACATCGGTGGCCACTCAGTTACCTAAACTTAACTAAAAATATGAAAACATACATAAGGTGCACACAGCACAAAACATATTTTAACACCAAGGCATTTTTTTGTTACAATAAGAAGCACCACAGAAGTATGCAGAAGTATACAGTGTAATTGTAGCTAATATTTTGTCCTTGTTTTTATTTCGTTTAAGGGTATACATGTACATGTCTATGCATAACATTATTTTAAGAGTTATATACCGATAATTTCAAATTTCGAAAATGAAGCATTGGAGCAAAACATACTGGCTAATTGCGGCCTGGTCAGAGTATTTGCACTATACTAACTTAGCTATACCGTAAAATTATAATCATTGACAGAATCAATGTAAACATAACACGTACCGTATTTCAATGGTGGAGTTTGCCTGTTTTAGTGGGGAGAATAATCCAGTCACATTATCAAGAGCGTTGATCTGTCTATTCGAAGACGGGCGAAAAGTTTAAATGAAAGGTTTATTTGTCTATTGATACAAATTTGTTTTGAAAGTTCTAGAGTGTCACCTGTGCATAATTGAGTTAGGATATTTTGTGACAACTATATATGATTTCATTCGATGTTTCAAAACGCCAGACAAAACCCAACGGAGGTACTGGATTCTCAGTATTTCGAAAGCAAACGAGCGTTACTGGATCTTTTACACATTTTATTAATCATTGAATAGCCGTTAACGTGATCAAATTTAACTAATGAGTATCAGCTTTCAAGATTAATTTTGTACCTGTTTGGAAAAGAGAAATTTAGCTTTTCTTCCAAATGAGACATGAATCTGCAAAATGTGTACACATGAGGTGTAACATACTAAAATCTCAGAAGTCATTGTCTGTTTCGATATCAAAATATTTTGTCTTCTTGTAAGATTGAAGACACAAAGTCTTTGAAGAATAATATATTGTGTTTCTCAAGAAGCCTCGTTTGTGATTGCATTCAAAGCATATGGCGGCATTAATATTGCTGGAAAGGTAAATGAGTTATGAAAATGACTTTGGCAATTCTCTTTACACTTAAAGCTACAGAAGCACAACTATTTGTATTTGCAGAAACGACTGAGTAGACAGTTTGGAGCACGGCTTATGTAAATAAGATCTTAGACAAGTTCAAAAAATATCCAGAAAAAGTGAAGAAGAACAAGGAAAAGCTCAAGTATCAACGCTAATTTACGTGTATATTTTACAGTATGTTTATTACAAAGTATTTAAAGGAACAAAAATGCATTGTCACCACATGTAATTTTGTGTCAACGCAATACGATATAACCAGTTTCTTTGATCTAATTTCAGCATCGTTGTGCGTAGCGATGTTTACTTTCCCAGTAAGATTACGAATACTTTTGCAACCTTATCAGCTTTGATACAATGTATGTTTTGACCGGTATCACAGTGTGCGTATTGAAACACAACTATGATGTAAGAAGTGAAACTTTGTAAGAAGGTTTCCGATGTGTTACTCCCAACAACAAATATCAAGTTACATCAGCTCGGTAGTCATCGACATAAACGCAAACAGACACATACTCACACAAAGAAAGAAAGAAAGAAAGAAAGAAAGAAAGAAAGAAAGAAAGAAAGAAAGAAAGAAAGAAAGAAACAACATAGTGTGACAAAATCATTATTTATGCAAGTCGGTCTTTATAGGAAAGTACCGGCGATTAATTCACTTGGTCGAAACGACTTTGAGTAGCCTGACAACCCCGTTTCTAAGGTAATTTAAAACATAGACTCGCCCGCAAAGTAGATTCGTCCAAAGTGTGTGACGTCACAGATAGTATAAATACCTGTGTTTCGCGTTGCGAGTTGTTCAGTCAGCAAGAAGTCGTCGGAGAGTAAAGATAAAGTAAATAAACCAATATAAAATCTATTAAAGACTGATTGCAAGCTTGGTTTAGTGGCGAACAGTGGATTTTATCCATCTCAGTAGCAATAGCGAAAAGTGGACACAGTCCATCCAAGTAGCATCGATTAATATAACCAAGCAGTGAACAGTCTTAGGCGATTAAGGTGGTTTATGTTACTAGCATAGGACTGGCCTAGCAGAAGTGTATGCTGGTCACTCAAGGAGCATCAGCAGTGTAGGCTGATACTAATAATCAGAGATAGCTCAGCAGAGATTCTGGCTGAGCTCATAACCCAAGTGCAGATCATCATCACATTTGTTTTATATGCATATTAAGTTGATTCCCATGATTTTTGTTTTGCTCATCCAATCATTGTAAAATCATTGGTCTATAATCACAGGACAAAGTAGTCCCAAAGGAAAATTATATATATATTTATCAAGCTAGCCCCGCATACGTTACATATTTTTGGCGCCCAACGTGGGGCAAATTTCTATTGCATTAATCAATAGGCTTACCCATCTATCAGTTGTTTTATAGCATTACTGCATTATGGACGATAAATATTACGAAGAAATGTCTCGTCAGATTGAAGAGCTCCAGAGGCAAAATCGGATCTTAAAGTTGGAGCATGAGCTCAGAAGCTTTGGACAAGAGCTAGGCGAAATGTCTGGGCTACTTTCTACCCCAGCACCAGTTAAAGATGATGAGCAAGGTCTAGGTTCTAGGAAGGTATGGTCAGATATACCTAAGGGTAGACCAGATGATGCTCATGGTGCTGAGGCCGGACTGTCTGAGGCGGAAGGCATAGACAGTCAAGAGATACCTGATAGGTTTGTGACAAATAGAAAGAAGCCAGCTAGCTCTGGCTCGAAATCAAAGGACGTAATTATGAAACCAGCCACTTATGATGGTAGTGTAGCATGGATGGACTACAAGGCACATTTTGATGCCTGTGCCGAGCTGAACGGCTGGACGGATCAACAGAAAGGTCTGTACCTTTCTGTATCACTACGTGGACAAGCACAAGGTGTGTTTGGCAATTTAGAGTCTGGCAAGCATGATTATGGTGACTTGGTCAGGGCTCTAGAGGAGCGCTTCGCACCTCCGAACCAGACTGAATTGTATAGGGTCCAGTTGCGAGAACGCCGCCAAAAAGCATCTGAAAGCATGGCCGAGCTTGGACAGGATATAAGACGCCTAACCAACCTCGCATATCCTAAAGCTCCCAGCGACGTGAGGGAGACCTTAGCAAAAGAACAGTTTGTCGATTCGCTAGTCAACACAGAAATGAGACTGAAGATCAAGCAGGCAAGGCCTGTTGATCTTAATGACGCTGTGAGACATGCTGTCGAATTAGAGGCTTTCTATAGAGCAGAAAGTAGACAAGCAGGACAGGGGTTCATAAATACAGCTGTCTCAAGCGAACAAGTTGATGACAAGAAATTGGCGGAAGCTTTCTCGTCTCTGAACAACAGGTTAGATGAGATGACGAAAGTTATGAATAAGCTGTTGTTTCAGCAACGGAACAGTAATAATCGTCAAGAAAATCAGCCCTTCAAGCAAGGTCCGGTAAGTAATAATAGACCACCTGCTCAGCCAAGGACAGATAATGGCATCAAAAGACAAAGGGTTAATAATGGTAGTTATAAACCCGAGGTCAAGGGTCAGAACAGGACAGCTCGCAGGTGCTTTAACTGCAACTCTGACCAGCACTTGATTAAAGATTGTACTCAGCCCAAAACTAGTAATAGAGACAAGGATAATCCTGGTTCTACAAATAAGGAGAGTGTTTGTCTGAGCAGTACCAATCATGCTGGATTATTTGTGCAAGCTAAGCTCGGAAAATATGGTGCCGACTGCTTAGTTGACAGCGGGGCAACACTCAGTCTACTGTCATCTAAGGTTTGGTCTGCCATTAAAGGTACAATCTCTCTGGAAACATTTGATAAAGAGATCGTATCTGCGTCTGGAAATGTCCTTGATACAAAAGGCAAAGCAAACGTTTGTTTTGTGATAAACGGAGTGAAGTGTGTCATGGACGTAGTGATAGCTGAAATGGACATTGATGCTATTCTAGGGTTGGACTTCATGTCGATGCACGATGTCATTGTAGATGTTGTTGGTATGACCATGCATATTAAAGGGACAGTGTGTCCTTTGGTTAAAATTGGAAAGATCGGCTGCTACCAAGTCATCGTCAAAGAAAGGGTACATGTGCCAAGTAGATCTGAGGTTATCCTTGAAGGACAATTGGTTGACTGGGACTCCGGTGATGACAATATAGGCATCATAGAAACTTCAGACAAGTTTCTTCATTCAAACAGAGGAGTTGTTGCAAGAACACTCGTGAAAGCTAATGGAAAAATACCCATTAGATATGCCAACTTTTCTAATGAGGATCAGATATTGTACCCCGGTACAAACATTGCTGAATTTTGTCCAGCACAGGTTCTGAGGGCCGTACAGGAAGTCAAGACAAAGCCTCCCAGAAATCTACCCAAGCATTTGACTGAGCTCTATGAAAGAGCATCAGAAGGAATGTCTTCCACACAAAAGAAACAAATTGCAAATCTCTTAGGAAAATATGGAGATATATTTTCCAAGGACGAACATGACTTAGGTAGGACAGGCATTATTAAGCACAAAATTTCAGTAGATAACACAAGGCCAATAAAACAAGCCATTCGCAGAGTTCCTGTACATATGCAGGATGAAGTTGATAGGCAACTTGATCTTATGCTAGAACATGATATCATACAGCCATCGACAAGTCCATGGGCCAGTGCTATTGTGCTTGTGAAAAAGAAGGACGGGTCCAGGCGTTTCTGTATTGACTACAGGCGCCTGAATGACGTCACAGTCAAGGATGCCTACCCGTTACCCAGAATTGATGAATCTCTGGACCAACTTGCAGGGGCGAAATGGTTTTCTTGTTTGGACTTAAGTGCTGGTTATTGGCAAGTGGAAGTCGATCCTGACGATCGACAGAAGACAGCCTTCATAACCAGGCGCGGTCTTTACGAGTTCAACGTAATGCCCTTTGGCTTATGTAATGCCCCTGCGACCTTCGAGAGGTTAATGGAGTTGATACTCTCGGGGTTGCATTGGCAAATATGCCTGATCTACTTGGATGACATAATCATTTTTGGGAAGACATTTGCGGAAATGATACAGAATCTAGACACCGTGCTAGAAAGATTTGCACAGGCTGGTCTAAAATTGAAATCACAAAAGTGTCAGCTGTTCAAGAAAGAGGTCGATTTCTTAGGCCATGTTATAAATGAACACGGGATACACACTAACCCGCAGAAGATTGAATGTGTTAAAACCTGGCCCACACCAAAGAATATCACTGAGCTCAGGTCATTTCTTGGACTGTGTAGTTATTACAGGCGGTTTATTGCCAACTATTCGCACGTTGCTAAACCATTGACGAGGCTCACAGAAAGAGACCAGAGGTTCAACTGGACGTCTGAATGCTCAGAAGCATTTGGAAGACTCAAACACATGCTTGTGACGGCTCCCATACTTGCTCATCCAGTCTTTACTAAACCATTTATTCTGGACACGGATGCAAGTAATCATGCAATTGGGGCGGTTTTGTCACAGAAAACGGGAAATGAAGAGCGTGTGATAGCTTACGCAAGCAGAACGCTATCCAAATCGGAGAGAAAATACTGTGTAACTCGGAAGGAGTTACTAGCCCTTGTATACTTTGTGAAGTATTTTCGGCACTACCTCTATGGGCGGAAGTTCACAGCTAGGACAGATCACGCGTCCTTACGCTGGCTGATGAACTTTAAGAACCCAGAGGGTCAGGTAGCCCGCTGGCTAGAGGTTCTATCAACGTTTTCCATGGCAATTGAGCATCGTCCTGGAAGATTGCATGGTAACGCAGATGGCATGAGCAGAAAGCCTTGTACTGATGACACAGTCACAACTAGCCATAGTGAATTTCCGCAGGATAATACAAAGGACTTAGATCCGAGTTGCATGTATGTAGGAAGTGAGGATACTGATGAAAGTAGGAGTGAGTTTGATGACTTTAAATCTCTGCAAGCCGATGATGACGAACTAACTGTAGTTCGTTCATGGGTGCAAGCAAATAAGAGGCCGGAATTTGCCGCCATTGCTGCTGAAGGTTACATATTGAAATCACTCTGGAATCAGTTTCCATGCCTTGAACTACACGATAATTTGCTTGTTCGGAGACAAGAAAATCTGGATGAAGATAATGTGGTCACATTTCAAGTTATCGTCCCCAAGAAGGCTAGACGATCCATTTTGTATGCCTGCCATGACATGAAAACATCAGGGCATTTGGGTGTCACGAAGACTGTCAGTAAAATCAAGCAGAAGTTTTACTGGCCTGGCTTACAATCCGACGTCAGAAGCTATATAGCTGGTTGTGATGCTTGTAGCAAACGCAAAGGCCCAATTCCATCAAAGCGAGCACCGATGCAGATTGTCAGAAGCGGCTTTCCTATGGAGAGGATTGCCATTGACATTTTAGGAGAGCTACCTGAGACACCAAGAGGCAATAAGTACATTGTGGTGATCGGCGACTACTTTACGAAATGGACCGAGGCTTTGCCGATCCCAAACATGGAAGCATGTACTGTAGCAAAAGTGCTTGTGGAAAATGTGCTTTGCCGATTTGGAATTCCCCAAGTTATCCACTCTGACCAAGGGCGTCAATTTGAAAGTAATTTGTTTCAAGAGATGTGCAAATTGCTAGGTATACACAAGACGCGCACCACCCCTTACCATCCACAGAGCGACGGAATGGTTGAACGGTTCAACCGTACGCTTGCGGCGATGCTTTCCGCGTACGTCAGTGAAAATCATAGAGATTGGGATGAACAGTTACCTTACGTTACCATGGCCTACCGCAGTACCGAGCATGAAACAACTGGGATGAGTCCCAACATGCTAATGTTTGGTCGCGAAGTTTCAACACCGCTTGACCTCGTGTATGAGCTCCCAAATCTGAGCAAACCGATCCCAAGCAATCAATGGGTTTGGGAATTACGGGACCGTATAGAAAGGGCACACACGCTCGTACGTCAATACACACAGCAGGCTATGCATAGGCAAAAACGAAATCGTGATTCGCGAACGTCCTTTGAAACATTTAAGACTGGAGATCAAGTGTTTGTGCATTTCCCTGTGAAGAAGGTGGGCACCTCTGCAAAGCTGACGCCTTTCTGGAGAGGTCCATTCAAAGTTACTGGCAAACTGTCAGAAGTTTTGTACAAAGTAAATTGTGGTCGCAATAATGCTGAGCAAATAATTCACTGTGACAGAATTAAGTTGTGTAGACAACAAGTTCTAAGAGGTGAACTTGAACAGTCTGATATAGAAGGTCATGAAGAAGGTCATGCACATGAACCCGAGAATAATAATGAGCCTGAAGCAGATAGAGATAATGAGATAGATGAAGTAGAAGAATTAGAATCTGCTCACCAGCCCGTTATGGACACAGACAGAGATTATGAATCTGATAGAAAGAGAGTCCGTAGAAAACCTGTTTGGGCTAAAGATTATGTTTTCTCTTGCAGGATGGTTAACACAAAGGTTACTCCAAGAAAACAAAGCATGGCAGATAAGGCAAAGACCAGATGTACCTGGTGTAAGGGATTATTTGAAGAAGGAGACCAGTATGAACAGCACATGATCAAGTGCTACAGGAACAGTTGGACTTGCCATGCCTGTGACAATACCTTCAAACTGAAATCGTATCTCGAGAAACACAAGAGAACGCAACATCAGGCTTGGGCAAGCATAAATAGAACATTGAAAAGATCTGCAGGACATTTCAAAGTTGGCCTGAAGACGAACAGTCATGTAGCCAAAGTTTATGTTGATGAAGAGAAGCATAACCTGGATGATCAGAGTAAAGTGAAGGATAGTAAGGAAAAGCAAGTTTCTGATGGTCAGGTACAGAAAAAGGAAGAGCCAGTGAGCACGGCTAAGAAGGTAGAAAGTGTCGATCTAGTTTATGAAGAAAACTCTGACTGGGATAAGTCACCTGATGTATCTTTGGAGGGAGAATTACAGGTTTCTGATGATAGTGACAGCTCAAGTGACAAAGACTCGAGAAGACAGGAAATTAGGAAAGACATAGTTGATCAGAGAAGTGCGGATAAGGAGAAAGAGCTGTGGCTAGGCAGGGTGATCCGGAAAGCCACCACAACTGTCATCCTGACTGCACCTAAGAAACAGAAAGTGGATGAAAAGCCAGAGAAAGAGGACATTGGACAGAAAGGGGAAGCTGTACAGTTGAAGAAAGATAACGTGACACTGAAGAGAAAGAAAGAAATCAAGGTGACATGCGAGAGTATGATAAAAGAGGGATTGTCTGAATCTGTCACAACAGTGACAGAGAATGGTGAGGAGACTTACAGAGATAAAGTTCGAAGGAAGAAGCAGAAGACAGGGCCAGTTATGATAGATATGGGCGATATCATTCCAGACGGAAGTATTAATGCAAATGATATCAATCTGCGGCTGAAAGGAGAAGGGAATGTTGAACTAACCCTTACATATTGCCCTGAGTCTGATGATTAAAGTGTTCAAATTCAGTGCTACTAGGAAGGCAATGTGGTTCAGTGTTATTGACGTGACATACATAAATTAGACCAAGGTCAGGTCTATGATATACAAAAAGAAAATAATAATGGATAATTATCTATAAGATAAGCCTAAAGTAAGGCATGGTCCGATGCGGACAGACTTTGATGATGATGATGATGATGATGATGATGATGCCGAAGATGATGATTTTTGAAAAATGTCGAACAAAAATAATGTTAATGTCATGATTTTTTTTTTTAGTTATTTTATGCGAGGACGCATATACCGGGAGGCGTGGGTAGTGTGACAAAATCATTATTTATGCAAGTCGGTCTTTATAGGAAAGTACCGGCGATTAATTCACTTGGTCGAAACGACTTTGAGTAGCCTGACAACCCCGTTTCTAAGGTAATTTAAAACATAGACTCGCCCGCAAAGTAGATTCGTCCAAAGTGTGTGACGTCACAGATAGTATAAATACCTGTGTTTCGCGTTGCGAGTTGTTCAGTCAGCAAGAAGTCGTCGGAGAGTAAAGATAAAGTAAATAAACCAATATAAAATCTATTAAAGACTGATTGCAAGCTTGGTTTAGTGGCGAACAGTGGATTTTATCCATCTCAGTAGCAATAGCGAAAAGTGGACACAGTCCATCCAAGTAGCATCGATTAATATAACCAAGCAGTGAACAGTCTTAGGCGATTAAGGTGGTTTATGTTACTAGCATAGGACTGGCCTAGCAGAAGTGTATGCTGGTCACTCAAGGAGCATCAGCAGTGTAGGCTGATACTAATAATCAGAGATAGCTCAGCAGAGATTCTGGCTGAGCTCATAACCCAAGTGCAGATCATCATCACATTTGTTTTATATGCATATTAAGTTGATTCCCATGATTTTTGTTTTGCTCATCCAATCATTGTAAAATCATTGGTCTATAATCACAGGACAAAGTAGTCCCAAAGGAAAATTATATATATATTTATCAAGCTAGCCCCGCATACGTTACAATAGTTTAGAAGTGGAAAGTGTTTGTTGAAACTCTTTTAAGACTCTCAGAGGCACTTGAATCGCATAATGAGGACATTGAGGTGCTAATGGCAATACCTTTATACTTCTATACCAGTGGCTGCATTGTTTGTTGTCGCCTTCCCTTGATCAGCAATGTCCCGTTTAAACAGCGCTAAGCCTACGGGATACGGAAACAATATGGCATTCAAAATCGCATTAAATTGGAAAACTTGAGGAAGGAGAGACACAACCACCCAAGCAAACACATAAAGCTATATAGAGCCCCTGGAAATATTAGCAGAGGCGACCTCAAATTTCACACTTAATTACCTAGATGATTTCTTGCGACTGCATTGGAAATATCAAGACTAACTGCGACCGAGAACACGCCGAAACAATATGTTCTGTGAGGCAACACACATTTCCAAATGAATACAAATAATCAGCGTCATATTTGTTTCAGATGACTTGTTTTTATACTAGACAGCAAACAAAGAGTCGTTCTTCTATTCAGAGGTCAAGAGATTTTCAGAAGAACTTGAGTATTTTTTAAGTTGGAGCTGGATAAGGAATATACATGTATTTGAATGCATTTTATGTAACTGTTCTTTCATGTTTATTTTCAACCCATAGGGTGCCATGACGGCGCTGGGAAAGTCAAATATAAACTTCAAAACATTTTGATCCATATACGAGGGTCGTCCCAAAAGTTCTATTACACTCACTGGTCACCAAATACTGTATCTTAGGGCTTTGGGGACAAATTTTCGTACTGCTACGTGTATTTGTTAAAACGCAGTGGAGGTCTGTACCCTTGTACCCCTACTGCACCGGAGCAGGTCTAATGACGTTGCCGTTACTTGTTTTTTTGTTTGTTTGTTTTTTTTTTGCATTTGGCTATGTGGATAAATACACTACAAACAAAAAGTCCATTTTAAAATAA
The DNA here is from genome assembly GCA_964017185.1 of Rugalucina vietnamica. Classification (NCBI taxonomy): domain Eukaryota; kingdom Metazoa; phylum Mollusca; class Bivalvia; order Lucinida; family Lucinidae; genus Rugalucina; species Rugalucina vietnamica. Next base: position 12,282,528 of record OZ024885.1, read on the forward strand.
GATTTATATTAAGCTAACTGATACTGTAGTTTATATTTGGAAATCAAAGTAAAATATTTAAAAGTATATCGTCAAACTAATACTATAATGATTAGTCATGCAAACTAAGAATAATTAACTAAATGCTAACCACTTCCTTTGTTTCATTAGGTCAAGAATTATTTCTGTTAGCTGAAACATCTTATTAAAATTAGGTGTTGTGTAATAGTATTGAAGTCCCAAATTAATATGAAGCTAAACAATTGCTTGGATTTCATTAAATAACACGTTTAAACGTTTAAATATAACGAACATGTACACTGAAAAAAGTTATGAGGCCGCCTTATATTTTTCCTTCTAGTTCAGAAAGTAAAATACGATCAATGCATGGTCATATGAATAAACCAATGTCTAACAGTGGCTCTGTGAGTTTCTGCATTCCAAACTGTGTGATACTTTTCACACAGACGAAGCATGAGTACAGGTACCCTCAATTACCCTCAATTCAAAACATCATACTTTATTAACATCAAATCAAATGTCATATTACGACGTTTTGTTTTTATTTTAATTTATTTGAAAGTGCTCTTGACTGCTATGATGCATGATAAAATCATGTTATATGTGTTGCTGCAATAAGAATTTTCGTGTCAGTTTTGTAAATGCAAGATTACAGCAACATGAATAACAGGAATTCAGCTTTTTGTATGCAATTTGCATACAAACTTTGTTCTTCTCTGGTTGCATTATTAGCGGCAACACGGCATTGAAATTTTCAGCGATTAATATATGTTTAACACTTGACTCTGACAGATTATGAAAATTTTAAAAATCGTCCACAGATTTTGTTATTTTGGTCGTTAAAATTTGGAATTGAAACCGGAAGTGAGCGGCAGTCGTGACCTGTTTGTCTTCGAATTTCGTATAATACAGCTCTTTCGAGGTATATTTCTCATTTCCATGCCTAAAAAAGTGAATTTATAGGGATTAACATGTTTAAGAGGTGCATTGTTGATTTTTCAAAAAATCTCGAAAATAGCGATTTTTTAAAAATATATCAAAAAAATTATGAGTTGAAAAAATTCAAATGTTTGATGTTTTTCCAACCTGGAATGGCCCCTTTGATGACACCCGTTCCTTATTTCAATAAACATTGCGCGTTAACCAATTTTTATTCAAAAACATTGATTTTTGCACTTTTAAACGAAAAACGCGTTTAGCGAAAGAAAATTATTTCTGAACACTTTACAACTTTACTTATCTTGAAAGACACGTCTTTAGGCAAAAAATCATTCAATTTTGCACATGGCTTATAAATTAAAAGTGAGTTTGAAAAGTGGCCTCGTTTAACTTTTTTTCAGTGCATTTTTGCTCCGCATGTTTTCGCTGACGTCGTAATGTTGTCGTTGATTTTTTATATGTAAGCTTCTTTATTTGTCTCCCAAACTATCGAATCATTTCCAAATTTAATAACATTATCACTAAATTGTGCTCATATAATGGTAGTTAGGCTGGTATATTTTCTAAATAATCACACTTTACCAATGTTGATTTAGCAGATTGAGAAAAAATAGAAGTTCCGAAAACATTTTGCATACTTTGCTCCGGTCATGCCTACCCATGGTTACCAAGGTAACTGTATGAAGTGAGTATAATGTCGTACAGTAAAATAAGTTCCAACATGGTCAATTATTCTGCATGAGTAACTTTGGTTAGTTCCTGCTATGCGATCAGAATAAAATACATGTGTAACGGGACTTTTGGGACAAGCCACGTACTATATGATATAGTTCATCGCGACATTCTTTTTTGTGAATGTTCTCTTTACTGGAGCATCTCCGTGAGTAAACAGAAACATTGTAGAAAGGTACAAGGAGGCAATGACCAGGAAAAGGCGCAATCAGAATGAAAGTCCCACTCCAAAAACCAAGGTGGGAAAAACTAAATTGACAATTAGGTACTTATACTATGTAAACCTTAATTTGAATACAAATTAACCATTAAATGACATTTGATATCCAAATATTTCATGTGTCATTGTTTCTACCTAGATGTATATCCCCTCGAACACCCGGGGTTCACATGCAGACGTTTCCATGATGTATTGCGACAAATAATTCTGCCTTTGCATTTCATATATTACTTTATCATATGACGTCGCTGTTTTCCAGTGGATAAAGTCGTGTAATAAAAAGTTTTATGACCACACTTGTAGTAACACTTATGCGGGATAAAACAACGTCATAGACGACGTCTGTAACAACTATGTTAACTTTCAAGTTGAAAATATGTCCTCTTCGCAGGCGATAAAATCCTGTTTTAGAAGGCATATGATAAAACGAAGGCTTGTTTAATAAATTTCATATGAAATGACCACTCGTGTAAGATCCTCTATGTAGGTACGGGAATCGTTCATGTTATCTTGTCTATACTATATGAACGAAGTGTCATTATGCTTTCATGATAACTGTCAGCTTGTAATTAAAGAGAAGACCGTTTTTAAGATATGAGGTGTTCTTTTCTATCTTTACTATGTAACAAGTAACATGACAGGCGAAAATTAAATACAAAACAAGTAATATAAAATATCCAGTTGACCAGTAATTTTTAAAATGAAATTCCAGGGATTTATGATATAATTATACTCATCAAAATAGGTAAATTTTTGCTACAATGTTTAAAAAAAAATAGTGATGTTTTCTCCCTCTCAGAAAGCTATTGTCATCCCTCAAGATGGTTGCTACAATAACATAAGCAAGATTATACGAGGATCGGTCAAAAAGTTCTGTCAATCCCTTTATTTCTCAGTAACGTGCATTTTTTTAAAGAACCATATCTAAAAGACCATTTTTTCTGGCTATAACATGCGGCAAAATTTGTGTGGCCCTTCTTCAATGAAATCAAATATATCACTCTAAAAGACGTGACTCTCTCCCATACTGGCACAGTTTAAGGAAAACTATACAGTACTTTACAGAAAAAAAAACGACTTCGAAAAATAAAATCAATGCCATATTTTTTTACAAACATAGATGCATATATCGAAATCATTCAACTGAATTTAGATGAGTTATCGCAAAATGAAATATTGAAATTGGCTTGTTGTACATTACATTAAAATTACAGTTTAAATTCAAAATACGTTTATTGACATCTATACATAGAGTAGGGAGCTTAAAATGCACTTAACTATTTTATTGTTTCATCCTAGTATGCTCTATAGTAAAATCATAAAAAGCAAGCAAATATAATGGCTTAGTGGTACCAGAAATGCCATAGGGTAGCGCATTTTTATGCCTTCATATATCGCTTAATTATACAGTCAGCATAGCATCGACAACGGCAATTTTTGTCACTATACTATTATTTATCAATGTAAAGTTGGAGAAAATTTGATCAATGTTTATAAAGATGTAACGCATGAAACACAAACAACAATATTCACAAATTCAAGAAAACGTGCCAGTGGTTTTACCACAGGTGTCTTTCAAGGCGTCTATTTCGAACTATTAATTTCTTTCGTGCATTATTTTGGCATCATTATAAAGGAGAAATGTAGTTCTTTCAATTAAGGTATGATACAGCTACCTATCATGTCTATAAACAAAGTAAGAACTTCCTGATCCATCCTCGTACATATTGGTAGGGGTCAGTATAAAAACAAATAAGGATGCTGAATAAACATATATTTGCAACGGCTGCTTACATTAGATCGGCATGTAAACACAATGAATCCACATCAGGAAAACATGTCCGTGCAATGACTACCCCCTTAAATCCCACTTTTGTAGAGTAAAACTGGGGTATGCAGGGGTATACATGATCTATGTTTTGAGCAAAAATATAAAAAATATCATTTTTTTTCTGATACAATTTTCAAATTTTACACCTGAAAAAAATCTCTGTATACTACATGGGAAAAATCTCTGTATACTACATGGGAAAGTTTTCGTAATGCATATCAAAAGTTAATTCTCAGTTGGAAGTTGTTGTATTTGAATGTGCATATGCGTTAAACGTAACATCAAATGCAGGGGGTGCAAAGATCTGGATTTCGCTGTATAACTAACGCTGGATATCACTGACTTTAGGTCATCTGAAATGCAACCTTTTCTGACAAATCAGAAATTCATTATCGGGTTAGATTCATTTTCTAGCCAACGTTAAATATATTTGGCTCTGTTTGGATAACACTAGTCTATGTGTCGACTATCCTAATTACAGTATTTTAACTTTGGCTTCATTTGTCAAATCTAAAGGGTCGCTGAAAAGGCTTAAAAAAGTACAAGTAGGTAACGATCAGGAATAGGTGCAAACAGAAAAAATAATTCCCACTCCGAAAACCGAGGCGGGACAAAAAACAAACTAACAATAAGGTACTTATACCATGAAACATTTCGTAAGCCGAATGAGCAGCTATTTTCCCAATAGGTGGCCACTCAATTACATTAACTTAACTAAAAATATGAAAACATACATAAGGCGACGACAAGACATAAAACAATAAGAACCACCACAGAAGTATCGCCTTGGAACGATCAGTAATAGAAAATAACTGGCGGGCATAAACCGGTTTTATATTTTATTTCGGTCCTTTGAGATCGGTAAAGATATTCAGAGTGTTCAAAACACTCACGTTTAGAAACATACTTCTAAGCTTTTTTTTAATTATTGACCCAATTTAGGAATATGTCTTTGATTTAGACTCCTCGTGTAAATTCTCGAAATTGCAGCACAATTATAGTCTGGCGTTCGTTGCCGGTTTAAAGAGGGCTACTGACGAGGGTTCATTACCCGAAATTGCGCAATATAGTCCATACTATCTCCCTTTGAATGTTTTGACTGCTTCCAAAGGATCAAACCTTTATATTTTATTTGCTATTACTGCATCTGGTGTTGTGCCATGTGGCGGCCGTAAAAAGTCTCCCCGTACATCATCCATAGTGCAGATTATATTTTATTTCGGTCCTTTGAGATCGGTAAAGATATTCAGAGTGTTCAAAACACTCACGTTTAGAAACATACTTCTAAGCTTTTTTTTAATTATTGACCCAATTTAGGAATATGTCTTTGATTTAGACTCCTCGTGTAAATTCTCGAAATTGCAGCACAATTATAGTCTGGCGTTCGTTGGCGGTTTAAAGAGGGCTACTGACGAGGGTTCATTACCCGAAATTGCGCAATATAGTCCATACTATCTCCCTTTGAATGTTTTGACTGCTTCCAAAGGATCAAACCTTTATATTTTATTTGCTATTACTGCAGCTGGTGTTGTGCCGTGTGGCGGCCGTAAAAAGTCTCCCCGTACATCATCCATAGTGCAGATTATATTTTATTTCGGTCCTTTGAGATCGGTAAAGATATTCAGAGTGTTCAAAACACTCACGTTTAGAAACATACCTCTAAGCTTTTTTTAATTATTGACCCAATTTAGGAATATGTCTTTGATTTAGACTCCTCGTGTAAATTCTCGAAATTGCAGCACAATTATAGTCTGGCGTTCGTTGCCGGTTTAAAGAGGGCTACTGACGAGGGTTCATTACCCGAAATTGCGCAATATAGTCCATACTATCTCCCTTTGAATGTTTTGACTGCTTCCAAAGGATCAAACCTTTATATTTTATTTGCTATTACTGCAGCTGGTGTTGTGCCGTGTGGCGGCCGTAAAAAGTCTCCCCGTACATCATCCATAGTGCAGATTATATTTTATTTCGGTCCTTTGAGATCGGTAAAGATATTCAGAGTGTTCAAAACACTCACGTTTAGAAACATACTTCTAAGCTTTTTTTAATTATTGACCCAATTTAGGAATATGTCTTTGATTTAGACTCCTCGTGTAAATTCTCGAAATTGCAGCACAATTATAGTCTGGCGTTCGTTGCCGATTTAAAGAGTGCTACTGACGAGGGTTCATTACCCGAAATTGCGCAATATAGTCCATACTATCTCCCTTTGAATGTTTTGACTGCTTCCAAAGGATCAAACCTTTATATTTTATTTACAAGTACCTAACCTCACCCTCAGCTTCTTCAGTGGTTCAAAACATTTAGTTAGTTGTTTGGTCCTTGTGGTGAATCTCTAATTAGTCAATGAATCATCATGGACAAACAAATAAATCATGATAAATTCCATGATGAATAAAAAACGAGGACCCACAGATTGAGTAAGCTGCCCGACGAAGGAGACCCCTGGGCGCCCAATAACTAACTAGCTCCGGAGCAAAAAATGAAAAACACCAGTTGAATCCCGATGGACCGAAACCGCGGTATGTCCCATCTTTTTTCTCACTCATATGCTCACTGCTCTTAAAGGATATTAGTTTTATTTTTATCCATTACCGTTAATAATTTGAAAAATTTAAAAGCTCGCTCAATAATGGGTTAAGCCAGTTCTTAAAGACTCATTTAAATTAAATCAAATCAAATCAACTGGACCGATCCCAAAAATGGTCCGAAAGATCTGAGGTCATCTCACAAACGGGCCGATTTGTCTGACGTCACGTTACACCAAACAAAGTTTACGTCGCCGCTAGTGCATTTAAGCAACACCAACGCTGTGTTCCGTGATTATTCAACAGCGAGCCTGTTTGTGCGTTTAGGATGCTTCGCAGTAATGCGTCCATCATACATTGAATAGCGTACCTGGGGTATGGTTGCATTTCGATTTTATTTTCGTCGTACTGACGCGAGGGAACGTAATGCTTAATATTTCGATCGGCCCATTTGTGAGAATGACGTTACAAAGTCGGCCTAGTTGTGTGGAAAATCGGCCGGTTTGTGGAAATCGGTGATGAAATCGGCCTAGTTGTGAGAATCGGCCTAGTTGCGGAAATCGGCCTATTTCGGGGAACCGGCCTAGTTGTGAGTCTTACATGCATGTAAACTACTTCATGTTTTACGTGTTAATCAAAGCAACATGTATTAACATGCAAAATGTCCAGGGCACACGTAGCACACTTAGATAGCGTATTATGTGTTATCCAACTGTACCACGAGTACCACGAGTACACCAAACACTCCACCGCTCTGATGTACACAAAAGTAAAACACTGATTTTTCAGAAATTAATCAAATACATATGTTTCAATTCAATCGATGATACCATTGTAGCACCGATAACTGTCCATCAACGATAACTGTCCACCATGGACACTTATCGTTGCAGCCGCAACGATAACTGTCCACTGGACAACTATCGTTGATTTTTCAACGATAACTGTCCACCATGGACACTTATCGTTACTGTAGTTGATATGACCTGCAGTGTCAACGATAACTGTCCATTTTTGAAAAGAAACAAAAAAAACACAAGGAGTCTATATCTTGACAACCAGTTAGCAGACAAGATTTAAACTTGGATCATACGCCCTCTGTACGGTTGGTTTTTAGCTCGACTGCTCGAAGTGCAAAGGGCTGTTGTAGTAACCTCGGTCGTACGCGTTCCCGTTCTTGTTCGTGTCCGTGTCCGCGTCACACTGCAGTATATATTTTAGAAGTCCAGATCTTGGCAACTATTCATCAGAGAAATTTCAAACTTGGCCCATAGGTACCATGTAGGGTTGGCTTACATTCCATGACATGCTTGGGAGAGGGGCTAGAGGTTAAAATCTAGGAAACCTTTATAAATTGGTTGTATTGCGGTATAGTTTTCTAGAAGTCCAGATCTTGACAACTAGTTATCAGAGAGGATTCAAACTTGAACCATAGGAATCCTATAGAGATGGCATCCGTCTTATGGGTCCATGCCCAAGGTTAAAATCAAGAACACCTTCAAAGATTGTGGCTGTACTGTGGCATAGTTTTCTAAAAGTACAGATCTTGGCAATTATTTATCAGACAGGATTCAAACTTGGAGCTGTAGGGTTGGCTTTCATTCCATGACATCCGGCCCCTGGGCCCATGGGTGGGGCCAGAGGCTAAAATCTAGAACACCTTCAAAAATTGGCTGTACTACGATATAGTTTTCTAGAAGTCCATATCTTGACAACCGCTTTCCAGAAAGCATTCATACTTGGGCCACATATACCCTGTCGTGTTGGTTTCCATGCGCTAGCATCAGACTCCTGGGTTCATGCTTGGTGATGGGGATAGAGGTTAAAATCTAGAACAATTTCATAAATTAGCCAAAGTTTACATTTTAGTCTATATCTTGACAGCTGTTGATCAGAGAGCATTCATACTTGGGCCAATGGTGCACTGTCAACTTAGCTTTTATTGCATGACATCCGATACTCAAGGTCCATGCCTGGGGTGGGGCTAGAGGTCGAAAACTAGAACATCTAAAATGTTTTTCTTTTATACATTGAAACTCAGTTGATATAAAAACATACTTCTTTCAAACAATGATTGAGTATGACCAGACCTTTGACCCAAAAGTAGCCATAGGTCAAAATGACCTAATTTCATGGTCCAGTGATTTTGCCTTTTATCTTGGCAGTCAGTTGGTATATGAACTTGCTTCTTACAGATAATGAGCGAGTATGACTAGACCTTTGACCTGAAAGTAGTTTTAGGTCAGTGTGACCTAATTTTACGTACCAGTGATATTGCCTCGTATCTTGACACTCAGTTGGAATAGGAACATGCTTCTTTCATATAATGAGTGAGTATGGCCAGACCTTTGACCCGAAAGAAGTCATAGGTCACAATGACCTAATTTCATGGTCCAGTGATTTTGCATTATATCCTGACACTCAGTTGGTATATGAAGATGCTTCTTTCAGATGATGAGTCAGTATGACCAAACCTTTGATCGGAAAGAAGTCATAGGTCACAGAGACCTAATTTCATGGTGTATTGATTTTGTATTATAGCTTGATATTCAGATGGTAAAGGAACATGCTTCTTTCAGATAATGAGTAAGTATGACCAGATATTTAACCCAAAATAGTCATTGCTCACAGTGACCTTATTTCATGGTCCAGTTATTTTGTCATAGCTTTACACACAGTTGATATATGAACATGCTGCCTTGAGATAGTGAAAGAGTATTACCAGATCTTTGACATGAAAGTAACTATAGGTCACAGTGACCTAAGTTCATGGTCCAGTTATTTTGCCTTATAGCTTGACACTCAGTTAGTATGTAAGCATGCTTCTTTCAGATAATGAGTGACCAGACCTTTGGCCCCAAAGTCCTAGGTTTTTGTGACCTAATTTCATGGTCCTGTGATATTGCCTTATTACTTGATGCTCAGTTAGGATAAAATGATTCAAAACAGCCAAACATCAAACGATTACTGCACCTGAGACGCTCAACTCTGTGAAAAGTGACTGTCTAATTCAGTCATTAAACATTCAAAGATTATTGTACCTGATGGACAGAATTGGTTGGCTTTGCAACGATAAGTGTTCATTACAGACAGAAGCGGTTGCACTGTCAACGATAACTGTTCACCAAAGATGAAATCATTCAAAAAGGTTAAAATGTTTAAACAATATTTGTACCTGACACACTTAACTATATGAAAAGCCTTGTCCTGGATGTGTGAATCAGTAAATGCAATTTTCAAATATTATTGTACATGATAGACAGAACCGGTTGAGTATGCAACGATAACTGTTCATTACAGACAGATATGGTTGCATTGTCAACGACAACTGTTCACGACGGGTAAAATGATTCAAAACAGCCAAACTTCAAACAATTACTGCATCTGAAACGCTCAACTCTTTGAAAAGAGGCTGTCTAATTCAGTCATTAAACATTCAAAGATTTTTATACATGATGGACAGAATCGGTTGGCTTTGCAACGATAAGTGTTCATTACAGACAGTAGCGGTTGCACTGTCAACAATAACTGTTCACCATAGATGAAATCATTCAAATCGGTGAAAAAAGTTGAAACAATATCTGTTCGTGATACACATAACTATCTGAAAAGCCTTGTCCTGGATATGTGAATCACTAAATGCAGTATTCAAAAATTATTGTACATGATAGACAGAACCGGTTGAGTATGCAACGATAACTGTTCATTACAGACAGATATGGTTGCATTGTCAACGATAACTGTTCACGACGGGTAAAATGATTCAAAACAGCCAAACTTCAAACAATTACTGCACCTGAGACGCTCAATTATTTGAAAAGTGGCTGTCTACTTCAGTCATTAAACATTCAAAGATTATTGTACCTGATGGACAGAATCGGTTGGCTTTGCAACGATAAGTGTTCATTACAGACAGAAGCGGTTGCACTGTCAACGATAACTGTTCACCAAAGATGAAATCATTCAAAAAGGTGAAAATGTTTAAACAATATTTGTTCCTGACACACTTAACTATCTGAAAAGCCTTGTCCTGGATGTGTGAATCAGCAAATGCAATTTTTAAATATTATTGTACACGATAGACAGAACAGGTTGAGTTTGCAACGATAACTGTTCATTACAGACAGTTATGGTTGCATTGTCAACGATAACTGTTCACGACGGGTAAAATGATTCAAAACAGCCAAACTTCAAACAATTACTGCACCTGAGACGTTCAACTCTTTGAAAAGAGGCTGTCTAATTCAGTCATTAAACATTCAAAGATTATTGTACCTGATGGACAGAATCGGTTGGCTTTGCAACGATAAGTGTTCATTACAGACAGAAGCGGTTGCACTGTCAACGATAACTGTTCACCATAGATGAAATCATTCAAATCAGTGAAAAACGTTTAAACAATATCTGTTCGTGATACACTAAACTATCTGGATGTGTGAATCAGTAAATGAAATATTCAAACATTACATGATAGACACACCCGGTTGAGTTTGCAACAATAACTGTTCATTACAGACACACACTTATAGTTGCATTGTCAACGATAACCGTTTACGCCAGGTAAAAGTACCCATGATCAGGACGAAAACTTGATCACACTAAACTGTTATGAAGTGCATGCAATCAGATATAAAATGTCCTGCTGTGGAGAAGATAGGATAGGTTGTATCGTATCGTATGCTATTGAAATAAACGTTAGAAATAAGCAAAAAACTCGATATGCCTTTTACAGATTGAGACAATGGTAGGTATTATATCAACAAAATATGTTAATCAAATTTTATTTCTTCCTTTATGAAACTGTAAACACTCGGGTTCTCTGTTTTAAAAGTTTAAAAGTAGTCGATGTCTGTTTACAGCTGTGTGATGCTTTATAGTGCACATAGTAAAACTGTCGTCCTCAGACATCGACGATAACACCTTAAAGCAGGTCCTCCGATAGCTATGCCACCTACCTCCGGACACTGCAACCACAGTAAATATGACCCTGCCGTCAAGAACTACAAAAGGGTACTTCATGCCTTAGCAAGGTTTTCAGGATGTCTGCACAAGATATGATAAAACAGGTTAAAGATTGCATCAGTTCTAATAAAATATACAAAAGATGAATATAACCATGCATGTAAACAAATGAATTAAAAATATCTGTTGAAAATTCTGTATTTCCCGATTCAAACGTCATTTAGGGTCAAACGAATACAGTCCAAACCCATTTTATGCAGTGTGTACGAAAAATGATATTCATAAACGATATGTATGTTTTTCAGATCTCTAAACGCAATCCTATCAAAAATAATAAGAGCTGTCGCATGACAGCGTAGCTCGACTGCATTTGGTTCTGTCAAACTGGAGCCAACTCGAACTCACCACACAGACATCCCAAGGCCATGATGATATAAGGCAAATTCATTTTACTATGAAATATAGCTATAACTATTTTGAAGTCAAAAATTCGGTGCTATCGACCCATAACCATGTAAAATCTTGATCACACATCTCTTGCTGTAGAAGATACAAGGCAAAATCACTAAACCATGAAATTTGATCTCAGTGACCAATGATTACTTTCTGGTCAAAAGGCTGGTCATACTCACAAATTATATGAGAAAAGTCTGTTCATATACCAAATGAGCATCAAGATATAAGGCAAAATCAATGGACCATGAAATTAGGTCACAAAGTCCCTTGACTGCTTTTGGGTCAAATGTCTGGCCGTACTCACTCATCTGAAAGAAGCATGCTTACATACCAACTGAGTGTCAAGCTATAAAGCAAAATTATTGGACCATGAAGTTAGGTCACCGTGACCTATGACTACTTTAAGGTGAAATGCCTGGTCATACTCGTTCATTATCTGAAGGAAGCATTTTCATATACCAACTGGGTTTTAAGATATAAGACAAAATCACTGGGCCATGAAATTATGTTATTGTGACCTATGACTACTTTTGGGTCAAAGGTCTGGTTATACTTACTTATTATCTAAAAGAAGCATGTTCCTTTACCAACTGAGAGTCAAGATATAAGACAAAATCACTGGACCATGAAATTAGGTCACTGTGACCTATGACTACTTTTAGGTCAAAGGTCTAGTCATACTCACTCATTATCTGAAGGAAGCATGTTCAAAAACCAACTAAGTGTCAAGATATAAGACAAAATCAGTGGACCATGAGATTTGGTCACTGTGACCTTTGACAACTTTTGTGTCAAAGGTCTGGACCTATACACTCATTTTCTGAAAGAAGCATGTTCCTGTACCAACAGAGTGTCAAGATATATTACAAAATCCATGTTGCAGTGACCTATGACAACTTTCAGGTCAAATATCTGGTCATACTCACTCATTATCTATGAGAAGCATGTTCCTATACCAACCGAGTGTCAAAAAATAAGGAAAAATCACTGGACCATGAAATAAGGTCACTGTGGCCTATGACTACTTTTGGGTCAAAGGTCTGGTCATACTCACTCATTATCTGAAGGAGGCATGTTCAAATACCAACTAAGTGTCAAGATATAAGACAATTAGGTCGCAGTGACCTATGACAACTTTCAGGTCAAATATCTGGTCATACTCACTCATAATCTATGAGAAGCATGTTCCTATACCAACCGAGTGTCAAAAAATAAGGCAAAATCACTGGACCATGAAATTAGGTCACTGTGACCTTTGACTACTTTTAGGTCAAAGGTCTGGTCATACTCACTCATTATCTGAAGGAAGCATGTTCAAATACCAACTAAGTGTCAAGATATAAGACAATTAGGTCGCAGTGACCTATGACAACTTTCAGGTCAAATATCTGGTCATACTCACTCATAATCTATGAGAAGCATGTTCCTATACCAACCGAGTGTCAAAAAATAAGACAAAATCACTGGACCATGAAATTAGGTCATTGTGACCTATGACTACTTTTGGGTTAAGGGTCTGGTCATACATACTTATTATCCGAAAGAAGTACAGGTGCGTTCACTTATTAATATACCCCTGCGATATTCACAAATAAATTGACAACTTTTCTTGTTTTTGAACAATCGTCACTGGCAAGAAATAGACAACTGGATGAATTTGTTTATATAATATATTAAGTATGTCTATAAGTATTTGCTTTTCATATAAAAATTCCAGATCGTGTGATGTTGTATGCCTAAATTGATTACATAACATATGGAGCCAAATTTTTAACAAAATTTTTGCTGATATTCGAGTTTCAAAGATTCCACAAGGAACCATGATAAATGGTTGGTAAATTTGTTTGTACATTATAAAAGTATAGCCATTTTTGTGCTACGGCTGAAAATTTGATGTCTTTAAGAGCATTATTAACAAAGTTACACCCTGATTTTTGTTTATTGTACATTTTAGAATATCATAGTAAAACGGTTCTTACAATATAAAACTAAGCATGTCAGTGTCATTTTGCAAGAAAACTTATATTCTACCAGGACGAGTTTACGAACCAAGCTTGCTGGTAGGTTTCTTTATGTGGTAAGCGTGCCTTAAAGCACTGTGGAGTCACCTTTGTCTTTGTATTCAGGCAAAACGTGGGTTGACAGTTCATCATACAATTCATGATTTGTTTCCTCGGGACAGAATACCACAGGAAACTGGGACTTTCACAATTAGGCTGTCTCTCTTTGCTTGTATTCATAATATTTATATCCTTTCGTATATGCATAAGTCAAGGAAAACACCAGGACATGCAAAGACAGACATTCCTCTAATATCAATAATGTGTTTGCGGATTAAGGATCAATACAAAGAACATTGCCTTGCATAATTGTTTTTGACATCCTTTATTGGCATGTATATTTCCATGACTTAAACGCTATAGAAGAGGTTTGAAATATCACGAAGAGGCGATTAGAGTCATTGCCTAACAATATATTTAGCCAACGTAGCACCTCGGTGCGTAGGAAACAATCATGAAACTGTATGATGAAATGCCAATCCCATGTTTTGGCAGATAACAAAGTCATGGATGACACCACAGTGCTGTAAGCCATGCTTAATTCATGAAGGGACCCACTAGCAAGCTTTGGTCGTAAAACCGTCCTAGTAGAATATTAGTTTTCTTGCCAAATAACACTGACATGCTTAGATTCATATTGTAACAACCGCTTTATCATGAAATTCTAAAATGTATAATGAATGAAAATCAGGATGTAACTTTGTAAATAAAGCTCATAAAGACACCAAATTTTCAGCCGCTACACAAAAATGGCTATTCTTTCATAATGTACAAAAACAATTACCATCCATTTACCATGGTTCCTTGTGGAATCTTTGAAACTCGAATATCAGCGAAATGTTTGTTAAAAATTTGGCTCCATATGTTATGCAATCAATTTAGGCATACGGCATCACATGATCTGGAAGTTTTATATACAGAGCAAATACTTATAGAAATACATAACATATTTTATAAACAAATTCCTCCAGTTGTCTATTTCTTGCCAGTGACGATTGTTCAAAAACAAGAAAAGTTGTCAATTTATTTGTGAATATCGCAGGGGTATATTAATAAGTGAACGCACCTGTACATGGCATTAATAAGTAGCCTGTGCAGATGGTTTCAGATTTTATTCGCCTGGAACCATGACTTCAGAGGTCGTTTCAACGATTTCGTATTTCAATTGGCATAACATTTGAAATTATCTTTCACATACATGACATGTATAAGGATTCCTAACAATGTGATCAAACGCAAAAAAAATGTATGTCATTCTATTAAATGTTGCTTGAAATCAGTATTGGTCTTATTAACACATTGGTCTTCTATGTTATCTCTCTACTTGTTTTTCTTTTGTTTTCTTTTCAACTATTTTTAACATTTATTTGTCTGTTTTTATTTGTGACAATGTTTGATATATTATATCCGTACATTGTGAATATTCGTTTCTGATGGCTTTAAAGTAGACAGAAAACAAACACCCATTCTTCTTTTAAGATGTCAAGAGATTTCAGAAATTATTGATAGTTTTAAAATAGGAACACAATTTAAGAATTGTTTGTTCTTTCATCTTTATATAGAACACACAGGGCATCATGATGACACTGGGAAAGTCAATAAACAATCAAAGCATTTTTGTACCATAATGTAATTTATCAGAGCATTGCATCGTTTAAATGAAAAAAAAAAATCTTTAATTATCTTGTGGCGACCCAGGTTCGGCCAAGTAACTCCCGGTCGCAGGTCATAATCTCTCTCAAAGCAGATAAATAATATTGATGTTGATTTAGTTATCTGGGGAGCTGTTTCATCTGAATGTAACGGTAAGCAATGACAATGAACAGGAACAGACACAACCATGAAACTAACGTAACATTGAAACTTTACTTTACTTTACTTTGCTTTGTCAAAGTAACTTGTGCGTATCGTAACAGTTTTGTCAAATGAAAAACGTGGTAGATATTATTTTCTCGATTTTCAGAGTATACAATCTAAAACCCTGTTTTGTGACGGTTGATGACTATGGTGTTTATATTGATTGTTTTTATGTAAATTGGTATGTCAAAGGTCCCAGATTTGCACTTAAGTCGATATGTACAATGGCATGTGTGGTTGTCTTCGGGTAAGCAGTGTATTTTTTGCACACCAGATAGAGGAATCCTACGTTTTACCCCATGTAAGAAATTCTTATCTCACCCTCGTTATCTCACCCCGGTCGCACCCTGCGTTCAAGTGTTCTTTTTAACACTGGTTGTATAGGACGTCACGTAATTTCGTCGCTAAGCGCACACGTCACAATGACGTCAAAACATTGAATTCAAAATGGCGGACGCCGCGATGAAGCATTTTTCTAGGTAAATAGTATTATAATCAAGCTTCGCCACATTAAGGCGTGCAAGAAAAAGAATCCATCATTCGTGTAAGGTATGGATAGACAAATCTGTCCCTCGGGTCACAGAATGTGACCCTCGGGACAGATTTGTCTATCCATACCTGACACTCATGTAAGATTCTTATAATAGCCGGGGAGGTTTCTGTCAAATTGAGACTTGTGTCAAGTCCAAGATAAAGAGAAAAAGAAATGAAACTTTACAGTCTGAGTTGGGAGCTATACGGGGGTCAAATATTAGATTTGTTATATAGAATCTCTCGCAGTTAGTATGAATATGCCATACACCACTTTATGTTGGAAATTATGTATTTTGCTCTTATGTCATGTATCTTGACCTGAGTACAAAATAAACGTGTTTGTCTGTCTGTCTGTCTGATTTACTCTAACATACATGTACACACAATACATCAGACATTAACAAGGGTCACATTCTTCATTTAATCAATCCATAGAAGACCTCTGAGCAAAAAGTGAAGAATATTATTTGACCTAAAGTACCTAAATGCGAAATACTAACTAAAGGATCGGAATCAAACAAGTTAGCCGCCTTGTGGGAAAACCAACGATGTGGTTTAGGAACAGGACCATCACAAACCGGTCTGTGCATGCACAGAAGATGGCTAGAGACTGGAAATTTTAGGATTTAGAAAGTAGAGGAATTGTACTATCCCTGTGGCTTAAACAAAGACGCTGATCAACTTCGCGGATACCGCGAAGCTGATCTGCGTCATTGTTTTTGCATATGCATATTGTTTGTTTTCATATGAGGCGGCTCAAATAAACATGCTATCAAAATGCTTTAAAATGTTTCACATATATGAACTACTAAAATTCTACTACACAATATACAATGTAAGATCTTTTTAAAAAGACAAACATTTGATTAAAAAAGAAAGACAATAGCATTATAAAGTCCTTGATGATCAATTTAAGTCATAAACCAATCAAACAGCATTAGGAAATGTTCCTATAATGCACATAAAAAGGCAAAAACTGATAAAACATGAAACCACAAAACGTGTGTACTAAAATTTGACATTAACTCGATATACTCTATATTTTACTATTTATTGTCAAAATCTAATTGTAAAGAAAGTTCTCACTGGGTATAAAATCTCGTATGAATAAGGAAAAGTGATGTTATTTTGAACACACGACACAGGTCAGCTCCCTGCCATTAACGTAAGGAGGGCATTTCAAGGACCCACATCGAGCTTCCACGAAGAATAGAAGATAACCGTTATCATTGAGACTTTCTCGTCCGCCCACTACATTTTCCGGCTCCTTATCTATACAATAATAATCTGTCGCAGCTTCATGATTATGATATCCCGCCATCAAATAGCCAGTAAATTCTAAAGTCCAACCGGGGTAGCATTTGGTTTTCGCTGGTATCATTATTACTGAAGAGCGGCTTCGGATATTACAGACAGCACAGGGAACGTCTTGATCCTTATGACCGGTCCCGAAAATCTCATCCAATCGACCCATTCCAGACCGGTACTCAGTAACATAAATAAATGCAGTGTTCACATCTTCGTTGGCCGTATGAAGCTCCCAATCAGGGTCCGTCGGAAGGCAAAGCGTTGATACTGCTGCCCCTTTGTGAGTATAATGAGACCCTCCAGCGTATCCTGAATAGACAAGGTCAGATCCGTTTCCTGGACACGTCGTTCTACCCCATCGAACGTAAGTAGCACCGCTTGTTTTGACGTTTCGCCAATGCCTTGCTTTAGTTCTTCGACAGACTGTTTAAGTTCGCGATGTTTAGCATTAGTAGCATCAGTATTATCATTAGCTTGTACCTTGAGTTCATGGATTTTTGCGGGGATTTTTGTTATCGTATACTGTCGATTTTCGTTCAATCTTTCCTTTATTTCATTTGCATCTGCATTTAATTCCTGATACTTAGTATTCGCGTGCTTACGGTTTTCCAAAATTTCCTCTTCCATCTCGGTTTGCTTTGTTTTTATTTTGGATATGTCATTTGCCATTTGCTCAATTGTATCCTCTAGCCGAATAAACCTTTTATCAATTCCCCCAACAGATTTCTCAATACAAGGCTGCTGTATATCTTTCAGCGTGTTTGCAATGTCATCTAGTTTTAGATTCATATACAGAAGATGAACATGGTCAGACGATGATGGTTCATCCTAAAATTAAACAGGCATACACAAAACAATTGTATTATCAAGCTCTGGTCAAATTACATGACCGATAGGTGCAACACAATGCGTAGAACCTTGTACAGGTTCATAAACACGTATCGAACCAAGATAAGAGAGAGAGGACAGAGGAGACAGAGAAAGAGAGGGAGATACCGAGAATGAAAAAAGAGAGGGGGTTGCGAGTGGGAGACAGAGAGAGGGTAGAGAGAGAAGACAGAGGAGACAGAGAAAGAGAGGAAAATACAGAGAAAGACGAGAGAGAGAGGGGGTTGCGAGGGGGAGACAAAGAGAGGGGAGAGAGGGTTGACAGAGGAGACAAAGATAGAATGGGAGATACAGAGAAATAGAGAGAGAGAGAGAGAGAGAGAGAGAGAGAGAGAGAGAGAGAGAGAGAGAGAGAGAGAGAGAGAGGATATGCATATACATGTATAACTAAAAGGAAAATGCGAAAGATCAACACAACAACCACAACGACATTGACCAATGACAGAAAACTGCTAAACAAGAACAATAATTACAAAACAGAGAAGCAGAATCAAAAATAGATACAACAGCAAAACAACGCAAAATACCTGCGTATCAAACCGTCCGAATCTCGATCAGCAGTGTAACACAGTGTCACGTGAATATACGCCAGGGACATCGCTAGAAGGACGAAAATTTTCATCGTACAAATGTTATCTTTTCGTCCTAACTAGTTTGGGGAAAATCGCATACTGACTGAGGTATCTTATTCCTGCTTTATTCTAGCTAGACGAGGGAAAGCATATTTACCGTTTTATTCCTCGTCTTATTCTTGCCAGAGTGACGAAATGCATACTTTTCGCTTTTTGTCAGTTTGGCATCAATATATCTGCTTCGAGAAAAAAGAATAGAAGAAGGTAAAGAGAGAAGCAATTGTAAGCTAAAACGTAAAAAAAACGTAGAATGCTGAAAATGCTCACAAATCTGTAGTTAAGACTGTGCCTTCATATTTCATACAGGCAAAGTCAAGTATGGTTTCTCATAGTGCAAGATGCCTAAATGATAAATGCTGCAACATAATAACATATTATATAATCTATAAAATATGTACTTTTATTTGTGAAGAAGAAATATTTCAGCTCTCTTATTACCGAGATTTCTCCAGTTACCAGGGTGTTGACAACACGCTAGCTATTTCATGGGCAAATTTGTTGTTAGATAATGGAAACTCATACACAAACACAATTTAATACGTTCTTATATATATTTGAGCTCATTATCAACATATAAATATCATGTTTAAGACAACACATTGTCATGATGTTGAAAGAGTACACTTATATTATGACCACACGACAGCTGAAATAATGCGAGTCATGTGCCTACTTTTTCTGTTCGAAAGGCAGGAATACTCAAGGTAATTTTGTTGTTTTCGTTTGCGTTGTTGTAAGTTATATATTTATAAAACACCTTGATGAATGGCTTGGGTTAAATGTCCAGGATGCAAGAGGATTTTAGTAGGGGTGTCATACCAAAGATAAATGCCCCCATTGAAAATTATGCAAAATATGCCCTACTCACAGCGCAGTCCTAAGTCCCAAAACAATCGTTGAGCAACAGTATGCCATAGATTGTTAAGTTCACCAAAATGACAAAGTTACCTAACATAACCGATTTTTTTTCGACACAGACATCGTGATCTGATGCCGAAAAAAGAAAAAACGTTGGGCGCAGTGTCTTCGTAGCTTCCACACAGAAAGAATAGTCATAAAAATCCATGTATTACACCTATTTTTGTAGCCAGGATGCTTCCGTCAGTGTTCCGCATTCGCGTTCCCGTCACCTGGGCCGTGTGTAACTACGTCCCCGTACTCTACTTTGAACCCCAAGGTTCTTGTTTGGCCAGATGAGACTTGAGGTTAAAATCTATAACACCTTCACAAACTGGCTTTTCCGTGTCGCGATCTATCACGCCCTCTATCTATAGAACCTCCAAGACGGAATGTACGCAATAAGACGACTGGGTCATCCGTGCTACAAAAAGCCCTTGCACGTGGTATAGCCGTATTCTGAGTCTGTATCTCGTCTTGATAATCGCTTGCCAGACAGCATTTATACGTGTACCATAAGTGCGATAACACGTCCTGTAATATACAGATTTTTAAAAGTTGTAAAAATTGAAAATTTTAAGTAGAAAATTGCTGATATTTTTTCTTATTTTTGCTCAAAACACAAATTGTGGGTCCATGTTATAACCGCCCCGGCATAATCTATGGTTTGAGGCAAAAATAAAAAGAATAGGTATACCTCTGCATACCTCAGTTTTGCTATATAAAAGTGGAGTATAAGGGGGTGTACATTACACGGACATGTTATCCTGATGATAGATATGTTGGCTTCCATTCCACTGGATTCGGTACCGTATCTCCAACCGCTGCCTTGACGAATAGAATATAATCTAAATAGATTATGTTTATGATGTAAATGACTGCTGTTGTTGCAGCAGCAGATGATGATGATGATGATGATGATGATGATGATGATGATGATGATGATGATGATGATGATGATGATGATGATGATGATGATGATGATGTTGGTGGGGTAGTGATGACTGTGGTGATTATGAGAGGAATTAGGAGGATATAACAGTATTGTATTGTTTGTATTGAGGTTTAACATCCCAGTCAACAATTTTTCAATCGGGCACAACTCCTGGGTATTATCTCCGATTCAATAAGATTTATTTTAGATCCGAGGTATTATCTAGTACTCTGGGTATCGAGTTAATGTGTCTTGCACTTACCTGCGCATCTCGTTTTAACCCCAAATAAAGGTATTACGTACCATCACCAGAATCCAATGATAGAACTACCCTGCCTGGCACCAACCGTCACCTTAAAACATGGGTTATTTTTTTTTTTATTTTTTTTTTTTTTTTTTTTTTTTTTTTTTTTTTTTTTTATCTTTTGGGGAGAAGAGAAGCCAGTGCTTGTCTCATGAAAGTTGAGCGCCAAACAAGGAAGTCACTGGTACCATTTTTAAAGCAGCCCGGGATCGAAACCACGATCTCCCGCTCCCGAAGCGGACGCTCTAACCATTGGTAATGATCCATAATACCGGGTTATAGTCATTTTCGGCGGTGCGTTCCTTTACCGGAATGGACCGGAATGGGCCTAATTACCGGAATGGACTACCTGAATGGACATTTATTCGTGCCCTATGATACTTTTTATTTAGTTTTTGAAGACTAGACAGGAAGGCCTAGAATATGCACAGACCGTGATTAGTCCGATCATTGTGTGGTTTTGGTATCGCAAAATTGTGTACCATATGATGGGGTAGAAGCCTAGCTCAAATACTCACATTGTGAGGTCACTGTTATTGTGCCACCACCCTTTACTCATTTTTATTTTTTTTTTCGTCTATGATGCAGAGCAACCCCTGAGATTTCTATATAGTTCTGTCAAAGAACCCTCTGAACAAAAAGTACCACACTTCAAATTCCGCCCCTACTGAGCTATCCTAAACTACCATGGTGATCGAGTTTTGCTATATACTTAGATGAAACTTATCTTATGCTAGTACTTATATGACTTCAAAAGTAATTTTTGTACATATCTGCCAGATACTCCATACACCTCAAAGAGAGTATTACGTGGAGTGCCCTATGCATATAAAATGCATTCAAAGTTCCGGTAATCCATTCCGGTAATTATGCCCATTCCGGTAAATGATCGCACCCTTTTTTCGGTATTTAGTGCGACTTTATTGATCTCGCGAGAACAAGGTGGGCGGAAGACGTCAATATTTTAATGGTGGATACACAAACCAAACAGTCACAAAAACATACAATTTTTCTGGCGTTTAGTTACACTGTTTAGCTATGGCATGACCAAGGCCCCTGGAGTTTTAGATAAACTATGTCAGCCAGTGAGCTTTATACTAAGGTGGGTTTCAGTGACACTGCTGAGTTGTGATTTTTTCTATCAAAATCTGAAATAAAAATTCTCAAGATCTAAATTAAAAAATGTGTCATTACCATAAATTTTTGATTGACTCATACCTCGGATCCAATAATAAATATTTTGGATCCGAGCTCATACATAGGGCTTAAGTGACGTTTAGATTTCTTTCAGCTTTTGTAATCGGTTGACCAGCTGGCTCTGTAGCTCTGTTGGCAGCATGCTTTCACAGAATGGTGCAGTCCGGTAACATTGCGCACCTATTAAGTATTTCATGCCAGGTCTGACGTGAAATATAAACACCGTTTTAGTGATTCAATAAATAAAATCAGCCTTTTCACTAACTTTTGAAGTAACAGGCTGAAAACTTCAAGTAGAAGGCAAAAATAGGGTCATTTAAAAGAAATACACTGTGAATATATGAAAAGTAGGAGGCTGAACATTCATAATAGAAGGCAATTTAGCCTCCTGCCGCCTGCTAATGAGAAGGCTGAAAATATTATCATATGAAATGTTAGCGATTTCTATGATCAGTTTGTCTGTCTTCAGATACTGAGTCGATCAGTTTCTGATCATCACCTCAGGTGTGGGGTGGGTGGCTAAATTTTGAATTTAGCAAATTAGGGGGAAAACATTCGGGATGGGCCATTAAGACTATGATCAGTTTTAGAAATATTCTGAAAAAATATTAAGGCAATTTGTTCCTAACATTGCACACTTCTAAATCAAATGTGTATTTTATAGCAACTTGCAATTTACTCAGAGCAGTTGTATTTCTGTCAACACATATCAGACATATGACAGCCATGTGACAAATTACAAACAAGAAGTTTCAAAGAAAATCATGAAAATGTCACGTACAGACAGTATTTCAAAATTAAACAAAATTGCATAACTGTGCATTCATAAAGGAAAATCATTTTTGCCTTCAAATTTATCTTGAACACTCTTATTGGTGTAACTTAGGAAAAAATAGCATGGGTAGTCCAATATTGTTTGATACCTGCTTGACATGCCATATGCGCAATGTTGGGGGCTGCGCAATGTTAGGGGGCTTGACTGTAAGTGAGAATCTGAATGGTTTACTCACTGTTTACTGGTGATACGCCAAATAGACAATACCTCACCAGCAGGGTTCAAAGTGCCCATCTCTACCCGGGTTTACCCATGGGTTTTACCCGGGTAAACCCGGGTTGGGCTTTAAGCCTTATTTTGGAAAAGTGGGTACTTAGTGGGTCTTCAGTATTTTGATGTTCAGATTTGTGTATTTTATGGTAATTTGACTTTATTGTTTTAAAAACATAAGCATCAGCCTGATCCTTATTAAGGATATATATACAAAATTAATTCATTTAATACTACTAATGTGTACTATATATTATATCCACTAAAATTCCATGGCACCATGAATTTTGAATATTTGTAGAAGCTAATGATAATTATAGAACTGTACTTCAATGAAAGCTAGCAGTGAAAGTATGTCACCAATCATGTCTTGTTGCATATGACTCTCACATTTAATAGAAAATTGCTTTAATCCTTTGTTTGTGTTTTCATAGGAAGTGTTGATAACACTTTCATAACAATATCCCATATTACATCTATTTTAAAAGCACTGCTAAAATTATGTGTTAACAAATTGTTTGGTATGTTTGTTTTAAAATTGTCACTTAGTTGACTGCCTTGTAGGTCTACCTATAATGACATCTGGCATGGTAGTGAAATGATGAATTATAAGTGAAATGTTCTTGATTTTTATGGCAGTAGAAATTTCTTTTACCATTCTCTTATCATAAGTCTGTTGATAAAACCCTATCACAGACCAAGTCTTTCTTCTGTGCACGATCAGCCATTTAGTAACAAACAAACAAACAAAAAACTCAATGAGAAGTTAAAACATCTGCATACTTCTGTCTAATCATCAAACACCCCTAATGCAATCTTGCCAGCTTGTTTAGATAGCTGATTGTTCTTTTGGATTTGCTTCATACAAAACTAAGTAGGTTATTCAAAGGAGAAAAATTTAAATGTCTTGTTACTTGTACACATAATATTTCTAATCATCATGAGATATAAAGATCATAAAATTTTTAATACTAAGCACTACCCGCTACCCAGTGGGTATACGGGTTTACCCGCTGAAACCCACTGGGTTGGGTTTTATGGTTTAATACCCGGGTTTTTCGAACCCTGCTCACCAGGGGGTGCGTCAGGAGGTCAGGATCTTGTGAGAGGCCCTCGTTAGGAGTCCTGATATATATGTGACAGTAGTAGGACATTCTTTTTCCCTCAGACTGTGATTTGGTGGCTCAGTGTAGGTCCTTGTTCAGGCTGCAAGAGGCCAAGGGACTGTCTCATGCTTCCGGTTTGGTTTCCGACTTCTGAGCCAATTCAGTCGGCATTGTGCTTGTACAATAAATTAGATATCATAAGCAGTGATAAGTTTGAGTCACGCTCTCTACTCTCTGAATCAGAATAAATTGAGCCGCAACACAAAAAATAAAAAAAAAAGATTTTCAGGGTTTCCAACCAGGTCTGACACAAACCTGCCTGCGCAACTACAGAAGCTGGTTAGAAGCTTGAAATTTCAGATTTATGAAAAAGAGGGATTGTATTATCCATGTAGCAAAAACTTCACAGCTGATCTGCCCCTTTGTTTTCGCATAGGCAAAAGTCCGGTTTTCAATTAATAGGCTGGGGTCCTACTTGAAATGACATCACTACCTTTGCCTTACATGCATGGGAGGGTCGTACAAGTCTGTTGGCATGGATTTTTAGGGAATTTGGGGATTATTGGTCATAGGGCCTTTCTGGATCAGAAATTTAGTGACATAAGCCCCTAAGTTTTGAAATTTTCATAACATTAAAATTTGACACTTTTTCACTGACATAGTTAAAATTAAGTTAGTTTTGAAATATGAAATTATACCAAATAATGTATGGAACTGTCATTTGAGATTGAGATTCCATTTTCTGCAGACTGGAAAAGAGTCACCTATATTCCATTTGGAATGGGGCTTTATTTCTGCTCCTGAGGCACCGAAAAAATCCCTGTGTTTCTGCAAACATGTACGAACCACAGCTAATTTGTCGATTCTTTTCTTTCTTGTGTCTAAGTTCCATGTCTCACGTGAGAGTGAGGGTCTGTGTTGTGGTAACTTGGTTATTGTCAGTTCGACATTTCACCTCTTTACTTCTTATCTGGTGAAGAGGACTTCAGATTCCTCTTGAAAAGCAACCAGAAAAGTTTTGTTTGTACAGAACTGTGCCGATTAAAGGTTTACAGTAGTAACTTGGGTCCAACCTGTTCTTTGTGCTGTGTTGCCAGGTTCCCCGGGCAGCTGCATTACCTTTGACCTTTTTAGCTCACCTGAGCCGAAGGCTCACAGGTGAGCTTATAGTATACCCATGCTCCGGCGTCCGTCCGTCCGTCGTCCGTCGTTCACAATTTCAAAGATCTTCTCCTCTGAAACCGCTTGGCCAATCAAAGCCAAACTTCATGTGGAGCATCCTTAGGAAGGGGGAACGAAAGTTTATATAAATGGTCCAGGTCACATGACCAAGATGGCCGCCATGGCTATAAATAGCAAAAACCTTTAAAAATCTTCTTCTCCAGAACCAGTGAGCCGATTTCCACGAAACTTGGTATGTAGCATCGGGGACGCAGGCCCATCATAGTTTATATAAATCATGACCCTAGGATGACTTTGACCTATTTTACGGCAAGGTCAACTTAGGTCGCCAATGCATTTGAATAGGAAAAAATGGTAAAATGCTATTTAATGGGTAAAACTTACTGGGAATAGACAAATGGACAGAAGATTAATGTTAATGGAAAATTTTAGCCCCTCGGGGGTTGTCTGCCCCTGCCCCGGGGCTATATACATGTATATGACCATAATATTCAAACATCTTCTTCTCTGAAACCGCTAGGCCAATCAAAGCCAAACTTCATGTGGAGCATCCTTGGGAAGGGGGAATGAAAGTTTATATAAATGGTCAAGGTCACATGACCAAGATGGCCACCATGGCTATAAATAGCAAAAACGTTTAAAAATCTTCTTCTTCAGAACCAGAAGGCCTATGATTTTGAAACTTATTATGAAGCATCTGGGAATGGAGCTCTACAAAGTTTATATAGATCATGACCCTGGGATGACCTTGACCTATTTTACGGCAAGGTCAACTTAGGTCTCCCATGCATTGGAATGGGAAAAAATAGGAAAATGTAATTAAATGGCAGAAAACTTGCTAGAAATTAGCAAATGGACAGAAGATTTATGTTTAAGAAAATATTTTTGGCCCAGGGGGTTGTCAGCCCCTGCCCCGGGGCTATATACATGTATGTGACCATAATATTGAAACATCTTCTTCTCTGAAACCGCTAGGCAGATTAAAGCCAAGCTTTTTGTGGAGCATCCTTAGGAAGAGGGAATGAAAGTTTATATAAATGGTCAAGGTCACATGACCAAGATGGCCGCCATGGCTATAAATAGCAAAAACGTTTAAAAATCTTCTTCTTTAGAACCAGAAGGCCTATGATTTTGAAACTTGGTATGAAGCATCTGGGAATGGAGCTCTACAATGTTTATATAAATCATGATGACCCTGGGATGACCTTGACCTATTTTACGGCAAGGTCAACTTAGGTCGCCCATGCATTTGAATGGGAAAAATTAGAAAAATGTCATGTGATGGCAGAAAACTTGCTAGGAATAAGCAAATGGACAGAAGATTTATGTTTATGAAAAAATTATATGCCCAGGGGTTGTCTGCCCCTGTCCCGGAGCTATAGACATGTAGATGACCATAATATTCAAACAGCTTTTTCTCAGAAACTGCTTAGTCAGTCAAAGCCAAACTTTATGTGGAGCATCCTTAGGAAGAGGAAATGAAAGTTTATATAAATGGTCAAGGTCACATGACCAAGATGGCCGCCATGGGTATAAATAGCAAACATTTTTAAAAATCTTCTTCTTCAGAACCAGAAGGCCTATGATTTTGAAACTTGGCATGAAGCATTAAGGAACGGAGGTCTACAAAATTTGTATAGACACATACAGTGTTATTGTTTACATTATTTGACCTTGACCTCGATGACGTAATGCGCGTTGCATTGTGGTTGAAATTTTCACTTCCGGGTGGCAAAACAATTTCCGGTTCAATGTTGTTACTTAGAATGCAAGTGAAATATGTTGTGCCATTTCAATCAGTGAACGATGATGACCTCTAAATACAATATTACTAATAATTTTTGGCATTTGTATTCATTGATTTGTTCGCTGTTTTATAAATAATTTCATTTTTAACACCTTCTTGAGCGTCTCAAGACCCTAAATGATGTTTGAGCCGCGCGAACAAAAATATGTATTACTTAGATATTTTTGATAATTAATTAACAATATTTGCGCCAACCACGCGTCCACGTATCTGCAATCAGACTAAAAAATCATTCGAAATGGGAAAAAGGTAATAATTAAACAAATAAATAAATAGTTCTTGGTCCTTTTTTCCCCACCTTATTTGTACCGAAACTAGAAATAAAAGTGCATTCATCTTAGCGCTTTTTCTTCTTCTTTTAATCCATCTTTTACATTTTAATTCTTAAAAACATCAACTCTTGCTCACATTATATTTAAATAATCCCAATGAAATAAAACTTGATCCAGTTTAAATACATGTCAAACTATTCAAAGGTTATACAATGATAATAATCAATTTGCCGGAAAGAAGGGTGGTTTCAGCTATTGCCGACACACTATCTCAAATTACGATGCGCATAATCATGATAATCGGCTTCTTTAATTATTATATATGACACCCTCTTCAAAGAAACGACACATTCTTGGGGAACAATATGAATGATAAGGGGATTAATGCAGTCCCCCGGGGCAGCCGGCTTGTGTGTTCAGTCAGTCGATATTAATTATCATTACATGTGTTGACATCGCTCGGATTAGCAAAAGATAATTATGATTCCAGTGTCGAAGATAAAAAAGGATACACTATTCATAAAGTAATTTTAATTTGGGAATAAATTAGATTTATTTAAAAAATAATGCAAGTTTGTTTTTTTTTTTTTTTTTTTCACCGCATGCAAAACAAAATTAAATTAGTGGGGCTCTTGAGAGAGAGAGAGAGAGAGAGAAAAAGAGAGAGAGAGAGCAATTATGACGGCTTTTCTTTTTGCATTTATTAAACTTAAAAAAATGATTCGAACACGGAAATTATTGAACGTCAGGTGGCAAATAAGTACTCATTTGCCACCTGTTGAACGTTGATTTATGATTTATACCGTGGGAATATTTCATTTTTTTTGACTGAGATGCAAAGCTTTTTTTCCGCACGGGAAGAAATGCTAAATACTTATAATACTAATTGAGAAACCAGCATCAATTAATGAACAAACATATATGGAAATTAATTTGTTATGAATAATATTTCGACATTATTTTACACTTTTATATATCAAAACATTACAGTTCTCATTACACAGTCATTGACCTGAGGTCGCTTTTTTGCCACCCGGAAGTGAGAAAAGGTCATGTGATAGTCACATGACTTACCTGTATTTTATAGACCACGTGGTTTGTGACGTATTGTTTGTACCTGTGTATAAATCATGACACTGGGATGATCTTGACCTGTTTCACGGCAAGGTCAACTTAGATCGCCCATGCATTTGAATGGAGAAAATTGTTAAAATGTGATTTGAAGGACAAAACTTGCAGTTAATTGGCAAATGGACTGAATTTTTATGATTTGAAAAAGACATTGACTCCAGGAGTTATTCTGACCCTGCCCTAGGGTTATATACATGCATTGTACCATTCTAGTCTAACAAGTTTATTGGTACATGTATATATCTCAGGTCTCAGGTGAGCGTTTACAGGACCATTGGTCCTCTGGTTGCCTTACTTTTGTACCCTCATTCAATGTATAGCAGCATGCATATTTGTCATTTCGTCAACAGACAACTGACCTGCAACTGGAATAAGATTTTGTGAAGACTGAGCTGATTATTTTCATAATGCTGAATTAACAAGCTGTCTATGCCTGCTTTTAGTCAGACGGGGGACTCAGACCTGGATGAGAGATGATCATTGGTGCTTTATTCCTTTTTATCGCACCTGCTTATAGCAGGGTGCGATATAGGAGTCCAAATTTCTGTCCGTCCGTTCGTCCGTTCGTCCGTCCGTACGTCCGTCCGTCCGTCAACATTTACGTCGAAGTTTGGTTTTCTCGACATCAGAGATAGCTGCGAGTCTGAAACCTTGCATAGTAATTGTCCCTGACATACCCTTCAAGCACGCACCTTAACCCGGTGGCTTTGACCTATATTTCACGGTCCACTGACTTTGAAAATTTTTACGTCGAAGTTTTGTGAAGTTTGGTTTTCTCAACATCAGAGATAGCTGCGAGTCTGAAACATTGCATAGTAATTGTCCTTGACATACCCTTCAAACACACACCTTAACCCAGTGCCCTTGACCTATATTTCACGGTCCACTGACTTTGAAAATTTTTACGTCGAAGTTTGGTTTTCTCGACATCAGAGATAGCTGCGAGTCAGAAACCTTGCATAGTAATTGTCCTTGACATACCTCTCAAGCACGCACCTTAACCCAGTGCCCTTGACCTATATTTCACGGTCCACTGACTTTGATAATTTTTACGTCGAAGTTTGGTTTTCTCGACATCAGAGATAGCTGCAAGTCTGAAACCTTGCATAGTAATTGTCCTTGACATACCCTTCAAGCACGCACCTTAACCCAGTGCCCTTGACCAATATTTCACGGTCCACTGACTTTGAAAATCTTTACGTCGAAGTTTGGTTTTCTCGACATCAGAGATAGCTGCGAATCTGAAACCTTGCATAGTAATTGTCCTTGACATGCCCTTCAAGCACGCACCTTGACCCAGTGCCCTTGAACTATGTTTCACGGTCTGTTGACTTTGCCCGATGCAGGTGCGATATCGACCTACGCGGAGCTCTTGTTTATACCCCGCCACTTAAAAAAAGTGCGGAGTATTATGTTATACCCTCCAAAAAAATTTGCGTTCGAGTGTCCGTCCGTCCGTCCGTCCGTCTGTCCGTCCGTCCGTCAGCGTTTCGTTTCCGGGCTCTATCTTGAACATTCATTGACCGATTTTCTTCAAACTTTGTATAGGAGTTCATATCAGGAAGGAGTGGTTTGGGATTGAAGATGGGTAAATTTCGTCAAATAAGAACAGAGTTATGGCCCTTGATTTACGTTAAAATTTCGTTTCCGGGCTCTATCTTGAGCATTTATCGACCGATTTTCTTCAAACTTTGTATAGGAGTTCATACCAAGAAGGAGTGGTCTGGGATTGAAGATGGGTAAATTTCGTCAAATAAGTACAGAGTTATGGCCCTTGATTTACGTTAAACTTTTGTTTCCAGGCTATATCTTGAGCATTTATTGACCAATTTTCTTCAAACTTTGTATAGGAGTTCATATCAGGAAGGAGTGATTTGGGATTCAAAATGGGTAAATTTCGTCAAATAAGTACAGAGTTATGGCCCTTGATTTACGTTAAAATTTTGTTTCCGGGCTATATCTTGGGCATTTATTGACCGATTTTCTTCAAACTTTGTATAGGAGTTCATATCAGGTAGGAGTGGTTTGGGATTGAAAATGAATAAATTTTGTTAAATAAGTACAGAGTTATGGCCCATGATTTACATTAAAATTTCGTTTCCTGCCTCTGTTTTGTGCATTTATCTACCAATTTTCTTCAAACTTTGTATAAAAGTTCAAATCAGGAAGTAGTGGTTTGGGATTGAAGATGGGTAAATTTTATCAATGTATACAGAGTTATGGTCCTTCATTTATGACAAAATTTGGTTCTGCTCTTTATCTTGAGAATTTATTGACAAACATTTTTGCTAAATTAAATTTGCGTGGCGGGGTATCATGCATGCCTGCAGCGCTTTTATTTTATAAAGCAGAACCCATGATAAGTGGTCATTGGTGAATATATGATAAAAATGAGCTCCAGTTTCTATGCTAAGTCCAATAGAGCATCAATTTCTATATTTATCATGTGTCTTTTTGCTTAGACTTAGCATCAAAACTTTTAGAATTGGGGGATAACTGTATTTAAATTTTTCATTTGTGCTGATATAGTGCAGAATATACTGTCCCAAATCGTTGACGTTATCCAATCAGATGTCACGTTACATTCTCAAGAGCATTAAAATAGAAAATAAAAACAAGCACCTACTACATGTACTACGATATAGATCTGTGTGATTCACTCATCTGTGGAAATAATAAGAAATTTGTTGTCATGTTGGCCAGTATTTTTAGCTCGCCTGCACGAAGTGCATAGAGCTATTGTAGTCACCTCGGTCGTGCGCGTTTACGTGTGCGTCCGCGTCCGCGTCCGCGTCCGCGTCCGCGTCACACTTTCGGTTAAAGTTTTTTATAAGTCTATATCTCTTGACCATGTTGATGGATCAAGTTGATACTTTGCATGTTGCTAGATATTGGTCTGAAGTTTTACGCAGTACCATCATGACCCACCCTGGGTGACCTTGAGGTCAAGGTCACGGACTTAGAAATTTTGTGTTTAAGTTTTTGGTTAATGTTTTTGTAAGTCTATATCTCTTGACCATATTGATGGATTGAGTTGATACTTTGCATGTTGCTAGATATTGGTCTGAAGTTTTACGCAGTACCATCATGACCCACCCTGGGTGCCTTGAGGTCAAGGTCACGTACTTAGAAATTTTGTGTTTAAGTTTTTGGTTAAAGTTTTTGTAAGTCTATATCTCTTGACCTTATTGATGGATTGAGTTGATACTTTGCATGTTGCTAGATATTGGTCTGAAGTTTTATGCAGTACCATCATGACCCACTCTTGGTGACCTTGAGGTCAAGGTCACAGACTTAGAAATTCTGTGTTTAAGTTTTTGATTTAAGTTTTTGTAAGTCTATATCTCTTGACCATGTTGAGTGATCGAGTTGATACTTTGCATGTTGGTAGATATTGGTCTGAAGTTTTATGCAGTACCATCATGACCTACCCTGGGTGACCTTGAGGTCAAGGTCACAGACTTAGAAATTTTGTGTTAAATTTTTTGGTTAAAGTCTAAATCTCTTGAACATGTTGATGGATAAAGTTGATACTTGCATGTTGATAGATATTGGTCTCGGGTTTTATGCTGTACATCACAACTCACCTGGATGACCTTGAGGTCAGGGTCACGGACTTGGAAGTTTTGTGTTTAAGTTTTGGTTTATGTTTTTATAAGTCTATATCTCTTGAACATGTAGATTGATCAAGTTGATACTTTGCATTGGTCTGAAGTTTTATGTTGTACCATCATGACCCACCTGAGTGACCTTGAGGTCAAGGTCATGGGTCATAGATTTTAACAGATGTAGTGGCAAAGCACAAGTCAGGCGAGCTACGCTGTCCTGCGACAGCACTTATTGTTTAATGTTGAAGAAAAAGACAAAAAATGCAAAAAAAAAAAGTGTTAATTGTATTATGCTTTTGTCAGAGTGATTACTATAAATTTCATTAAAAAAACTGTAGCTTTTTTAAAGCAGAAACCAAACTTTAATTAGATCTGCCTTTTGGAATTATGTTCTAATTGAAATTCCAAATTCATTTTTTTTTTTTTTTTTTTTTGGCTGAAGTAAATGGGCAAAAAGGCCACAAAATTCTGTACAGTTTTGTCAAAATGTCCCTCAGAAGCTGCCAGTACAGGAATGTTGGTCCCCTAAATTAAAACTTTGAGGGAAAAACCTAGCATTATATCTGATTCTAACACGACGTTATCGTTTTTCCCATTGAACCTAATGGAAATGTCACTGTGTGCAAATGGACAATAATTTGTGATGTCACACATAAACATTCATGTCCGCAGATCAGAGTTCACTGGAAAACATTTTAGAATGTAAGCATTTATTTATTAGTCATGTTAGAATCGAAATAAATTTACTTTTTGGTGAATTATCTTTGATTAATGTGTGATGGTGTCAGACAGATGCGATATCTAATTCACTCTGGCTGCGCCGTCGTGAATTAATACATCACAATCTGCCCTCCAACATCCCGCGTTAATCATGATAATTCACTGTAAAGTAAAATTATTTCTTAAGTCAATTAAAAATCAGAAGAAAGACTTACAGTTAATAAGTGGCTAAGGCCCCCAAATTCTTCCATCGGATGAGGCTCTTCGGATGGGTCCTGTCCAGATGGACATAAAACATGGTCCATCTGATTAGATATTATGAGCACTATTAATTCACTGGCATAGTTTTTGCAGCTTGGCTTTCAAGTCAAAATGTCAGAAAAAATTACCAGCTCTTATTTCAATATTTTATATTTGAGCTGCATCATGAAAAACACCAACAGATTTTTTGCTATGCGTCTATTATGCAAATACAAAGACTTATGAAAATATCACTGCACAGCTTTTCAGTGTCTTTGTTTTTGGTACAGAGAAAGTACAATCCCTCTCCTTAAAACCAAAATTTCAGGACCTTTTCTATGGCTGCTGAGGCCAGGGAATGGTTGGAAACCATTAAGACAGAGTGTTTTCGCGTCACGGCTCATTTGTCAGGCTCTTGTCTAGATCAGTAAATTATTTAATGATGATTGAAGGCTATTTTTCTTATCTTCTCCATAAAAATATGCATTGTGGGTACTCAAAGCTATTTTACGGTGAAGATGAATGTATTGGTTGTCTGTTTTATACACTTTTAGGAAAAATAAGTAAACAGTTTTAAATTGTTTTGATCATATACAGCCCTTAGTAGTTGCTCTGTATATCAAATAACATATATATGCAGGACCAAATGTTTGTAAAATGAGATGCTTTTTGGGATTGTGCCATTGTTTCATATTTATCAGCATTACACGTATAAGCAGATGTTTGACCATTCTCATAATGGATTGGTGAAAATTTTTTATTTCATATTCGTTGCAGTGGATTTTGGATTATTGCATGTTTTCAAAAGACTGTCTGTATTCTCATGCTTCCAAGAGGGTCCCCCAGCCAAGCCCAAGAGGCACTTTGGAATGAGACCCTTTATCTTATGTATGGGATAAAATATTCCATCATCTTATAAGTGAACTAGAGGGAATGGAACACTGCATTAGGAAAAGTGATATCGTTTTTGGATATGAATATGTCTTATTTTATCATATTCCAAAAGATATGAAATTCCATATGGCCAGATAAATTTCAGTTTTGATGTACATGCTATCCTTTAACTTTAAAATTGAAGTTTGATAGTTGAGCAGCGTCATGAGAAAACCAGATTTTAGGCGCAGATCAGCTGTGCAGTTACTGCACAGCTGATCAGCACCGTTGTTTTCGCTACTTGGATAGTACAATGCCTCTTCTTACTAAATCCAAAATTGCAAGCTTCTAGCCATCTTCTGTAGCTGAACAGAATGGTTTGTGTCAGAACTGGTCGGAAACCATGAAGACAAGTTTTCTCACATTGTGGCTCAGTTTAATATGTCTGGTTAGCTTCTGTGAACATGTAGACTGGCACGGACTGTGTAAAAAATAAGGATAAACTGAACAATGTTAAAGAAAAGCAGTAAAATGCCATTTCGCTGGAATTTTTGCTTGTGAACTTGAACTTGCTACAAATGACATTTTTATTTTGCCATTCTTGTGAGCATGGAGCTTATATACATGTAGTCAGCTGAAATTAAGATACAATGTCAATTATAAACTATAGCAAATACATTGTGAGGAAAAGTTTTGTTGCGGAGAAATTTTATGGCAGATTTTTGTTCCAGACAGGCTTTAGTGAGCATGAAATTGCCGTGATATTCACCAAAGTAAGTGAATGATCTAGGTACATATGTACACCTGGACCTCTTTATAACACAGTTCATTACAACACGCTTTTGGATATAACACTGATCACTGTTGGACCACAATTGTACTATTTTGGCTATATGTCTATACATTTTACTCTCGTTATAACACATATTGGATAGCTAACACAGAAATTGGCTTGGACCCCAGCAATAGTGTTATAAAGAGATTGAGGTGTACCGGTAAATTACTTTTGTATCAAGATCATCCAATTCCTAAGCATTTTTATATTCGGCCTGCATGTGTTGGTCTTAAATTTGTCTTAGACACAACAGAGGTCTTGCATCAGGAAAATATGTCCGTGAAATGTATACCCCCTCATACCCCACTTTTATATAGTAAAACTGGGGTATGCAGGGGTAAACCTATTTTTCTTTCTTTTGCTCCAAAACATAGATTGTGGGTACTCGTTAGAACCGCCTAGCTGAGGCGCTTCTAACGTGTACCCACAATCTATGTTTTTAACAAAAATAAGAAAAAGAAATCAAAATGTGTCAGCTGAAAAATCTCAATTTTTACAGCTCAAAAAACTCTGTATGTTGCATGTACATGTTTTCGTAATGTGGGGCCAACCAAACTCCTGGAAGACAAGGCGATTCCTTGCAAACTCAAAATTCTCTATTGAAATATAGCTGGTTTGCACTAATGGAGAGCAAGTCAGCAAGAAATTGATTTTCAAATTGATTTTATACTTAGTTTTTTATAATTTATATAATTCCAGGGTGCCCGAATATGGATGCCGGACACGACCGAGGTCTGGCGGGCGGCAGAGCTCCTGCAGAACTTCAAGATGATTCTCTGCAAACTCATGCTACTGTATGGGGAGGCAGCTTGTTTCTACTGACTTTGTATGAAATTGATAGTACAATCTGCATCAAAACTTTTGTATATTTACAGGGTGCCCGAATATGGATGCCGGACGCGACCGAGGTCTGGCGGGCCGCGGAGCTCCTGGAGGACTTCAAGGCGATTCCCTGCAAACTCAAAATTCTATATGAAGAAGCAGAGGTAAGATGATGATCTGCGCCACAAGAAAATCGGTTTTCAGAATTTCGAACCAGGTCCGACACAAACCGGCCTGTGCAGCCACAAACGAGGTTGATATTTCGGACATAACAAGATTAGGGACTGTAGAATCTATTAGTTTCAAAGCAGGTTATCTCATGATGATTTTGTCCTACAAATGAGCTGCATCATGAGAAAACTAACAACATGGTTTCTGAACAGGTCCGACACAAATCGAGCTGTACAATCACAGAAGATGGCTAAAGGCTGGAAATTTTGGATTTAGAAAGTAGAAGAATAATTATTGTACTATCCCTGTAGGGAAAACAAAGGCGCTGATCATCTGTGCAGTTTTTGCACTGCTGATCTGCGCTTTTGTTTTCGCATATGCAAAATGATAGTTTCTCATGACGTGGCTCAAATGAAAAAAACTATTGTCATTAATTTTCATACACCAAAATTTAATGCAAAGTCATGATCTGTACACTGCTCCTTACATGTCTCAAATTATAATGGAAACGCCACATGGAAAAACCAACAATCAGCATAGGCGAAAACAAAGGTGCAGATCAGCTTCGCGGTAACCGCAAAGCTGATCAGAGCCATTGTTTACTCTACAGTCGAATCCCTCATCTACTTAAATCAGAAATTTCAAGCTTCTAGCCTTTTTGTGACTGTACAGGCTTGTTTGTGTTGGACCTGGTCATAAACCCAAATTGTTGGTTTTCTTACGCAAAGGCTCAATGATGTATTTTTTTAAACTATTTGGACTGGCATAACTTAACAAGCATAACTTTATCAGACTGTTCAGAACCAGAACAGCCTCGATAATGTTGTGAGGATGCCCAGCCAATAAGGGTCTGCACTGTGAGCAGGGCACCTTTTGATCACGGTTTACCATGAAGAAACCTGAAGTATTGTATAATGGATATGCCACTTGACCAGAGTTCTCCTTTTCCAGTATTGGAGTTTTAAACTCCAACTTTTGGATTCTGGAAAGCCCCAGTAGTAAAGTACATGTATGGAAGAATCCATCATTTTAGGAAATACCTCATTTTTACTCCAATTTTCAAAATCCTAGTGAGAACTCTGCCTGCATAGTAAGCCAGTGTCTGTTGGTTTCCTAGACTACTACAGTCATTTGGATGAGTTTGTTTGTTTGTATTGAGGTGTAACGTCCCAGTCAACAATTTTTCAGTCATGTTGGGATGGAGCCATCACTCTAGGATCTGCGCCTTTGTTTTTGCCTATGCAGATTGTTGGTTTTCCCATGCGACAGCTCCATTAAAATTTAGGCATGCCTAAAATTTAACCAGGATTCTAGGGAGTTAATGTGTCTTGCGCATGGACACAACACGGTGACCCTTGTGGGGATCGAACCCAGGACCTCTCGATTCGGAGTCCGACGCTCTACCACTAGGCCACTGGGCCCCCTCATTGAATTTTCCCCATCCTTGAATGACCATTGCTTCTATCCGAGGCTTCTCATTTTTTTTGGTGTAGAGACTTCTAATCCTACAGTAATGTTATTTTTGCGAATTATCAATAATATTTTCTACTTTTAAATCTGGCATTTCAAGGATGTGTGGAAGGTATACGTTATGAAAACATATCCATACCGGCAATATAAAAAGATTTTTTTTGCTGTAAAAAATTTTGTTAGAAAAAATGAAACTTTTCATGTTTTTGCTCAAAACATAGACTGTGGGTACAAGTTCGAACCACCCGGGCAAGGTGGTTCTAACGAGTACCCGCAAGCTATGTTTTGGAGCAAAAATAAGAAAAATTGTATACCCCTGCAGACCCCAGTTAAAATAAAAGTGGGGTATTAGAGGGTATATATTTCACAGACATGTAAGCTTGATGGTAACTTACATGTGAGAGGAGATATTGTCTATATAGCATAAATGTGTTGAGTTTTTGTGTCATATTTTTTCTTTCAGAGAGTGCATTTGTTGAATTATTTGTAGAAGAAAAAAGCCTCATGTACATGTAATACATAATTTTGCTTCGTTTACTGTACAGTCATTTCTGTATTATGAATTCAGTTTATGCATTTGGATGGTTTTAATTTGTGTTTTTTTGTTTTTTCTCAATTTTGAAGCGAAGTATATTGTGAAATAAGGGCACATTTTTTTACATGCTCAAAAATTTATGTATTAAATTCTGATTTTTAGAACATCATTTTGAATTTTGATGTGTTAATTTTTTTATGATTTTTGATGTATTAAATTTTTTGATGAATTTTGATGTATTAAATTCTGATTTTTAGAACAGTGAATACCAGCCCATGCATAGGTTATATAAGGCTCCAGAACGGGTATGTTATATAGGACCTTATATACTCAGTAACCGTGGTAACCGTTTGAGGGATTTTTGGTCTTTTTAGCATTTGTCGTTTGAAGGGAAGGTGTTTACACAGATTTTTGGTACATTTGACGCATCTTGAGACAGCATGTGTGTTTTAAAGCCTGTCCTACAAGTCTTGGTTCTGAGGTTTACAGCATTATGAAAACTTGTCCATACAATAAACAGAGATTTTTTTCTGAAGCAAAAAATTGAACATTTCATTGGAAAAGTTTTGATGATTTTTATATATTAGGTCAAAACATTGATTGTGGGTACAAGTTAGAACCCCATCACCAAGGCGGTTCTAAGGAGTACCCACAATCTATGTTTTGGATCATATATAGGAAAATTAGGTATACCCCTGTAAACCCCAGTTTTGCTTTATAAAAGTGGGGTATGAGGAGGTATACTTTTCACGGACATGTTTTCCTGATGATAGTGAGTGATTTCAAGTAACTGCACATGATGAGTAACAAACAGCACATGTGTTTTAATGTGTGTTATGCAAGTCTTTGATCCAGTGTTTGCAAGTATAGTGAGTAATTTGAGTAAATTGACGAGTAAAATCATTGGTTCTAGAGTCAGATAAGTGAGCAGCTTGAATAGCACAGATAAATTTGCTAAATGAGTGAGCAAATGGTACAGATAAATTTGCTAAATGAGTGAGCAAATGGTACAGATAAGCAAATGGTACAGATAAATTTGCTAAATGAGTGAGCAAATGGTACAGATAAATTTGCTAAATGAGTGAGCAAATGGTACAGATAAATTTGCTAAATGAGTGAGCAAATGGTACAGATAAATTTGCTAAATGAGTGAGCAAATGGTACAGATAAATTTGCTAAATGAGTGAGCAAATGGTACAGATAAATTTGCTAAATGAGTGAGCAAATGGTACAAATGAAACAAATAATTTCTACTTAATATTTTTGGATCAATAAGATTTATATTGGTTAAATAGACATTTTATCCTAATATGCGATGGGGAAGTTCCTTATGTTATTGAGTATATAAGAATCTATGGCTATGCTAGTAATTACAAAAACTTGCCCATGCAATATACAGAGAGTTTTTGAGCCGTTTAAAAATTGAAAATTTTCAACTGAAAAATTATGATATTTTTCTTATTTTTGCTCCAAACATAGATTGTGGGTACAAGTTAGAACCGCCTCGCCGAGGCGGTTCTAACGGGTACCCACAATCTATGTTTTGGAGCAAAAATAAGAAAAATAGGTATACCCCTGCATACCCCAGTTTTGCTATATAAAAGTGGGGTATAATGGGGTATATATTGCTCGGACATGTTTTCCTGATGGTGGCATGGTAGAACAAGGGCTAATTACTACCATTTAACTATTTATTTGAGCATGTGTGTGAGAAAACCAACAATTTGGGTTCCGACCAGGCCCGACACAAACCAGCCTGTACAGTCACAGAAAATGGTTAGAAGCTGGAAATTTTGGATTTAGAAAGTAGAGGAATTGTACTATCCATGTAGCGAAAACAAAGGTGCTGATCTGCACCTTTGTTTTCGCCTATGCAGATTGTTGATTTTTCTTTGCGGCGGCTCATTTGTAATTTCAGCATCGCTAATTACACATTATTACTGCATTTTGTAATCAGTAATATTCATGACCTCATCGTTAATTTGTGTAGAAAAATTGTGTTAATCAACACTGCTGCATATTTAAAACAATGCTAGCGTGACTTGCTGATCATTGATATATTCATTAAGAATTACACTTACTAACGTTGCTAGAATATTATCTTGTACATTCATTCGAAGAAGCAATAAATTATGGTTTGAAACAAAATACACAGGTCATTTTTTGCTTGAATATTTTTGGGGTTTTCGACAATGCGTGTAGACAATTTAAGCAAACATGTTTTAAATGTAATTTAGTAATATACTACATACATGTTATAAGAGGCTTTTGAGATGCATGGAATAATTATGATCTTAGTACATGTAGTGAGTTTACTAGTTTATGAACAATTTTTCAATCATAAAAAATTCATACCAAATTTTTGTATGAAAAGGAGCAAACAGCTGCAAACATGACAAAATAATGATAATTTTATGGGTTATAGAAGTAAGAATTTGGTGAATGAGCCACCACATGAGAAAACCAACAATTTGCATAGGCGAAAACAAAGCGAAAACAAAGCAGCAGATCAGCTGTACTGTAACTGCACAGCTGATCAGCGCCTTTGTTTTCACTGCACGGATAATACAATCCTACTTCTTCTTAAATCCAAAATTTCAAGCTTCTAGCCTGCTTCTGTGACTGTACAGGCTGGCTTGTGTCAGACCTGGTCAGAACCCAAAATGTTGGTTTTGTCACGCACAGGCTCAAATAATAGAATACATGTGTCTTCTCTCCATATAGTTGCTCATGGGCCATTTTGCTACTACTTATAGGTCCAAATGTAATTGCTTTTAATATAGCTATTGTAATTCTTAGCTTATTTCTTTACTTTTCTGACTCTTTAGAGCTGATATAAAATAGAAAAAGACTTTCTGGTTTAGTAGTGGTTTTAGGGTATCATGGCAGTGTAAATCTGAAATCTATAGCCTTAAAAAATTGAGACAGCTTACATATCTTTTCAAATCAACGTTGAAAACCTTGCTGAAGTTACCTGCATATCAAATTATTTCATTTTTTGCACAATCAGATATTTAGAGTTTGGATTTATTAAAAAACATTTTCTCTGAATTTGGAAATCGGTCATGCATCCACTTTTTTTACTTGAACACCTGTTTGTCCGAATTTTCCGAAGGATTACATTCAGGAGTACTTTTATTTGCCTGTATAATTTTCACAGGTGAGCATTGAAGCCTCGTGGTAAAGTACAGGTCTCAGGAGAGAGAGAGACGCCTGTCTTCTCCGTATAGTGTCCTTGAGCAAGACACATCATTATAAACTCCCAATATTGGCTAACACATGGGAAGTGGTGGCTCTATCCCAACATGACTGAAAAATTGTTGTCCAAGATGTTAAACCACAAAAAAAGACTCTCAATTAAAATGAGAAGTGAGCCACCACATGGGAAAATCAACAATCTGCATAGGCGAAAACAAAGGCGCAGATCAGCTTCGCAGTAACTGCGAAGCTGATCAGCACCTTTGTTTTCGCTACACGGATAGTGCAATTCCTCTACTTTCTAAATCCAAAATGTAAAGTCTGTAGTCATCTTCTGTACAGCCCAGTTTGTGTCGGACCTGTTCGGAATTCATATAGTTTTTTTTCCCACGAGGCGGCTCATTTACTTGTAATTTCTTAAAAGATCTAAAACTTATTGCTTATTAGTTTCTATGGGCAGTGCTTCATTTAGGCCATCCCAAGGGCTATAGTAAATCAGCAATGATTACTGTTATTCAGATTTACCAGTTGGTACAAAAATAATGGGCCCCTGCCCATTGGGGCCTAAAGAAATAGATGGGCTACTTGTGCCTCCAGGCAAAGCTTATTCGCTACTGACTGACCATCTGATTACTGGTAAACCACTCCGGTTTGAGCCTGCCCAGGAAAATTGGTTCGTCAAAGTGGCTTACTTAAGGCCTCAGGTCACACATAAGCGAAAATCCCTCGACTTAGACTTGCGTAGACTTCCGCTTTATTTCAAAAAGGGATTCTTGTTTGTTTGATATATTGCTTTACATCCCTTTCAACATCTAACATTTGGACATGACCATAGCTATTGACTGGGGTGTAATGTGCCAGTCATTTCACTCATTTGTAACCACTGCTCCCCCACCTACGGGGAAGGTTGGCGATTATGACTTTTCAGCTTTCAGTGCCCTGCTATAAGCCCCATTCTTAGGGGGCAAATTGGAGGTCAAAACTTTGCTCTTCTAATGTCAAAACCCTTTCATTTCCCCTGCGCTGTGGGGGACTCTCAAAAAGTAATTATTGCACAGCACTTTAGCCTGGCTATCCCCCACCCTTCCCCACAGGTGGGGAGGGGGGGAGCCAGTGGTTACAAATGACTGGTGCATAAAGCAAAAATAAATCAAACAAACACTATTTTTCGCAATCAAAGGCAAGTCTGTGTCAAGCGATTTTCGCTTAGTTGTGATGACTCCTTTAAATGGTTATATTTGAAGCACTTGTTGACTGTCATGACATCCTCATTTTGGGTTAAAATCCCATAAAATGGAGGCAATGTCCCGACATGACCATGGCTGTTGACTGGGATGTTAAGAATCAATTCAAACAAACAAACAAACACAAAATAATGGTGACTATTATTGTATTTGCATTTATGAAATGACAATATTATATATATCATGTTTATAATAATATACAAGTTTATTTATATTTTGGTTTAAATTCACCTATTTTTTTTATTGATTTTCAAGTATGCTATGTCAAAATTGCTTGTTCGGATGTGTCTGTTTGTTTTGTTTTTAGAATGTGTTTGTTTGTTATGTTTGTTAGAATGTGTTTGTTTGTTATGTTTGTTAGAATGTGTTTATTTGTTATGTTTGT
This sequence comes from Rugalucina vietnamica, assembly GCA_964017185.1. Taxonomy (NCBI): domain Eukaryota; kingdom Metazoa; phylum Mollusca; class Bivalvia; order Lucinida; family Lucinidae; genus Rugalucina; species Rugalucina vietnamica. Next base: position 12,325,451 of record OZ024885.1, read on the forward strand.
TAGAATGTGTTTGTTTGTTAGAATGTGTTTGTTTCTTATGTTTGTTACTAGTTAGAATGTGTCTGTTTGTTATTTTTGTTAGAATGTGTCTGTTATTTTTGTTAGAATGTGTCTACTTGTTATTTTTGTTAGACTGTGTCTGTTTGTTATTTTTGTTAGAATGTGTATGTTTGTTTTGTTGTTGTTGTTTTTTTCAAGTTCGGTTGCATGAATAAATATTCAGTGAAAGAAGTGTTTGAAAAGCTTGTTTAATCTCAATGTACATGTATTTGTATTTTTAAGTGCATGGATCAATTTTTTAACTAGTTTTACAATATTGTTATTTTGAAATTTATAATTATATAGAAAAATTACTAACCAGAAAACAAAATCCATAATAATTCATTATATGTATGCATATGATCGTACATTTTAACAATCAATAATTCCAACTTCACTAATTTCCTACATTCTGATTGGTTGTTTGCAAGACTTTATACTTCGATAAAAGCAGTGCGTAAGAATACTCGGTTTTCATCTGAAAATTGGCGCGACGTTACGTGATAATGTGACGTTTATTCGAAGAAACATTGACGTCACCAAATTTAAACGTCATAAAAACAATGGATGAACACGTTTTGAAGGCGTCGAAATGATTATTTGGAATTTCTATAATAATGGACGCTTTTTCTTTTAACAGAACATCTTGCAGTAAGTGTTTTAATCGTCTTGTTGTGTGTTGAAATTTGACACTTGAATTTCTCATGTTCCAAGCCCCAGTTCAAAATCGACATGTCTTTCAATCGGTCCAGACGGCGATATTTTCTGCCAAAAGAACAATTTTGAATGAAGAAGAGGTGTTTTAAAGCTCCCGCTTTTTCAGCCTGCCTATAGCAAGTCAGTTTTAGCTTCTATTAATTGCGAGAAGTGAGTTCTACGCTTTGGAAATTTTCAAGATGGCTGCCCCATGAAGATCCTTTTTGCTCTATTTTCCTTCCGCTGGCTATAAAAATTTTAATCAATGTAGATAAATGCAGTGTAATGAGACAAAGTTGGAATTATAAGGAATGAATTATTATTTTTGTTGATTTTATCGATGTGTAAACTCAGGCGAATCACTCACAAACTTTTTCATAAAGCCCAGTGATTCGCCTGAGTTTACACATCGATAAAATCAACAAAAATAAAATTCATTCCTATAATAAACCTTAATCTTTGCACGCTTATGAAGTTAAGTTTTTAAATGAAGAAACATTACAGACAAAAAAGTAAAATAGTATATAAAATGTACATGTATTAACTTTTAACACACGGACCAATGCACTGCATGCATTCTGAGAATGCAGTTTGTGGTGAGAAATGTGAGTGCAAAAGTTTATTTTTTGTCAAAGTAAAGTTGAATTCCATTATCAGTTTAGATTGACTAGATTGCCATTCACTGTAGTGTGTATATATGAGCCGCCTCGTGGGAAAACCAACAATGTGGTTTCCGAACGGGCCTGACACAAATCAGCTGTACAGTCACAGAAAAGATCTAGAATCTTGAAATTTTGGAGTTAATAAGAGGAGGAACTGTACTATCTGAGTAGCGAAAACAAAGGCGCTGATCAGCTTCGCGGTTACCGCGAAGCTGATCTGCGTCTTTGTTTTCGCATATGCACATTGTTGGTTTTCTCATGAGGAGGCTCATATGTAGGATTCAAGTTCTAGCCAACATTTCTGGTAAGAACTTTTATTTACGCAAATATTCCTGAATTTGTTGCCTCACGAATTCAAAATAATAAAGAATGAATCAATTAGTCATAAAAACAACATGAATACTTGTTTGTGAATTCAAAACCTCAGGAATTACTTAGAAATAGAAAATTCATGAAATATGAAGATTTTTGAATTTACAGTATCAGAGAAGATATTAATGTCTTTTTTTTCAAATTTCAGGAATCAGTTTTGGAGATCAAAGACAAGAAGAAGCTCCCGCACTTACGGAACCCAGAGATTCTGATTGGTGAAAATGATCTGACGTCACTTAGCTACCTCAATGAACCTGAAGGTGACCTTGACCTATGTTGATTATCAAAATATTTTTCCCCGATAAATAGGAAGCATCACACCACCTTTCCTATCATTACAAAAACTTGCCCATGCAATATACAGAGATTTTTTTCAATTTGTAAAAATTATAAAAATTCATTGAAAAAAAAAATGATATATTATTTTTGCTCAAAACATTGATTGTGGGTACATGTCAGAACTGCCTCACGAAGGCGGTTCCGAGCGAGTACCCATAATCTATGTTTTGAAGCAAAAATAAGCAAAAATGTATACCCCAGTTCACCCCAATTTTACTACATAGTATTTAGTTCATTGACTTATTTCCCTGATGGATTTTTTTTCCAAGACATCCAATTTGATTTTAAGGTTGTCATTGGCGAAAATGATATGAAGTTACTTAGCTACCTCAGTGAACTGATGGTGACCTTGAAATATTTTCATCACACCCTGTGTACCCACGATACAATCAAATTTCTTACTGCATAGATTGATGCAGCGCCACATGTTATGTGACAAACTTGAGTGCACTCTGCGCAGGTAGATGCAACTTCACTGTGAGTTGTTACCGAAACAGTCCAGCTTGGAAGCTTGATTAATTCCTTTACAACTGACAAGAAAGCAATGAATTCTTTGCTGTTGGTTGTTGCCCAGTGGATTCAGCTTCCAATTAACACACTTCATTTTGACATGTGATGTGTGATGTTGCATCGATTTGCACAGTAAGAAATTGGGTTGTATCATGGGTAAATAGGGTGTATTAGAGGAATCAAATATGCCCTTTCTTATGTTAATAGACAGCTAAATCAAGCATGATTGCTTTTATGTTAACACCATTTGACACAATAGCGACCACATTATAATTAGATAATCAAAGTAAATCGAAATTATTCTACCTGGGCACAGTAGCTCAATTGGTTGCATATCCAGCTTGTTACAAAGCTGGCCTGCAATCAATCCCTACTCACACCAAATTTCTTTCATGCAGATTAATGTTTTGGTAAAGAATATGGCCATTCATCTCTGCTGATTTAGAGGAACATTTGTCAGTTATAATGATGGGAAATTGATGTGCACTAAGTACTGATAACCTGCCTCTGGGAGGCATACCCAGGAACAGTGTGACTAGGATAAATGGCCATCTCAACATGACCTTAGCTGTTGATGTAAAGTGCTAAGCTGAAGAAACAAAAATTACCCTTTTTGTTGCATTAAAATGACAATAATTGAGCCTTCGCATGAGAAATCCAACAATTTGCATGTGCAAAAACAAAGGCACAGATCAGCTTCTCAGTAACTGTGAAGCTGATCAGCGCCTTTGTTTTCACCACACAGATAGTACAATTCCTCTTCTACTAATAGCCAAAGTTTCAAGCTTCTAGCTTTATTCTGTGACTGTAAAGCCTGGTTTGTGTGGGACCTGTTCATAAACCCAAATTGTTTGTTTTCTCATGCACAGGCTCATATAGTTTACTGAGGCTTATTTCATCTGATTTATATTTCTCTTTCTATGTTTCAGTTTTATACAACTTGAAGGTCAGATTTGTGGAACAGAATACTATTTACACCTACTGTGGTATGTTTTCACCAGAGACAACCTACATAACTGAGAACAACCTACACAGATAAAATCATATTAGCCGTGACGCGAGAAAACCGGTCTTCGGGGTTTCCGACCATGTTTGACACAAACCGACATGTACAGTCACAGAAGGTGGCTATGACCTTGAAATTTTGTATATAAGTAGACAAGGGATTGTACTATCCGAGCAGCGAAAACAAAGGCGCTGATCAGCTTCGCAGTTACTGCGAAGCTGATCTGCGTCTTTGTTTTCGCACAGGCAAAAATCTGGTTTGCTCATAACGCGGCTCATTTAAGCCTGTACAATGCTAATGTCTGTCTGGGAACAACTTGCCACAGAACAGAATGACCCTTGTCAAGTTGTTCCCAAGCAAGTATTTACTGGCTGTTGTTGTTGGTTTCATCTCTGCATTGGTAGTCTCAGCTATGTAGGTTGTCTCCGTTTAACAATAATTGAGCCGCCTCTTGGGAAAACCAACAATGTGGTTTCCGAACAGGTCCGACACAAATCAAGCTGTACAGTCACAGAAGCAGATTAGAGGCTTGAAATTTCAGATTTAAGAAGAGGAAGTATACTACCGGTGTAGCGAAAACAAATGCGCTGATCAGCTTTGCGGTTATCGCGAAGCTGATCTGCGTCTTTGTTTTCGCATATGCAGATTGTTTTTTTTTTTCACGAGGCGGCTCAATTGTGCATATATAAAAAGGTATTTCGCATGAAGTGTCCCAATTATGTACTAACCTTGTTAGTAGTTGATTGACATTTGAAACACCTCAATTTGACTGAAAAATGGTTTTGCTATTATCTTCATAATGATTTCTAATGTAAATGTCCTTAGATGTCCAGGGGCTAGTATAGTTAGAAGATTGAAGTAGATAATGTGTACAGATAATGTATGTTATATAATAATAATTTCATAGTGGTAACTACATGACACAAAGCAAAAATTCAGCCTTGAAATTATACATTAAACTCAAAAGCATTTGTCCAATGTCCCATGTGTCCCCCATACCCCGTGAACAGCATTGTCCCATTTTAACAGTGACCTTTGACATATGTGTTTACAAAATCGCATTATTCACTAGGTGGCTCAGGACCTATTTGGATGCACTTACTGATCAGAATCAATTCATTCTGTCCCAACATGACTATAAAATTGTTGATTGGGATGTTAAGCCGTAAGAAAACCAAAAGGAGTGGATTCATTTTCAAGATAATTTGAGTTGCATCATAAGAAAACCAACATTTGCATATACTAAATCTAGGTCGCAGATCAGCTTTGTGGTATCTGCGTAGCTGATCTGTGCCTTTGTTTTCACTACAGAGACAGTGCAATTCTTCTACTTTCTAAATCCAAAATTTCCAGCCTCTATTTGTCTTCTGTGGTTGTACAGCCAAGTTTGTGTCGGACCTGTTCGGAAACCACATTGCTGGTTTTCTCATGCTATTACTCATTCGACTCTGCTAGACAAATGAAAGCCCATGCATTTAAATTTGTCACACAATGGCTCAGTTTGTCTTTGTATACTTCCTGATAAGGAACCATTGAATAAATGAAATTTTTCATTTGATAACAAATAAGCCGCCTCATGGGAAAACCAACAATCTGCATAGGCGAAAACAAAGGTGCAGATCAGCTTCGCGGTAACCGCGAAGCTGATCAGCGCCTTTGTTTTCGCTACTCAGATAGTACATTTCCTCTTCTACTTAAATCCGAAATTTCAAGCTTCTAGTTTTTTTCTGTGACAGTGACTGCACAGGCCGGTTTGTGTCAGACCTGTTCGGAAACCACATTGTTGGTTTTCCCACGAGGTGGCTCAAATATTGAATTTGTTGTCAAAGGCCATGGTTATTATGGCATTTGAATGTAAAAATTGAGTGCTTCGTCCTATATATCTCACCGTATAACCTGTGATTCTTGATTCTTACAGTGCAGATTGATGCGACATCACACGACATGTGACAAAATGGAGCATTGTGATTGGAAGCCTAATCACTTGGACAACAACTTACAGTGATGAGTTCCTTGTCATGCTATAGGTTGCATCAAAATCTCTGGAATCCATTTTGTTGTATTGTGTAATGTTGCATCAATCTGCACTGAAAGAAATTAGGTTGCATCATTGGCATACAGGGGGTATCCGGAGACTTTGTGAAAATTGTGGCTAGGTGGTAGAGCATACTGAGGTCTTTAAGGGCTTAAGGGCTCAGGGTCATCACTATGTTGTTTCCTTGAGAAAGACATTTTAAACTTCCCAAATTATCGGTTTAGTACCCAGGAAGCAAATACAAATACATAGTGATAATGCTTTATCATTTTCCATTTAAAAAAAAAAATGTTGTCAGCTTGATAATTAAGCTGTGTCATGAGAAAACTGAATTTTTGCTTAGGTGAAAACAAAGGCGCAGATCAGTTCTGCGAAGCTGATCAGCACCTTTGTTTTCAATACATGGATAGTACAGTCCCCCTACTTTCTTAATCCAAAATTTCCAGCCTCTAGCCATCATCTGTAGCTAAACAGGCCGGTTTGTGTCGGACCTGGTCGGAAATACAGAAGCCCTGTTTTCTCGCATCGCGGCTCAATTCTTTTTTTGCCAAACTTTCTTTATTTGAATCTTTTTTCTTTTTAATACCTATCAGAGCTGAAGTTTGAAGTGGATAAAATTTGCACCATAGAAATAAAAAATACAGGTCTTTGTGAAGATTTACAGTTATACAGTTGCATTTATGCAACTTTAATAATTGAGCCATTGCATAAGAAAACCACCAATCTGCATATGCGAAAACAAAGCCTTGACAGCTGATCAGCACCTTTGCTTTCACTACTTAGATTGTATAATCCCTCTTCTTCTTTAATCCAAAATTTCAAGCTTCCAGCCTGCTTCTGTAACTGTACAGGCCAGTTTGTGTCGGACCTGGTTGGAAACCCAAAGTGCCCGTTTTCTCTTGCGTTGGCTCATTAAGTGTGCCTTTTTTTTCCAGGTATAGTTTTGGTGGCAATCAACCCTTATGACTCCCTTGATATCTATGGCAATGAAACTATATTTGCCTACAGCGGACAGGATATGGGGGCCATGGACCCACACATATATGCCGTGGCGGAGGAAGCTTTTAAAAGAATGACTAGGTAAAGTAAAGGAACTTAAAGTCAATATAAGTTTGGTAGCTATCAACCCATATGATAGCCTTGACATCTACTGCAATGCGACTATATTTGCCTACAGTGGACAAGATATGGGGGCCATGGATACACACATATATGCCATGGCAGAAGAGGCTTTTAAATGAATGAGTAGGTAAAGTAAAGGAACTTAAAAGTTGATATAAATTATGTTTGGTAGCTATCAACCCCTATGACAATGACAGCCTTGATATAAAACTGTATTTGCCTGTGTGGACAAGACATGGGGGCCGTGGACCCACATGGCTAAGGACTCCTGTGGCTGAGGAAGCCTTTAAACGAATGAATAGGTCTGTAGACATGTATCCTTAACCTGTTGTTGATTATTATAGCAAGGATTTAGATAAAATACTACCATGCTGAATACCTTAGATAATTTTACATATTGCATGTTTTTAAATGTGCTTTGAGATTAGACCAGATCCATTCCATTATTGTCAGCATTGAATCCATTTGATTCTATTCATAGATTAGGCCATTACATTATTGTGTGATATTGTTACTATTTATAGATTTGAGCAGGACCAGTCCATTATAGTCAGTGGGGAATCAGGTGCTGGGAAGACAGTCTCAGCAAAGTATGCCATGAGATATTTTGCTACAGTCGGTGGATCCCAGGCAGAAACACAGGTCGAGAAAAAAGTGCTGGCGTCTAATCCTATTATGGAGGTATGGGAAACTTATTATTTCATCCATATCACCTAAGAAAACGCTGCAATCATGATTCTTTACTTGAACCTTTGATGTCGAGATAGAGAAGCATGACAAACTATACAACCAATGTTAAACAGAAACATATAACCGCAAGGTCAGACTACCAGGAAAGATTGAAATGTCCGACAAAAACCTTTGAGGCGCCCCTGTGGCTGACTGGCTGTGTGGTTAATAGCGCGGATATTTCATTACCGCGCTTAACCATTTGATCTTACTGCTGTGTCTGGTATGGGTTCGAGCCCCACACTGAGCACGTGAGACAAGCCAGGTTCTGCTTGTGGGTGTGCCAGGTGGTTTTTCTCGGGGCTCTCCCATTTTTGTCCCACCTACTGATTGGCCCATCTCATATGAGCTGATTAAATTTGAAAGGGACGTTAAACTGAATAGAAAATAATAATAATAATAAAAAAAAAACACCTTCGATCTACTGATTTTTCTAATCATGTATGCAAGAAGTATTACACATGTATCTACTATTTTTCCAGGCTATAGGTAATGCCAAGACAACTCGTAATGACAACAGCAGCAGATTCGGCAAGTACCTAGAGATCAGCTTTAACAAGAAAAATGAGATTATTGGGGCAAATATGAGAACATACCTTCTAGAGAAATCCAGGTATGGTTTGCGTTATGTTTTCTGTCTTAGCTTTTTAGTTTTAAAACTTTTCAAATACCTAGAAATCAGCTTTAACAAGAAAATTAGATTGCCGGGGCAATTAAGAGGACATACCTTCTCGAGAAATCCAAGTATTGTTTGTGCAATGTTTATTGTCTAAGCCCCTTGATTATAAAAACTTTTCAAATACCTAGAAATCAGCTTTAGCAAGAAAATTGAGATTAGCGGGGCAAATAGGAGGGCATATCTTCTAGAGAAATCCAGGTATAAATATCATAATGTTTTCTGTCTAAGCCCCTTGATTATAAAAACTGTTCAAATACCAGTAGATTGGCTTTAGCAAGAAGAATGAGATTATTGGGGGAAAATAAGAGGACATACCTTCTCGAGAAATCAAGGTATTATAATAGACATTTTAATATTTACCGTTCCTCTCGAAAATCCTGGGATAGTAAACAGTTATTTCATGGGGGCTTGGTGAATAGTCAAAACTAGTGCCCCGAGGTGATGAGGATGACCATGGTGGACTATTGACCAAGGCCAAAGGCCGAGGACAATAGTCCATCGGGTCATCCGAAGCACCGAGGGGGCAATGGTTTTGACTATTCACCAAACAACCATGAAATAACTGTTTTATTAATTACCCAACAATAACATATATACTTGACATCATGAAGATTCAATTCGTCTGACTCACCATAGATCTATCAGTTCAAAATCAAATTAAACTTCTAGCATCTTTATAAGATACACAACCATTAATGAAGAGATTGTCAATTTGCTATCAAAAACTCTATTCAGTCTATTTTAGATCCACATTCATCGACTGCATTTGTGTTTTCAATTATCACCTATCTATTCTCAGGTTTAGTTTTTCTATTACATCTAGCACCTTATTCCTTATTTTCTTGTGAGCTGGGTACCAGGCCATGGTATAGTCCCATGTTATATCCAAAACTATGGACCAGTCCAGGCATGCGCAGTTGAGGCCAACCTGTGACATAGTGCTCTGACATCTTTTTGAGCTGGGTACCAGGCCATTGTATACTGGCGTAACCGAACTTCGAGGACATAAGCACATTGGGTTTCCCTGATTTCTATAAATAACATCAAAAACTATAAATTTAGATTAAAATAAGTTTTTAACATCAAATCAATAAAATGACCACAAAAAATCAAAAATAACTTTTAAACTCTAACCAGAACTTATCAATTTTTCCAGTGACCTAATTTATCTGCCATTTTGTAAAAACACAAAAAGTTCGAGGACTCGGATGTATTGAACTTTAAAGAGGCACCATATGGGACAGAAAGAACATTTTGGTGAACAATCAATAACAACATATCAAACTATAAGATTTTACTATAGTAACTTTATTATACATTTTATAACTTTTACAATTGTCAGTTTTCTGTAATGGTACTGGTGCCAGCTTATTTCTTTTGAAAGATCATAACTTAAAGATATTAGTTTACATTGAATGGCTGAAATATAGGGATTTCTTTCCTAAATGTAAGGACCAGTCTGACCTCATTATTTGCACACCTTCAAAAAAGCTATAACAATAGCTTGATGTGCCTGATCCATTCTATACCCTACAATGGGAACAAAATCTCAACTTGAGTGTAGTAGTAATTCTTTACTCATTCACCTTAAGTTTCATAGGAACAGTTTCCTTTCCGATCAGTAGGTATGAGTTTGAAAATCAAATGATTTGGAAATATTGCCTTAGACATGGGGGTAAGAAGGTTTAAGTGAAAATGGCTCATTTTAAACACTTTTAAATATTTTGTTCAATAGTTTTCCATCTGATTGGAAATATAATGACTGGCTCTTTCAAAAAGAAAGACTTGACTGTCAGATTTCTTACACATGTTTTTGGAGCAGATGGTAACAAAGGTATTCCAATTATATGACAACAAATGACGTCATCAAACTAATTGAATCCTCGAAGTTGAATGCAACTACTATATATTATCTTTTTTAGCTCGACTGCACGAAGTGCATAGAGCTATTGCAGTCACCTCGGTCGTCCACGTTCCCGTTCCCGTGCGTGTGCGCGTGCGCGTGCGCGTCACACTTGCGTTAAAGTTTTCTAGAAGTCCATATCTTGACAACCACTCATCAGAAAGCATTCATACTTGGACCATAGATACCCTGTAGGGTTAGCTTTCATTCCATGGCATCGGGCCCCTGGGTCCAGGCCAGGGGGTGGGGCTGGAGGTTAAAATCTAGAACACCTTCAAAAATGGCAATTCTTGTGTTAAAGTTTTCTAGAAGTCCATATCTTGACAACCACTCATCAGGAAGCATTGATACTTGGGCCATTGACACCCTGTAGGGTCGGCTTTCATTCCATGGCATCAGATCCCTGGGTCCATGCCAGGGGGTGGGGCTAGAGGTTAAAATCTAGAACACCATAATAATGGCTTTTCTGTGATATAGTGTTCTAGAAGTCTATATCTTGAAAACTTTTTATCAGAGGGCTTTCATACTCGGACCATAGGTACCCTGTAGGGTTGAGTTTCATTTAATGGCATCGGGTCTCTCGGTCCATGCCTGGGGGGTGGGGCTAGAGGTTAAAAACTAGAACACTGTAAGAAATAGATGTACTGCTGTGTAACTTTTACAAGGAGTCCATATCTTGACAACAACTTATCATAAAGCATTCATACTTCATACAATTTAGGTTCCATGACATCGGACCTCTGGGTTGGAGTCAGGGGGGCGGGGCTAGAGGTCAAAATCAAGAACTCCCCAATTTTTTTTTCTTTTTATTTCTTAATAGAAACAACTTAGGAAGATGGTTGGTCATTCATCTTTTGACTTTATGACACTGACTTGTGTGTCATGACGGTAAGGGTCGGTTGACCTACTTTCCATGGTTCAGTGATTTTGCCTTATATCTTGACACTCAATTAGTATATTTTCTTACTTCTTTCAGATTATGAGTGAGTACGACCAGGCCTTTGACCCCGATATACTTATAGGTCACTGTGACCTAATTTCACGGTTCAGTGATTTTGCCTTATATCTTGACACTCAGTATATTTTCATACTTTTTTCAGATTGTGAGTGAGTATGACCAGACCTTTGACCCCAATATACTTATAGGTCACTGTGACCTAATTTCACGGTTCAGTGATTTTGCCTTATATCTCAGTTCTCAAATGGTTTATGAACAAACTTCTTTCAAAGTATGTTTGCGTATGACAAGACCTTTGACCCTGAATTAGTCCTAGGTCACTGTGACCTAATTTCACGGTTCAGTGATTTTGCCATATATCTTGACACTCATTTAGTATATTTTCATACTTTTTTCAGATTATGAGTGAGTATGACCAGACCTTTGACCCCAATATACTTATAGGTCACTGTGACGTAATTTCACGGTTCAGTGATTTTGCCTTATATCTCGATACTCAATTGGTTTATGAACAAACTTCTTTCAAAGTATGTTTGCGTATGACAAGACCTTTGACCCTGAAGTAGTCCTAGGTCTCTGTGACCTAATTTCACGGTTCAGTGATTTTGCCTTATATCTTTACACTCAATTAGAATATTTTCATACTTTTTTCAGATTATGAGTGAGTATGACCAGACCTTTGACCCCAATATACTTATAGGTCACTGTGACCTAATTTCACGGTTCAGTGACTTTGCCTTATATCTCGGCACTTAAGTAGTTTATGAACAAACTTCTTTCACACTATGTTTGTGTATGACAAGACCTTTGACCCTAAAGTAGTCCTAGGTCAGTATGACCTAATTTCACGGTTCAGTGATTTTCCTTTATATCTCGGCACTCAATTGGTATATGAACATACTTCTTTCACGATATGTATGAGTATGACAAGACCTTTGACCGTAAAGTATTCCTGGGTCACTGTGACCTAATTTCATGGTTCAGTGATTTTGCCTTATATCTCAACACTCAGTTGGTATTTTTTCATACTTCTTTCTGATTATGAATGAGTATGACCAGACCTTGAACCCAAACATACTTATTGGTCACTATGACCTAATTTCATGGTTCAGTGATTTTGCTTTATATCTCAACACTGAATGGGTATATGATCAGATTTCTTTCACATTATGAGTAAGTATCACTAGACCTTTGAGGCTTTGACCCTGAAATACTTATAGGTCAGTGTGACCTTATTTCACGGTTCAGTGATTTTGCCTTGTGTCTTGGCACTCAGTTGGTATATGAACCATTTCTTTCACAATATGAGTGAGACCTTTAAATCTTAGGTAGTTATAGTTAACTTTCATGGTTCAGTGATTTTGCCTTATTGCATCAAGGCAAAAAGATGTATGAGCATAATGCTTTGGGTTACTAGTCGGGTCTGGCCTTATGTTTGACAAAGGTCAGAAGCAGTCGAGCACGCTGTCCTGCGACAGCTCTTATTTAGCTGGGTACCAGTACATGGTATAGTCCCATGTTATATCGAAAACTGTAGACCGGTCCCAGCATGCGTAGTTGGAAACAGCTAATGACAACGCGTAACATTGTCATAGCTCTGATATCTTTTGAACTGGGTACCAGGCCATGGTATAGTCCCATGTTATATCCAAAACTATGGACCGGTCAGAGACCAACCCATAATATAGCGAAAAATATGCAGTTAATCGGTATATAGTGGGTTGGGTAATAAATATTGTTATGTTTATTGTCTAGAGTTCATCCCTGTCACTGATACGGGGGTCATTCAAGAATTAATGACAATGGATCCATATCTCGGAAAGTATAATTAAGCTCGGCTTTATTTGATACGTTACATGTGGACACATATATTATGCATTCGTGCTGAAAATTTTGTGCTTTTATCAAGTCTAGATTTGACGCTATGCTAATTTGAATATGGCTCCTAAAGTGTCCATGGACGCAAAAAAGTCAATTTTTACTTATTTTTGTAAGGGGGTAGGGTAAGTAAAACGTGTAGGATTGTTGCTTGGACAGTCTTATCAGTGATTTTTGATGATAAATAAAAGCACTAGAGGTCAACAAGGGCAACCATAACATTTATGTCGATTTCCTGATTTGCAACACACGTGGTTGCTAAGCAACAGCAGAACAGATAAAAATAAACCCATTCTGAGCCTAACAGTGTGTTTTAAACCAAATAATGAAACAATCAAATAAATTCCAACAGCTAGTGATGTGTTTAATCTTAAAGGTATTCCTATGGCTTCTTAACAAAAACAAAAAATAAAAAATCTGAGACTGTTATGGAACAAGTATTAGATTTTAAAAAGACTAGCTAGATTTGATACAGTTAAATTTGAACTGGAGATGGTGCTGATTCATTTTGAAACTATGTGTACAGTGTCACTGTGATCAATACCATTGACAGTCATGCTTACAACAACCACATATGTAATCCTCATGAAATGTTGTTAACATATCCAAGATACTGGTCTTCCATCCAGACAAGTACTAGCTTTTATAAACAGCAGTATGTCGCGTCCAAGCTCATTTACCTTGTATTCTTTGGTTGCCTAGCAACCACAGAACTGGCATGTTAGCGAACTTTTGGAGGAACCATTGAAAAGCATACATCTTCAAATTTGGTTATTAGTATATGAGAAGCACAGTAGTGTTAAGAATAAAGTTTAATGGAATCATTGTCATTAATTCCTGAATGACCCTCGTAGTTTAGTAGAATTGCAATAATGAATTGCTGTATATTTTCACTCAGCTTACAGATTCATTGCTGTAAGCAACCATGCTTACATTGAAATAATATTGTAAACAATAAAATTACAGGGAATAATTGTTTGGATGCTATTGTTATTTGAATTATATCAGAGATAAATTTGTTCCAGAGTTGTATTCCAAGCCAAAGAAGAGAGAAACTATCATATATTCTACCAAATGTGTGCTTCTAGAAACCTACCAGAGTTAAAGAAATTTCAACTTGGTACGCTGTGCCTTAAAAATTTCTTTATTTTGTGTCTATCAGTGTTTGATTGAACCCTAGCTCTCATTTAACATGTTTAATTCACTATAAAAACTCACTGATGCATAATACAGAGATTTTTTTTTTCGATTTTGGAAGTGAAAGTTTTGAACTTTTTATTTTCCATATTTTTTCTCAAAACATTGATTGTGGGTATACAGCATGTTAGAACTGCCTCACAGAGAAACATTGATTGTGGGTATATGTTAGAACCGCCTCACCGAAGCCTGTATACCCCTTTATACCCCACTTTTCCTGATGGGACTTGTGAAGCATGATAGCTCAGTGGTAGCGTAAACTCCTGAGCAAGAGACAGTAAGTTTGAAAAGCGTTTGCAATGACCAGGAACTGGTGCAATCAGATAAAAAGTCCCACCCTAAAAACCCAGGTGGGAAAATACAAATTGGCAATCCAGTACTGTTACAAAGAGAATATATTGTAGAATGAGTGGGCTGTTTCCTTAAAGGTTGCCACTCAGTTACCTGAACTTTACAAAATACATGAACAGTGCACAAAAGAGCAAACGTCACAAAAATCAACACCAAAATATGGCCCTGTAGTATCTTTTTAATAACACTTTAGGGTATTTATGTTGCATTCACATTATTATATGCAATAATAAGAAGGAAAAAAAAAGCCTTTTTATACATCTTCAAAATTTGTCTATCTTCTTCTAAAATCTCAGAGTAGTCATTGTATGCTTTAACTGAGAAATTATTCTTTATAGGAGCCCCTGAAGATTTCAATTACACCAAGCAAGGAGAAAATTCTTTGATTGATGGCGTGGACGATGCAGAGGAGTTCCAAAACACAAGAGAGGCCATGAGGTTGCTAGGTAAAAATAGTTCACTATAATTGTGTCTTCAAAAGTCTATTAAAAATAATTTCTGAAGCAAGCCTGGTATTTGTCAACTCCCAGATCTTTTTATACCCCCGGCATTTATGCTTTTCCGTTCATCTGTTCGTCCGTCTGTGTGCTCGTTTGTGTGTTCGTTCGTTAGTTAGTTCGTTCGTAATTCCGGAATGTTAATGGAATTCATGTCAAAGTTTTGGTTAAAGTTTCTCTAGTAGTGTATATCTCATGAACCAACCATCAGAAACCATTCATATTTGGACCATAGGTACCCTTTAGGGTTTGCTTTGTTTCTATAAGTTCAGACCCCAGGGTCCATGCCCGGGGGTGGGGCTAGAGGTCAATATCTAGGTCACCTTTAAAATGTGCTGTTTACAATGTTGCAGTTTCTTTTCTAAGTCTATATCTTAATAAACAATTGTAGAAATGTATTCCTATTTAGATCATAGATACCATGTAGGGTTTGCTTTCATTTCATGGCACCGAATTCTTTATAATATGATAGATACCATGATAAATTTTCTGTAAGTCTATACGTTGACATCCACAAAGTCTTTTCAGAAAGCATTCATACTTCGACCATAGGCACCAGGTTAGGTTCATACTCTAGGGTCCATATGTGGGGGATGGGGCTAGACTAGAGGTCAAAATCTAGAACTTATTACTTAAAAATTGTATTTTCTGTACTTTTCTTTACAACCCTGTTTAGAAATCATTCATACTTGGACCATAGGTACTCTATAAGCTTTGCTATGTACCTAATGACATTAATTCTAGGGGCCATAACCAGGGTGGTGCTAGAGGTCAAGATCTACCAGCCGGGGGTATGCGTGCCTCTCAAGGCACTTTTTCTAGTTTCAAATTCTCTCGACCTTGGAAATGGATTGGCTGTTTAATTTACTTGTCTCTGATTGGTGGCTATTTTTAGTAAGAATTTTATTTTCATTGGCTAATTATTTCAGGTTTACAAGAGAAAGATCAGATGATGATATTTCAAATTCTGTCAGCTCTGCTGCACTTTGGCAATGTTCAAATCAAAGAAAAGGATGCTGAAAGCTCCGAAATTCCGGTGAGTAAATATATATAATATAGCTATTAAAGTACATGTTATTTTTTCATGTGTAAATGTGTTCATATCAAGGTTTATATTTGAGCCTTCGCATGAGAAAACTGACTTTTGGGTTTCCGACCTGGTCCGTCACAAACTGACCAGACCTGTACAGTCACAAAAACATGCTTGAAGCTTGAAATTTGGGACTTAAGAATAAAGAGCGTCTGTGTGATGAAGACAAAGACACTGATAAAATGTGCAGTTAATGCACAGCTGATCTGCGTCTTTGTTCTCACATATTCAGATTGTTGGTTTTCTGATGCGGTGGCTCATTTGTTACAGGTGCAGATCTAGAAATCTTCATGAGACATGCTCAAAAACCAAGGCTGGTTAATTTTAGTCTCGAACACCCCACAAGATAACCTCTTGGGTAAAATTTACTGCCTCCAGAGGTTCAGACTTCTCGTACCCCACCGCCTCTAGATCTGCACATGTAAATGTTCATAACAATAACAAATATTTGTTATAAAATTGTGTTCTGTCAGTGTAACTGATATTAAACAAATATTTTTAATGCTTTGATTTGGTTTTACATTTACTCTAGTTAAATGCTTAGTGTTACAGTATTTCATTTTTATGAATTTTTGGAATTTACTTTTTCAGCATGTTTTTGTATGCATGATTTACATAACGAAAACACGCCCATGGATGCAATATAAAGAGATTTTTAAAGTTGTAAAAAAATGAAAATTTTCAGCTGAAAAATTTTGATATTTTTCTTATTTTTGCTCAAAACATAGATTGTGGATATACATTAGAACCACCTCGCCGAGGCAGTTCTAACGAGTACCCACAATCTATGTTTTGGAGCAAAAATAAGAAAAATGGGTATACCCCTGCATACCCCAGTTTTGCCATATAAAAGTTGGGTTCAAGGGGGTATACATTACACGGACATGTTTTCGTGATGAACTGTAAATTAGCTGTTATTCTGTAAATTGTCTTTAAGATTTCTGTGGAAGCATATCTGTCTGCAGTGTTTGTATATGTTGTAAGCATGAACTGCTTCAAACAACAAAATGAAAGCCAAAAAAAGGAGTTAACGTTCATGGCCAAACAAATTGTTTAAAAGAATAAACAACTCCAAATTGAGGCTTGATTTTTTAACCTTGATATTTTATGAATGATTCAAGTTATGGTATTAACAAGCTAAAAGTTTTATGTTTCATTTTTTCAAGAAATAAAATATAATTTACCAAGGTTAGTTTGATAATTTTATTCATCACAATATTCTTATATTGTAGGTTCTTTGCATGTTCTCTTGAGCTATTTCATGGGATTCATAAAATGCACAGTCACCTGTAAAGTTTTATGTCAGATATTCAGACTCACTCTACAGCTGCAATCAATAAGTTTATATTTGTCTGCAAAATGAAGGGAAAAAATTGCAGCTGAAAGATTTGTCTGAGCTTGATAATCGACGGTTAAAAAATGTACCACATTGCTAGGTTTCAAAATGTTTTATGCTTAACCTGTACTTACAATTAAAATGCCAACAATTGTTTTCGGAAAGTGAAATGACTCTCCTTTTGTAACTATAGATTTTCGTTTCATTTGACTCTAAAGGTTTTTAGCTCACCTGAGCCGTCAGGCTCACAAGGTGAGCTTATAGTATACCCATGCTCCGTCGTCCGTCCGTCCGTCGTCCGTCCGTCGTCCGTCCGTCCGTCGTCCGTCGTCCACCATTTTCAAAGATCTTCTCCTCTGAAACCGCTTGGCCAATCAAAGCCAAATTTTACATGAAGCATCTATGGGAAGGGGGAACCAATGTGTATATAAATAATCCAGGTCACATGACCAAGATGGCCGCCATGTCCATATATGGTAAAAACCCTTCAAAAATCTTCTTCTCCGGAACCACTGGACCGATTTCAACCAAACTTGGCATGAAGCATTAATGGCTCAAGCACTACAATGTGTATATAAATCATGACCCTATGATGACCTTGACCTATTTTACGGCAAGGTCAACATAGGTCGCGAATGCATTTGAATGGGAAAAATTGTTAAATTGTCATTTAAAGGAAAAGTCTTGCAGAAAATGAGCAGTAGGACTGAATATTAATGATTCTGAAAAAAATTGGGCACCAGGGGCTCATCCGCCCCCACCCCGGGGCAATATACATGTATATCTCCATAATATTCAAACATCTTCTCCTCTGAAACCGCTTGGCCAATCAAAGCAAAATTTTATGTGAAGCATCAATAGGAAGGGGTAACAAATATGTATATAAAAAATCCAGGTCACATGACCAAGATGGCCGCCATGCCCATATATGGTAAAAACCCTTCAAAAATCTTCTTCTCCAGAACCAGTTGACTGATTTCAACGAAACTTGGCACGAAGCATCGATGGCTCAAGCACTACAATGTGTATATAAATCATGACCTTGTGATGACCTTGACCTATTTTACGGGAAGGTCAACATAGGTCACCAATGCATTTGAATGGGGAAAACTTTTAAAATGTCATTTAAAGTGAAAGTCTTGCAGGAAATGGGCAGTAGGACTGGATATTAATGATTCTGAAAAAAAAATTGGACCCCAGGGGCTCATGTGCCCCCACCCCGGGGCAATATACATGTATATTTCCATAATATTCAAACGTCTTCTCCTCTGAAACCGCTTGGCCAAACAAAGCCAAATTTTAAGTGAAGCATCTAAAGAATGGGGGAATCAATGTATATATAAATAATCTAGGTCACATGACCAAGATGGCCGCCATGCCCATATATGGTAAAAACCCATCAAAAATCATCTTCTCTGAAACCAATAGACTGATTTCAAGGAAACTTGGCGTGAGGCATCGATGGCTAAAGTACTCCAATGTATATATAAATCATGACCCTGTGATGACCTTGACCAAGTTTATGGCAAGGTCAGCATGGGTTGCCTGTGCATCTGAATTGGGAAAACTGTTAAAATGTCATTTGAAGGAAAAAGCCAACAGGAAATTGGCAAATGGACAGAATATTGAAGATTCTGAAAAAAGAAAATGGCCCAAGGGCTTATCTGCCCCTGCACTGGAGTTAAATACCATAATATTCAAACACTTTTATTGGTATATGCAGCTGATCTCAGGTGAGCGTTTACAGGACCATTGGTCCTCTGGTTGTAAATGAGCAGTTTAAAGACCTTTATATGCTAAGCAAAATTGAGCATATAGTAAGTATAACTTTTGGCCATATCTCTTAGCTAGCAGTACATAAACCCCACAGGCTGACTGTGCATGTTTGTACAAGATATCACATGACCTAGCTCAAGTTTCTAATAGTAAAGGGCTGTAACGGAACGTGGTCCTTTAACATAATTACAATAACATGAGCTGTATTCTGGGAAAAACCTGCCTTTAGACTGTTTACAAAAATCTAAACCAGGGGCTTGAATGTCACATTTATGAATTGGGTAGATGGATTTAAGTTGTAAACAAACATGCTGATCTGCATCTGTGACTGTGCAGATGTCACAACTGCGTTTTTTATGCAAAAAAGCAGGTCTTGTCATTGTATAGCTAAAATAAAATATACTAAAAATTATAATAACCTGACCATGTGTATGTATGTATGTTACTAGGAAGGCGCGGAGGTGGTTAGTTATATTAGTGTAAGTTGTTATTTTATCAAAGCTTGGTGCAGTTTTAACATTGGAAGGGGAGGTTTACAAGTCAGAATCAAGTCATCTGGAAAAAAAAATGTTTAGAGTTAGTGCATTATGTCAGTTGCTTGGTATCTGAGGTCAGGTCTGAACGATTAGTTATCCTGGCCACACTGTTCCTGGGTAAGCCTCCCAGAGGCAGGTTACCAGTACTAAGCTATGTCAACTGGCAAGGTCAGATAACATTACAAAAACTTGCCCATGCAATATACAGAGTCTTTTAAAGTTCTAAAAAATTGAAAATTTTCGGAAGAAAATGTTTGATATTTTTCTTATTTTTGCTAAAAACATTGATTGTGGGTACATGTTAGAACTGCCTCACCAAGGCGGTCCTAATGAGTACCCACAATCTATGTATACCTCTGTATACCCCAGTTTTACTATATAAAAGTGGGGTATAATGGGGTATGATTTATATGGGCATGTTATCATGATGATTTACGTAATATTCTGAATATGCATTTGGATACAATGTATAATTGGACTAGATTGTGACTTGTAACCTGTTTTAAAGGTCAAAGGAATATGTTAAAACCTGATCTAACATTGGCCCGTACCAGAATTAATACACTTTTTCCTCCTTAGTGAACCGTAAAATGTAAATGACATATAGCATTTTCATACACAGCATATTAGACATTATGAATGCTTTTGCAGTTTTGTGTCGATTTGTTGCTTGTTTGTAGTGTGTTCACATATTTATTTCACACATACAAGTCTTGGACTTGTGTGTTATGTCCAAACCAAGCATTGTTGACTATGCTAGATACGAGTTATAGCTTTACGTAGTACTGCAATAGAAATATGCTCAGCAGACAGCATGGGATAAACATAACTTAATAAGCATATTGTAACAGAGTTAAATCTGCTTTGCATAAAAAGCTTGCATAACTTTGCCATTTAATTTTAACAGCATTGGTATACATGTACATGTATTTATCTTATACAGCAATTGTTTGTCTGTGTTTTAGAACAAATTTATGAATTTTATTTTAGAATATTAGACAAAAACATGAAGGTTTAGTCCAGTGCATCATGACATCTTCTGCATGGGTGGAAAATGTCCCCATCATTACCCAGTCTAATTGACTGATAATCACTGTTTAGTTTTTCCAGGTCAAATACCAATCGAGTTGGCTTGTTACGAGGCATGTCAAAATTTCTTTAGCTTTGTTACTTTGATAGAAAATAAATCAGTTGAATAAATGCGAAAATAACCAATGCTTAGGATACCTCACAATCATAGACTCACAAGGGGGGCGGGACTTAAGCAACAAAGATGTCTGATGAGAGAGGAGCAAATGGTAGACAGAGGAAATAAAATATAATGGTTTGATCCTTTGGAAGCAGTAAAACATTCAAATGGAGATAGTATGGACTATATTGAGCAATTTTGGGTAATGAAACCTCATCAGTAGTCCTTTTTAAACCGGCAACAAAAGCCAGACTGTAGTGCTGCAATTTCCAGAATTTATATGAGAAGTCCAAATCAAAGACATACTCCTAAACAGGGGCAAGTAATTAAAAAAATTGCTTAGAGGTATGTTTCTAACAGGGAATAGCCTACAGGGCGACTAAGGAGAAATAGTCTCCCTAAATGAACAAACTTCTCCCTATTTTCAACTGAGGGAGAAGTGAAAATGTATAGAGTATATAGGCAAACCTGAAATTCAAGAAAAACTTCTCCCAAATTTTCTTCTGGAGAAGCAAAACTTCACCCTAAATTTCTTGGCTAGTTTGAACCCTGTCTAAACGTAAGTGTTTTGAACACTCTGAATATCTTCACAAAGGACTGAAAGAAAAAATTAATCTGCACTATGGATGGTGTATGGGGAGACTTTTTAGTGCAGCCACACAACACAACATCAGCTGCAGCAATAGCATGGTTTGATCTTTTGGAAGCAGCTATTTGCCAAAAGGTGATCACTCAAACAAGCTACCTGTTACCCAAGATTTCAGTGTCAATGTTTGAAATTGAGTATTATTACCATGTTTAAATGAGTTCTTCATATTTGTATAGTACAGAATAACAGAATTGTTATGGCCATAACTAACATGAAGAAAAAGAATCCTATAAATGAGCCACCTCATGGGAAAACCAACAATCTGCATAGGCGAAAACAAAGGCGCAGATCAGCTTCGCGGTAACCGCGAAGCTGATCAGCGCCTTTGCTTTCGCTACTCGGATAGTACAATTCCTCTTCTACTTAAATCCGAAATTTCAAGCCTCTAGCTGTTTTCTGTGACTGCACAGACTAGTTTGTGTCGGACCTGTTCAGAAACCAAGTTGTTGGTTTTCCCACGAGGCGGCTCAAACGTTCGGTTGATCTCAGGTGAACGATGCTAACATTTTGCAGTGAAAATAAACATTCAGTCATTTCCATGTTTCTCAAATGAAACTTTCTCCCCCAATAGAATTTGCTTTGTACTGCATAGAGTGAATTTCAGACAATTGAAAAGAAAATGTTTGACGGCATGTGATTATGAAGCTATGTTTGAGTTTGTTTGTTGTTTGCTTGAAGCCCTATGATTGATGTGCATTATAATAGAGTAGATGTGCTTGTTTTTAGTGTGACTTTGCCAATATTGTACTTGCATGATGTAGATGTGAAAAGAAAATAAAGCTTGAACTGATGTTAAGGTAGTGCGAGAATAGATTAGTTTCAGAATGCGAAAGAATTGCATAGTGCTTATCATATATAGGCTCATAAACTGGTTAAAAAACTTGTGATTTGGTTAAAAAACCTTTATTTAAGCTGCTGAATTATGTACGAGCGTAATGTAACCTAATATTAGATTGAAATTTATAATTAATAATTACCCACGTTTTGCAATAATATTATTTTTGCTGGCTGTTTAATTTGTATCATTTTGTTTGCTTTGCTAATGTTTTTAATTGCAACTTATATTTTCATTTTTGGCAAAGGGTTTATTAATAGTTCAGATATCCCTTAAATCCTTAATACTTCATTGTTTTTTAGCTCATAGAAGTCTTTCAGCTTGAAATGGTATATTGTCAGCAACTTGTGGTGGACTGATTCCAGTTTAGCTGTCCTAGGAAATTATTTCTATGTGCATGTGGGATGTTGCCATGTGCTCTGTCAACAAAATAGAAAATGTTTGCCATTTCATTGACTCTCAAAAATAAAATTAAAGGCCGAGATAAAAATGGATGGCCTGTCGAGTGTGTTCAAACCAAGATTTTCTACAATATTCTGCTACCCGAGTGAAATTGTGTACCTTCCTGTTGGCCTCCATAGGAAGTAAAAAACAAAGTTTAAATTAATGGTCAAATGACCAAGTTATGGAAGTGTGGGATTTTTGATAGAGTGTCAATCCTGGGATGGAGACAATCCTATCACTGTCCTGTGCCGGTGATGTTAAGTATTGACTCAAACAAACAAGTAATGGACTATAGTGGCAATGACACTCGCTTGAATAGGCATATGGAAGGTCCAGGGAAACTCACGATAAAATACCTTAGCCTATATAAAACCAAAGTACTTCAAGGAAGAAGAGAATTCCTCTTGTAAATACCTTGAAATACTACTTCCTCAGATTTGGACTGATCTTTAAACTTTCCAGCAGGGCTTTCCTTGATGTAACAAACCCAGAAATTAACATTTCCTCTTATCATTACAGAGCAAGGACAAATCAATCAACACGGCTTGTAAACTGTTAGGCATAGAAGAGTCCCAAATGAGGATGTGGCTGTGTAACAGAAAATTTACAACCGTAGGGGAAGTCCTTACAAAACCTCTTACGGCTAGCCAGGTATGTAGTCTATTTTGGGGAGTGGAAGGGAAAAATGTAACAGCAAGGACAAATCAATCAACACAGCTCATAAACTGTTAGGAATTGAGGAGTCTCAAATGAGGATGTGGTTGTGTAACAGAAAGTTTACAACTGTAGGGGAAGTCCTCACAAAGCCTCTTACTGCTAGCCAGGTTTGTAGTCTATTTTGGGGAGTAGAGGGGGGAAAATGTAACAGCAAGGACAAATTAATCAACACAGCTTGTAAACTGTTAGGCATAGAAGTCTCAAATGAGAATGTGGGTTTACAATAGTAGGGGAAGTCCTTACAAAACCGCTTACAGCTAGCCAGGTATGTAGTCTATTTTGGGGAGTGGAGGGGGGAAATGTAACAGCAAGGACAAATCAATCAACACAGCTCGTAAACTGTTAGGGATTGAGGAGTCTCAAATGAGAATGTGGCTGTGTAATGGGAAATTTACCACAGGGAGGTCCTTACAAAGCCCCTTACAGCTAGCCAGGTGAGCAGACTGGTCAGGTGAGCAGACTGGTTATGCATTTAATTTGAATAAGGAGTAAGAGGGCAAAACATTACATTTAGGACAAATCAACAGGTCCTGTAAGCTTTTAGGCATAGAAGTGTCCCAAATGAGTATGTGGCTATGTAATAGAAGGTTTATGACAGTCGAGGAAGTCCTAACGGCAAGCCACGTATGTAGTCTATTTTGGGGAGTGAAAGGGAAAGTGTTACTGTAAGGACAATCACCGAGGCTGTTCTCAAATATAAGAAAGATATTCAAATTGTAAGTGAAAAATCTCAAGTTTTTATCGCACCTGCTTATAGCAGGGTGCGATATAGGAGTCCAAATTTCTGTCCGTCCGTTCGTTCGTGCGTGCGTCCGTTCGTCCGTCCGTCTGTCCGTCAACATTTACGTCGAAGTTTGGTTTTCTCGACATCAGAGATAGCTGCAAGTCTGAAACCTTGCATAGTAATTGTCCTTGCCATACCCTTCAAGCACGCACCTTAACCCGGTGCCCTTGACCTATATTTCACGGTCCACTGACTTTGAAAATTTTCACGTCGAAGTTTTGTCAACATTTACGTCGAAGTTTGGTTTTCTTGACATCAGAGATAGCTGCGAGTCTGAAACATTGCATAGTAATTGTCCTTGACATACCCTTCAAGCACGCACCTTAACCTGGTGCCCTTGACCTATATTTCACGGTCCTCTGACTTTGAAAATTTTTACGTCGAAGTTTGGTTTTCTCGACATCAGAGATAGCTGCGAGTCTGAAACCTTGCATAGTAATTGTCCTTGACATACCCTTCAAGCACGCACCTTAACCCGGTGCCCTTGACCTATATGTCATGGTCCACTGACTGTGAAAATTTTTACGTCGAAGTTTGGTTTTCTCGACATCAGAGAAATCTGCGAGTCTGAAACCTTGCATAGTAATTGTCCTTGACATGCCCTTCAAGCACGCACCTTGACCCAGTGCCCTTGAACTATATTTCACGGTCTATTAACTTTGCCCGATGCAGGTGCGATATCGACCTCCGCGGAGTTCTTGTAAATCTTTACCAAATGTGTATATTACATGGGCATGTTTTTATGTTCCAGGCCAGCTTCTCCCAAGATGCTCTGTCCAAGTGTATCTACTCAAAGCTATTTGATTGGATAGTGGTTCAGGTCAACAAAGTTCTACACAGTCAGACAAAACAGAACAGATTCATAGGGGTGCTAGACATTTATGGGTATGTGCTATAAATAGAAAATGATGTACAGTCCAACCTCATTTTAATACTACCTTTGGGGTTTATATAAACAGACCAAATTTAATATAAAACTCTGTAAGAATGTCATGATTTGTGATACACAGCCAGACAAAAGAAGGAGTTCATAGGGACATTTATGGGTATGTTCTATAAATAGAAAATGATGTACAGTCCAACCTCATTGTAAAAAAAACCTTTGGGATACACAGGCCGTGTTAAAAAAATATATAACAAATATAGCTTCTTCTGTATTATTTTTGATGTTTTCTTGAAATTTGCAAGTTGGCATTTTTTTCTTTTCAAATTTTTCAGTGTGCCCATATTGGTATAAATATATGTAAATAAAAGCAGTTTTTTAGCTCACCTGAGCCGTTAGGCTCACAAGGTGAGCTTATAGGATGGCAATGATCCGGCGTCCGTCCGTCGTCCGTCCGTCGTCGTCCACCATTTTCAAAGGTCTTCTCCTCTGAAACCGCTTGGCCAATCAAAGTTAAATTTTATATGAAGCATCTATAGGAAGGGGGAACCAATGTGTTTATAAATAATCCAGGTCACATGACCAAGATGGCCGCCATGCCCATATATGGTAAAAACCCTTCAAAATTCTTCTTCTCCGGAACCACTGAACTGATTTCAACGAAACTTGGCATGAAGCATCGGGGACTAGAGTACTACAATGTGTTTATAAATTATGACCTTTGGATGACCTTGATATATTTTACGCCTAGGTCAACATAGGTCGCCTATGCATTTGAATGGGGAAAATTGTTAAAATGTCATTTGAAAGGCAAATCTTGCAGGAAATGGGCAAATGGACTGAAGGTAGGTAATTCTGAAAAAAATTTGGACCCCAGGGGTTGGTCTACCCCAACCTCGGGGCAATATACACGTATATTACATAAATATTCAAAGATCTTCTTCTCTGAAACCACTTGGCCAATCAAAGCCCAATTTTATAGGAAGCATCTATGGGAAGGGGGAATCAAATTGATTCAATCAATGTGCTTATAAATAATCCAGGTCACATGACCAAGATGGCCACCATGCCCATATATGGTAAAAACCCTTTAAAATTCTTCTTCTCCTGAACCAATGAACCGATTTCAACAAAACTTGGCATGAAGCATCGGGGACTGAAGTACTACAATGTGTTCATAAATTATGACCTTTGGATGACCTTGACCTATTTTACAGCAAGGTCAATATAGGTCGCCAATACATTTGAATGGGGAAAACTTTTAAAATGTCATTTAAAGTGAAGGTCTTGCAGGAAATGGGCAGTAGGACTGAATATTAATGATTCTGAAAAAAATTGGACCCCAGGGGCTCATTTGCCCCAGCCCCGAGGCATTATACATGTATATTACCATAATATTCAAACATCTTCTCCTCTGAAACCGCTTGGCCAATCAAAGCCAAATTCCATGTGAAGCATCTATAGAATGGGGGAATCAATGTGTATATAAATAATCAAGGTCACATGACCAAGATGGCCGCCATGCCCATATATGGTATAAACCCTTCAAAAATCTTCTTCTCCGGAACCGGTGGACCAATTTCGAAGAAACTTGGCATGAAGCATCGATGACTCAAGTACTACAATGTATATATAAATCATGACCCTGTGATGACCTTGACCTATTTTAAGGCAAGGTCAACATGCGTTGCCTATGTATTAGAATGGGTAAACTGTTAAAATATCATTTGAAGGGAAAAAATTGTATGGACAGTACATGTACATGCTGAGAACATCCTCTTATAAAATTAAGTGCGGTTACCCGAGAAACTAGGGGCTAACTCGGGTTAGATAAGGAAGTGAGGTTTTGAGGCTTCCTGCTGATAACAGGTGTTTTTGATTCATCCTGTAGTAATTATTGCAATAAAATGCTGCAGTGGCCAGTGTCTGATATCTGCTTAGTCATTAAAAGGTAATCTGATACAACAATCAAAAGAATGGAAAATATATAAAATTTAAGTTTTTAAATTGTACAAAAAATTTAAGGCTATAGCTTTAAAGAGGGGGAAAAGTTAATTGAATTTTGTTTTTCAAATGTTAAATTTGACCAAAAAATAACATTTTTAATACTTTGTTGAGGTAAAGAAAATGGGCAAAATACAGGTAAATGTAGCTAAAGACTCTAGGTGTTAATTAGTTCATTTACATAATAGGTGCATAACAGTAAGATAAGAATTCTTGTTTACAGATATAAGATATGTTCTCATCATGATATTGATTATTCTGAAAAAAAAAATGGCCCAATGGCTTCATCTGCCCCTATATTGGGACTATTTTCTATAACATTCGTATATACAGCAGATCTCAGGTGAGTGTTTACAGGACCATTGGTCCTCTGGTTTGTTTTTAACATGTTAAGTTATAATCATAACTAACTCCTGTCACTCATAATTGAGCCACATCATGAGAAAACCAACAATGTGGTTTTCGACCAGGTCCTACATAAACCAGCCTGTTCCCTTACAGAAGCAGGCTAGAATCTTTAAACTTTGGATTTAGAAAGTAGAGGAATTGTACTATCTGTGTAGTGAGAACAAAGGTAACAGCGAAACTGATCTGGGTCTTTGTTTTCACATATGCAAATTGTTGGTTGTCTCATGGCGCTGCTCATATTTTTTCAGTTTTGAGACATTTGAAGTGAACAGTTTTGAACAGTTCTGTATAAACTACGCCAATGAGAAACTACAACAAATTTTCAACATGGTATGTTTGTACTTGACGGACAATGATTGTATTGTACTAAGATTGTCCAAACAAATTGATCCAGTTAAATTCATGGAAAAAATGAGGACACCTGACACCACATAAATTTAACAATGTGTACGAAATGCAGGATGAATTGCTCTTTCCTAGCTAAGTATATAGCCATCCTGGCAGTATCAACCAAATATGAAGACTGCGAGTACACAACATAGATGCAGACAGAATCTCTGCCACGGTATGCCACAAATACAATGATATGCATGCAAAAACCTAAATAAGACCTACTAGAATTTGACCGAGAAATTCCATGGCACAGTATGTTTTGGCAAACATGACTGCCTTGGCCACCGGGAACATAAAGTAAGCGCTGCATTATTTTCTCTTTCTGCATGTGTTGAAGCTAGGACAACTGGTCTTTCATTGGTTTCTATGACATCCAGCCATGTAAAAATTGAAAAATTTCAGTTGAAAAAAAACAAAAACAATGTTAATATTTCTCTTATTGTCCCTCAAAACGTTGATTGTGGGTACATGTTAGAAAAACCGTCTCGGCGAGGCAGTTCTAACGAGTACCCACAATCTATGTTTTGGATCAAAAATAACTGTATTCACCTGTACACCACAGTTTTACTTTACTGATGGCATAAAGTTAAGCATATTTTGATATGTGTGTATATATTTTTCAGACTGTAAAATTTACCAAAATTGTTTATTGCCTTTTTGAAAGCACTGTTATTCAACATTCCAAAATTCAAAACCATGACCTTCTACTAATCTCTGTGACGTCATGACAGGACATTAGACAACCCCTATAGCCAAACATGTGTATTTCTCCAAAATTCGGGAATTTTTTCACTGATTTTCTATCAAAATTCAAAACCATGACCTTCTACTTATCTCTGTGACGTCATGACAGGACAATTCATGTGCCTAATTAGACAACCCCTATAGCCAAACATGTGTATTTCTCCAAAATTCGGGAATTTTTTCACTGATTTTCTATCAAAGTTTTAAGATATGCATCTCTAGTTTATGGAACTGGCATAGTTGAATAGTCATGTCAATAAATACAGCGATAAAACAGTAAGGAAATTTTGCTCATTTGATTTCAGGTGTATTCATGATAATAGCTTGCAAAAACCTTTGACAGTTTTCATTGTCTTTAAATGTGACTGTGCCTCTTTTTCCATCATCAAACAATACTTTCAACCAAGTTTGGGGTGCCAAAACAGTCAAACAACAAATTTATAGACAAAACTTAGAAACCATAGCACTTTTTGTGATAAAAATTTGTAATTTTTTACTTTCATTTTTCTGCCTACATGATCACGTGATCTGTAAAACTTGACGGTCAAATCTTAGATTGAACACTTTCCCTTAAATTCTGAAACAATTAGACCCACTTTATGTCGTTATCTTAGAACAGCATCAACTTTTGGCATTTCGCCTACTGGTAGTACATGTCGAAATGCCGTTCATTTAAGTTGATAATTGTCATTTTGAAAACCAGAAATTTGCCCCCAACCTACAAATAAATTTCTCTGACTGGTGTATGAAGCATATTATTTTCGGACATCTGATTTCATCATATTTGCTGATGAAAGTGGAATATGCTTAACTTTATGCCAATAGTATATATAAAGTTTGGGTTTAAGGGGGTAAACTTTATGCGAACATATTATCCTGAAGTTGAATTATCTTTTCTTTCAGCATGTGTTCAAGCTAGAGCAAGAAGAGTATGTCAAAGAAGAGATAGAGTGGTCCTTCATTGATTTCTATGACAACCAGCCATGTATTGATCTGATAGAGGCCAAGCTTGGCATACTAGATCTGTTGGATGAGGAGTGCAAAGTAGGTCATGGTCATAATGGTCAAAATGTTTCTAAGACAACCACCATGCCTTGATCTGACTAAGGCCTAACTGGGCATAGTAGATTTGTGAGTTGAGGAATGCAAAGTAGGTGAAGGTCACTTCACATTAAGCCTTATTGCCTTCTCTCCAGGTCATTTTCTTTCTAAAGGTCAGTTGGTTTCTTAAGGTCATATTGAGCCTTAAAGTCATTTTATTTCTATGATAACAATCAGTATATCATAATCTAATGGAAAGTAAACTTTGCATTTAGATGAAGAATGCAAAGTAGGTCAAGGTCACAAAAATCTGTTGTCAGACTTTTTTGTTTGTCAAAAAAAAAAAAAGAAAGAAAGTGAAACACTATTCTAACTTTGTTTCAGTTGCCCAAAGGCTCAGACGCCAACTGGTGTCAGAAGTTATACGGCAAACACAGCAAGGCGGAACACTTCGACAAGCCGCGGATGTCTAACATGGCGTTCTCCATCTACCACTTTGCCGACAAGGTGACATACCAGGCCGATGGGTTCTTGGAGAAGAATAGAGACACGGTGTTAGAAGAGCAAATCAATATACTCAAAGCTAGTGAGGTATTAATACAGTTATTTCATGCTTAAGCCAGCAATATTGTAAAATATTTTCCAATTTTTCAAATTCTCTGTCAGATAAAGTGACATATATCAGGCGGATGGTTTCCTTGGGAAAAAGAGCAAATCAGTATACATGTACACCTCAACCTCTTTATAACACTATTCATTGGGTGCAAGTGAATTTTTGTGTTGGCTATCCATTCCATGTTATAATGAGAGTAAAATGTATAGATATATAGCAAAATTGGTCCATTTGGGGTCCAACAATGATCCATGTTATATCCAAAACCGTGCAGTAATGAACCGTGTTATAAAGAGGTCAAAGCCAATAAGGTGGGTTGGTTGGACCTTTGACAATTTTCCAGGACAAACTTGTGATAAGGACATACTGGAGACTATGCTGTGCCTAATGTGTTCAGTCTAAGGGACCCTCCGTAGTCTGCAGATCTGACTTACATATAAAAACTGTACATAAATGCCACACATATTTGTCAACTTTCTCGCAGTACAAGTTAGTGGCACAGTTAGTCACTGAGCCAGTTCCCAAGAAGGATCAGAAGCAAAAAACGTGGAAGAAAGTTCAGAATGTGTCTGTCATATAATTTATAGGAAAATAGTATATACTAAAATACAAAAGTTATTATTCTTGCAGTACGAGCTAGTAGCATATGTGTTCTCCCACATAGTGCCCCAGAAGAACCAAAAACAGAAACCTTGAGGAAATGTTCAATATTTGCTGTAATACAGCAATAATAAAAGCAGTATTCTTTCCCACGCTAATAAAAAGAAGTTATCATTTT
This sequence comes from Rugalucina vietnamica, assembly GCA_964017185.1. Taxonomy (NCBI): domain Eukaryota; kingdom Metazoa; phylum Mollusca; class Bivalvia; order Lucinida; family Lucinidae; genus Rugalucina; species Rugalucina vietnamica. The sequence continues at coordinate 12,356,644 of OZ024885.1, forward strand.
TCTTCTAGTACGAGTTAGTGGCAGTGTTGTTCACAGAACCAGTGCACCAAAATGATCAAAAACAGAAACCTTGAGAGAAAGTTCAGTATTTGACATATATATGAGAGGATAATACATCACAAAAACATGTCCGTGACATGTAAACCCCCTTGAACCCCACTTTTATATACTGTAGATCTGGAAATATTCGCGAGAACTTAATTTTCGCTAATATTCGCGCATTGGTTGCCTCACGAATTTTAAAGTTCTCGCGTATATAGAGTCACTATAAACTTTATAGAATACATTGACACTCACTCTCGTTCAAGAACTCGCTTATAATTCGGAAATAGAAAATTCACGAAATAAAAGTCACGCAAAAATTTCCAAATTTACAGTACAGAGGTATGCAGGGGTATACCTATTTTTCTTATTTTTGCTTCAAAACATAGATTGTGGGTACTCGTTATAGTGAGGCGGTTCTAATGTGTCCCCACAATCTATGTTTTGAGCAAAAATAAGAAAAATAGAAAACATTTTCAGCTAAAAATTTTTAATGTTCAAAGCTCAAAAAATCTCTGTTTATTGCATGGGCAAGTTTTCGTAATGAGTATTCATTCTAATACCAGAAAATTTGTCAAATTTATTCTAGTACGAGTTAGTGGCAGAGTTGTTCACTGAACCTGTGTTGGAGAAGGATCAAAAGCAAAAGCCTGGAGGAAAAGTAAAAGCTTTACAAAAAGGACCTCCTGGTTCCAACAAACAGATGAAAAAGACTGTTGGATCACAGGTATGAGATTATTTGAGCCGCGATGTGCAAAAACTGGTCATCAGGGTTTCCGCCTGGGTCAGACACAAACTGGCCTGTGCAGTCTCTGAAGATGGCTAGAAACTTGAAATTTCAGATTTAAGAAGAAGAGAAATTGCACTATCCATGTGGCGAAAACAAAGGCGCTGATCAGCTTCGCAGTTACTTTAAAGTTACTGTGAATCTGATCTGCGCCTTTGTTTTCGCTTAGGCAAAAATCCGGTTTTCTCATGACACGGCTCATTTGTGAATCATTTTATTTTCGTTTCGAACAATTAATTTTTGTGATTTTTGCTAAAAAATATTAATTGAGCCGTTGCATCAACAGATCATAAATGCGAAAACAAAGGCGCAGACCAGCTTTGCGGCAACCGCGAAGGTGATCAGCGCCATTGTTTTCGCTACTCGGATAGTACAATCCCACTTGTACTTAAATCCAAAATTTTAAGCTTCTAACCTTCTTCTGTGATTGCACAGGCCGGTTTTTGGCAGACCTAGTCGGAAAGCCAAATTGTTAGTTTTGTCTTGCATAGGATCAATTTTTACTTAAAATGTAAATTTTGGAATTTAGTAGTTACACAATGTAATGCTTGTTGAAACCACATTAAGAGAAATGTGTACACCTAATGCCCACTTACTTGGTACAGTGAAGAAAGTAAATTTAACTTGCAGAACTCTCTTACTAACAGAAGTCAAACAACAATTTCTAAATACTTGGGAAATGTAGCTTTTGTTTATCGACTTCTCAACATAAAGCTGAAAAAGTGATCCTCAGACTTTGAGTATTGTATTGATGTCCTAATTTTTCATTTCCTCAACTTTTAGTTCCGAGACTCTCTATACCTACTCATGGAGACTTTAAATTCAACATCACCTCACTACATCAGATGTATCAAGCCTAATGATGAAAAAGAGGCATTTGAGTAAGTACATGTAAAACAGTTTCGGAATGGTCAGTTGTTATGTCACCTTTGATTGGTTATAATTTGTTAAGACATATCTGATTGGTCAGTTTTAAGTGATTTCAACCACACCATACTATATCAGATGTATCAAGCCAAATGATGAAAAAGAGGCTTTTGAGTAAGTACAACAGTTTCTAATTGGTTTATTGTGAGGTCATTTCTGATTGGACAGTTGAAGTGGCTTCTAATTGGTCAGTAAGGAAGACATTAAACTAACCCTCTCCTCACTAGATCATATATATCAAGCCAAATGATGAAAGAGGCATTTGAGTGAGTAAAATAGTTTCTGATTGGTCTGTTGTGAAGTCATCTCTGATTGGCCAGTTGAGAAGTTACTTCCCATTGGTCATTTATAAAGTGGCCTCTGATTGGTGACATTAAACTCAACCACACAATATTATGTCAGATTAAAAAGAGGCATTTGAGTAAGTACAGCAGTTTATGATTTGTCATTGACAAGTTATCTATGAATGGACAGTTGAATTGGCTTCTGATTCGTCAGTTGTAAAGTGATTTCAGATTGGACACATTTAACTCATCCACACCATACTATATTTTGAAGCCAAATGATGAAATAGAGGCTTTCGAGTAAGGAACATAGATTTTGATTGGTCACTTATCCCATTTAAATTGATTTTATGAATATGCCATATCCGGTCGGCACCTTAGTTTTAAAGTGTACTTTTGATTTTCATTATGAATTGGCAGAAACTATCTTTTAACATTCACTTGATTTCCGTTGTTCGCTCATTTTCTGCAAGCAGATAAAAATAAAATAAAATTTTCTGCAAGCAGATTAAAATAACATAGAATTACGATTATCATAGTGCTATATTGTTCAAAACTATTTGATTTTGGTGACAATGTTTTGTTTCCTTCGACAGGTTTGAGCCTAAGAGAGTCGTTGAACAGCTGAGAGCCTGTGGTGTATTGGAGACCATCAGAATTAGTGCAGCTGGCTTTCCATCAAGGTATGTCACTTTTCATTCAACTCTGTCTGAAGAAAAAGCCTGACTCATGATTTCAGACCTGATAACTTAGTCTGCCCAAACCAACCAGTAGAACTATTTGCCTCAATCATCAGAATCACCGGAATCACCACTGAAATTGGGGTGACTTTGGTGATTTTCAGTGGTGATTTCAGTGGTGATGTGGGTGATTTTGGTGATTCCGGCAAATTGTGTGACCCCAAACCAAGCTTTTGTGGAGTGCTGACATTTGAACAAACCTATAAGCATCATGCTATCCACCATGTAAGTCAAGGCAGTGATTACAGACTCAATTGTATGCATTGTTGAACATGCATTGATATAATTTAAAATTCTAAATTAATAAAAAAAAACTTACTATATACTGTTAAAAACCAAAAGATAAAATAGGGGAGTTATAGGGATCAAACATGATTTTTCATTCAATAACATTCGCTAGGTCCCAAGGGGACTGTTGAAAACGGAGGGCGTATTGCATAAATTCTGCAGAAATGAAAGAAATAATGGTGTACTATATGTTACAGTCTCATCACATTTTCAAACGCGTAAAAGCTTTCGTTTTTATGCTCATTTCGGGTGGACTTTAGTTTTTCATTATTAGCACGTGCTTTGCGTGGCGCCTGGTAACGAGCATAAGTAAAAGCCATGTATTAACAACGTGCGCGTGAATTGCAATATTAATGCATGGCTTTCTCTTCATTAATAAATGGCTGTTAATATCGTGTGACACCGGTATTTATACAATAATAACTAATGAGAACAACAATTTTGGATATTTAAACTTGGAAAAAATGAGCCAAATAAAAGTGCCTTAATTTTGAAGATTTTTAACAGGAGAGTCAGTGTTAGCATTTGTTACCTTAATATAACAATAATTCTGTTTTAGATGGACCTATCCAGAGTTCTTCCAGCGTTACCGAGTGTTGGCAAGGTCACAAGATATCAACAGGAAAGATCATGGGAAAACTTGTCAAAATGTACTCACGAAACTTATACAGGTATTGTGCAATTGTTTGAGCCGCCGGATGGGAAAACCAACAATCTGCTTAGGCAGTTCTAACAAGTATCCACAATGTATGTTTTGGATCAAAACACAGTTTTTCTATGTAAAAGTGGGGTTCAAGGGGGTATTCATTGCACGGACATGTTTTCCTGATGTGGGTACTCATTATAATCACCCGTGCAAGGATGACTTTTTGATCGGTCAAGATTTTGTTGACATCAATTCATGGGTCAAACAGTCAATGTTTTGGCTGAACATTATTTTTTTGTACTCCCTGTTTCGGAAAAGCAAAGATATATCTTCCGAGCTGGTCAGGTGGCATACTTAGAAAAACTGAGAGCAGATTAACTATATGTATTCAGGATGATAATAGAGATAAATGTCATGTCTTTTTCAAGATTTAACCATACTTTGTTTTTAGGATCCAGACAAATACAGATTTGGTAAAACCAAGATATTCTTCCGAGCCGGCCAGGTAGCTTACTTAGAAAAACTGCGAGCGGACAAGCTCCGTGCCTGCGGCGTCATGATCCAGAAGCATGTACGAGGTTATCTAGTCAAGAAACAGTATCAGAAATTACGCAGAACAGCAATGCTGATACAGAGATATGGCCGTGGTCTACTGGCCAGAAGGTAGGAGATTTTAAGTTGTAATTAGGGCATAAAAAGACTTATTGCTCAATACTTGAATTCTTATTTTACACAGCGTAATTTGCAGTTTATACACTTTATTATTGAATATTAATAATCAATACCTCTGTATTAATTAATGCCTACATGACAGTATATATCATAGAAAACAGTCCCAAAAATAGTTTTCTGTCTGTGTTGTTTAAAAAAAATGGTTGCCATTTACTATAAATTTCAAATTACATGTATTTTTCTAGACATGCCCAATGGCTGCGTGAGATGGCCGCTGCCACTAAAATACAGAAAGTCTGGCGGGGCTACAAGACACGGAAAGGCTACAATAATGTGCAAAGATCAGTCAAGAGAATACAGGTTAGTCTATGTGACCAGGTCAGAGTAACTTGTTTATTTTGTGGAAGGGGGTGGGGGGGGGGGGGTAAAATGAGTAGCAAGCAAAATACAGAAAGTGGCGGGGAGCGCAGTAGCATAGTGGTAGAGCGTCGGACTTCCGAATCAAGAGGTCCTGGGTTCGATCCCCACAAGCATCACCGTGTTGTGTCCTTGAGCAAGACACATTAACTCCCTACAGTACTGGTTAAACCCAGAAAGTGTTGGCTTTGTCCCGACATGACTGAAAAATTGTTGACTGGGATGTTAAGCCTCAACACAAGTCTGGTGGGGCTACAAGACAAGGAAAGGCTACAATAACGTGCAAAGATCAGTCAAGAGAATTAGGGTAGGGTAAAAATTGTTTACTTGGTATGCAGTATGAGATGAGTGCAAAGCAAGAAAATTATTTGAAATGTAAAGCATCTAACTCTGTCCATGTTTTTGTATCAGAATCAACTTTGTTACTTTTGCAGTAAGAACTATTAACAGCTATTTACCATTGATGCAAAACTCATAAAAAAGAAATCTATGTTTAAGGGTTTTTTTTATCATTTTTCAGGCATGTATTCGTGGCTATTTTGGTCGGCGAGAATTCCAGAGACGGCTGTACGAGCACAAGACAAAGATAATTCAGTGCCATATTAGAACTTACTTGGCTCGTAAACAATTCAAGACAGTTCTTTACGGGGTCACAAAGATTCAAGGTCACTTCAAGAGACGAAAAGCCAAAGCTGAGCTCCGACTACTCAAGGTTTGTATTTAGTACGATATTAGAACTAAGTTGGCTCGTAAATGATTGGGGTCTATATTAGAATATACTTAGTTCATAAGCTGTTTTATATAATAAGACAGATCTGTATGGGGTCTCGAAAATTCAAGAGATGAAAGGCCAAGGCTGAAGTCCAACAACTCAAGGTTATGTAGGACATGTACATGTATTTGGTATATTAGGTCATTCTTGGCTCTAAAACAAATTAAGACAGCTCTGTATTTACAACCTGAGGGTGGCATGCAGTCTCAATGTCATGTTTCTTTTGTCTTTTATCACTTTTGGGTTTAATTTTTGAGGGAATAAATAAGATTTCTTCAAGTTTGTGTATTAGACATGTTAAAACATATTCTATAGTAGGTTATCTTTTGTTAATGAACAACTGATGACATCATAATTTTTCCAGATTGAAGCTAAGTCTATGGAACATATGCAGAATGTTAACAAAGGTCTGGAGAATAAGATTATACAGCTACAGCAGAAACTAGACCAAAAGGTATGATTATACCCCCCTGCAAAACGAAGTTTTAGGGGGGTATACTGTTTTCAGTCTGTCCGTAATTCCGTGATTCCCTGACTCCGTGATTCCGTCATTCCGTCAACATTTTGACATCTTTGCTGAATAACTTAAGTAGTTTTTGCCCGATGTTCTTTAAATTTTCAACACACCTGCACCATAAGACAACACGTGTGGTATGAATTTAGGGGCCAAAGGGTCAGTTTTGCAAGAGTTATGGGACTTTTTAAACCTATACATAGAATGTTTGCCATAGTGCTAATAGTGCATACTTTGTGAAATCAACTCCTCCTACAGCTTTCAATATTCTCTTTTGATACTTTTCAGATATGTGCCAAAGATATTGAAGATATGCATGAAGAAGTATTATGCTGAAAAAATGAATTTTGACAAATTTACAGCATTTTGAACTTAGCCAATTTTCGATAATTGCCATATTCAACAATGGTTGGTAGTGCATAGTTTGTGGAATCAACTCCTCCTAGGGCTTTCAGTATTTCTTTTCAATACTTTGCAGACATGTTCCACACATATTGAAGATGTGCATGAAGAATTATAATGCTGAAAAAATAATTTTTGACAAATTTACAGCATTTTTCAACATAGCCATTTTTTTGCCATTGCTTATATACAATAATGATTGGTAGTTCATAGTTTGTGAAATCAACTCCTCCTAGGGCTTTCAGTATTTCTTTTCAATACTTTGCAGACATGTTCCACACATATTGAAGATGTGCATGAAGAATTATAATGCTGAAAAAATAATTTTTGACAAATTTACAGCATTTTTTAACATAGCCATTTTTTGACCATTGCTTAAACAATAATGGTTGGTAGTGCATATTTTGTGAAATCAACTCCTCCAAGGGCTTCAGTATTTCTTTTTGATACTTTGCAGACATGTTCCTCACATATTGAAGATGTGCATGAAGAATTGTAATACTGAAAAATTAATTTTTGACAAATTTACAGCAATTTTTAACATAGCCATTTTTTTTACCATTGCTTATATACAATGACGGTTTGTGAAATCAACTCCTCCTAGGGCTTTCAGTATTTCTTTTTGATACTTTGCAGACATGTTCCACACATATTGAAGATGTGCATGAATAATTATAATACTGAAAAAGTGATATTTGACAAATTTACATCATTTTTCAACATAGCCATTTCTTGACCATTGCTTATATACAATAATGGTTGGTAGTGCATACTTTGTGAAATCAACTCCTCCTAGGGATTTCAATGTTTCTTTTAGATTCTTTGTAGATTTGTTCCAGATATATTTAAGATGTGCATGAATAATTTTCATGCTGAAAATTTAATTTTTGACAAACTTACAGCTTTTTTTTAACTTAGCCAATTTTTACCATTTCTCATGATAAACAATGATCATAGTGCATACAGTGAAATCAACCTCAAGCTTTCAATATATTCTTTTAATATCTTATAGATGTGACTGGCATACTGGGAATGTACATGAAGGATTATAATGCTGAAAAGATATCTTTGACAAATTTTCTGCATGTTTGACTTAGGAAGTTATTGGCCAGCTTCAGATAATTTTGCGGGGGGTATACTGAAAGCCTTGCTTGCAGCCAATTTCAAGTTATAATTATTTTAAATATGATAGTAATCACTTCTTTTAAGGGCAATCACTTCATTTAAAGATAATCACTTCATTTAAGGGAAATCACTTCATTTAAGGGGAATCTGGAATCACTTCATTTAAGAGGAATGTGATGACCCAGAGACAGAGTGTCATTCTCTCAATACCAAGGTCTTACTTTCAAACCCCTTTGGTGTGCTGTTGAATCCTTGAGTGACAAATTCACTCCCCTTCAGTACATGTAGTGGTTAATACCCAGGAAACAGTTGCTCCACAGTATCCACATTCAAATACAGGAGTTAGATCCAGAATTTCTGCAAAGAAGTAAAAATTTAAAAAGAGGGCTTTTGAGTGAATCCCATGAACCCCCTTTAAATCAGTTGGCTGGAAATTTGCAGTTTTAGATTTAGAAATGCACAAGTTTTACTGTCTGCGTATCAAAAACCGAAGGTGCTGATAAGTCACAAATGCAAAAAGCAGGTTTTCATGCAGCCAAGACTGTGTTCATTTCTTCTACATTACGAAAACTTGCAATATACAATGATAGTTTTAATATTTTTCCTCTAAACATACATTGTGTGTATACGTTAGAACCGCTTCCCAAAGGCAGTTCGAAAGTGTACCTACAATGTATGTTTTGGATCAAAAATAGGTATACCCCTGTAAACCCCTGCTTTTCTACATAAAAGTGGGGATTAACAGGGTATACATTTCACAGACTTGATATACTGATGGTGTTCAGTTCTTCTATGTGACAGATTTTTTAGAAAATTGAATAATTCAACAAGATATTTGTTACTTTTTTAGGTCAAACAAGTCAAGGACTATAAATACCAGGAAGGCCAGTTGAAGTCTCTAGAAACCGAAGTGCAGAAGTTACGCGGCAGTAACGAGATTGCCGAGAAAGCGTCCAATCGTATCACAGAGTTGGAAGACGAGTTACGTCGTCTCAGGATTGAGTTGGAAAGAGAAAAAGAAGAGAAAAAAGATGTTATATCGGAGAAAGAACTGATGAGACAGAAATATGAACAGGTTGGTATTTGTATGGTTTTCATCAGGAAAACATGTCTGTGAAATGTGTTCCCCCTAAAACCCCACTTTTATATAGTAAAACTGGGGTATGCAGGGGTAAACCTATTTTTCTTATTTTTGCTCCAAAACATAGACTGTGGGTACTCGTTAGAACCGCCTCGGCGAGGCGGTTCTAACGTGTACCCACAGTCTATGTTTTTAGCAAAAATAAGATAAATAGCAAAAAAACTCTACTAAAAATTTTCATTTTTTACAACTTAAAAATCTCAGTTACATTACATGGGCATGTTTTCGTAATGAAAAAATGAAAACAGAATGGAAGAGATTGTAAACATTTCAGTCTGAAAAAGAATACAAAGATATTTACACGTTTTGCGTCCCTCGTCTGCATTGTATTTTGCTATGAAAGAGCTGGATTGGTGGACCTGACTGAGCAATTGCTGATCTGTGCCTCTCAAAACCCTGCTGAAACATCATGGAAACATCTCCGTGTGGAACTTAACCCCTTCAAACCTATACTTATATAGTAAAATTGAGGTTTGACGGGGTCAGGAGAAAAAAATCAATAATTGATGTAATTTAAAAGTCAAAAATGCTAAATTCTAACAACAGTCAATATAATAAACCATTACAGTCCAACCTGTCTTAAGCAAGCGGACAAGGGAAACAATAAAATTGCTTGCTTAAGACAGGTGATTGCTTAAAAGAGGTTATGTTCTTACACTAGGTGGGTGTCCTAACCAAACCAAGTTGGCTAGAAATGAATAATAGCACTGCCCTATCTACAAAATTAAAAATACATTAAGGAACTGCTAACAGATAAAACCAAGAAGTACATTACTAAGCTCTTGGTATGATTTTTCTCTATTTAAAGTGGTAGCACATTCTCAGAGTTATACATTATAAATATTTTGGCCTTTATGAGAAAGCAGTTTTCTTTTCTCAGTAAATGTTATTGAATAAGAAAATTTATATCATAATATTAAAATCAACTGTTTAGACTTTTGTTTGCTTTGATTGAAAAGTAAAAAATAAAGGGATGGAGATAAAAAAAAAATATATATATATGAAAAGGTGTTGCAAATGAATGCATAGTCTGTTACTACTGTTTTTGTTCTGTCAGTGGTAACTGTCACTAAGTTCTCCCAGACAAGTTGTCTAGGATTATCTTTTGAGACAATAAACAATGCATTGTGGCATCTGCAGGGTGTGAAGACAATTTTGACACCTCACAGACTTAAAATACCCATGCCAAAAATTTCTTTTTTTTTTATGCAGTTGATGAAATGGCTGCTTAAAGCCAAAATTGGGACAGAAACTAGTGGCCTCTGGCCACATAAGACAGGTGCTTGCTTAATAGAGGTTCATTTACATGTAAAATCAATTGGGGGGGAATGAAAGTGCTTGCTTAAGACAGGTGCTTGCTTAATACAGGGCTTGCTTAAGAATCCGGGTCGTTTCGCCCGTGGGTCGTTTCGCCCGTGGGTCGTTTCGCCCCGAGTCGTTTCGCCCTGGTTTTATGGGTGGGTCGTTTCGCCCTTATTAGGTGGGTTGTTTCGCCCGTGAGTTGTTTCGCCCGTGAGTTGTTTTGCCCATTGTTATTATTATTATTATTTATTATTATTATTATTATTATTATTATTATTATTGTAGTCGTTGTTGTTGATATTGCTATTGTCGATGATGCTAATGCTGACAGGTAGGTAGGTAGGTAGGTAGGTTTGGTTAAAATGAGTATCTAGACGTATCTTGTTAATATGATATTTATTTAAACATTTTAGCGCTTCTGCTTCTTTGGCTTTTTAATGTTGTAGAAAGATAAAGGAAGGAAGGAAGGAAGGAAGGAAGGAAGGAAGGAAGGAAGGAAGGAAGGAAGGAAGGAGATAGATAGATAGATAGATAGATAGATAGATAGATAGATAGATAGATAGATAGATAGATAGATAGATAGATAGATAGATTGTTAATATATTTATTTAAATATTTTAGCGCTTCCCCTTCTGTGGCTTTAAATGTTGTGGAAGGAAGGAAGGAAGGAAGGAAGGAAGGAAGGAAGGAAGGAAGGAAGGAAGGAAGGAAGGAAGGAAGGAAGGAGAAGGAAGGAAGGAAGGAAGCTTCCGCTTATGTGGCTTTTGATATAGTAGAAAGATAACGGAATGAAGGGAGGAAAGAAGGAAGGAAGAAAAAAAACGATAGATAGATAGATAGATAGATAGATAGATAGATAGATAGATAGATAGATAGATAGATAGATAGATAGATAGATAGATGCGGTATTTCTGGTATTTCGACAGTCAGCTAAACTAATCAAATAATTAATAGAAGTGTGATATTTGTCAATTGATTAATGTGATAATCCATTAATATGTTTACGCCTTTAATCACATGTAAGGCGACAATAATCGTGTTTGTCAATTAAAGGCGATGTGTGAATGCTTTGTCTTTGTCGGTGACCGATGGCCGATATTTTCTAAATGTAAATGGTAAAAGAACAAAACATGACTCCGATGCATAGCGTGCAGCCTTAAGCACAAGAAAATAAAAGCTGAATTTCGTTCAATGCTGTTAAGGAGCTTGCGTTTTTCGCTTATTTCAAGCGTAAAGTGGTCAAAACACAAAGTCATGTATACGATTACAGCGCCAAAAGATAGGGTGATTTTGACGCAAGTCTGTGCATAATTATTGTGTTTGAAAACTTTCGAATTTGTTTCATTTTACACACATTTTGGTATGAAATTTAAACAGGCTTATTGTATTTTCTGTTTGAAATTATTTTTGCCGAAATATCCTGTATTCTAAAAGAAATAATCATCATCGCAACCAATTTATAGTGAGGCGTTTTCAAAGTCATTTAGTATACATACCCAAAAGATAGTTATGAATGATCAGCCCAAGATATGTCATTAAGTTATGAATAACAAATAATACACCAGATTACACATTTGGGCATGGTAGAAAAATAAGGGCGAAACGACTCACCAACTAGGGGCGAAAGGACTCACGGGCGAAACGACCCAGGGCGAAACGACCCAGGGCGAAACGACTCACGGGCGAAACGACTCACGGGCGAAACAACTCACAGGCGAAACGACCCGGGACCCTTGCTTAATACAGGTTGGACTGTATTTTATGATAGACAAGGCAAATATTTGTAAAATTAAAATTTAGTTCATAAATAGATATTTAATATGTAATTAAAAGAAATTCCCAAGTAATCATGGAGAAGTTTCCGTAATGATTGTATTTTTACAACACTGTCAAATTTTGGTTAAATTGTCAAATTTTGGTAAAATTATAAAAACTTTGTAAAATTGTCAAATTAGAAAAATTGTTCTATGTTCCCAGGAGCTCCAAACATCAAACACAGAAAAAGCCAAAATGAAGGAAGAATTGGATGCAGCCAACAGAAGATTGCAGTTGAAAGAACAAGTGAAGTCAAATGAAGGTTAGTGATTGTACTTCATGGAAAATTAGGGGTAAATTTGGGGTAAATGTTCCATAAGGTTTAATTTTCCATACTGGGAATGCTACTAAGACAATATAGGTGTTCTGGACTCGGCCAGCATAATATTGCAATTCAGAGAACAAGTTAAGTCCAGTGAAAGTTAGTGAATATAGGTAGTAGTCTACGGGGTAATTTGGAGTACCTTAGAGGGTAATTGCTAAGATTTTAGAAGCTTGCAGAAGATTGCAATAGACCAAACCTGATACGTACTCAGTGATGTAGATAATTATTTTTCACAATGCGTACTGTACGCATCAAAATAAATGCACACTGCGTACCGACAATACAACTGAGTACACGTTTTCTGAGGATTCTTATTCTAACCACTCATTTAGAATCAATTAAACTTATAGATACATGTATGTATACACGTATGGATAAGTCAATTTCTTCAAGTAATGAAAACTCAAGTAAATTGGCTACCAATCCTGTAATTACATGTTATTCTAATATTTAGGCGTGTTAAACCATACTTTTGTCCCCAGCATAGATAATAAGAGAGAAAAAAATAGGAAAACATGATAAACTGGGCTGGCTGTAGAACATGGAATACATCAAGTTTAAATTAAAAACAATGACCGGAAATCGATGCTAAATGCCTATTCAATAAACAAAAGTGACACACTAATCTTCGTGAATAAATCTTTGGTAAACGGTTTGTCTGGCCAAGGAACTGAACGGAGAGCGCGTGAAGATACATTCTATATTGCATGATATGTTAATATGGAACGAGCAAGAGCTACATTAATAACTACTTTTCCATTGTTGACAGAGCAGCCAGACAAACCTAGTTGAAGAATTGTCATTTTGTGACAATTTTATAGATTTTTTTTTTTTATCTGAGTACGCATAAAACCGAAAAATGTTTGCGTACCGCTGATTTTTACTGCGTACATGGTACGCACAGGTCCGAATTTTCTATGCGTACAGAGCGAAAAATCGTGCGTACATACGCAGTACGCATCGTTATCTATTTTGCTGCGTACTATTGCTCCGCCTCTCATTAAATTCCAGGACAAACAAACATTAAGCTGCATTCATTTTAGATGCGATTTATTGTAACATGCATTCACAATTAGCCACATGCATTTGTTTGCCAAATGTTTTTGTCACAAATTTACTGGTCAGTGTATACTTTGAGTGACAGGTGGTGTTTGGTCTGTAAGTCTAATGTACGTTAGTGAATATAGATAGTCAGTGGTTCATGTAAATGGGGGTATTTAAGGGTGGCATAGTGGTCAAGGAACTTGCCTCGTATTCCAGGGGTTGTGGGTTTGTTTCCAGTCTTTGACAGTGTTTTGGATAAGACTTAAAACCTCAGCTGTGGACTGGGACAAAAAACAAACCAATATTTTCATATCTTGCAAAACAACACATCTGTATTTGGGAGATATGGAAAAAAAAACTACCAGTATTATTTAAATGTACTTTATTGTCAATAAAATAATATTTTCTGTTCATTATTTCTAGGTAAAGACAACAAACAGCTTGAAGCAGCTTATCAACAACTACAGGCAGAGATGGAGTCAGAACGACAACACCACCAGAGACTTGTGAAGGAACACAACCGACTCCTACAGCGATTCGAGAACATGCAAGGAGAAATGCAAGTCTTGACGAGCCCCCTGGGACATAAGAGGACGCCGTCGGATATTAGTATGATTAGTCTGGAGTCAGTGACGAGTTCGGTGTCGCCCGAGGAGAAAAAAGATGGAGAGGAAGGTGAAAAGGAGGTAATGTGTTAAACGTTTTTGCTGATAATAGAGTTTCAGGCATAAACTTGGGCCTAATGTTTTGCAATTTACAGCTGATGATAGATTTTTGCACACACAATTGGTATAGTGAGTAAGATTTGAAGTTGAGAGAAATAGTGATTTGTTACCATTTTGTTGCTGATAATAGATTATTGGTCATAAATTTCTCCTAATTTGTTGCAACTTACTTCTGACATTAAATTGTTACACACAAGATTTTTTGACAATGGAAGTTGTCCCTTCAGAAGAGAAAAAAATGATGAAGTGTAAGGATGGAAAAGAAAGAAAATTTTCTGCAAGCTATAGAGTGAACAATGTCAAATTTAAGATAGGCTCACATTCTAATTTAATTCCAGGACCAAGGTTATGGCACAGAGAAGAAGAAGCGCCCCGCCCCCACCCCACCCTCCGCCCTGAGCATCGAAAAAGCTATAACAGACTCAACTGCTGCCAAAGAATCAGAGAAACAGCAACAGAAAGAGCAACCAAAACAGCCCGCACAACATGTACAGGTACAGTTGATTATAGTCAATTCTCTATTAGACAGCCCCACCCCCCATTCCCCTCATTCAAAGCCTGAAATCTATAAATTAAAAATAATCACAGAAAACAAGAAAAACATCTACAACAACAGAAAGACAAAAACAACCAACTCAGTAAGCACAACATTGCAGGTACAGTCAAACTTTTTTCAGACAGCCACCTTTCAGGGACAGTCACCTGTATAATAGATAGCAATGGCTTAGTCAATCAGCCATCTGTATAAGACAGTCACCCTCATAAATAGCTTTATACCATTACTCTCATCAGCGGTCTGGGTTCGACCCTGACAGGCAGCAAATTCTGTCTTTGGTCAAGACACGATAAGCAGTAGCTCTACCCCAACAGGACTGAAAAAGTGTTGACTCGACTTTAAGCCTTACCCAAACAAAATCAAACTAAAACTCAACAAATAATAAAGATGAAAAAAAGTTGGATTTTAATTCATTAACTTAATATTTTGCAGGTAGCTAGTGACTTAGATGTAGGCCTCTTGCTGAAGCTACAAACCAAGGTCAAGGTCTTGGAACGAGAGAGAGAACTTCTTCGGAAGAAGATAGAGGATTTGGAAGAAGAAGGACCTGTCAAGCCGAAGAGTCAGGGAATAACAAATGACTCGGCTTTTGAATCTTTGAAGGTGAGATTTAGTAAACCAATTTTTCAATTGTATAGGCGTCTCACAACTATTGCTCAACAGTTATACATGCAAACTCTGATAAAAATTTGCAAAATTGCAGCCTAAATGTTCATTCAGTGAGACAAATTGAAGTTTGCATTAATATCACAAATCTTCTGTTACAAACACGTTTCCAACTAGTCACAAACTAGTCACCAGTTTGTCACAGTCCAGTGGGATACTAGCTGGGAGTTCATTTAAACTTCTAAAGTGCATTATTTTCTATGAAAGTTTTAAAATATTCTGACTTCGCCTCTATGAAAAGTTGTTTAATATGCCGCATCGTGAGAAAACTGGATTTGTGCATATGCGAAAACAATGGCGCAGATCAGCTGTGCAGTAACTGCACAGCTGATCAGCGCCTTTGTGGTCAATACTAGGATAGTACAATTCCTATTCTATTTTTATCCAAAATTTCAAGCTTCTAGCCTTTTTCTGTGACTGTAAAGGCTGCTTTGTGTCAGACCTGGTCGGAATTCCCGAAGACAGGTTTTCTTGCGTCGCGGCTCATATGATACAACTCCTTGTTTCCAATTTGTACTTTTCTGCAACTTTTCATTATCACACATGTTAGTACATGATAATATACATTGTATATTATTAAATTGTATCCCTGTTATCAGGATAATAACAAGAAGAATAGAAGTTTATTAACGGAAAGTAAAGCGTATGATAGTCTTAAGGTACATGTAGTATAGAGTGATGGCTTTACTGTTTTGCTGTGTGTCACTAGTTTTGGCTCTTTTTTTTTCCCCTTTTCCTTTTTTCCTCACGCAGTCTTTATGTCTTATTAATCAAACTAGAATAATCTCTGATGTGGGTTAGAGCCCTGAACAGGGCACGTGGGACACATGCAGTTCTGCTTCAAGGTGTGCCTGTGTTTTTTCTTGGTTTTTGCGCCTCCTACTGATTGGCTGTCTGTTACGAGCTGAAATAATCTTGAATGGACGTAAAACCAATTTTTTTTACAGTATGAAAAAGTTTTGACATTTCTTCAAGATTAGGCTTTAGTGTTTTGCTGTGTGATATAGTTTGGGTAAATAGTGTTGTAACTACACATTCTTCATTCTTCAGAACTGTATTGATATTTAAGCTCATTTCACCTTTTTGTTTATAATTCCTTTGACTTTTTCTTACAACTTAAAAAAGATACATATATTTTGAGATAGATTTAGCGAGCTTGATTCTTACAAACAGGAATTGTGTTAGATGAATGTGCCTCGTTACGAGAAAACAGGTTTTTTGCCTAGTTGAGAAAACAAAGGCCCAGATCAGCTACACAGCTGATCAGCACCTTTGTTTTCGCTTTGTCTTCTTCTTAAATCCTAAATTTCAAGCTTCTAGCCTTTTTCCAAGACTGTGCATGTCGGATTGTGTTGGACCTGGTCGGAAATCCTGAAGACCAATTTTCTCGAGGTGCAACTCATGATTCTTACAAAGCAGGTGCTTTCGTGAAAAAAACTATGTTTCAAAATTTAGATGCTTAATTTTAAAATGACTAAGTGCTCAGTTGAGTGAGATTTAAAATTACTGACTGCATGTAGATAGTGTAGGGCATTAGCTTCCCATGGTGTTACATCTATTTAAGATTATGACAAATTGGGCAATGCATTGATGATGTAGAAGAACCACAAATGATAATGAATTAATATTCTTGCACACCAGATAGAAAAATCCTACGTTTTACCCCATGTGAGAAATTCTTATCTCACCCTCGTTATCTCACCCCGGTCCACCCTGCGTTCAATTGTTCTTTTTTAACATTGGTTGTATAGGACGTCACGTAATTTCGCCGCTAAGCGCTTACGTCACAATGACGTCAAAACGTTTTCATTCAAAATGGCGGATTGTAGCATTTTTCTAGGTAAATAGTATAAAATCAAGCTTCGCCGCATTAAATCGTGCAAGAAAAAGAATCCATCATTCGTGTAAGGTATGGATAGACAAATCTGTCGCTCGGGTCACAGTTTGGCATCACTCGGCGAGCCTCGTGATGCCAAAATGTGACCCTCTGGACAGATTTGTCTATCCATACCTGACACTTATGTAAGATTCTTATAGTCTGAACAAAATATACATGCAGATCATAAAAAATTACATTTTCTTATCCTATAGGCATAGTACTATGGAGACAAAACTGTGATCTTTGAGGCCCTACCAGGGGTTTTGGGGATTCAGGGAGAAGGGCCATTTATTTTCAGGGAGCTGGGGAGCACTAGCAAATATTTTAAGGGATCTGGGGAGCAAGCAAAGATTTGGGGAGCAAAAGAAGAAAACTTTCAGGGAGCTGAGGAAAAACAAATCAGGGAGCTGGGGAGAAGGGTCAAATTTTTTCAGGGAGCAGGGAGCAAAGATCCCCCCTGGTAGGGCCTCATCTTTCATCATGATCTTTTCACTTGCCTCCGGCTTGTGAGGTCATGATGAAAGATCATTGAAAGTGTGGATTAATTTCCGAAACCCTGCGATTGAAGCAAAAATCTGTTAATGATCAAGATGTAACTTGCATCTCAATCTTTTCTGTTCTGTTTTCTTGGGTTGGGAAGTGTTCTGTTGGTTTAATCTGTCAGGGACAAAACCTAAATAGGTTATCAAAATAATAAATGAGCCGCCTCATGGGAAAACCAACAATCTGCATAGGCGAAAACAAAGACGCAGATCAGCTTCGCGGTAACCGCGAAGCTGATCAGCGCCTTTGTTTTCGCTACTCGGATAGTACAATTCCTCTTCTACTTAAATCCGAAATTTCAGACTTCTAGCCCCCTTCTGTGCCTGCACAGACCGGTTTGTGTCAAACCTGTTCGGGAACCACATTGTTGGTTTTCCCACGAGGTGGCTCAAATGAATCATTGAATGATTAAAGCATTTAGAATTATCTCCCTGTCTTGGTTGTTAGAGTTAACTTTTCTTCATCTAACTTGTTTAAGTTAATTTGTAAAATTTACAAAATAACTTATATAGGTTATAAAGTATTTTTTCATGAACTTCCCTGCGTACTCATTTCAAGTCGATGCATACCAAAATTTATTGCCTCGTCATAAAGTTATGTAACAGATCTTTCATAAAAAATTGTCCACTTGCCCTTGAAAATTGTGCTAGGGCTACAATTGGAAGGTAAAAAATTAGTGAATAACTTATAAAGCAAGTTATTTTAGCAAAACTTTAAAAAAATATATAACTTGACTCAGTTACGAGTCAGTTATTATTATGATAATCTGTTTAGGTTTTGTCCCTGACTATTAATCACATTACTTTAGTTTGATGTAGTATTTGCTGTGTGATACTTCTTAACACTTGTGCTAAACAATAAATTAGGGTGTTTGATGGAGTAGCTTGGTTTCGTGTTGTGTCCATGAGCAAAGACAGATTTACACTCTAATGTACTGGTTAAAACACATGAAGCTGTGGCTCTATCCCAATATGAGTGAAAATAATCTACTAGGATGTTGAACCTCAAGCTGTTTGTTGTCTTTGCTTTTTGTTTCAGCTAAATTTTAATAAATACAGTAATTTGTATCTACTCAGCACAGAATTCAGGATTTAAATCCAGAGCTTCTCAGGTCTTACTTCAGAGACTTTAAGCAGAGGTATTGTCTCTACATGATCAGACATAAACTATTTGTCGGACGTAAAACTATAACACAATTTATTATATACCCAAGAAATTGTCCAATTCACTTTGCATTACCGAAAACATTTAATATTTTTACATATTCAATAGTTTAGAAAGTTTCCGTGGAAGCCTTTGTCTTGCAAGCTCGTGCGTCCTCACTGTATGAACTTGTTCCGAATATTTTACGATATTCATTCAATAACCTATAAATATTTTCTCTACAGATGCAAGAACTGGAGAATGAGAATGACAAGCTGAAGCGAGAAGTATCTAAACTGATGACCAGTATAGCATCTAATACAAACTTTGACTCCAAAGGGAGGAAAATCTCACCAGCTGGAAAAGAATTCTTAGGTTAGTCTCCCTTTGATTACAATGGATAGTCTCCCTTTGATCATAATTTTATGGAAGAGTATGATCATTCAGCTGTTGCCCAGTTAATATGGCTCCTGGTTGCTATGGAAACAACAACCTTTGCCATTGAAAAAATACTGGTTTCCTATTATTTAAGAGTTTTCTTTAAGCAGGAAACCAGTATCGACCAGAGTTAAAGGCATGATTGCACTGCGGCAATTTAACCCATTTATGACAAATGGGCTCACCCATAATTATCACCTGGAGGAGTCCACTCTCATTTACAGGAGTACCAGTGGTGATTTTATTCCTTTTTTGAATGAAAATTCATTATGCAAACAGAATAGCCCAAGATGGGATGCCACGTTCTGTTTGCTTATGTTAGTTTGAGGTTCATACTTTTAAGTACCATTATGAGGTACATCTAATCTGAAAGATTAAAATCTTATTACATCTATATACAGTTTACATTTGAATGCATTTTATTTGCCAACTATTTAAATTAGTTGAACTAATACTATATGCACAGGAAAATTAAAGCGTAGATCGTCAGCCAGGCTACCAGGAGATGGAGCCAAAGTTGTTCATGGTAGGGTAAAAATGCAAAATAATATCACCCAGCAAACTGAGCACACAGCAAGTTTTGACTCAGCACCCAGCATATTTCAGCAACCCAGCATATTTCAGCAACCCAGCATATTTCAGCAACCCAGCAAAGTCCATCTAGCAGCAAGTTTCACATCACATCCTATCTCAGCACCTGCCCTGGTCCCAGCAAATTTTGACTCTGCAAAGTCCAGCTCTCAGCAAGTTTCAGATCCCATCCTATTTCAACATCCAGCAGATTTCACTTCTCATCCATTTTCAACATCCAGCAGATTTCAGCTCCAAGAAAAATTCAACTTCAACAAGCAGTGCCAGACAACCCATTACTATAAAGCATTAAGTTTTTTTCTTGCCATCTGTTACTGCTATTCAGTGTCACTGCCTTTCTGGAGTTAGGTTTGCTTCTCCAAACAGCACAAAGTCAAGCACCAACACTATGTACTATAGAAGACCTTTCAAATGCACACTTCCAAATGCACACCTGCAAAATGCCAAACATTTGAGCCGCCTCATGGGAAAACCAACAATCTGCATAGGCAAAAACAAAGACGCAGATCAGCTTCGCGGTAACCGCGAAGCTGATCAGCGCCTTTGTTTTCGCTACTCGGATAGTACAATTACTCTTATACTTAAATCCGAAATTTCAAGCTTCTAGCTCTTTTCTGTGCTTGTACAGGCCGGTTTGTGTCGAACATGTTCGGAAACCACATTGTTGGTTTTCCCACAAGGCGGCTCATTTCTTATCCCAACACATAGCCAGATCTGGGCCCCAAACTAGATGATTGAAAGAGAATTTGGGGTATATAAAGAGTAATAATCATACTGTATTTC
Organism: Rugalucina vietnamica; assembly: GCA_964017185.1. Classification (NCBI taxonomy): domain Eukaryota; kingdom Metazoa; phylum Mollusca; class Bivalvia; order Lucinida; family Lucinidae; genus Rugalucina; species Rugalucina vietnamica. Next base: position 12,377,211 of record OZ024885.1, read on the forward strand.
AAGTTTTATTCCATGTGAAAGTTCATCTTATCTATCATACTGGATATATCATCACGAAAACATCTCTGTATAATGTATACCCCCTTATACCCCACTTTTATTTAGCAAAACTGGGGTATGCAGGGGTATACTTACTTTTCTTATTTTTGCTCCAAAACATAGATTGTGGGTACTCGTTAGGCGGTTCTAACGTGAACCCACAATCTATGTTTTGAGCAAAAATAAGAAAAATATCGAAAATTTTCTACTGAAAAGTTTCAATTTTTACAACTTAAAAAATCTCTGTATATTGCATGGGCATGTTTTCGTAATAATTGTTATAAATACAGGAGCACTAAAGCGTAGAATTTCAAGAACATCTGAAGACCATGCTAAAGTTGTCCAGGGTATCGTATCGCATGGCAACTTGATACTACATATACACACCACCATCTACGATTCACAAATGAGCCTTCGAATGAGAAAACCAACAATTCGGGTTTCCGACCCGGGTCTGACACAAACCGGCCGGTACTGTCACAGTAGCACTTTATAAGTTTGAAATTTCTGATTTAAGGAGGATTGAACTTTCCATGCAGCAAAAACAAGATGCTGATCAAATACTTTATCAGTATTTACCCCAATCCCCCCCCTTTCCCCCCCCCCCCCCCCAACACACACACAACTATTTCATACAATCCCACAAACTGAATGATTGCTTGATTGCTTGTTATCCATCAATCCTACCTTTTTTCGGAAGCTGCATATCTTGGACTTAAACCCATATTTGACGAATGGAATTTCCCATTATTATCATTTGGGTGAGTCCATTGTCAATTTTAGGGGTGTTAGGAGTGAATTTGAATTTTTATTCCATTTTTGATGAAATTCCTCCAAGCAAACAGAATAGCCCCAGATGGGATGCCACGTTCTGCCGTGTCTCATCTGGGGCTATGCTGTTTGCCCATGTCCCATAAAAAGGATGCCAGGCTAAAATAAGTTAAAATAACCAACCTTCTATTCTGTAGATATTGAAAAAGGTTTAACAAAAGATCTAGGACTACAGGACCACGCTTTATTGTTAGAAAGGGTTGTAGTATTATTTAACAGCCAAACTCATGCAACCTAAATACATGGTTAGTTACATGTGGTTGCCCATTAGACAAAATATACCAGAATGCTTGCCTTCCACACTCTCATGCATACCAGCACAATCATGTATTACACCAGTATCGTCCCAACATTACCCCAGCTGTATCTCTCATGGATGTTATAAAAGTTATAAAAGCCTTATACCCAATTTAGTTATTATTTCCTTCTAGTATGAGTCTGTGCATACCAACCTGCCTGGTATTTGAACAATGCTTATTTTATAAGAACAAAACTTTAAAATAGGACAAGGGGAGTAGGGAGTGTGGTGGCTTAGTGTTAGAGTACTGGCCCAGAGGTTATAAAACTTTTTTCATGCTCAACTCAGCTGAGCATAAAATTATTTAAACTGCTCATAATTGACAAGATAGCCCAAATAAATTGAAATTTCAGAGCTGTAATTTATCCTACTTATAAATATTAAAATACCAACATTTGTTGGTGTTATAACATTTATTAGCAGGATAAATTTTAGTCTCAGCTGAGCTGAGTATGAAAAATGAATTTTAACCTCGGGACCTGGATGGTGGAGAAAGAGGTCCTAGGTACCATGCCTACCTCCCCGGTGACTTGTCCATGAGCAAAACACTATAAGCTCACCAGAGTACTGGTTAACACCCAGGCAGCAGTGGGTTCAGCCAGATGTGACTGCAAAATTGTTGACTCGGCTGCTAAACCTTGATATAAACAAACAAATCAAAACTTTAAACCCAAGGGTAACAGTGGAGTTTGGCCACAAGTGCTCTTATTTCATATATATTGTATTAGTTTCTTAATGACTATAACCAGAAATTGTATTGGTTACTTAGCGACTTTGTCCAGAAATTGTATTGGTTACTTAGTGACTTTGTCCAGAAATTGTATTGGTTACTTAGTGACTTTGTCCAGAAATTGTATTTGTTACTTAATGACTATGACCAGAAATTGTATTGGTTGCTTAGCGACTTTGTCCAGAAATTGTATTAGTTACTTAATGACTATGACCAGAAATTATATTTTTTACTTAGTGACTTTGTCTAGAAATCGTATTTGTTACTTAATGACTATGCATGCTTAGAAAGGTCAAATCATTCTAATAAAAGCATTAAATGCAGTTAATATTGTTGACTTTAAACCAGGGACCTTAAACCGGCGACTCATAATACCAGACAACTTAAAAAGAAGAAATTTCATTGGTCGAGCCATGAACCCATTGAGGAGGTCCTTCTCAGTAAATGAGAGAAAATCAAGAGAGAAAAATTTGGCCAATGGCAGAAAAAGCGCAACACTGAAACGATCTGTATCAGCCAAACAGTTAGAAGATATTGATGACAGTCTAGAAAATACCCCCGAGGTGCCCCAGGATCTGGGATCCCAAAGTCTCAGGGGTGCCCCAAAGGGAATGGGAAATCTGAACAGATTCTGGAAATCAAGTTCTGCCATTGTCGAAGAAGAGGAAGAAAAACGAAAAGGTTTCTTTCGAAAAGCATTCCGTATTGGGAAGAAGCAGAAAACAACGAAGAAAGTTCCCATCGGTAGGGTATAGCTGAGCTTTTAACCAGAAAAAAAATCCTAGAAAGCTAGATTAATCTGCAAGAAGAAATAGCAGAACAAGTTTCTTCACGAAAAGCTTTTCATATTCAAAGGAAGCAAAAAACAACAAAGAAAGTTCCTTTAACTAAACTGACACTAATCAAACCAAGAAGAAAAACAATTATTGAAAGCTAAATTTAATTCCGCAAGAAACAAAAGCTGAAAAAGCTTCAGAAAAGCATTCCATATTGGGAAGAAGCAGAAAACAAAGAAGAAAGTTCCCATTGGTAGGGTATAGCTGAGCTTTTAACAAGACTGACACTAATAAAACCAACAAGAGAAAATCTTTAAAAGCTGAATTTGATTTTGCAAGATGAAAAAGCCGAAAAAGTTTCTTCCCATTAGTGTTTAATATACGAAAGAAACACAACAAAACAACTAAGAAGGTCCCCACGGGTAGAGTATAGCTGAGCTTTTAACCAGACTGGTACTAATAAAATCAACAATTAAGAAAAAGAAATTGTTGAAAGCTAATTCATCGGCAAGAATTAGAAAGCAAGAAAGAAAATTCTCAGTTTATACTGAGAAATTAATCTTGCGCTCCTAACAAGACTAGTACTAATCATCACGAAAACATGTCCGTGTAATGTCTACCCCCTTGAACCCCACTTTTATATAGCAAAACTGGGGTATGCAGGGGTATACCTATTTTTAGCTCACCTGAGCCGTCAGGCTCACAAGATGAGCTTATAGTATACCCATGCTCCGTCGTCCGTCCGTCCGTCCGTCCGTCGTCCGTCCGTCCGTCGTCCACAATTTTCAAAGATCTTCTTCTCTGAAACCGCTTGGCCAATCAAAGCCAAATTTTACATGAAGCATCTATGGGAAGGGGGAACCAATGTATATATAAATAATCTAGGTCACATGACCAAGATGGCCGCCATGCCCATATATGGTAAAAACCCTTCAAAAATCTTCTTCTCCGGAACCACTGGACCGATTTCAACTAAACTTAGCATGAAGCATCGATGACTCAAGCACTACAATGTATATATAAATCATGACCTTGCGGTGACCTTGACCTATTTTACGGCAAGGTCAACATAGGTCGCCTTTGCATTTGAATGGGAAAAATTGTTAAATTGTCATTTAAAGGAAAAATCTTGCAGAAAATGAGCAGTAGGACTGAATATTAATGATTCTGAAAAAAATTGGGCACCAGGGGCTCATCCGCCCCCACCCCGGGGCAATATACATGTATATTATCATAATATTCAAACATCTTCTTCTCTGAAACCGCTTGGCCAATCAAAGCCAAATTTTACATGAAGCATCTATGGGAAGGGGGAACCAATGTGTATATAAATAATCCAGGTCACATGACCAAGATGGCCGCCATGCCCATATATGGTAAAAACCCTTCAAAAATCTTCTTCTCCAGAACCGGCGGACCGATTTCAACAAAACTTGGCATGAAGCATTGATGGCTCAAGCACTACAATGTATATATAAATCATGACCCTGTGATGACCTTGACCTATTTTACGGCAAGGTCAACATAGGTCACCAATGCATTGGAATGGGGAAAACTTTTAAAATGTAATTTAAAGTGAAAGTCTTGCAGGAAATGGGAAGTAGGACTGAATATTAATGATTCTGAAAAAAATTGGACCCCAGGGGCTCATGTGCCCCCACCCCGCGGCAATTTTTTTTTTTTTACCGTTGACTACAACCCGCACTTTTTTGCCACAAAATTAGGGGTCAGTTTTAGGGGTGCGGTTAGTACTGCTGACAAAACTTTTTACAACTTTTTTAGCAGAAAATTTCGGCTCAAAAATGCCTTTCCGCAACAATCAGACAAGTTTACTGTCCGAGAAATAAAAAGAGAGAAAAAACAACGTGCTAATTTGACCCCCGGTACATCGTACTCACATATGTTGTGTCCGTGCATTGGCCATAACGTTTATACCAAAATTATTCCTTTAATTTGCGGGAAAACACGTTTTTTTTTCGCTTGAACGCCATTAGTAAACAATAAACAAATACACATGCCATGACCTCGTGTTCATCCGATAATTGGATTTGATTGGCAGTTGTTATTGTCACTTGATCAGAACGAGGTTGTTATGCTTCTTGAACACGAATTCCGATTTGTGTCACTGAACTTCCCATTGAAATAATACAGTAAAATCGGATTCAAGTTTTGATTACATAAAATAATCTTGTAAGAGTTTGTTCTCTTGGATCAATATAAATAGAACAGAATATAACAACGCGGGATCGGACGAAAACAAACATGGGCAAAACATGATGATGGGGCAGGGGGGAGAGGGACGGGAAATAGACATTATTTCGGTTATTCTTTCTAGAATATTTGGTGGCCCTAAAAAGGGCCGTTGGCTGTCACTAAGACTGTAGCATTACTGTCTGTTTTACTCGTCAAAGCCATCGAAGTCTTCATCATCGGACTGGAGGAGTTCGTCCACCTGCTCATCGGTCATGAACTCATTATTGAGATCCCTCTGGCGACAGTCGGCGTAGTAGGGGTCGTCAATGAAGTCGTCGTCGTCGCTTTCGTCGGCAACGTTTGTGGCTGAGTTGACTGGCTCGTCCTCTCTCTTCTGGGTGAGGTCTTCCCATAGAACGTCGTCTTCTGTGCCGTCCATCGCATTGGAGATGCAGCATACAAGTACTTCTTCTCAATGTCACTTCTCAAACTTCTCCAATTATCACTTTGGCAAACAATTAATAGATGTCCGTCTTTAATCATAAACCGATCAAGTGGATTAACGATCGATTAAAGCACACACTGGAAAATTGGACAGTGATTAATCTTCCAATTATTGGGTCAGTTGGACATCAAACACGCCGCTAATTTGTTGTTTACATGCGTGACCGCTTTGATCACAGTGCACAATGGAAAATTAGGACTGGTATTGTTGGAAGGAAAGGTATGTCAAACTTGGTTTTGGATGAAATAAGACGAACTTACTTTACAGAAATGTGTATTATTTTAATTTATTTTCCAGAATAATTATTTTGCAATACCAATATTTTAGTAGTTTATTACTTTTCTGGTAGTTTACAACTGCCGCCAATAGTGATTCAACGCACGTGCGTTTTCCCGCCAAAACAACGTATGCTACAATTTTTTTTTTGTTTATTTATCATTTTGCTTCCTGTTTGACTTTCTATTTATGACCGTGGAAATTTCAATTTTTCAGTGCGGGTTTTACTTCCGAACTTAGTTTTTACTCCAGATTTCACTCCATATTTTGGGTGCGGGTTGTATGAAAATGCGGGTAGTACGACACGTATATTTCCATAATATTCAAACGTCTTCTCCTCTGAAACCGCTTGGCCAATCAAAGCCAAATTTTTTGTGAAGCATCTATAGAATGGGTGAATCAATGTGTATATAAATAATCTAGGTCACATGACAAAGATGGCCGCCATGCCCATATATGGTAAAAACCCATCAAAAACCTTCTTCTCTGAAACCAATAGACTGATTTCAAGGAAACTTGGCATGAAGCATCGATGGCTAAAGTACTTTAATGTATATATAAATCAGGACCCTGTGATGACCTTGACCAAGTTTATGGCAAGGTCAACATGGGTTGCCTATGCATTTGAATTGAAAAAACTGTTAAAATGTCATTTGAAGGGAAAAGCCAGCAGGAAATTGGCAAATGGACAGAATATTGAAGATTCAGAAAAAAGAAAATGGCCCAAGGGCTTCATCTGCCCCTGCACTGGAATAAAATACCATAATATTCATACATGTTTATTGGTATATGCAGCAGATCTCAGGTGAGCGTTTACAGGACCATTGGTCCTCTGGTTCTTATTTTTGCTCCAAAACATAGATTGTGGGTACTCGTTAGAACCGCCTCGGTGAGAAAACATAGATTGTGGGTACTCGTTAGAACCGCCTCGGCAATGCGGTTCTAACGTGTACCCACAATCTATGTTTTGACCAAAAATAAGAAAAATATTAAAAATTTTCTACTGGAAATTTTCAATTTTTACAACTTGAGCAAAATCTGTATATAACATGGACATGTTTTCAATAATGTGAAAAAGAGTTGTCAACATGAAATGGAAAAACCACAGCTATTTCATAAATGCAGCAGATATTGAAAGCTGTGACATAGTATCTAAGGGAATACTGGTGACTTTGCCTTGCATCCTGCATCGCCACATTGCAGAGAGTATGAGAGACAGTTAGTGGGTTAAGCAAAAGCACTCCCTATTCTACTGATTCTTAATTTCTGTCTATTAAAACTCGTGTAAAACAAGCAGAAAATATTTTACAATAATAAGGAAATATAATGATGGTAAAAGCATGCTCCATAACAAGTATCATACATATCAACAAAGAAATAATTCAACTAAAACTCACTAATTCAACTCAAGGGAACCAGTTAGCCTAATAGAGTGTTTGACTCCAAATCGAGAGTCATGGGTTTGAACCCTTAGTAGTGGTGTACCATGTTGTGTCCTTGAGCAGGCACATTACTCTCTAAAGTTCTGGGCCCAGTTGTTCAAAATTAACGATGTCGTTAGTTAGTGATTGGTTAAAATTTCAAACGACAATATTACAAATACACTGTTATTTTTTGTTGAAAAAATGTGAGAATCCTTTGCATTGCAAAGGATTCTCACATTTTATCAACAAAAAATTACAGTGTATTTGCTTATGTAGTCGGCATTTACTTAACAAGTTGAGGTCTTAACGATGACGTTAAGCTAACGAAGTTTTGAACAACTGGCCCCTGGTTAATACCCAGGCAGATCCTGACATTAATGAAAAATTGTTGACTGGGATGTAAAACCTCAATGCAGACTAATTTGGCCTGTAATTTGTAGTCAATTTATTGATATTACAATTTTAGGCTATGAAGATATTTTTTTTCCAAAATGTTGCTTTTCTTTTGCTGTTTAGTGTAGAAATCATATCACATATCAACTATCTATCAGTTTATATTGTTTCTGTAATTTCATCTAGGTAAGGGAGTATTTTTACATCATGAAGTACCAAAAAATTAGAAAAATATAGGTAGTGGGAATATGATTATTTTGTTTCTCTTTTTTACCATTTCACAGATTTTATATTGTGTAAGTTTATTAGCAGTTATGTTTGTATTTCCATTTACAGCATTTTTGTGCCTGATCACCATTCTTACCCTTGGGTTTGGTATTGAAAGTTTGTTGTTTTTTGTTGTTGTTGTTTTTTTTTTTTTTTTTTTTTTTTGTGGTTTAAAAGTCCCAGTCAATAATTTTTCAGTCATGAAGAGACAGAGCCAACTTTTTTCGGATATTAACCAGTGCTATGGGGATTTATTGGCTTTTTGCATAAGGACATAGCTGAAAGCCAGTGGGGATTTGAGCCCCAGACTTCTCAATAGGGGGTCAGTCACTCTATCACAAGGCTATCATGAAAATTATAGAAAATATATCAGAATTTTACCCCAAAGGACCAGAAAGCGATGGTTGTCTGCGGACATGACTGAAGAATTGTTGACTGGAATATTAAACCTCAATACAAATATTCAAACAAACAAGGAAGGAGTTCAAATGCAAAACCTTTTTGAAGGCAATATTAAAAAAATTAATGGATCAAAAATGCTTTGAAACTGTACTTTTAATCGTTTTAATGTGATTGCAGTGTTTCGAGGTAAAATTAATTAAAATCAAACCCCTAAAGCATGTAAGAAAAAAGATATATCATAGGTTTGGATAGACAAATCTGTCCCTTGGGTCAAGATTTAGCATCACTCAATGGAACCTTGTGTTTGTCTTCAGTGGCCCTTGAGACAAAAGTGTCCCCAGGGACACATTTTCTTTTTCCTTTCTGATGCCCATGTAATGTTATAAGTATCTACCATGAATTTGTGGATAAGATAGACATTTCTGTCCCAAGGATCGCAGTTTTACATGATGAGGCTGGCCAAATGATGATATCCACAAATGAATGTTGATTTTTTTTCTTGCAAATCTTTAGGTGTCAATCAGTGCTTGATTTTTATAGACTTTACCTTGGAAAATGCTTCAGTTATATGCCTGACACTTTGAAATTACATGTTTGTAATGTTGCTAAAATGCACTCTAAATGATGAAGTCCTGTAACATCCTGTACAACCAATGTAATTTTTCCATTGGGTGAGATAAGTATAAAACATGGGATTTTTTTGTTAAAACATGGGATTTTTCTGTCGGGTACGCATTAAAATTATAGTTCTGTACATATTTTTTACAGACCAGTTCGAAGCCATGTCTGATGAGCTCGAAAGACGTCGAGAGGAATGTCTGCAGTTACGTGCCCTTCTTGCCGAGAAAAGTATTTCCACCCACTCGATTGCCAAACAGTCGTACGGTGGTGAAGATGATCTAGTCAATGAGGATAATGAATTAACGATGGCGTACAAGTCACAGAGAGACATTATACGGTATGTTTTGTGTTACATTGTGTATAATGGGTATTTATATACCAGAATACTACCCACTCTATTGCCAGACAGTCGTACGGTGGTGAAGATTGCCAAACAGTCGTACGGTGGTGAAGATGATCTAGTCAATGAGGATAATGAATTAACGATGGCGTACAAGTCACAGAGAGACATTATACGGTATGTTTTATATATCATATTGTGTATAAAAGCCATATGTATTTGTGTACTAGAAGTGGGTATTTGTGTACTAGAATACTATCCACTAGAATAGCCAAACAGTCGTACGGTGGGGAAGACAATCTTGTCAATGAAGACTAAAGATGGCGTTATATCTGAGTTATATCTTTAGGTAAGTATTGTTTTTGTTTTGTCACTTTTGCATTGTGTACAGTGACCTCTTGTGTTACACACAACCCATTCCATTCCATTTTGAAGAAGTTGAACAGTGATGATTCATTCAATGAGGATAATTAGTTGATGGAATACATCTCATTTTGTGATATTATAAAGAAATGGATTCCATGCCATAATAATGTTACATTATAGCAACACTAGCTCGTGTTACGATAACCAGTCACCTGTATAGAACCAGGAGCAATCTTTGATTTGTGTCATTGCTGCATTTGATTTACTGGCACCACAGAATGGATCCGTGAAAACATCCCCTATCAGGACTGAACCACTAAAACAATCAACACTGCAGTATACCATACAGTCAACGTGGATTTTTTCGAAAAGCTTAAACTTGTCATTGATATATGAATGAAAAAAAAAGCAATTTCAGAAAAGCAAAAAGAAAAACTGTCAATTTCTTCCTCTTATAATATCTGAACATATTTTTCAAACAAAACCATTTCTTCCATAGTACACTTATATACCCATGTTGTGATGAAGTTGAATCTTTTGCAAAAGGTAACTGTACCTTTACCTGTGAACAGGTAGATAATGGACTCATCCATCAACTACCTGTGTCACCTTGTCATCGGATCAGTCCATTGTTGTTTATTATGTCTCAAGTGGAGAATGTCAATTGATACACATGGAGTGTAATACAGTTGGTTTGAGTGATCAATTTTCCAACATATACGTGATATGAGTTGGAAAGAAGCTTCAGAGGGATTTATCTTCCATTTCAGGGAGAATTGCGAATAATGTATAGATAATAAAGGAAAATTCCTGATTTATTTCAGGGAGATTTTGAATTTGTTTGAAAATAGTTAAATTTTAGATCCATTTAATTCATTATTTCCTTGATTCTCCAATTTGTTCCTAGTATATTTGAGCCGCCTCGTGGGAAAACCAACAATGTGGTTTTCGAACAGGTCTGACACAAACCGGCCTGTGCAGTCTTAGAAGATGGCTAGAGGCTTGAAATTTTGGATTTAGAAATAAGAGGAATTGTACTATCCGTGCAGCTTGAAATTTTGGATTTAGAAAAAAGAGGAATTGTACTATCTGTGTAGCGAAAACAAAGGCGCTGATCAGCTTCGCGGTTACCGCAAAGCTGATCTGTGCCTGTGTTTTCGTCTATGCATATTGTTGGTTTTCTCATGGGGCGGCTCATTTGTTTATGCTTATTTGAGCTATAATCGACCTAGTGCAGGATACATGGTTACAACTGACCTCTCAATTGTCTTTTTCTGAAACACGAGTGATACCAATGAAACTGTGAATGCACACGCATTTCTCATATCTCAGAAAAGGTTTCCATATGCTATTAGCAGCTACTATGAGCCACAGGCTGCCATTACATACACCTTGCCTCAGATCGCTGAAGGCAACAAATAAAGCAAAATCAGATTTAATAGTTTCTAAAATATTGAAAAAATGACCACTAAAACCAACTACATTGAACTCCCTTGCAATCACATTTTTTTACCTTTTTATAGAGGAAATAATTGTGTTTTTATGGACTCCTGTTTGTAAAGTATCAGTGATGTATTTTAATGATTATAGACTTGGTGTATGAAGTGTGTCAAAACTGTGAAGTCACATTTTTATACCTGGAGTTTCGGTTTTAATCTTGGTTAATAAGTGGCATTAATATTTAGTATTAATAAATAATACATGTACATGTGGTATTGGTGGATTAAATTGGATACACAAACATTCTTTATGTCAAATACTTTAGGATATAATTATTGAAGGTGTGGGTGTATGGCCATGTGTGGATACATTGTGTTTTATTTATTTGTACATTCAAGTTGGTGAAAAAAGAAGGGTTTTAAAAATGTGCTATTTGTGTTCACAAAAAAATGAATAAGAAAGGAAATAGGACCTGAAATAGTGAAATATGATGATCATAAATTAGCATATTAGGTATAAGATTTTAAGATGTTATAATATTGCGTGAACCAAAATAATTTGTATTTAGTGTATTTTTGCTTCTTTCTCCATCTGATTATAGCTTATTTTGTATGAATCTTGGTTGTGTTGTCTTGCTTTGGTAGTTTGATTTGTTGTGACTCTATAGAGTTTACCTGTTCTCAGTGGCGCTTGAACCCCCCTCTGGGACCAAATTACAATTTCATGAGGGATTTTAATGGATTTGACCCCACCCCCTTCCAGAAATCGTTGATCCGCTCCTTGTTCTGAATCTTATTTGATATTTACTTCTGTGAACTTTCTTCCTAATTTGTGATTTGGCCATGCCTAATGTTACGTCTACACCGGACCACGTTCTCACTACGTCCTTACTACGTCCTAAAAAAATTAAGGACGTAGTGAGGACGTGGTACGGTTTTGTAGGACGTGGTAGGAACGTAGTAAGGACGTAGTGAGGTCTTGATGGACGCGGAGGTCTTGGTCAAATTTTGAACATGCTCAAAAGAAACGTGGCGAGGACTGGGTGGAATTAGAACGCAGTAAGGACGTAGTAAGGACGTGGTAGGAGCTTGTAGGACGTAGAAAGAACGTGGCGCAAACGTAGTGCGGTCTTCGTGGACGCGATACAAATTTTTTGCAGACCATCAAGACCTCGCTACGCTTCTACTACGTCCTCGCTACGTCCTCGCTACGTCCATCAAGTTCTCGACAAGACCATACCACGCTTCTTGTACGTCCTTACCGCGTCCTAGAAGACTGCACTGCGTTCTTATCACGTCCTAGCGGTTCCTAACACGTCCTTAGTAGGTTCTTATCACGTTCACACCAGGTTCGAACTACGTCCTCCACGTTTTATTAATTTTGTTTTAATTGTCCCGTACCCTCAAGCAATTGCTTTCGCTTTTATTTAAATCATATCGAAATCGAAACATGAACAGAGAAGTACTCTTGTAACTTGCTCTCCTTCAAGGACATCATGCCTTACTTGGTGCATGTGCTATTTCACAGGAGGAGGAATAGAAGGGCAAGATCTTGTTGGGTGCGCCCTTGGCTATCAGCTGAAAGGAGGCTTCAGTATGGACATTACGACCGACTACTAGCGGAGTTGAGGATAGAGGCATTCTTAAATTTCACTGATGCAAATACCACCGGAAATGTTGTCCGCCCGTCATTTTCTTAATGCAATTTCAAGCTCGCAACTTATCTGACTCTTAATACACGACTGATTAATATATTTACAGTTAGAACGTACTGGAAACGTAGTTCGCGCGTGGTATGAACTGCTTGGTCTTCGTGAGGACGTAACTACACAGCAAGGACGTAGTAGAAACGGGATGAACTTGGTGAGCGCGTATTGAGGACGTAGTGGAAACGTGAAGGACGTGGTGCGGACGTAATAAGAACGTGGCGGGGACGTAGTAAGGACGTAGTGGGAACTTAGAAATCCGAAATTGTTTCATTTTGACCCCGTCCTCGCCACGTTCTTGAATTTTTAGAACGTGGTAAGGACGTAGTGAGAACGTGGTCCAGTGTAGACGTAACATTAGACAACAGTGACAGCTCAAATAATGTTACATAATATCCATTTCAATGCTATTAGTGACCATGGCATTTGGTTGATAACCCATTTTGTGCGCCCGTGGAGCTCCTATAGCCTCCACGATATTTCGTCGAAAATTACATTTGTCGAAAATGTCCCCATACCCTAACCCTAGTGGTTAGCGGATCAAAATGTGGACCTGTAGGCTAGTCTTCTACAGAATAAATGTCAAAATGTTGCGGTGAATAATTTTGAAGTTACAACATTTTCGACAAAACACATTTTCGACGAAATGTTGTGTATCGGCTCCTATAGCATGGTATGCCGCTTTGTTGTCGCAAGTATGGCAAGCCCACTGCATCTTAAAGTAACATCTTAAAAAACACAAGTCATTTGTAACCACTGGCCCTCCACATATGGGAAACCAAAAAAACAGGGATTCTGACTTTTCAGCTTTCAGTGCCCTACTGTAAGCTCCAACCCGGTAGGTGGGGGGGGGGGGGACACAGTGGTTACAAATTACTGATGCATGACTGGTTTATATGATCTTGTCTAAAATGGGAGATATTTCATTTAAAGGGGGTAATGTCAGTAAATAAAGATGTCCCAAATTTTGGCTGCTAACCTGTTTAGTTGTAAGGAAAGAAGATTTATGTTTGTTGATGTTAGAAATTAATTTTACAACATTTTGGCTTGAGGCTCTATGATTAAACTTAAGGCTGTTGATACAGGTGTATGATACAAACTGATTTTTAAGAGCAATAACATTATCATGGGCAGAAAATAAGGTTGGCCATTCCAACAATTTGTACAGAATTCCTCTCTTATTGACATGACGCTCCTGATCATTCTGTATTTCTATCATTAAATAACCAGTCCGTGGTGCAGTGGTTTAGTAACAGATTTGTAAACCAGGGTTGGAATGTTCGATCCAGGCTTCTCCAGTCTGTCAAATGAGATTTTAAATGAAGGTTCTGTCTCTATATGCTGGTATCTGTTGGTTGGATGGTAAATAACACTCAACAAACCAACCTAAATTTCTGGACACACACTTTGTTTACCATATTTCTTCTTGTAAACACCCATGAATATTGCCAAAATACATGTAGCAGAAGATAATCTAACAATTTACCTAAACCTAAAAATGACCTAAAGATCAGTTATAGTCCGATTTCACGCAGTGAGCCGTAAATGTACTTTTAATGCACCAGTCATTTGTATCCCCGGCTCCCCCGGGGCCGGGGATAGCGGGGACATAGCGGGGCTAAAGTGCCTGGCTTTAACCTCTGATGTGTCCCGGCAGTGCCGGGGATTTGCCGGGGTTATGATTTCCCGCCAATACACTGTCACATTAATTCAAATTAGATTTTAATGATATTTTTAACATTTAATTATCTTTATGGTACTTATTTAATTTCCAAATGCACCTAAACATTAACATGCATAAAATGAGGCCATTCTCCCATGTTTCAGTTTGAATTTTCATCAGAACAACTCCCAGCTGTTGTTCCACGTTATTGTCAGCCCCTGGGGAGCCGGGGCTTTTAGCAGGGGTTTTACCAAAACTCTTGCCCGGCAGTGCCGGGCTTTTAGCCGGGCTTTAAAAATTGATAAGTTAAAAGCCCCGCTATTCCCCGGCCACGGGGGAGCCGGGGATGCAAATGACTGGTGCATAAGGTTTAGTCCATTCCTTGCTTAAGGTAAATCATCTTACCGATAGTTACTTGATAATGTATTATAATAACACCTTTCATTACAAGTCTCTATGGCCGTGATTGTTAGGCTCCTGCCTTTCAGCCCGGATGTTGTGGGTTCGAATCCCAGCATTGACACTTTTTTTTATTATTTTTATTTACAAATTATATTTATATTTTATAAATTATACAACTCATAACAAGGCCCGATAATTTCATTGCCATGCGAAACCTTCACTTTAGAATTGGAAGCTTCAGAAATCTGACCAGCGAAGGCATGCAGTCTATAACAGCACCTGAGTGGGAAAATTGCATGCGTCACATCCTTGGTATTTAACGGCAATACTGGCAAATCGACATTGCCGTCGACAAAGTACAGGGGCTATTTGTCCTTTGCCAAGGAAAGACCGACTCCGAGGCCGAATCCAGCGATTCAGACACTGCAAAGGGCGACTAAGTTTTGATGATTTGTATCTGCCGAAATGAAATGAATAAAATATTGCAAAATGAATAAAATATATATAAAAAAAAAATAAATAAAAAAATAATGATGTTATCCAAAATAAAATAATTCTGTTGAAAAATCGAAAGAGAATTGGCTTTTTCGACCAAAAAAAAAAATGGTTGAATGGGATTCGAACCCGAGATCTCCGTCTTTGCAATCAAGTAACACATCCACTGCGCCACGGATGATATATTTTCAGACAGATTAATAAATGTTTTACCGATATTCTGTTACAAAGGTAGGTAACTACTTTCTTAAAAACCGAGTTTTTTTAATGCGCTTTACAGATTACAGTGGACTCGTCCTGGAGGTCATGGCTCGGGTCAAAATCGGACTATACAATACAGCATATTATGCAGTTTTCTTTTGAGGAAAAAAAAAAGTTTTCAAAAGAAAAATACTATGAGATGCGTCACAAGAAAACCAGCATTTTGCATAATTATGTGAAAACAAATACTCAGATCAGCTTCGCAGTAACTGCGAAGCTGATCATGCCTTTGTTTTTGCCACATGGGTAGTGCAATTCCTCTACTTTCTGATTCCAAAATTTCCAGCTTCTAGCCATCTTCTGTGCTTGTACAGCTCGATTTGTGTAGGACCTTTTTAAAAACCACTTTGTTGGTTTACCTATCAGTACTTTAATTCATTGTAAATCCTTTGCTTTCTTTTGGTGTTCAATGCAATTAAAAGCTTTATTATTGTTGAATGTTGGGATAGAAATGTTTGAACTTTGAAAAAGATTACATCAAATTGATCTTGATCATTTACACAATCATTGATTGCCTGAATGGGACCAATTTTTGATGGTTTTAGGGGCCAATTATTGGTGGTGTTAGGGGCTAGGACAGTCTAAAATCTGGGAACGAGTTCCAATTTTGTTTAAGATTCTGTGCTATTATGTTAAAGATTTCTAGCCAGGGTCTTGTAATCCTTATAATTCTGGATACTTGTAGAACATTTGCATACATTTACATACAACATTTGCATACATTTACATACAACCTAGTTGCAAACTTCTTTAAAGCCGGCTGGACCAAACTTAAATGTGCTAGCTGAATCGGCTTAAACCTCTGCTTGGCATAGGGTCATATGGTTGTACATTGGACTGCTTGTTATATCTGATAGCTCAAAAATGTTGAAAGTGAGTCTGTCAATCTTCGATTAATTTAATATAATTAAACTTTGTTTAATTGTTATGAACTTGCGCTTCTGTTAAAATAAATCTGAGACAAAAGAATCCAATACCACAGTTCACCTGACATTGAGCCTTTTTATGAGAAAACCAACAATCTGGGTTTCTGACCAGGTCCGACACAAACCGATCTTTGCAGCTACAGAAGAAAGCTAGAATCTTTAAATTTTGGATATGTAGAGGAGGAATTGTACTATCCATGTAGCGAAAACAAAGGCGCTGATCAGCTTCGCAGTTTCTGCGAAGCTGATCTGTGCCTTTGATTTCGCCTATGCAGATTGTTGGTTTTCCTATGTGGCGGCTCACTTATCTCTTGATATTGAAATATGATCGAAAATTGATAGCTTTTCTGATGCAGATGGCAATTTGTTCTCTAAATGTTTGATTGATTTTATAGCAGGTCGTGTTTTCACTGATCAATGGATAGTTAATGGCTCAGAATTATTAAAACTGTTGTTTTATCTGTTTGTAATGCTCTTGGATTGTTCCTGATATTAATAGAGTGGGCTTTGATTTTTGTAAAAAAAGAATGTCAGGCAATGTGCATTTACCAAAACTGTATGAAATATCAAAATATTTTGCTATTTAATTGTGGTTTTGCAATGTGACACAGATATACTTTTCATTGATTAAGTGATTTGATAAAGTCGTGAGATGGCGGGGGGGGGGGGGGGGGGGTGGCTTTGAGGCTCTAGGATAAGTTAGAAGCCAGGATCTCTCAGTCTGGGGCCCAACACTCTATCACTTACACTCTACCACTTTACCCCCTCAGTTTGGTTGACCCATGTGACAAGACAGAATGAACAGGAACGCCTCCGCAACATTTCGTCGAAAATTACATTTGTTGAAAATGTCCCCATGCCCAGACCTTTACCCTAACCCTAGTGGTTGGTGGCTCAAAATGTGGACCTATAGGCTACTCTTCTACGGAATAAATCTCAAAATTTTGCGGTGAGTATAAGTTACAACATTTAATGTTGTGCATCGAACAGGAACATCATGTCATTGAAAGCATTGAAAGAGGAATTCCTTTGATTTATCTTCACATTTTCTGTTTCTTCTGTCTATCTCTCTGTTGTACTCGGCACTTTTGTATTTAGATGTATCAGGCTGGATGACTACCTTGTTGGGAAAGAGCAAGTCATCTTGCTAATATCCAAGATGACAAAAAAAAATCCAAGATGACAAACTGTTATGTTTTTTTCTCAAGACCGGGTCAATCTGATTGTTTGATTGTTGTCAGTTATTGGGTGTGAACCTGTCATAACCCCTGGTTTGGTAATAATTGAATTGGTATATTGAGATCATAGAATAAGTGGTTTGTATATACCAATGAGTACCAATGATGATCCATATATTAACTGTTCATGGAGCTTCATGAAAAAACAAGTTTCTTTCCTCTGCAAAAACAAAGGCGCAGATCAGCTGTGCAGTAGCTGCACAGCTGATCAGCGCCTTTGTATATGCTTCATGGATAGTACAATTCCTGACTTCTTCTGCAATCCAAAATTTCAAGCTTCTTGCTTTCTTCTGTGACTGCACAGCCCAATTTGTGTTGGACCTGGCTGGAAACCCAGATTACCGGTTTTCTCTGTCGTCGCTCATTTGACCTGGGGAAGGGGGATATCTGAGTTACATGATAAGTCTTGATGTCAGATTGACACTGTATTGGTTAAGCTACCCGCCTTGTAAACCAGGGGTTGCTGGTTCTATCTAGGGCTTCTCAAGCATTTGCTTAAACTGAATTACCAGTCTTGTTAGAAGATGAAATACTTGCTTTCTCAGGAAGAGGCTCACTTATAAGATTTGGAGAATTGTTTGGATTTATCTTTCAAGGGTTTTAGTCATTATTACATCTAATTGAACATAGCTTAGAGTTGGACTATAGAATGGTTCTCATTCTTCTGGATTTGGGATGTAATTTTGTTAATGTGTTTACATGGATTATTCAGCGTGTTGTTTTAATTCTTTAGTTGATCAGTTTTACATGTATCTTGAAAAATATTTGTGGTATTCCATCCAGGTTTGCCTTTCTATTATATGTTTCAAATGCTGCTTCATGGGGTCTAACTTATGATACGTCTTAAGTCCAATTCGCATGCGCAAAAAATACACGCGTGTAAATATACACCGGTGTGTATTTATACTCCGGTGTGCAAATCAACCTGAGAGTAAATTTAAATTGCGTTCGCATGGGTTTTATCGCCAGGAGTATTTTTGTAGGTAAATTTATCATTTCTGGATTAAAACCTGTTCATTTAAGTTTTCTGTATTTGCAAAACAAGAAGAGGCTGCTTCAAGGTGTTCATGTAGACTTTGGCAGCAGAGGGGAATCATGTAATGGTCAGGCATAACCTTAGCAGTTATACAGTTCCCTTTTTTCATCCTTTTACAAGGAATTACTGTTAAAATGCCCCAAGAATCCTAACCAAGAATGATGAAGAAATAGTGTGGCTGTTTGCACTCCATATGATCTAAAATGTTATGAATGGCAATAAACTCTTATTTAGCAACAATGTCCACAGTTTCAGCAACTGTCATATAATCAGGTAGGAACAAAAAATGTGAAAATTCGTTTTCTAAAAGCAGAATATTGACTTGAAATAAAAATACTCATGGGTAAATTTTACTTTGCGTTCGCATGGGACATAATAGTTGGCCTCCCAAGCCCCCCAAATATTTTTCTGTTGGCATTTTTGAGTACATTTTGGCATCCATGCCTAATGTGTACCTTAATGTGTAACAATACACACTAGGGTGGATGCCAAGTCTGAAAATGCCCCAGAGTCCCAAAAATAGGTCAAAGGTCAACTAAGTGCAAAATTTGAGATATTTCAACATTATAGCAGTATCTTATGAAATATTTTCATTTTTTTTTTTTTTTTTTTTTTTTGTAAAAAAGCCCCAAATTACATCTAATGCATTTGTATGGTGTAATCAGTTACAATTGTTACAACAAAGTAATGCCAATTTAGGTCAAAGGTCACTTTAGTGCAAAAAAATGCTTATTTTCATGCCCCTTTTACAATTGCCTGTATAAACATCAGTGTCAGTGGTATTCTGATGGCGATAAAGTTCTTTTAGGTACTTTTTGTATCAATTGTGTATAGAATATGATAGTAGCAATCATTTGATACCAATTATAGCTATCTGCAGCTTTTGGTTGCTGAGATATTGTCAATTTTATTGATACACTCCCCTGTATTTGTCTGTGTTTTTTTTTTTCTCTTATATCTTACGTTTTATTATTTTTTTGCAACGGGATAGTCAGCTTGGTCATATATATTATTACAGGTTTATACATTATTGTCATAACAATCATTTGATACCAATTTCAGATCTCTAGGACTTATGGTTGCTGAGATATTAACATTTCCATGGGTATACCCCCTCTATTTTTCTGTGATTTTTATCAAATATTTTAAGTTTTCATCAATATTCAAACAAGAAGAAAGTCGAACTATTCATTTGTCTTAGGGCATGTTTATAAAACATTATCATAGCAATTTTTTTTTTTTTTTTTTTTTTTTTGATTCAGTTTTACGTCCCTTTCAAGCTTTTTCACTCATATCGAGACGAATCAATCGGTAGGTGGGGCGAAAACCGGAGTACCCGGGGAAAAACCACCTGACACACCCGCAAGCAGAACATGGCTTGTCTCACATATGAATTCGTGCCCCGTGCGAGGCGCGAACCCACATCGGTGAGATGATCGAATGATCAAGAGCACTGAAGTCAGCGACCTTAACCACTCGGCCACGGGGGCCGCCCATAGCAATCATTTGATATCAATTTCACCTCTCTAGATCTTTTGGTTGCTAAGTTACAAAAAATTTAGTTAGTATACCCCATCCACTTTTCTGTGGTTTTTCACTAGTATTTAAAGTTTTAATCAATATTCGAAAAACAAGAAAGTCAGAATGTTTTGTGTGTCTCACAACATGGTTATAGAATATTATCCTAGCAATCGTTTGATACCAATTTCAGTTCTCTAGAGCTTTTGGTCACTGAGATATTAGCAGGTTTGTTGGTATACCCCCTTCGTTTACCAAGGGTGTTTCTCCTGTATCTTATGTTTCCTTAAATATTTGAGAAACAAGATAGTCGGCTAGTTTATATACCTTATCACATGATTACAGAATATTGTCATAGCAATCTTTTGATACCAATTTCAGCTCTGTATGACATTTGGTTGCTGAGATATATACGTTTTTGTTGATATACCCCTCTATTTTTCTGAGATTATTATCTAATATTTTAAGTTCTCATCGCTATTCGAAAAACAAAGAAGTCAGATTATTTATGTGTCTTATCACACTATTATAAAACATTATTTCAGGAATCATTTGATACCTATTTCAGCTCTCTAGAGCTTTTGGTCATTGAGATATTAGCAATTTTATTGGATTACCCCCTTCGTTTGCCACTGATTTTTCTCCTATATCTTCAGTTTTATTAAATATTTGAGACACAAGACAGTCAGCTTGTTTATTAACCTTATTACATGGTTATAGAATTTCGTCATAGCAATCATTTCATACCAATTTCTGCTCTCTATGGCTTTGGTTGCTGAGATATATACGTTTCTGTTGGCATACCCCCTCTATTTTTCTGAGATTAGTATCTAATATTATAAGTTCTCATCATTAATCCAACAACAAGAAAGTCAGATTATTTATGCGTCATATTACACTGTTATAGAAAATTATTATAGCAATCATTTGATACCTATTTCAGCTCTCTAGAGCTTTTGGTCACTGAGATATTAGCAATTTTATTGGTATACCCCCTTCGTTTGCCAGTGATTTTTCTCCTATATCTTAAGGTTTTTTTTATAAAATTGAGAAACGAGGAAGTCAGCTTGTTTATATACCATATTACATGGTTATAGAATATTGTCATAGCAATCATTTGATACCAATTTCTGCTCTCTATGGCTTTTGGTTGCAGAGATTTTAACGTTTCTGTTGGTATAACCCCTCCATTTGCTGTGATCTTTCTCTAATATTATATTCATAAAGATTTCATCAATATTCGAATAAAACGAAAGTCTGATTATTCATATATCTTATTTCGTGGTTTTATAATGTTGTAGTAGCAATTATTTGATACCAATTTCTGCTCTCTATGAATTTTGGTTGCTGAGCTATAAGCATTTCTGTAGGTATACCCCCTCCATTGTACTGTGATTTTTCTCTAATATTTAAAGTTCTCATCAAGATTTGAACCCCAAGAAAGTCACATTCTTTCTGTGTCTTATCACATTATTATAAATCATTATCATATCAATCATTTGATATAAATTTCAGCTCTCTAGTTTTTGGTTGCTGAGATATAAACAAATTTTGTTGGTAGACCTTCTTCATTTATCTGTTATTTTTCTCTAATATCTGAAGTTCTCTTTAATATTGAGCATTGAGATAGCCAGTTTGTTTATATATCTTATTACAGAGTTATAGAACATTGTCATAGCAATCATTTGGTACCAATTTAAGCTCTTTAGGGCTTTTGGTTGATGAAATATAAGCAATTGTGCTGGTATACTCCTTTTTCTGTGATTTTTTTTCTAATATATAAAGTTCTCATTAATATTTGAACACCAGGAAGTCAGTTTGATATTTAAATCTTATTACATGGTTATCAAGCATTGTCAAACCAATCATTTGATACATATTTCTGCTCCCTTAAGGTCTATCAGTAGCCAAGAATCATCTGGTAATATAGGTTTACCACACTACTTCCTCTGCTTATTAGAGGTGGGGGTGAACACTCTATGATTTTACGTGACACACATGGGCAATAAAGAGATCCTCTGACCACACTGGCACCCATGGGCATTTGTTCTAAGGGTGCAAGGTACATCCTATAGATATTCCACCCTAAACCCTTCAAATGGCAATTGATTTTCCCTTTGTATATCTTGATTTTCGTCATTTTCATTAATATTCATGAAAATGCAAATGAGATAATTATTATTTAGGCCCATGAGTCATCAACAAATTTGTCAAATAGTATTATTGGTACAATAACAATAAGCCAAAATGATAGTTTAGGCATGACATTAGTTTTTATGGGATAATTGATTTTTAACTGTTTCTTTTTATTCATTTTAAAGTTTTAATGAAAATTTATGAATATGCAAATTAGATATTTTCCATTACTTATCATAGGAAGAAAGGGCTATGTCTAAGCTTTAATATGAGACCAAGTTCAATGGTCTAGGATTACAAATAATTGAGATATATTCAATTTTCTATGTGTATCCCCATTATAAAAACGCAAAAAATGAATATTTAGGGTACTTTAATAGAACATAGCGTAAAATGCAAACGCTTCCACTGGCAGAAAACAGGGTCTGATAGCTTTTTCAATGTACTTAAATTAGAAAATCATAGTGTAGAAAATTCCGCCTGGGGGAAGGGGTTATGGGTAGCCAGAAGACTATTAATTATCATAACAGGTTTTGATATTTTTGCACTCATATGACTTTTGACCTAATTATGTGACCCAGAGGCAGTTACAGACTTGGAATATACCCATATGAGTTAAAACACTTGTCAATGAATAAAATAAGCACATGTTGCCTTTAGTCAGTTCATGTTTGATTTAAGAAATACTTGTTCATTGTAACGGATGTTTGTTACTTTGCACTCATTTGACTTTTGACCTAATTCTGTCACCCAGGAGCATTTACAGTCTTGGCATCCACCTCTGTCTTTGGACACTTTTTTTTTTTTTTTTTTTTTTTTTTTAATTCAGTTTTACGTCCCTTTCAAGCTTTTTCACTCATATCGAGACGAATCAATCGGTAGGTGGGGCGAAAACCGGAGTACCCGGGGAAAAACCACCTGACACACCCGCAAGCAGAACTTGGCTTGTCCCACATGTGACTCGTGCCCCGAGCGAGGCGCGAACCCACAGCGGTGAGATGATCGAATGATTAAGAGCACTGAAGTCAGCGACCTTAACCACTCGGCCACGGGGGCCGCCGTCTTTGGACACATGTCAAGGAATGACATAAGTACAAGTTACCTATAATCAGTCCATTATTTTCCAAAACAATAATGTCTATTTTCAGTTTTACAGATTTTCGCTATAATGCACTCGTTTGACCTTTGACCTTGTTCTGTGGCCCAGGGTCATTTACAGACTTGGCATCCACCCGTACGAGTTTGGGCACATGCCAAGGAATATTATGAGCATAGGTAGAATAATGTACTCAAAAATGCCAACAAAACCAAAACTAAGCCACTTTTTTGGATTTGGACTGCCAAGTATAATAGTAAATTTACACGCGTGTATTTGTAAAAATAAAATTTGCATCTGGTCAGACCCAGGAGTAAATTTACCCATATGTAAATATACTCCGGTGTGTTTTAATGAGCGCTTCCTTACCATATACTTATCTTATAGCTATATACCTATGCTACCCTTTCAAAATTTGGACACCCTTACCAGTTTTGGGGCGAGATGACCAGAACCGATATGGTGTCTGTGTCAATAGTCACCGGAAACCGGATATGCACGAGATTTTCGTGTCAGAATTAAATTGAAAGGAATGGAGTCTACATCGTTTTTTCTTTGAAGAAAAATTTTTTACGATTGGTCTCATTCCCTTTTAATTTCTGTGCTACTCTTTCAATTACTATCGTAATTGCGTTTGTATTTACTACTTTTTATCGTGAAATTAATTGTAATTTCGTATTATTTCTTTGCTTTTTTTCGCGGGGTTCTCTTCGCGCCTTTTCGGATGCCGCAGATCCGCGGTGACTGCGGTCATCTCAAGGCGGCCTTTGACACTCATCCTGATTGTTTATCTTGTGCTTTATGTTCCAGGGACAATCCTTGTGAGTTTTGTTCTTCCTGGTCGTCTTCGGTTTGGTCTTTGGTTTTGAAGAAAAGATCCTACCGTTACAAGATGGCGACGTCAAAGAAGACTAAGAGGTCTAACCAATCGTCATCTTTTGTCAAGAGAACCCAGTCTCAAGTCCTTGTGACTTCGGACTCTCAGGTCGGCAACGACCTGGACGGCTCCTCCGCTACGGAGGCCTACGACCCGCCGTTTGGTGAGTCGTCGCCGTCAAGGGGACGCTCGAGCAAGAGGTCATCTTCATTGCGATATGCCTCACGCTCAAAGTCTCCTTCCGAGCGCCATCCTCGGCACTCGG
This sequence comes from Rugalucina vietnamica, assembly GCA_964017185.1. Taxonomy (NCBI): domain Eukaryota; kingdom Metazoa; phylum Mollusca; class Bivalvia; order Lucinida; family Lucinidae; genus Rugalucina; species Rugalucina vietnamica. The sequence continues at coordinate 12,401,730 of OZ024885.1, forward strand.
CAGGTAAGTTAGACAGTCGGGACTTGTCCCGGGGAGACAACACTGGGAAACTGGTGAAGGATCCCCTGACTGTCGACGTCCTTCCGGCTACTAAGGCTCGGTTTCGTACCGAGTCCGGTAGGGTCCCGAGAACACCTGGATCACATCAGCTCTGTTCAGAGGACACCGGATTGGACACCGGTAACCGGACGCCGGACAGGGACCCTCTGACACTGTTCAGCCCTGATCACCGGCCACCGGACACCGGACACCGGACAACCGGACACCGGACACCGGACCACCGGACACCGGACAACCGGACACCGGACGTCCGGACGCCGGACAACCGGACGCTGGTCGTGGAATTCAACTTCCTACTGACCAAGTGAACACCGGACACCGGACAACCGGACACCGGACATCCGGACGCCGGACACCGGACAATGTTCACCAGACTTTGTCTAGAGATACAGGTCACAAAAAGGACACTCTAGAACTGTTGTCTGACTCTGACCATAGGCCTATCCGGACATTGGATGCCGTTCTTAGTCCTAGGTCAAAAGATCGTTTTGATCATTCTACTGATGTAGAGTTTGGTCCCAGGCTTCCAAACAACCAAAACTCTAGACATATCAGTCCAGAGGATAGGGGTCACAGACCTTTGATTCCTCTTCGCCATGCTAATCATGGTGAGCTCTCTCCGGCATCTGTTCTAAGACAACACCGTGAGAGACCGCCTTCTTTTTCGAGATCGGCTCATGATCGGGTTTCGAATCAATCATCTCGACATCAGCAGAGATCTCACTCACGTTCACGTGTTAGGTGCAGGTCACGTTCTAAATCCCGCTCTCGGGATCATGGGAGACTCTCCCGTCGTGATAAACACCATGTCAAGAAAGTTAGTCATAAGAGGAAACGTAGCTCTTCCTACTCCTCTTATTCGTCCTCTTTATCCTCTTCATCTTCTTCTCGTGAGAGACGAAAGAAGAAAAAGAGTAAAAGGCGACATAAGTCCCACAGAAGTGGACGTAAAGATTATAAGAAGAAGAATACAAGGAAACGTCCTCGCACACCTTCACATTCTTCTTCATCTAGATCTTCCTCATCCTCTTCGACTCATTCAGTTGAGGAAGAGCGTTTCTCGCGAGTCTCTCATACTCGGAGAGAAGTGTCACAACATCGGGACAGACACTCTCCTGAGTTAAGCGTTGAAATCCGTTCAGATGAGAATGATTTCAATAATCACTCTGACTCTCAAAGCGAGCGTGATGGTTCTCGTCAGTCAAGGCAACCTCTCAAGGATGAAATAGCGGATTCTGAAGCTATCAAATTTTCATCCTTGGTTGAGGAAATTCTCAAACTTCTGCCAGAAGACAAGTTCCCAAGAGAACCGGAGCGTGATCCTTCTGATTGTCGACCTAGATCAAGTATTCAGATGGATCAAGAGAGAGCTCCAAGGAAATCCATTTCCTTGCCTCAGTCATCGGTGGTCAAGACCACGATTGAGCGCATTGCTAAGAATCTCTCTAAGACCCCTCCTGTCGATAATTGGTGCCCGGGCGACAAAGATGTTTTGTCAGTGGCCGGTCTCAAATTTTACAAAGCTCATTGTGAGTTTTTCCCGACAGCAGAACCTGCTCAGCTTGACAGGGATGCCAGTCGCTTAGATCTCTCACTCAAGGGTTCCTGCAGTTTCCCAGTGAAATCCCTTGAATCTTATGAGAAATACTCACGTGATATATTACGTACGCTTTCTCATGCCGACATCCTGTCCTTTGCGGCTTACAAATCTTTACGCCAGAAGGAGTTGGATCCCAAGCTTTTGGAGCGGACTTTGGACTCTTTATCCGTGGCCATTAGAGATTCCATTGGAGTTGCCTCTCTTATGGCTGTTGGTCTGCAGCAGGCCCGTCGTGACGCGGCCATTCATGCTGCACCCAAGTCCTTAACGGATGAATCTAAACAAAGTCTTAGGAACGTTCCCATCACTTCCTCTAAACTTTTTGGCGGGGAAATTGATGAGATTTATAAGCGTAATGTTCAAGCTAATAGGGACAAATTAGTTGACAACGCTGTGTCACAACAATCTAAATCACAGCAGTCTACTAATGCTTCAGGCAAGCGTAGCGCTCAGCCTCCTAAGAAGAAGCCTGCTCCTCAGAAGACAGAGTCCTCGACTACTGAGGTTAGCAAAATACTCCCTCAATCTGGCCGCGGTGGCCGTAGAGGCAGTTCTTTCAGAGGCTCTAGCTACCGAGGCAGAGGTGCCCCCTCTCGTGGAGGGGCCTCTGCCCCTAAGAAACACTGAAGATGTCTCTCCACTGCCCCTTCCTCTACCCCAAGTTCCGGTAGGAGGAAGATTGGCCCACTTTGTCCACAACTGGCAAAGCATTACAGACGACCCATGGGTCCTCTCTATCATCCGGAGAGGGTATCTGATTCCGTTTTCAGAACCCCCTCCCCTGTCAGAGGTCCCGATTTTCTTCAACCAGTCGAAAGACTCTCGTCTGGAAGAAGAGGTCGCCAATCTCCTTTTGAAGGGTGCAGTGGAGAAAATCGACCCGGTAAGTCCCGGGTTTTATTCTCGGATTTTCATCGTTCCGAAAAAGAACGGAAAGTCCCGACTCATAATCGATCTGTCTCCACTAAACAAGTACGTCTGCGTTCAGAACTTCCGGATGGAAACTCAGAGGAAAGTAAGGAATGCCATTTATCCGAACGATTGGGCATTTTCATTGGACCTTACCGATGCGTATCTGCATGTTCCGATCCACAAGCAGTCACGCAAGTTCCTTCGATTCTCTCTGAACGGTCAGATCTTCCAGTTCAAGGCTTTAGCATTCGGGCTCTCGACCAGCCCTTTCGTCTTTACCTACCTCATGAATGTAATTGCTACATTTCTCAGGAAAAGAGCGATCATTCTGCATCCCTATCTCGACGACTGGTTAGCCAGAAACCAATGTCGTCGAACTCTGTTGGAACACAGACATTATCTAATGTCTTTGATAACTTCTCTAGGGTTGATTATCAACTACGAGAAGTCAGAGCTCGTTCCAACACAGACTTTCACATTCATAGGGATGGAATTCTTGACCAATCTCAATCTTGTCAGAGTTCCTCAGGACAGAATTCAAAAAATACTCCAAGCCATTCTGGTCTTTTCTCAGGAGACATTCGTATCAGCCAGGACTTTCCTGTCTCTTTTGGGACAACTCAATGCGGCAGCAGATCACGTTGTTTTGGGCAGACTCCATCTCAGACCATTACAAACGTACCTGTTGTCACTATGGAGACCTCATATACATCCATTGGACCAACTAATTCCAGTCACTCCGGATGTATTATATCACCTCAGTTGGTGGAAACAAGAACGGATCTACCACCAAGGTGTGCCTCTGAAAGTAGCTCCGGTCTCTCACACGATCTTCACGGACGCCAGCACGGCAGGCTGGGGATCTCACGTGGAACCGGAGGGTCTGTTGTATCATGGTGTTTGGACCAGAGACCAATCCCGTCTCCACATCAACATGCTGGAGATGCTGGCAATAGCTCTCACTCTGGAAGCTGCTTGCCATGCCATAACGGGCTCCACGGTTCTGGTTTCAACAGACAATACCACAGTAGTGGCATATCTGTCTCACCAGGGAGGCACTCATTCTCCAGATCTCAGCAAAGAGACCTGGAAGATCCTAACTTGGTGCCAACGGAACAAGATCCACTTACTTGTGAAGCATATTCCAGGCAGGTTCAACACCCTGGCCGACCAGCTAAGCCGGGTGAACAAACCTATTTCGACAGAGTGGGCTCTGAACCAGGAAATAGCCAATCTTCTTTTTTCCATGACAGAGTTTCCAAACATAGACTTATTCGCAACTCGTCTGAATCACAAGCTTCCTCTGTATGTTTCCCCAATTCCCGACCAGAGGGCACTTTCAATCGATGCTCTATCAATGAATTGGAACAATCTTCATGCCTATGCATTTCCACCGTTCCATCTCATTCAAGCTGTGATAAACAAAGTGAAGCTATCACAGTGCAGAGTAGTTCTGGTAGCCCCATTCTGGCCCAACAGGTCTTGGTTTCCAGAACTTCTGAGTCTGTTGGTGTCAGACCCAATCAGTCTTCCAGTTTGGCCAAACCTGCTCGTACAGTTAAACGGAAGGTTTTGGCATCAAAACATAGGTGTTCTGCAACTTCACGCTTGGATTTTGTCAAGCAATCAATCAGAGATAAGAGATTTTCAAAACAAGTTGCAGAGCACGTCGTCAAAGCAAGGCGTGAGTCTACTCGCAAAGTCTACGATGCAAAGTGGCGGGTCTACCTTGATTGGGCAAATAAACGGCAAATTGATCCAATCAAGGCCACTCCTAATGTGATAGCCGATTTTCTGACATTTCTATTCAATGAGAAGAAATGTCAGGTCAGTACCATTAGAGGTTACAGATCCATGATTTCTAACACTCTTAAGTTTTCGGCTGGTTTCGATATTGGTTCCCATCCAGTATTATCTGATCTGATTACATCATTTCAGTTACAGAGACCAATTTCCAGGTCTCTAGCACCAAAATGGGACCTTGCCTTTGTTCTTTCGCATATATGCAAGGCACCTTTCGAGCCATTATCACAATGCTCACTTTTTCATCTTTCATTGAAGTCAGCTTTTCTCATTGCCATGGCAACAGCCAAAAGAGTTTCTGAGATACACGCTTTTTCAATTGACAAAGATCACTTTCGTTTTAGCCATATTGATGGTTCACTCACATTAAGAACTCAACCTGGCTTTTTAGCGAAGAATCAACTTCCATCTAAGGCTCCGGATTCTATTCGCATTCCCAAATTGTCAAATCACTGTCGTTCATCTGACTTTAATCGCAAGCTTTGCCCAATCAGAGCAATTAAAGCATACATTGACAGAACTAAGTCTATTAGAAATGGCAGAACTCGACTTTTCATTCCCACTAAAGGGAATCACGACTTGAAAAAGTCGACAATCTCATCTTGGATCAAATACACAATCAGTCATGCATATAAAAGTTTATCCAAGCATCAGATTAAGCTTCTCAAAGTTAAAGCTCACGAACTGAGAGCTCTATCCACTTCTTGGGCGTACACTAGCTCGATTCCCCTTGAAGAGGTCATTAAGGCAGCAGTTTGGTCTAACTCTTCAACCTTTGCCTCTTTCTACCTGCGCAATATGGGATCACAGGCTGAAAATCTTAGGCAAATGGGACCAATCGTTGCAGCTCAAAGGATGGTGGGGGGGGCCCGACAATCAGGTCCTCCAGATGAAGATGCTTAACCTGACGATACACCATCTACAACAGAAGATACCAGATAGTCCAAAGGTACTATTAGTCTTAACTAATATTATATCAGGACTGGTACTGCATCCAGAGATGTTTTACAGGAGACTAGAAGAATTCTTCTTCTTGTTATTCTCGAGTGACTGTTGTCACTCTCTTCATGGATCCTTTATGCATCTCTGTAAGCATATATGGACTACCCTTACTTAGTCAGAATGCCTCCCTCCATGGTTGGTGATTCTATAGCTATAAGATAAGTATATGGTAAGGAAGCGCTCATTAAAAGAGGATTTTTACCCTAGTAGTAAAATCCGTTTTAATAAGCGACTTACCATATACTTATCGCTTATTTGCCCAGCCTCCCGTAACCATGGTAACCATGGTTATTCCCCGCGTTTCTGGGCAGTTTTGGGGCATTCTGGAAATCAATTTAATTCTGACACGAAAATCTCGTGCATATCCGGTTTCCGGTGACTATTGACACAGACACCATATCGGTTCTGGTCATCTCGCCCCAAAACTGGTAAGGGTGTCCAAATTTTGAAAGGGTAGCATAGGTATATAGCTATAAGATAAGTATATGGTAAGTCGCTTATTAAAACGGATTTTACTACTAGGGTAAAAATCCTCTATTTGCGTTCGCATGCGCCATTTACTTACCCCCGAGTAAAATTTGCACACTGGAGTATATTTACACGTGTGTATTTTTGGCGCATGCGAATTGGACTTAAGGCTACATGGCTTCATCTGACTTTTGATCTGTCTAAGGTCATTTTCTTGAGATAAGTTTGCCTTTGGCCTAATTTTTTGTGTCAGTCAGGAATAGTATCAAGTCATTTGAATGAAATTCATTCATTGAAACATATTTTGAATAATTTTATCATTTGTATGCTGGTTGATTTTACTATATAGCCTTGGGGTGAAGAAAATGATTGTTGCATTGAAAGAAAGTAATGTTTTGACTGACAAATAGTAGTGGTTTAACAGTTATTTGCCTAAATTTTTAGACAGATGAAGCAAATGCAAACATTTCCTACAGGAGCAGACTGAGCTGGGCCTACACTGTTTTGCCATAATAATCCATTCTTTAGGGAATTATTGTTCTACCAAGCTGATTTGATTAAAATTTCTCATATTAAAGAATAGCTGCAATAATTTGGTGTCCCAAAATTTAGGATTTTGCATAATACTTTTTAGATCAAAATGATAATATATGAATTACTAAAAACATGAAAACACAATATTACCTTCACAGTGTCTTAAAAAGTTGGATCATCATCTATAAGAAACATTCATTCTAAACGAGGAACTGAAAAAAGGTTTAAACCAAGAGTAGAGAATATAGGTGATGACACAGGAAAAACATCAACAACATAAATAGTGTGTTGGACAATTTGGAGTAGAATGTACATCAAATAACAAAAACTATCATTCTAACTTAAGAACATCACAAGATGTTGAAACCAAGAGAAGAAAATACAGAAAAATTGAATGAAATACATAAAACACACACCAGTCCTGTTGAAAAGGATGGATAAAAACAAATAAATCATTCTAACGCAGAGGAACTTTGCAAAATGTCTAAACCAAGAGTTGAAAATATAGAAAATCTATGGAGAAACATCGAGGGTCCTCCGCCCTCCATTCCATTTAAAGTGGAAGAAAATCTGAACATGGCTGATTTTATCGAAACTGATGATGGGCCCATTGAAAATCCCTTTGAAGGGAAAACGTATGGACCACCGGGGACTGAACCGTATGACGACCCGTTTGAAAATGCGGAAGATTATGGGGATTATGATGCAGAAGTGGAGATAATTAATTTGAATAAAAGGGTTTCCAGGGAGTTTAGTTTGTCACATTATGATGTGAATATTCGTGAATTTGGACGACTTAGAGCCAAATATGCTAATAATAATGATGATGTGAATGAGTATGATGATTACGATTCAAGGGAGTTAATGCAGAATAGAGATTATGATTCAGGGGAATTAAGTGATAGTGGTGAAAGGGTGGTAAATCATGTTCATGAGTCACATGACTACGAAGGATCCAATGACGGTACAGGCTCTGGTCACCTGATCTGCGATTGTGAAGATTGCATAAACCAGGCTGAGGTTGTTGAATGCCAATGTGAAAATTGTGTTCAATCAGGGGAGGTAATACATCATTCTCCACAAACAGGGGAAGTAACCTGTGATTGTGACGACTGCTTGAATAACTCTGCTGAATCATACTCCTGTGAGTGTGAAAATTGTCGGACAGGTGAAAAAGGTTTTAACAATAATAACAAACCCCATGAAACATGCAAATGTGAAAATTGTGTTGAGCCAGATGATGATGGAAATTACTCTGGTGAAAATGTTGGAGATTACCCAGGAGAAGTTTGTGTCTGTGAAAAATGCTGTACAGAAGATGAAATTACCAAGCATGCGCATGTAAATGGTGCTAATAATGAGCCTGTGGCCCCTGATAGATTTAGGGGTCTGAGGGGTTCCCCATTAGGGTCCTCTCAACAGTTTGATCTACCAAGAATTGAAGAAGTTGACCAATTAGTTGAGGAAGAACATAGTCATGAATATGCAAATCATGCTGATAATGAATATGCAAATGAACTTGACCATGAATATGTAAATGAACTTGACAGTGAATATGTAAATCAAGTAAACCATGAATATGCAAATACAAACAATGAAACAGAGAAGTTTGCCAATGAATTGTTTACAAAGTTAGAAAAAGTTAAATTTAATGGCAGTGAAAAGCAGAAAAGTGAAGAAATAGCAAATACAAATGCCCCTGCAATAAGTCACAAACAAACGTTCAAGCATGACACAGTGTTCACAACTAAGCATACAGACAGCAAAGAATATGAATCTAAAAACAAGCTATCGAAATTCTCAGGCTCAGAAATTCTGTGTTCAAATCCTAGTCTACAATCAAACAGTGCAGTAACCCACGATAGTCATAGCCGTCATAGTGCATTTAGGGACAATACTAAATGTGACTGTAGAGATTGTTTAGGTCCAGAAAGGGGACATAACCCACAGCAAGGATTCAGACCTCCAAAGGGACACAATCATGTTATACAACCACTTGCAGTTAATATAAGTGGGTAAGTAGTTTTTATGACCTTGACCTGTAAATATTTGACCTTGATCTTTTGCCTTGATGCACATAAGGTAAGTTTTTTTCACTGATTGAAATATTGTTGTTGTAGATTGTTTCAGATTATCATTATATCTTTCATGTTGAAAAATATTACGCCTTTCAAGAAAACTTTATTTGCGCAATCAGTCGCTTAAAAAGCCACACTGATAAAGACATTCACGGTAAGTAGCTGCATTGCATGGACCTTGATACATATATCAAGTTATAGTCAATGTTTTACTTTTTATCAAGTTTCATATAGTTAGTTGCTTTCATAGTTTGGTAACTGGTATGACATCCTGCATTAATAGCCAGATAAATTGTTTAAATGTTTGCCATGAAGATTTTCAGGCTTTAAGATAATAACTTGACATTGTTACACCCAGGGATTGTAATAAAGTGTTTGTGATATATGAACCACATCATGAAAAAAACTGGCTGTTTTCATATTGAGAACAAAGGCGCAGATCAGCTGTGCAGTTACTGCACAGCTGATCAGTGCCTTTGTTTTCGCTGAATAGATAGTACAATGTCTCTACTTCCAGCCATCTTCTATGACTGTACAGGCCGATTTATGTTGGACCTGGTCGGAAACCCCAAAGACCGCGTTTCTCACATTGCGGCTCATATTAAAGCCAGACTTCTTTTGTTGACATAACTGACTAATGTTATCTGTTGGACCAAAATGAAGTACTGATGATATACAAGTAATAATGCTGTTTACAACATTGTCAAATATAATAGTGTAATTGTCATCTACAAATGAGCCGCGACACGAGACAACCGGTCCTCAGGGTTTCCGACCAGGTCTGACACAAACCGACATGTACAGTCACAGAAGCAGGCTAGAAACTTCAGATTTAGGTTTTAAGAAGAAAAGAAAAAAGTGATGATGCTGTTTTAAGAAGAAGAGAAAATGTACTGTCTACATAGCAAAAACAAAGGCGCTGATCAGCTTCGCAGTTACTGCGAAGGTAACTGCGAAGCTGATCTGCGCTCTTGGTTCGCATAGGCAAAAATCTGGTTTTTCTCATGACATGGCTCATATAGTTGTTTAGGCAAAATTGACATCTTTATGGGCTTAAACTTAGGGACATGAGCATTGTATTGTTGAGGTTTCTGACCAGGTCCGACACAAACACCAGATATGGAACCACAAAATCTGTTTATTGATTTTAAAGTTGATTTAGTCACAACTTTATGAAGACAATGAAAGGCTGGAACTCATTGGTAGGTTGCTAGAAGATCAGCATCAAAGGGCAGATAATTATTTAAAAAAAATGCTAATGAATTACACAATTACACTAATTTTTTCCCTTGTTCAATTACAAAAAAGGCCAGTGTCAAGAGTTATTCCCTGTTCTGTTATAGGTTGGTAGAAAATGGCTTAGAAGGATTTGAAATTAGAGAAAGTACATGAGTTACTCTCCTTGTAATGGTAGATTGTTAAAGTTACTTCCCTTGTCATTACAGATGGTTAGAGGACCAACTACAAAAGGCTGAGAGAGATTTGAAGAAGCTTGAAACAGACTATACCAATGTAATACAAAATTGTAACTCTCCTGAATGAAATACATGATTATAAGACTCCTGTTGTAATTGTAGAATGTTAGAAGACATAGTTATTGCCCTTTCATTGTAGATTGGAAATGACAGATAACACAGTTATTGCCCTTGTTATAGATTTGAAGATGGGGAAAACAGACTATACCAACTAAATGCATGATTATAAAAAAGTATCATCCCCTTTGTCAAATTATATCATGAGTTACTCCCCTTGTCATTATAGATTGTTGGAGGACCAGCTACAAAAGGCAGAGAAAGATTTAAAGAAGCGAGAAACAGACTATACCAATGAAATACATGAGCTTCAGAAAGAAAATGACAAACAACAGAAAATTATCGCAAAGGTTGGTATTGATATTGCTTCGTATAATGAAACAAATGTATGCAATTATGAACAGAGATTTTAATTGGGCCTGGCTTTGAAAATGAAAATTTTCAGCTGAAAACTTTTGATTGAGCCGAAGGCTCACAAGGTGAGCTTATAGTACAGTAGTCGAGCCGGCGTCTGTCCGTGCGTCCACATTTTCAAACTTAAATATCTCTAAGACAACTAGGCCAATCTTGATCAAATTTAATCTAAAGCATCATTGAGGAGGGGGAAAGGTAGCATTAGGTTTTGAGCCATGTCAGATCAGAACTCTGGTTTCCATGGCAACAGATAGCTCCCATAGACTTACAATGGGAAAAACATAAAACAATCTTCTTCTCCAAAACCACAAGGCATAGAGCTTTCATTTTTTGTGTGTAGCTACGTATAGTGGTCCTCTTCATAAATCCTGCCAACCGTGTCCCTGGGGTCCATACGTGCCCCGCCCCGGGGGAGTCATGGGTAAAATATAAAAAAAATCTTCTTCTCTGAAACCACAAGGCCCAGAGCTTTCATATTTTGTATGTAGCAGTGGATAGTGGTCCTCTTTATAAATCCTGCCAATCATGCCCCTGGGGTTAAAAATGACCCCGCCCCGGGGTTTATTAGCTCCCATAGACTTACAATGGGAAAATATAAAAAAATCTTCTCCGAAACCACAAGGCCCAGAGCTTTCATATTTTGTCAGTAGCAATGTATAGTGGTCCTCTTTATAAATCCTGCCAACCGTGCCCCTGGGGTCCATACGGGCCCTGCCCCGGGGGCGTCATGGGAAAAACTTTAAAAAATGTTCTTCTCCAAAACCACAAGGCCAAAAGCCTTCATATTTTGTATGTAGCAATGTTTAGTGGTCCTCTATATTAATCCTGCCAATCATGCCCCTGGGGTCAAAAATGGCCCCGCCCGGGGGGTCATTAGCTCCCATAGACTTACAATGGGAAAAACATAAAAAGATCTTCTCCGAAACCACAGCAATATATAGTGATCCTCTTTATAAATCCTGCCAACCATGCCCCTGAGGTCCATACAGGCTCTGCCCCGGGGATGTCATGGGAAAAACTTTAAAAAATCTTCTTCTTTGAAACCACAAGGCCCAAAGCTTTCATATTTTGTGTGTAGAAATGTAAAGTGGTCCTCTTTATAAATCCTGCAATAAATCCTGCCAACCGGGCCCCTGGGGTCCATGCAAGCCCCACCCCAGGGGCGTCATGGGAAAAACATAAAAAAAACTTCTCTGAAACCATATGGCCCAGAGCTTTCATATGTTGTGTGGACCAATGTATAATACTCTCCTTTATAAATGCTGCCAATGGGGCCCCTGGCGTCCATACAGGCCATGCCCCAGGCATGTCATTATCTACCATAGACTTATAATGGAAATATATGACACAAAGCTTGTATATTTGATATACAACATTGTCATGTGGAGCTCTACATAAATCCTGCCAACCTTGCCCCTGGGGTCAAATATGGCCCCACCCCGGGGGTCATTATAGGACCCTGACCTTGTTAGATGATTTTTTCAAGTTAACCAAAATGGCAGAAAAGAGGATACACAATCCGGACAAGAGCTCTTCTGCTGATGTAAGTAGCGTTTCAAGGTCACATGACCAAGATGGCCACCATACCCATATATGGTAAAAAACCCAGTTACTTTGTCCAGTGACTGTACTCGTTGACTCTCAGGTGAGCGATCGTTGCCCTTGGGCTACTTGTTCATATTTTTGCTCAAAACATTGATTGTTGGTTTATGTTAGACCTGCTTTGGCGAGGCGGTTCCAACGAGTACCCACAATCTGTATTTTAAGAGAAAATTACAGATAATTTCAATGTATGCATGTAGTAAAAGCAAAATTGTGATTATTTTGTGTATAATATACATATAGAATGGGCATGCTACTAAATTAAAAATCCAAACAGAAAAAGAAGCCTCCTGATGGTGCAGTGGTTATGTCACTGGCCTTGTAAACCAGGGTTTGCAGGTTCGATCCCGGGCTTCTCATGTCTGTTGGATGAGTCAACAAACCAAGGTCCCGTCTCCATCATATGACCTTAGCTTTTGGTGGTTAAACCCACAATCAACCAACCAAACAGGAAAGCCAAGTGCCTAGTGGTGAGTGGGTTGGACTTCTGACCGAGAGGATGTGGATTTGATGCCGGGGTGTGCCCGTGAGCAAGGCACCATCTTGATTTGATTGAAAAAATGTCGACTGGATCGTGAAACCATACAAACAAACAATATGATGAATCTTTTATAGACTACAGGAGTCTACAGGTTAAAAACTAAAAGTCTGTATAGGTGATGGTTGTAAGAGTTCAAGGAATCTCTGTTGAGAATAACTTATGCACCAGTCATTTGTAACCACTGCTCCCCCACCTACATGGAAGGGCGGGGATTATGACTTTTCGGCTTTCAGTGCCCTGCTGTAAGCCCCATCCCCAGGGGGCAAACTGGAGGTCAAAACTTTGCTCTTTGCCCCGCCCTTAGCTAAAGAAAATCTCCCTGGGGTAAGGATCTTAATGTCAAAACCCTGTCAGTTCCCCTGCACTACAGGGACTCTCGAAAAGTAATTGCCCCACACTTTAGCCCGGCTATCCCCCACCCTTCCCCGTAGGTGGAGGGGGCAGTGGTTACAAATGACTGGTGCATTATTTGAAATAATATCATGTTAACTACTTTGCGCAGCTGAGTGATATTAAAACAGTATGTATAAGCATGCTTTATATGCCTATAGGCCAACTCACATGTGCTAAAAATACACACGTATAGTAACGTATGTGTGAGTGCACTTGAGGGTTTGAAAAGGCTCAGTATTTAACTTTAATGATTGCAAATTTTTCAGAGTATCAGGGCAAGAAAGCACGAAGGAAATATACCTTTGCGTACTTTCGTTCTCTTTGTTATATTGGTTATGTTGGTAACAGCTTCCGTTTCAAGCCTTTTGAGGGTAAAATCATGATATCAAATCTGGTGCCAAAGTGTAAATGCCTAACCCTCAATATGCATATGTTTACACATATGTTAATATACACTTATGTGTTTTTTTTGAACATGGAAATTGGACAAATAGCATAATAATGTATATATCCTTCTGTTCACAAGATATAAGGAACACCACAAAATGTGTTTTTAAGCAAGCAAACCTCATGCCCAAAGCACACTTAACCCTTGCCCACCTCCCAACCCCATAATCCCATAATTCATCATTTTAAACAGTAAAAAATGATAAAAACACATCTTTTACAGCTATGTTGCAGTAAACACAGCTTTACACAGTCCCTGTTAGCATATGTGTAACATAATCTTCCCCATGTAAACTCACATGCAAGAAGAGAAACTGTACATAAATTTATAGAGTCTGCACAGTAATCTGTTAGTTGCAAAGTATTAGTTGAGAGTTGCGAGCTTTCAGCTCACAACTTGCAGCTCCCAACTCGCAATTCACATTTTACCTTGTCTCTGATTTATGCAGGCATCCCTGTGCAAAATTTTACACCCTATATTACAGTCCCTCATGTCAATGCCCAACAAATATGGTTGGTGTATGTGGAGACCTGGGCCCAATTGTTGATGATTCATTAAAATTTCAAACATGAATACATGTATTACAAATGCAAAGGATTCTCACATTTTTAAACAAAAATAGCAGTGTACTTGCTCTTGAAGTTGATATTTGTTAACAAATTGAGGGCTTAACGACAGTGTTAAGCTAACAAAGTTATTAACAACTGGGCCATGTTCTTTCGGGAAGTTCAACACAAACATAGCTTTCCAGTTACATGAAAAGATGTAGGAGCTTGAATTATAAAAGCTCAGATTTAGAAAATATTGATGAAAATGAAGACAGATGCAAAAAGCATTGTTTTTCTTAGGACAAAGTGGCTGAACTAACCTCCCCCTCCCCCCATTTCAAACACCACTACCACAAAAAGCAAAAAAAAAAAAACATACCATAGCCAATCAGCTTTGCTAAGGAGTATTTACAAATTTATATTAATTTGATGAAGTACATGTATATTGTCTTTATTTGATAAAGTACATATTTGTTGCTTTCTCTTGAATGTTGTAAGATTTGATTTTAACAAATGCATTCATGTATAATATGTTCTATATAATTATTTAGTATTTTGAGCATGTCAAAGCATGAAATTATGTTTTAATTGTTTAGTAGTAAAAATACACAAAATATAATTTTTTACATTGTTTCCATAGAAACGAAAGAATGGTAGGATGGTAAGTGACTAGGAATGATGCATTTTTGAGACCAATTTTGAGGTTATGCCCGTTGAGATTATGCCCCTTTTTAATCATTTTTGAGTTTGCTTGCTGAGGAGAAGCAAAAAGATTGCTCTAAACTGCTTCCCTGTTTGCGAATTACTTCTACACAATAGCTTAGAAGCAATTTTGTTTGTCTGCAGCATGAAAGCTTGGCAAAACTTGGATTATTTTGATGATTTCATAAGAGGCATGGTCTCATTTTATATTTTCTTTTAAAATCAACAATGTTGGTAAATATTTACCTATCCATCCTATTAATTACTTGACAGTTTATGGTATTCCCGTCTAATTAATTACTATTTACGTTTTATTAAGATATGAGCCTCACCATTGTCTTTTGGTTTTCGACCTGGTCTGACACAAAACTGCACCCAAATAGTTTAGGTAGATGCTTGAAACCTAGCTATAGAGAGAAAAGAAAGGCAATGATCTGCGCTGTACAGTGACACTACATCTGGCCAGTCTTTTCTGTGAATAAAGTAGGCTTTATCATAAAATTAAATGCATTAGTCATACCACGGACCCCCCAACCCTGGGGAATAGAGGGGACTTTGACTTTGGTCCAGCAGATCCCTGCTAAAAGCCCAACCCTGCAGGGACTGCTCGTTGATAAAACTACTGCTGTTTTCCCCCTGCAGCCTGCTATTTTTTCATTTCTTTGCAGCCCTTTTTGCCTATATAATACAAAACTTTGGTATTTCCTCCACACTGCCAGGGCAAATTATTTTGGTCAAAGCCCCCACTCATTTCTATGGCTATCCCCCGCCCTTCCCCAAGGGTTGGGGCCGTGGTCACAAAAGACGAGAGCACAATGCGCTCTCATATAGGTTTTAAATGGTGCATACATTTTCTTCCAATGGTTGTAATATTATGATTTTATGAAAAAGCATGGTTATATTAACATTTCATGCTTGTTATCCTTATTAAGATGGCTTTTGGGTCCTAAATACAGGGCATGGTCAAAAATAATAAATGTGATGGTTGATGCATTTAATGTTATATTTTTTCCAAGTTTATATTCTTGTAACAAACGTTAGGGGGTACTAATATTTTAACAACAAAGCTGACAAATTTGAAGACATTAAGTGGTTTGCATGGTTGTCACGCAACAGCCAAAATGTTCATTATTCATACATTGATTGTTGAAGCATGTGTGTACAACAATTTGATGGCATGCATACATTCATGCTTGTCTTTTACTTTTTCTGCTCTTGATAAAACAATAGCTCACAACTTTGAAATTGATCCTTAGTGCACAATTTTAATGTTGACTTACAAAAAAAGCTGTATCCTCCGGTTGTGTTGAAATGATTAGCTTTTAATAGCTTTTAGAAGCCCAGAAAAAAATGTTGTAATTAAGGTTTTAAACATGAGTTTGTTATTTTCATAATTAATTGTCTTCGCATTATTTTCAGTACTATTGTTCATGAGAAAAAAAAGGTACATGTAGCTTATGTCGAGGTGCATTGTTGGATTTGTAAGAGTTCCACAAAGTTCTCACTAGGGGTTGTGGTGCTGAATCAGAATGAGACTGTTATAATTACCAAATCTTTACATGCTCTTAGATTATGTTCATTTTATTTTAGACATTACATTGTATTTAGATTTCAGAGGCTTTCTCACACCATGGAAACCTAGATTGAGCCATCTATGCAACAAGAATTCAACAGACTGACGGCCATTTCCCTAACCTATATTGGGTTTTCCCAAATTTATATCTAGATTTCCCAGTGTATATTTAGATTTCCAAAATCTATATTTAGATGATTTGGCTGTACATTTCAGAGTCTGTCTCTCACCACCGAGGCCAAGATTGAGGCTACTATGCAACATGAGATCACCAGACTAACTGCTGAAAATCTGGTAAGAAATTTTGATAAAAATTTTTGTTAAAAAAAAAAAAATAATAATAATCAAAAAAAAAAATTAAAATTGTATAAAATCTTTTCTAAATTTTTTTTATTAAGTTGTGGCTTTATGGGGCACAGGTGATACCGTGACTCTGTATGAGAGAGTGTCAGACTCAGCAGCTCAGTGGTAGAGTGCTCGCACGGTAAGCGAGAGACCCTGGGTTCGAGTCCCGGTGGGGCCACGTTCTTTTTCCGCCCCTGTGACATTTGCTATCATTATGAGGTCTGAAGCCTACATCATTACGAAAACTTTCCCATGAAATATAAAGAGATTTTTTTTTCAGCTGTAAAAACTGAAAATTTCAACCCAGGAAACCGTGGCCATGTCCTTACATACATATTAATTTTTTCGAGATTTTTTTAAGCAATCAAATTCTCAAAGAAACGTAAGAGGATTCCTCTTAGAATATAAAACCATGAGAAAATTATTTGTAATAGAAAACCATTCCACATACAAGAAAACCATACTACATTATGGCATTATGCATTATATAACATTTTTTAATATAGCCTGAATGATTCAGGCTATATTAAAAAAATGTTATATAATGCACCAGTCATTTGTTACCACGGCTCCCCAATGGCGGGGATTATGACTTTTCTGTATTCAGTGCCCTGCTATAGACCCACCCCAGGGGACAAACTGGTGGTCAAAACTATGCTCTTGGCCCTTCCCTTTGTGATAGAAAGTCTCCCTGGGGTAAGGATCTTAATATCAAAACTCAGTCAATTCCCCGGCAGGGACATTAAAATAGTAATTGCCCTGCACTTTAGCCCAGCTATCCCCCACTCTTCCCCGTAGCTAGGGGGGTTGTGGTCACAAATGACTGGTGCATAACAGTTGGCAAAATGAACATTTTCTGATTTCTAGGATCTTCGTGAAATCATAGACAAGAAAGATTTGGAAATCAAGAAATTGAAGAAAATGATCAAACATTACGCTAAACGACTGAAAGACGGAGAAGGTAAGATAATTATGGAAAAACTTGACGCATTATGACTGCCTGTACCTAATAAAACTGGAATTCAGTTGATATCTTGTGAATTCAAACATTATCTTGGCTGCTCATATGTATTGTTATAACTGAACACAAGTCATATTAGTGTCAGGAAACAAAGTTCGTGTTTGCTGTCATTTGTGTAAATGTCACGCCATAGAGAACATGTTCGAACTGCACTGTAGTTCGTAAATCATGTACGTTTTGCACTTTGCCTATCATATGCATTGAAATCTGCACATTATTTAGAGATATGTGCTTTCTTCGAAACATTTTTCTACATTTAGAACACTTCACAACAGAGTTCTTGAAGTGTTCTCAGCGACCAGAAAAATGCTATTGAAACTTTTAATTGTTATAGAATCTAGAAAGTATGCTCCATGTTATAGGATAGGTCAAGACTTTCAAAAATAACTTAAGCAAATGGCACCATGCATTTTCCGAATTTAGGTTCAGTCCGAACATTTAAATTAACATGTGATGTCACGGTCATGTACACGAATGATTGCTTACATGGAGTTAAACTTTGTTTTCTGACAGCGACATGTCATTTGTTTCAAGCGCAAATGATTTAGTGGAGTTGTTTCATATGAGAAAGTGCTATGTTCTTAATCCAAAAACTTTATTGTTAACTTAGCCATTCTTTATATAAGGTCAATAATATCATTTAAATATCTATTTCTGCTGCTAAGGAGGAAAATGGCGGCCATTATTTACAGCCTCTATGTCTCTCAGTCCAACCACTGGTAAGAAAATGAGGGCCGTTTCAAATTTCTAGATAATATAAATGTTGACAGCAAGAACGAGATCGCAACATTTTCATCATCGATTATTTCACATGTTGGGATTTGCCTGAGCCTTCGTCAGTTGCATATTACGAATGTACATGTTTTTGTATGCCAACCTGCATTTTACTTGTATGTTTATTAATTTTCATGCTTTATGTGATTGTCAGACTGCTCTTTCATCAGTTAGGTGCATGTAACATCTTATTGTCAAGTGTTCGCTTGTTTGCTCATGTGCATATTAACCCATCATCTCTGGTCTGAGAATTAAAACAAATTTATTTCCATTCGCTGTGTGATGCTGAAAATTCATAGACTGAGCAGCAGAATTGATGCTGTACCTCTTGACAAAATGGCTCATTATGAGCTGTTTAAGCCTGGCTTACAGTGTTTGTTTTCTAATAAGTTTAGTTTTTAGCTCTTCAAGGGTTAATTCTTTTGAATGTTTCATTGTTTATTAGAAACGTTAGAAACATTTTAAATTTTGTTTCTATTAACTTTTAACATAAATCTGGTAAAAGTCATTGAGCATGCTTTAATTTTTCCAGATTTGTAGCATGAAAAGCAAAACAAAGATTTCTACTTGTTTATACTATTGTGATACAATTTGTTAGGAACATGATGTATACTGTTACAAAGATATTGATAATAGGCATGTGCAAAGATAAATGATGAATTTAAATGCATGAAACCAATGTAACCCCTTTCTTGTTGCTATTATAGATGGTGTTTTTCAGCTCATTTCCTTATGTGTAAAAAAAAAATGAAATTGATAAATGAGCCGCTGCACAAGAAAACCAACAATTTGCATATGCAAAAACAAAGACGCAGATCAGCTTCGCGGTAACAGCGAAGCTGATCAGCGCCTTTGTTTTCGCTACACAGATAGTACAATCTCTCTTCTTCTTAAATCCAAAATTTCAAGCTTCTATCTATCTTCTTTGACTGTACAGGCTGGTTTGTGTCGGACCTGTCAGAAATTCAAATTGTTGGTTTTCTCACGCACAGGCTCAAATGTTATGATGGAAAACACCAGGCTTACAGTAACATTTTTAAAATATATAGCCCTTCAAACTTGGATTACAGGCCTTTGACATTGCTTTTCTGATTCATAGATTATGGGAATGCAGTAGAATGGTCTTGATTAGGCATTACTAAAACGTTTTATAGATGATCAACTATCATTTTTGCTTCAAGTGCAGGGTTTTGTAAATTAATCAATAGTTTCAATGACCTTTCATCACATCCTTACAAGCATTGAGTATCCAGTCTATGAGTTATGGCCATGATAAGTAGCAGTAGACCACAGCCTTCTAATAAAACTATTGTAAGGGCCCAGCCAATTTCTGTGCTGGTACTATTTATGAAAAAAAAATAATCGTATACATGTAGTTTTGGAAAATCTGTCATTTTGAGTCCAGCAGAGATCAAGCTTCTCCCTATTTATAAAGTAGTTTTGTTATGTCATGGTCACTCTTTGACTCCAAAAAGGAGATTTTGATTTAGTTTATAAAGTGCATATAAAAGCTTACCTTTATAAATGACTCATGAAAAAGGTGGTCAAGTTTTGCAGAACACAGATATAGCACCGTAAAGTGACTGCACTGGAAGAGATCATGTTATAATTACAGGCCAACCTCATGATAAAGCTATCTTTGGGGTCCATAAAACAGACACTGTGAAACATGTTATAAAGAGGTTACTTACTATAGACATATAGCAAAATAATAAGTTTGGGAAACATGACATGGCTGTGTTATGTTGAAACAGTATTATAATAAGGCACATTTTAATGAGGTTGAAATGTACTTAGATGAAGGTTCATATATGGGCTGCCTAATGAGAAACCAACATTTTGGTATTGGCAGATCAGCTTTGCAGTAGCTGTGGAGATGATAAACGCTTTTGTTTTTGCTATGCGGATAGTACAATTCTTCTTCTGATTAAACCCAAAATTTCAAGATGCTAGCTTTCTTCTATGACTGTACAGGCCGGTTTGCTTTGGATCTGTTGAGAAATCACATTTTAAGTTTGCTCATGACATGGCTCATATGTTTATGGCATAGGTTTAGTGAGAAGACAAATATTTGATTTTACTATTTTGCTATTTCAGCTGCTGAGATTCAAGCAGAATTAGAAAAAGAGGAAGCGAAAAGTGTCGAGAATGTGGCAACGATTAAACATCGCGAGAGAAACTACATGGGCATGTTGGAATACAAGAAAGAAAACGAGGCACAGTTGATCAAAACAATCATTTCAGGTAAAATGCTTTTTGTAGAAGTAGTAATGTAATGAGATTGTTCCAACTTCATGAGATTGTTCCAATGACTGTAACGGTTAGTACCCAAGAAGGATTGACTCTTACTTGACATGCCTGAATACCTTCACCGTGTAGTGTCCTTGATCAAGACACTAAGCTTTCTGCAGTAATGTTAATAACTAGGAAGCATTGACTACGTCCAGTCATGACTAGAATATTCAGCCATAACCAACCAAACCAAAAGACCACGATAATGACTTAAAGAACATTTATTTCTGCTGACCAGTATGAAATGAGCCGCCTCATGGGAAAACCAACAATTTGCATATTCGAAAACAAAGGCGTAGATCAGCTTCGCAGCTACCGCGAAGCTGATCAGCACCTTTGTATTCGCTACACGGATAGTACAATCCCTCTACTTCCTAAATACTAAATCTCATGCTTCTAGCTCTTTTCTGAGACTGTACAGGCCGGTTTGTGTCGGACCTGGTCGGAAACCACATTGTTGGTTTTCCCACGAGGCGGCTCAAATATACATGTAGCTTGAACACTTTTCTTTTCCCTTTATATGGTAAATGTTTTCTTCTTTTTCAGACCTAAAACCCAAGGTAGCAGCTGGACTGTTGCCAGGGTTACCGGCCTACATTCTATTTATGTGTGTTCGCCATACGGACTATGTCAATGACGATGAAAAAGTGAGATCACTGCTAACGAGTACCATAAATGGTGTAAAGAAAGTGGTTAAGGTATCTATGATTTTATTTTCGGACAGTTTACTGGAAAGCAGCCCCGGTGGTCGAGTGGTTAAGAGCGCTGACATTTCATTACCATGCTTAACCATTTGATCATCTCAGCGCTGTCTGCTGTGGCTTAGAGTCCCACTCGGGGTATATGTGAGACAAGTCAAGGTTTGCTTGAGGGTTTGTCCGGTGGTTTTTCTCTGGGTTCTCCCATTTTCGCCCCATCTAATTGGCCCGTTTCAGCTGAAATAATCTTAAAATGGACGTAAAACTGGATAAAAAAAGAAGTTGACTGGAAACTTGTATTTTCAATTTTAGGGGCTGGCTTACAAATTGATGTGTTTAATAGGAAATACAATATAGATAGATATCTTTGCTCATAAGTCTGTGTAAAAATAATAAACAGATCAGAGATAAGTTAAAAAATAACTAATATCTGTATGCTTCAGACTTGCATTCATGCTACGGTCTCCTTGATCGGCTTGATGAATATTATTATTAAGTAAATTCATTTGATATTTCAATCAGTTTGTAACCCCTTTGCCTAATAGGTTCATAAAAAGCATGTTATGTCATGTGTCTACTTTTAGAAACATCATGATGACCTTGACCGAGTAACCTTGTGGCTAGCCAACACCTGTAGGTTCCTACACACATTGAAACAGTACAGTGGAGAAAAGGTTAGTCTATTTTTAGAAACATCATGACCTTGGCCGTGTGACCTAGTTGTTGAGCAATACCTGCACTGTTCCTTTCCCCTCGCCTTAAAACACTATAAAAGTGCCTTACCAGTGTTGATGAGTGTGTATGACACAGAATATATAGGTCTCGTGTTCAAACTTATTAAATCCAGGTTGTGTCCTTTCAAGAGCAAGACACATTAACTCTCCCTTGTACCCATGAAGCATTGGCTTCATCCAGACTTGACTAAAAAATTGTATGTTACATAGTAAAACTTGGGTATATAGGGATATACCTATATTTCTTATTTTTGCTTCATAACATGGATGGTAGTTATAACATGTACCCACAATCAATGTTTTGAGTAGAAATATCGAAATTTTTCTGATGTTTCTGATTTTTACAACTAGAAAAATCTAAAGTTTTCATAATGATTTTCTAATTTTCAGGCTTTTAGTCAGGAGAATACACCAAGACAGAATGAACATTGTTTACGGAACTTTGACCTCGCCGAGTACCGACAAGTGTTTAGTGACCTTGCAGTCTGGATCTACCAGACGCTTATTAAACTAATGGAGGCAACGATACAGCCTTCTATTGGTACGTCTTCAAGTCTATATTTATCTGCCCTAACATTTGCAAAGACAGCCTGTGAAAATCAGCCGTCAGACTATTTTCATTCCCCAACAGTTGCTTAAAAATTAATGAAAGGGTCATTTTGAAATTGAAAGAAATTGTCGATTTTGACAGTTTTCTTACAAACCACCCTATTTTTTGACATCACTCATTGAAAAAGGAATTTCCCATAGCCACAGTAAGCTTAATTCTATAAGGCTAGGTTGCTAATGCAAAATAAAGCATTCGGTTGACCTTTGCAATGACTTCGACTGTGACTGACATCCAATGTCGGAAAACAAGCAGTTCATGGGTACCAAAAATCGGTGGCAAATTCAGATGTTCTGCCAAAGTTTTCAACATTTAAATTTACATATACTCAAAAGTGAGGCACGAAAAAGGCACTTTTTTAAACTGGGTATCTGTACATGGGGAGGAAAAATAAAGTTGTGTTGGCTGTGGAGCTCGGTATATAATGTGTGCTTAAATAATTTGTCTCAGGGCATCAGTATATAGCACATTTGCACTGCCTTGCGGTACAAGCCTGATTTTATAGTGACATTGTTGAGTATCAGCTTAGCATGCAAGAGAACCTTCAGATCCCCGGCATTGAAGAACAATTTTTCTTTGCCTGTTACAAATTTGTAATAAATGGTCTTTTTTTCTCCATACAGTTGCAGCAGTATTAGAACATGAAGCTATAGCTGGACTGTCGGGAAGTAAACCCAGTGGCATGCGAGGCCGTACCAGTAGCCGTGCTGAAGATACGCCAGAATACTCGTTAGATTCACTTATGAAGTCGGTAAGTCATTTCTGTCACCTTTGCCATAGTTTGAGCTCTAAGCCATAGCAGTCCCCCAGTGGCATGAGGGGCAGAACCATTAGTCGTGCTGAAGATATGCCAGAATACTCATTAGAATCTCTGATGAAGTCGGTAAGTAAACAAACAGTTGACAAAAAATGCAGAAAGCTATGTGAATGGCTTGTTTTAGTCACATTTATGCAGTGTAACAACAAAAGTAATGAAAAGAATGGGCTTCATGTAAAGTGTCTGACTTAGGATTGACGGAGAAATCATGGAATTGAACAACTTTTGTCACTAGAAAACAATACTGTAGTAAAGAAATCATGTAATAGGATGTTGTTATGATATATGTTGATATAGGGATCAAACATGATTTTCCATTCATTAACACTCACTAGGTCCTGAGGGTAGTGTTGAAAACCGAGGGAATAGCCCGAGGTTTTCAACACTCCCTCAGGGACCTAGCGAATGTTAATGAATGACAAAATCATTTTTGATCGCTATTATTGCATAAATTCTGCACAAATGAAAGACAATGGTGCACTTTATTTTACAGCCTCATCATATTTTCATATGCGTAAAAGCTTTCATTTTTTTGCTCGCTCCGGGGATTATAGATTCTCATTATTAGCATGTGCTTTGCGTGTCGCCCGGTAACAAGCATAATTAACAGCATATGTGCATGTGAATTGCAATATTAATACATGGCTTTTTCTTCATTAATAAATGGCTGTGAATATCGTGTGACACGGGTATTTATGCAATAGTATAAGATGATATACACATTTTGGTATAGAATGAAGCTTTTCTCAGACCATCAATATCAACTTTGTCTATTTTCAGCTTAACCAGTTTGTGCGAACCTTGTCCCAGCATGCCGTCGACCCTGAGCTAGTCAAGCAGATCTTCAGACAATTATACTATTTTATAGGTGCTAGTGCACTTAACAACTTGCTGTTACGAAAGGACATGTGCAATTGGTCTAAGGGCATGCAAATTAGGTGAGAATTTCGTTAGAAGTTAAGAAATTCTTTTGACTGGCTTGATTGATAATTGCTGCCATCCTCAGTTGAATGCATTTGATTATAATATTTGATCAGGTTTGAACACCTGTACTGACTCAGCATACCACTTACGTCATGCGGTTACCCTAATGTGCGAAGGATCTCTTTCATACTGGGTCGCTTCCGCCTTATACAGTATAACATAACACTTAAGGCCGAAGCGGAAAGGCCGCAAGCTTTCTTGAAAAGCTTAAACTTGTGATTCAAAAGATTCAAAAGTTATTCTGCAAAAAATCCAAAACATATAGGATCATAACAGACATGACATGAAAAACATATATGTAATGACCTCACTAAAGTACATGTACTAACTAGTGTATCCAACCACTCAATCTCAAAAATTCGTCCTTACTGTGTACGACCCCACACAGACCTCTGTGCTACATTTATGCATCCTAGAGGTATATGAAAGGATATGTGTCAGATTCATGATGCAGCAAAACCAATGTCTATCTATCACATTGTCCATCATACATATATTTGTTCTTGAACATATTTCTATGGTCATTCTCCTTTTTCTTCTGATTTGAAAAGTGCTATTGTGAAAGAATGATCAATAAGTACTGCCTAACTGGTCATCTGCCTCCAGGAGGCCTTCTGTGGACTTTTAACTATTAACCCATATTTGACGAATGGATTCACCCATCATTATCATTTGGGTCAGTCCACTTTCATGTTTAGGGGTGTTAGGAGTGATTTTTTATTTTCGTTCAACTTTTCGATGAAATTCCTCTAAGCAAACAGAATAGCCCCAGATGGGACGCCGCATTCTGCGGCGTCACATCTGGGGCTATGCTGTTTGCCTATGTCCCATAAAAGGGACGCCAGGCTTAAATGAGTTAAACAGGATTATTTTCAGTGAACTGAGAAAAAATGGTCATTTCCTACACAAATTATTAAAGATGATATCCTTAGGCACAAAAAACAAATGCAGTTGATTTTGCCACATCGTACTTAAATGAAACTACATTCTGTTCATCACAATATGTCATATACACACACATGATTTTTGATTATGATGATTGTTACTTATGTCTATATCACGATGTTGTCTGTTTACTGCACTGTCTTTGCCATGTTGTAAATATTGTATCCTCATGGGCCTTACAGCCTTTTGGAATTTGAATAAACTTTTCTTCTTCTTCTATTTTCTCCCTTTCTATATAGGTACAATTTAAGTCACCTTGAGCAGTGGTTGAGAGACAGTAAACTACAGGAGTCGGGGGCCGGCACTGCCCTGGAACCGATAGTCCAGGCGTCACAACTACTACAGGCCAGAAAAACGGAGGCGGACGTGGAAAGTGTTTGTGATATGTGCTCTAAACTAACCATTCCTCAGGTAACTATTATATGGGGCTAGGGGTTGGTATCGTCTCAGGCCCATAGACCAGGCACTTACTGCAGGTCAGATAAACAGAGTTTTTGTGATATATGTTCTAAACTAACCATTTCTCAGGTAAATCTTTTGTGGGGCAAGGTTGGTTGTATTTGGGGGGCAAGGGGTGTGGATTTGGGATCATGCTGGAGCCCAGAGTCCAGGCCTTTTAGTTAGTACAGGCCAGAAAAATGGAGGTGGACATTGAAAGTGTTTGTGATATGTGCTTGAAACTTACCATCCCTCAGGTTTGTGGTTTTGGGTGTTTCTTTTGGGGACTGGGGTCAGGTTTGGTTTTAATGGGGTTGGAGCTCAAATTCTTGACGTCTCAGCTGCTACAGTTAGTTTTTTGCAATGGGTCTGTAATGCTCTAGACTAACTATTTCACTGGTCTGGATTTTGTGGGGTCAACTCAATCTTATTTCTGAGGTTTATCAGAAAAAATTTGTAATTATTGTATGAAACATAAAAAAGGCTTAAAATGGGTCTGAAAAAAATATAAGATAAAAACTGTAATGTTCTTTTTGCGATGTGTTCATATGATTATTTTAATTTTTCAGATTGTAAAAATTATAAATCTGTACACACCAGTACACAAAATGACCCCCCCCCTCCCCCACAAAAAATGTCGTTCTTTTCATGATGTGTTCCTATATGATCATTTTGTTCTTTCAGATTGTGAAGATTCTGAATCTGTACACACCAGTGGATGAATTTGAAGAAAGAGTTCCAATCAGTTTTATACGAAAGCTACAACAACACTTAAAAAATAGGCCGAACCAGGAAAGCCACCTGCTTATGGACCTAAAGTTTTCATTTTCTGTGACATTCCCTTTTAATCCGTCAAATATATCGCTAGAAAGTGTTGAAATTCCAGATTCATTGCATCTTACAGGAGTTACAAAGTTATAGGAAGTTATTACGCAAGGAAAAGTAGTTCTGTAGTGTTTTAAGACAAGTGTAGGAATACTTTGTCACTTTGGACTATGGAGTTGTGATTTTTAGACTGAGAACGAAGATTTTTCCGATTTAACTTACAATATTAATCCTGCGGGCCATGATGTAAACAGTGCTAAGCAAAATAAGACTTTGCATCTAAGAGAAGATACAAATTTATAGGATGTTCTTATGCCAGGAAAAATAGTTCTGCATTCTTGAGACTAGTGTAGGAATACATTTTGATAATGGAGTTACAAAGTTAGAGGAAGTTCTTACACTAAGAAAAGTAGTAGTCTACTTTTGAGACAAGTGAAGGAATACATTTTAATCATAGAGTTGTGATTTTTACAAAATGAAAACTTTACATACCAAGTAACTTACACTAGCACTTTCTACAAGTTTTGCCAACAGTGCTAACCCAGATGAAACTGCACCTTAAACAGCTTACACTATAGAAAAATTGGGGCCATGTCATGAGAAAACTAACATTTTGCATGTGCAAAAACAAAGGTGCAGATCAGCTTCACAGTAACCTTTGTTTCTTCTACTTATATCCAAAATTTCACGCATCTAGCATTCTTCAGTTACTGTACAGGTTTGTGTCAGACCTGGTGGGAAACCGCAAAGACTGCTTTTCTCGTGCCATGGCTCATTGCATTATTCGAACGGAAAACTCATCTCCAGTGTTAAAATTCTAAATATGTTGGATTTTGCACAGATATGTTAAAGATATGGAAAATTTAAAAAAAAATGATTTTCAGTGTTATTCCATAACATTTTATGTAAGCAAACATGAATTCAGATTAATATCCACAACATTGCGTTTATGGAAAAAAAAAAAAAAAGACATACAAATTTCATCTTTACTTTTGCCATAAAAATTGAGCTGCGATGCCAGAAAAACAGTCTTAGGGGTTTCCGAACCCAACACAAACTGACCTGCTCAGTCTCGGAAATAGGCTATAAGCATGAAATTTTGGATTTAAATAGAAGAAGGATTGTAGTATCTGAGTAGCGAAAACAAAGGCGCTGTACTGCGCAGCTCATACTGCACAGCTGATCTGGGCCTTTGTTTTCGTGTAGGCAAAAAGCCGGCTTTCTCATTACGCGACTCAAATATTATAAGAATCATATATGGTTATAAGTACATTTGTTATATATTACTGTAATTACAGCTAATAAATCAAAGAATACTATAATCGTTGACACAAAGATTATTGCCATTTATCAGATATAACATTCCTCATCAGTTCATTAAATTCCATTCTTTTTACATTCTTGAGAAGAAAGTGTAAGGTGCAGATATTTGATTGCCAATTAAACCACGATATGCAGTAGGCATTTCTTATAATTGTAGTATATTTGGGTGATACATGATTTTACATGATGGTTGTTATTTATTTTCAGAGAAAATTAGATCAAGTATCATCATGTAAACATGTCCATGTAATGAATACCCCATTAAACCCCACTTTTATATAGTAAAAAAGCCTAAGTTTTAAAGGGTATCCAATTTTCATGATTTTTGATCTAAAAGATAGATTGTGGGTACACATTAGAACCGTCTTGCTGAGTTTTGGATAAAGAAAAAAGAAAATAAACCCCAGTTTCACTACATAAATGTGGGGTATAAGGGAGTATTTATTTTACGGACGTGTTTTACTGATGATTTATTAGCAGAGACGATTAGTTTAATTAACTTGGCACTTTTGTGCATGGTGTGATGTTTGTTAAGTTTTATAAGCAATGAAATGTTTATTAATGAAATACATGATGATTATTATAGTGAATTATGATAGAATAACCCACCAAATTTTTGTTCAATACCAAAACTGCATTTTCTGCCATTTATCATCATTTGAAGCACTTCCTATAAGAAAATCTGTCTGACTATGCTTAAATCACCTGGATTATATGGATGCATAATTGGAAAACCCATTGGTTTGTGATAAAATAAGTAAAACTGCGTTGTACATGAATATTCTGACTGACCCAAGTTGTCTTTAAAGAAAATCAGTTATCATACTTCACATAAACTATTCATTTTTTCATACAATGTCTAACGCTCATTTTTTTTTTTTTTTTCAAATTAGGAGTACAAATTAATATATCATCAAGTTTGATTGTATTAATTTATTATGTGTGCTTGCCTTGCTGTGTGAAGCTTAGAACCCTTAGGTAAGGAGAAGAGCAAATAAATAGGGTGCTTGATAGTTCTATGAACGTATAATTTAGTCATTTCATTCTGAAAAGTAATGTACTGTGGCTTTCATTCTTAGATAAATACATGTGTACTTGCAGGGCCGTCGCCGCGTCCTAAATAGTGGTCCAGCGAAAATGATATCGAGTGTGGAAGGCACGAGATGGGGGAGAGCATGAGAGGGGGGATCTCCCCTTTCTTGTAAAGGTGGTTCGGGGGATCACCCCCAAGAAAATTTTGATTTATTGGTGATTCTAAACGGGTTCTGTATTCGTCTTTGTCTTCGAATTTCACTAGCTGGCCGACCATCTGATTACTACTTTTTTGGTCTGAGCATGCCCATGAAGCGTGGTTTAGTCAAACAATCCATACATGTTCATATAATTATATAAACTTTAGTTGTTTACGTGGGTTGTTACATTCAATGCACATTTCGGATGTCAGGCATGTTGGATAGAAGTCCCATAAAAAGGAGGCAATGTCCCGTCTTGTTCATAGCTGTTGACTGGGAAGTAAAACATTAAATCAAACAAGTTTGAACAACTATTTTATGGATCCATATTTTTGTGGGAGCATTTTTTTTTTTTTTTTTTTTTTTAACATTTGGGTATATTTTTGCGTTTTGTGACAAAATTAAGAATATATTTTAGGTTTTAAAACAATGTTTGACCCTCTTTGAATCTCATCAGGCGGTGGCACAACAATTCTTTTACGACTATGATTTATTTTTGCTGAACGGAATCCTCAGACAATGACGAATCTAATGAAAAAGGTGTCATTTCAATGATAGTACTGTTTTACATGTTTTGTGATTCCTAAGCTGTTTATTTTCACATCTTTGCCTCGATGACACAATTTTTGAGTGTTGATAATAATTTCATCAATAAGACGGGACTCTTATACTGATGCAATTAAAGAAGATTAAAGGTACGCGGTGGTCAAAAAAAATGGTACGGCGGATAGCATGCTCGGCCAAAAAAGTGGTCCGCCGGACCTGCCGCACCGGCGACGATGGCCTTGACTTGTGCCTCAGATTATTAATCACTATGTTTAAAAAATCTTTATTGACATGCTCAATCAATGTAAATACACTGCATTTATTTATGCCTGTTACTAGGTGCAGTGATTTATATACAATTTTGAGACTATGGGTCCTGGGGACTCACTGGATTCAATATCAATGGGTCCAGCTCCCAACTTGTTAGTCCAAAACACACTTTTTTCATTGCAAATTTTCAAAAACTTTGCATCCTGGGACCCACCAAAATTAAAACTTTGCATCCCAGAGACCAAATTATGAGTAAAATATACAAGATGTGCAGGTAAAAAATCACTGTACATGCTAAATATGAGTAACTGAACTCAGTCAAAAATGGATATGATATCATGTATGCATTTAAAATTGTGATTATAATACAGTGCGCCATTACCAATGTCATTTAAAGATTGTATTAGCTAAAACATGCATATGTAATTTAATAATGTAAAATAGTTGAATCTATTTTCTCAAGCACGCTCTTTATTATGCTCTTCTCAGTTAGTGTAGGCAGGTGGGAGTATTTTCTAGTCCAGTTTTGTAGGTCCCAGTTATAGCATTTGAAATATGAACAAGGAGAGTAGTGTGCGTTTCTATTGAAAGTGGAATGCAGCTTAAATTGTATTTGCAGTTAAGTATTATTCATATATGATGATGCAAGGTTTTGAATGCCATTTTCCTCTCACACACCCCTCCCCTGCCCCCCATGCACGTGCAGAGATGTATGGTCAGCCAATATGAAGTACTGCTAGACTTTTTAAAGGTTTTTATGCCCCCAACTTCGAAAGAAGTTGTGGGGGCATACTGGTTTAGGTCTCTCCGTCCAGCGCAGTACGGTCAGTCTGTGAGTCTGTGAAGTGCGTGAGTAACGCTTAGCACTCGGTCAGGAACCATTAGAGTTAGGATCTTGAAATTTGGTATGTAGTTTGTATATGAAAATTAAGAGGACCCGTATTTTTTCTTTCAGATAAATTCAAGGGGCTAGGGGCCCATTCTGTGAGAGTTATTTCCCTTTTTAATTCTTGATAAAGTGTGTAGAAAGTGGGTAGCTTGTGTGCGCAACTCCTACTACAGTTTAATACCGATTCTCTTTAAACTTTACAGACATTGTGACCATACATTGAAGATATGCATGTGGTTTGGATATAATCCTCAGATTGATTTTTGTCACTTTTTTATGCCCCCAACTTTGAAAAAGTTGGAAGGGCATATTGCTTTCGGCTTGTCTGTCTGTGTGTCTGTGTGTGTGTTAACTTTTGAATGGTGAATGCTAGGGTTTTGAAATTTCATATGCACATTCCTCATGAAAAAATAGTTGACCCGTATTTTTTTTCATGTCCGAGTTACGCCCCTTTTCTGAGTTATGTCCCTTTGAAAACAAAATTTGAAAATCTTGTGTGCAAGATATCTCAAAAAGTATTTAAGCTAGAGCCTTCATATTTGGTACACTTGTTGGGGCTGAGGAGTAGATGACCTGATTAACTTTTGAGAACTTTCCGTCATTTTTTTACAAAAATACGGAATTTTGAAATTTTGATTGATTTTTCCACTTTTCGGTGAAATTTGAAACTTTTGAACGGTGAATGCTAGGGTTTTGAAATTTCATATACACATTCCTCATGATAAAATAGTTGACCCGTATTTTTTGTATGGCCAAGTTATGCTCCTTTTTTGAGTTATGTCCCTTTGAAAACAAAATTTGAAAATCTTGTGTGCAAGATATCTCAAAAAGTATTGAAGCTAGAGCCTTCATATTTGGTACACTTGTTGGGGCTGAGAAGTAGATGACCTGATTAACTTTTGAGAAATTTCTGTCAAATTTTTTACAAAAATACGGAATTTTGAAATTTTCATTGATTTTTCCACTTTTCAGTTAAATTTGAAACTTTTGAACGGTGAATGCTAGGGTTTTGAAATTTCATATACACATTCCTCATGATAAAATAGTTGACCCGTATTTTTTTGTATGGCCAAGTTATGCCCTTTTTTTGAGTTATGTCCCTTTGAAAACAAAATTTGAAAATCTTGTGTGCAAGATATCTCAAAAAGTATTGAAGCTAGAGCCTTCATATTTGGTACACTTGTTGGGGCTGAGAAGTAGATGACCTGATTAACTTTTGAGAACTTTCTGTCAAATTTTTAACAAAAATACGGAATTTTGAAATTTTCATTGATTTTTCCACTTTTCAGTTAAATTTGAAACTTTTGAACGGTGAATGCTAGTGTTTTGAAATTTCATATACACATTCCTCATGATAAAATAGTTGACCCGTATTTTTTTGTATGGCCAAGTTATGCCCCCTTTTTGAGTTATGTCCCTTTGAAAACAAAATTTGAAAATCTTGTGTGCATGATATCTCAAAAAGTATTGAAGCTAGAGCCTTCATATTTGGTATACTTGTTGGGGCTGAGAAGTAGATGACCTGATTAACTTTTGAGAACTGTATGTCAAATTTTTACAAAAATTACAGAATTTTGAAATTTTGATTGATTTTTCCACTTTTCGGTGAAATTTGAAACCTTTGAAGGGTGAATTATTTTGAAATTTCATATACAGATTCCTCATGAAAAAATAGTTGGCCTGTATTATTTTCATGTACGTGTTATGCCCCTTGTTGGAATAATGTCCCTTTGAAAACAAATTTTGAAAATCTTGTGTGCAAGATATCTCAAAACGTATTTGAGCTAGCTAGCTAGAGCCTTCATATTTGGTATGCTGGTAGGCGCTGAGAAGAAGATCACCTGATTAATGTTTGAGGACTCTCTGTCAAATTTTGACATGATTATTCCATTTTTAAATTTTTACTTCATTTCTAACTTGCCTGCAAAAAAGCTTTCATTCTGTTTCTGGATCGAGGTCAGACCTGTTTATAACTACGTTTTTTGCGTAGTTTCTACGTATTTGGGCTTTAAAATACGCTCTACGGATCACCAGGTCAAAACTACGCATCTCGCGAAATTCCGATTTTTCGGTCATTTTTTGTCTGTTTTGGTCCATTACCCGGACATTCGTCTATTCTATTCTCAGCTAAGGGAAGTAACTCAATCTTCGATCTCGATCATTTAGGCGCAAAATTGTTGGAGTAGAGGCTCGATAAACAGATTAGCAAGCGTCTGGTGGAAAATATTGCACTTTTCTCGCAAATTATATCCTCATTAGTGACTACACATGCCATGTTTTGAATGTAAACAGGTCTGCGAGGTCAAAACAGACGCAACCGAACAGCTTCTTCAGGAAATTAAATTTGACTGCATTCGAATGAAATAAATGAATCATACAAACTGCCAGTTTAGGGACAAGCATACAGTTGGGGGCATAGTGTTTTACAAACATGCATTTCTAGTTTGCAATTCAAACTTAGGCATTTTTCGGTCATTTTGACAATGAAAGTGAATGGACAGTGGGTACCTTGTGTGCCCAACTCCTCCTACAGTTTCATGCCAATTGCTTTAAAACTTTACATGTGTTATGGGCATGGTATGAAGATATGCATGTGGTTTGGATATAATCCTCTGATTTTTTTTTTTTTTCACAATTTGAACTTAGTCATTTTTTCAGGCATTTTAGTGAATGAATAGAGGGTACATTGTGTGTGCAACACCTCCTACAGATTAATACCGATACTTTTGAAACTTTACAGACATTATGACCATGCTTTGAAGATACACATATCATATGGTTTGGATATAAACCTCTGATTAATTTTTGTTACTATTTTTTGCAATTTGAACTTAGCCATTTTTTGGGCATTTTGACAATGAAAGTGAATGGACAGTGGGTACCTTGTGTGCGCAACTCCTCCTACAGTTTAATACAGATACTTTTGAAACTTTACAGACAGTGTGACCATGCTTTGAAGATATACATGTGGTTGGGTTATACTCCTCAAATTAATTTTTGTCACTTTTTGAGCATTTTGAACTTAGTCATATTTCGGACATTTTCACATCCTGAAAGTGAGTTACCAGTTTGGGGCATAGTGTTTTATAAACACATTTTTCTAGTTTCTTGACGTTTTGATAGGGCAGTGTGTTTCACAATAACTTACACCCGTATTAAAACTTCCATTGATGATAATAACATTCCACAAAATATTGCTGCTTTGATGTTTTTGTAAAAATTTGTTAGGAAATTTTATTTGTTATTGTTTCATATTTTTGTACAGTGCATTTGTTAGAACTGAAAATAGAAAATAATTTGTATGTCAAATTTTATATGGCACATTGTAGTAGAGATTTTTTTCCTGTTTGCAGAAAAGAAAATCAAACAGCCCCAAACAACAAAATAAAATATTGGCTACATCACAATGTATTTTATCTGCTGTTTGCTTTTGCAAAATTAATGAAACAACGCAGATGATCTGTATCTTTGAAATGAGCCACTGCAAAAGAAAACAACCAGTCTGCATATGCAAAAAACAAAGGCGAAAAACAAAGGCGCAGATCAGTTGTGCAGTAACTGCACAGCTGATCAGCACCTTTGTTTTTGCTACACTGGATAGTATGAAAATCTCTCCACTTCTTAATTCCGAAATTTCAAGCTTCTAGCCTTCTTCTGTGACTGTACAGGCCGGTTGGTGTCAGAACTGGTTGGAATACCAAATTGTTTGTTTTCTCATACAGCGGCTCAAATTGTCTTTCACCCATAAGCAAAAAGCTTGCATTATGATATGCTTACTTTCAATCTTAATTAAGTTGATACCATTATGAAAACATGCCCATGCAATATCCAGAAATTTTATTGTTGTAAAAAAATCTAAAATGTCATCATATTTTTTGTGATATTTTGCTCAAAACATAGATTGTGGGTACACGTTAGAACCACCTCGGCGAGGCCGAGGCAGTTCTAATGAGTACCCACAATCTCTGTTTTGAAGCAAAAATAAGAAAAATAGTTATACCCCTGCATACCCCAGTTTTGCTGCCAGTATGAAAGTGGGGTTTACGGGGGTATAATCTTCACGGACATGTTTTCCTGATGCTATGTTCTGTATGCAATAAAACCACAATGAATTTGTAAACACAATGATTTTTGTAAAATTGTTTTTATTTAAAATGGTTTTGTTGCATTTTTGCAGCAATTTTATTATCTTTTATACAATTAATGGCATTACTTGTCATATAAATAAGAATTGCATTTCTTCTATCTGCGGCTTTATGCAAAGAAATAACCTGACCTAACCTGTTATGAACTTTATCGAAAAATGAAGTTTTATCATTACGAAAACTTGCCCATGCAATATACAGTGATTTTTTAAGTTGTAAGAAAACCAAAATTTTCAACAGAAAATTTTTGATATTTTTCTTATTTTTGCTCAAAACATAGATTGTGGGTACACGTTAGAACCGCCTCGGCGAGGCGGTTCTAACCAGTACCCACAATCTATGTTTTGGAGCAAAAATAAGAAAAATAGGTATACCCCTGCAAACCCCAGTTTTACTATATGAAAGTCGGGTTTAATGGGGTATTAATTGCACGGAAATGTTTTCATGATGTCCATTTATAAAGATGGAATTGTTACCAAGCTTATCGGTAAGTATGCAACTTGATACATGTACAGTAACCAAATCATTCCAAACAAATAAGCATGGATGATCATTTATGTTATTTATTATCAAATTTTTCCATCAGGAAAACATGTCCATGAAAAGTATACCCCCTCATACCGCCCCACTTTTATTTAGCAAAACTGGGGTTTGCAGAGGTATACCTATTTCTTATTTTTGTTTCAAAACATAGATTGTGGGTACTTGTTAGAACCGCCTCGGCGAGGCGGTCCTAACATGTACCCACAATCCATGTTTTGAGCAAAAATATTAAAATTAACCAAATTTTTCCAATGAAATTTTCAATTTTTAATGCTGAAAAAATTCTCTGTATATTGCAAGGGCAAGTTTTTGTAATGTAAAGATGGCATGACAGTTAATGCTCTGATGAGCTTTTGACCTCTAAAAACGACTTCAAGTTGATTTTACTGAAAATCGTTTTTAGAAAAATGAGATGAAATGAGGAGATGCTCTGATAATTCCATTATTATGATTATACTGTAGATTGCTATTTATTTCAAGCAATTTTTGTAAAGATATCATCATACTGTCCAATTTTGTTGACTCAAATTGGTGTAAATTTCATTGTGAGTTTTACACATATCTGCATGTTTAGATGCTGTGGAATTATTTGTTGAAAGTGAATAACGTTAAGAAGGAATAAAATTTGAAAATCTGCTGTAACAGTTCTGTTTTACTGTTTCTTTCCATATCCAAACTTACAATGATCCAACTACCCACTCTCAAAGTTAAGAAAAAGAAGTTTGACTATTTGATGCATCTACACACTGCTGCTAGCAGACCAAGAGCAGGCCCAGGACTTGAGAAGAGAGGGTTTAGTTTGTCTAAGGGGATTTGTTATACTGTTACCTGTATTCCCAAATCCTTTCTTTATGAAAGTGAATAATTTGGTCACAGTGGAGGGCTCAAGTGATGCCTCAGCCCCACTCCCTGCATCCTTAACCAAATCCACATCTGCTAAATAATAGATGTATATTGTATATATGAGCATGAAACTCCCACATAGTAATTCTCCATGAGAACTCTACCCTTGATCTACATTTCATGGTCCAATGATTTTGTCAATATTTACTCTTGAGTTGCCTCAGATCAGGGACAATAGATGTATTATAGGTCACTGCTCAGATCAAGTAGTGCTGTGATAGCTATACCCATGAAGCATTGCATTTAAATTCATTATGAAAACTTGCCCATGCAATGAACAGAGATTTTTGAGCTTTAAAATTGAAAATTTTCAGGCGTATTTTTTTTTTTTTTTTTTTTTTTTTTTTCCAATGAATGTTTTTAAATACTCTTCTAGTTTGCTCCTTCACCGGTTTGCTATATTGGTCCATATTACAATGACCCTTATCTAATGTACACTATTGTTCTTGCATTATTTTTCACCCGATTTTTGTGAAAATGTGGCTTAGCATGATTACGTTGGACATTTAAACACTAAAGGGTATGATAATGATGGGCCAAAAATCTACTTCAAACAAGTGGCATTTCTTTTGCTATTCAGTATACTTTCTATCGATATTGCCTAAGTATGTAATATTCGAAACATCATGAAAACATGTCCGTGTAATGTACAACCCCTTATACCCCACTTTTGGATAGTAAAACTGGAGTATGCAGGGGTATATCTTTTTTGTTATCTTTGATCCAAAATATAGATTGTGGGTACTCGTTAGAACCGCCTCGGCGAGGCGAGGCGGTTCTAACGTGTACCCACAGTGTGTGTTTTGAGCAAAAATTAGAAAAATATATATAAAAAAACAACATCACCTGAAAATTTTCAATTTGTAAAAACGAAAAAAAAATCTCTGTTTATTGCATGGGCAAGCGAAAAGTTCTCCCTCATTGCCTCCGTCTTAATTTATTCTAAATTTCGTCTGTCAAAGTTCATTGTTTCACCTCTCGTATCTGTGAGCACTCAAGGTTTGAGCAAGCATCTTTAACTACTTGAAAACCCGATCTTAACCCTTCAAACGCGACAAATAAAAACACTGACTAATTTGAAAACTTGGCTTGTACCAACTTGTACCAGAAAAGGGTTTCTGTCGTTTATTTTCACAATGGCAAACTAGGTAAACCCAGAAGGGACCATCTTGTTTACACCTACAGTATTGTATTTTCTTATCATTTTCTACAAGGCTTTTTTCTCCGAAAAAAAAAATACACTCAACGTCACTGCGTATTAAATTATCGTCATTTTCCTTAATTGGCACCCAAAGGGCTAACAAATTGATTCAGAACTTAGTCTGTTTGATCCCTCTAAAGAGCCCAAGACGTTTCGCCTTCTTTGTTTCCTGCTAAAAATACTTCCTAGTTTTCTCTAATGAACAAAGACACTTGAGATTTATATTAAATGTCAAACAATTTCCTTTCAGCATCTAAATGCTCTCATAGTTAATGTTGCGACCATATTTAATTGAGCGTTTTCATATTCGCGCATCTGTTCATTCTAAAGGGTGGACCATTTGCCCAGTTTCTGTTAGCTACTGATTTTGTCAATGGATTTGCATAATAGTTCAATGGGACCGTCATGAGAAGAAAAAATATCGTGAAATTGGGCAAAGAAAGGAACAGCCTTGTCATCACACTGGATATGCGGCAATATCGAACGCAAGAATCTATTTGTCGCAAAAAAAAAAAAAATAAAAAAAAAAAAAAATAAAAAAAAAAAAAATAAATAAATAAATAAAAAAATAAAATAAAAAAAAATAAAAAATAATAAAAAAAAAAATAAAAAAAAAAATAAAATAAAATAAAAGGGAGACGACCGTCGAACCCAAAACGAGCGTTTTTCAGGATTGACGCCGGATTTCCCCCGGATTGATAACTTTTTTTTTGTCAGTGGCAGTCCGAACGCAATTTTGATTAAAATTTGCGTTCAGGATTGCCGCCTAATTACAGTCATCATCAAGTCTGACCAGAGTCTTTACTTTGCAGTCACGGTGACTAACCAACCAGAGCTTAACTGAAAAGACAGCGTCAGAACATTCTTTTACAATGTCTATGTCAACTACTAGTAGGAGTTGGATTTCCGAAGCTTGCAATTACCACCCTAGCTCCTACGTCATGTACATGTATTAATTCAGAAGTATAGGGGCTTCCAGTGAGCTTTTACATTTGAGCGATGGAATCATTTCCTTTTCACTCTGCTGTCTCGAAGCATATTTTACTTGAGCTAGGGTGAGTGGTATTATTGGGCCAAGGTTAGTGGTAAGTTTTGCGTTTAATAATGTTTTGCGACGTTATTTCGGGACAGCAGAACACTGACCGATGTAAACAACCGTACGGCCGACCACATAAAATGTATCGAATTCTTTTAAAAACTAATTTGCATTTAATTTATTGTACTAAACATGCTTAAGTCATTGTCCGTTGAAACGCAGAGATTTTCAATATTTCGAGTGTCCCCATCTAAATTTAATCTAAAATTTATGACCAAATTTTTGTGTCATCTGCACGCCTGCAGTGATAAGATGACGTTTGCGTGAAAAATACAACCTAATAAATTACCCAGTCTTCTGTCAGAATCAAAAATATCAATTCTGTGACATTGCATGGCAAAATTAAGTACATTCGCCAAGTCTGTTAAAGTTTGGTTTCAGAAGCCTACACGGCGCAGTGGTTATGTAAACCAGGGGCCAAAGGTTCGAGCCCGGCCTTCTCCAGCCTCTGTCGGACCCTGCCGATATGATGTTGTCAGTGGCGGATTTAGAGGGGGTTCAAGGGGTTCGCTCGAACCCCCCCTCTGGAACCAAAATATTTCATTTTCATGGGGAATTTCAATAAATTTTGTGTAAAATTTGGCAATCGAGCCCCCCTTATCAACATTTGAACCCCCTCTTCAGAAATCCTGCATCCGCCCCTGGTTGTAGACATATGTAGCCAGGGGATAGCAGGGTCTTCGACTTTTCATCTACATGTAGCAACCCCCTGCTTGGGCATGCATTTTGGTAAAAAGAAGCAGAAAGAAAAGGCATTTTTATTGATAGCCCCCTTCAGATGTTCTAACATTTTCACTAGATTTCACGAGAGGGTGGATAGGAAAACGAAGGCCGGTAACCAGCCAACGACTCGTCACGCCTGAAGGCACCGCTGGTATCGCTGTGCATTATTGGTAATGATCATTTCTCGCGGCAGGAGAAAAGGGCACTAACAAGCTTACATTTTGGAAGTGTATGGATGCTTCTATTTCCGACAGTTTCTGATATTTTAGGACAAATCTTGCAGGCATTAAGAAGACAATAAGATCATGCCCAAACAGTGGTCCTATGCACAGTGCATTTAATGATTAAGTGGCCTGGTAACAAGAATAAATGGTTTTTCTCATGACGTACCTCAATGTGATCGTCGTCGATCAGCGGTCGATAATGAGTCGCGTTTTGACAAAACATGTCTCATGACTTTAAGATCTCGTATTGGGTAGAAACTAGACTGCTCACTGCACAGACATGAGCTAGTTTACAGCTGTAACTCGATATGAACATTCGAACAACGTACTTAAAGCAACGACTCGGATCAGTTCCAGGTTGTGGTAGCATAGAGGACTCACCCAAATTATTAGTGCAGGTTTTTGGCCGAGCTTCGCGGCTGCGATTGTCATATATTGAAATATACACGAGAAATGATACCTTTCATTGCAATGAATGATGACCTTACGACTACAAACATGTTACCGTGTTCGCTGTACATTTATCGTCAATGATAAGACAAGGATTTGTTATTTTGTCAAAATTTGTCAGAAAACGGGCAGTTTTAAACATGTCATAGCTGTTTTTCTTTTACGGATATATATGTGATCAGTACCCTTTCTCGTGTGCCGTTTTAACATTTAATTCTGTCACTCGGAAATGAACAGCGTTTGGAGTCTGGTTAATGCCAGCCTGATCTGATAAACTAACGACACGGATATTCCCTCTAGAAGTTTAATACCCCTCGTGGATCGGATATTGACTCATCAAAGGACTAATACCCCTCGTACATCCAGGACTAATACCCCTCGTCTCGTACATCCAAATGATGTCACTTTCGTCATGTTTATTTGACTTGTGTATTTCGGATTAATGTGACTCGGGATAAATATCTAAATATCCGCAGATGTCATGCAGAGATAATTGGCAAACTATTTAACAAAGTGTCAGAAAGCAAGAAGCAACTATTACTGCAGGAAAGGATTTATAAACTGGCATTTATAGGATTAATATATTGATTCATGGAATAATGGATGCTGATGATGGTAAAATATGATTTATCATTATTATTATTATTATTATTATTATTATTATTATTATTATTATTATTATTATTATCATTATTGTAATCTTCAAATTTTGGAGGAAATAAAGTTATCATCATCATCATTATTAATGTTATTATTATTATTATTATTATATTGTTGTTGTTGTTATTATTATTATTATTATTTTATTATTATTATTATTATTATTATTTTTATGTTGTTGTTGCTGTTCTTGTTATTATTATTATTATTATTTCTACTACTACTACTACTATACTATTGTTGTTGTTGTTGTTGTTACTATTATTATTACTATTATATTATTATTAGTATCAATTTTTCATTCAGTTTTATGCATGTTTAGGTCAAAGAAGCTGTGTTGTTGCTGCTGTTGTTCAGCTGTATTTCTTTTCACCGAAAACACATGTATACAATCGACTTTGTGAGGGATTATATGTATTTATTTATTTATTTATTTGCCCGTATGCTTGGCGCTAGTTTATTTATCTTAAAGCAGATTTATGACTGTTCGATCTTAATCTTGACTTAACGTTGTAAATTAATTTTCATTGTCCATTCTGCGTTATGAATGATTACGACTCTTGAAAAATTATTAATATATGATCGTATGGCCGTAGGGGGTGGGGATGATATATCGCTGTCATGTTACACTGCATGACGATCATTAATATTGTCATTTTGTCACTTTCAATATCTATAATCAATAAATTCTGTTTTATGATATATGGTAATAATGAGAGAGAGAGAGAGAGAGAGAGAGAGAGAGAGAGAGAGAGAGAGAGAGAGAGATGCAAAACGATTTGCATATTCTGTTACATGAAAGAGAAATTCAGAACGTGGGGCATCACTCAACGCTTTATTGAGCACCCGTTAACTAGCGCCATAAACAGCAGAGTGCAACGTCTAAATGTGATCCGGGCCCCCGCCCATTGGGACCAAAAGAAATAGATGGGCTGCTTGTGCCTCCAGGCAAAGCTTACACACTACTTTAGTGGCTTTATTGGATGGTTATATTTCAAGCACTTGTTGGATGTCATGACATCCTAATTTTGGGTAGAAGTCCCATAAAATGGAAGCAACATCC
This sequence comes from Rugalucina vietnamica, assembly GCA_964017185.1. NCBI lineage: Eukaryota > Metazoa > Mollusca > Bivalvia > Lucinida > Lucinidae > Rugalucina > Rugalucina vietnamica. The sequence goes on from OZ024885.1 coordinate 12,443,688, forward strand.
CGACATGACCTTAGCTGTTGACTGTGACGTAAAACATCAATTCAAACAAACAAACAAAATAAATATGACCCCCTCTCACCGGGATTTTCGGCTGAAGACCATTTTATAACTGATTTTTGATAGACGGTGTAGGCGATTATAGCCGAAAATGACCTCGTCATAAATAAAAGGTCAGTTTTGGCCATCTATGCCATAAAAAGGCCAGCTAAAATATAGGATGACAAGATTGACCCATATCTTTATTTTGGCTGAAGTAATATGACTTATGACACAGAATGACCTTATTTCTCGCTTTTTTGAGCAACAACGAGCTCTCTGGGATTAAGACTGCGGTGCCAGTAGAAATGATGTCATCACACAAACGGACTCCTCAACTTCATGACAATTGAGCCGCGACGCGAGAAAACCGGTCTTCGGGGTTTCCGACAAGGTCCGACACAAACCGGGCTGTACAGTCTCAGAAGCAGGCTAGAAGCTTGAAATTTCGGATATAAGAAGAAGGGGAAATATACTATCCGTGTAGCGAAAACAAAGGCGCTGATCAGCTTCGCGGTTACCGCGAAGCTGATCTGCGCCTTTGTTTTCGCATAGGCAAAAATCCGGTTTTCTCACGATGCGGCTCAATACGTTATTGTCCGTTTAACGTCCCGATCGCAGAAAGGGAAGGTAGTGATTGCCATGCCCATGGGACTACATGTACATGTACATGTGCTCGATCGGGCGTTTTTCAAACAAGCTGAATCAGAACTGTGTCTTTTTAGTTAATAATCATCATCATCATCAACAGCAGCAGCAGCAGCAACATCAACAGCAACAACACAAATAAATGTAAATTCGCGATATCCGGAAGCTCAGACTGTCCATGTCGGGATGCTGCCTCCATTTTCAAAATTATGTCATTACGTCCTAATTTTGGGAAAAGTCCCATTAATTGGAGCCAGCGTCCCGGCATGACCAGTAGCTGTTGACTGGGACGTTAAGCATCAATTCAAACTAACAAAAGTCCATGGCATGTGCATCTTCGTATTCGATGAAATAGTTGAATTATAAGTTAAGAACCTTTAAAATTAATTAAAATGAAAACTGCCTTTGTCACATTTTCAATGTCGATGACCAGCCAATAGCCGAAAAAAAGGGTTCACCTGTACTGTTCGTGGTACACAGGCGCAAGAGTTGTTTTCGGCAGTTGCCTGTATCACCATTACGAAAACATGCCCATGCAATATACAGAGATTTTTAAAGTTGTAAAAGAAAGCCAAAGAAAGCCACATACGTTTCATTCGAAAACTATGTAAATGTTCGAACATTGAACGGACAAAATTTCGACACCTGCTCGCATCGACGAACATTTTACGGACAAAATTTCATGTGCGTGTAGCCCGACATACTTGTTAGCAAAAAAGTGGCGCAACATTTCTATACTTTCAAATTCAAAATTAATTTTCTGACTGCAGCTGTCCGAAAATCCATTGAAATTGCCAAAGTAGAGGGCCCACTTTATTTTATTGTTCCCAAATAGGGCTTTTGATATTGTTCCCAAATAGGGCTTTTGATATGTAAATGACAAATTATCCTACCGTTTAATTCAACGAGCGACCAAATATAAAGTTTATTATTAAACAGGGGCAAAAAGGCATGTACGCCGAGAGAGAACATGGTACGTCCAGATATCCCTAGATTTTGTTTAGTGTCAAATACCCTTGTCCGCAGTGCGGCATTTTAACGGCACAGGCACTTGCTTTCTGATTCCGCGTTGCTTTGTTTCCATAGCAGTAGCATGCATGTTTGGTTTTGTTATGGTTTAACGTCCCAGTCAACAATATTTAAGTCATTTCGGGACAGAACGACCATTTCCTGATATAGATATAGTTCAAGTCTATTTACTATGGAGAGTAAATGTGCCCTGCTCATGGCTGTATACGGCGGAGATTTCAAAACTGAGTCCTAGCGTCCCATAGTCTTGTAAACCACCGCTCAACTTTCACCAGGAAAACATGTCCGTGAAATAAATACCTCCGTTTATCCCACTTTTATATAGTTAAACTGGGGTATGCAGGGGTATACCTATTTTTCTTATTGTTGTTCCAAAACATAGATTGTGGGTACTCGTTAGAACCGCCTCGCCGAGGCGGTTCTAACGTGTAGCCACAATATATGTTTTGAGCAAAAATAAGAAGAATATCATTTTTTTTCTACTGAAAATGTTCATTTTATTCTTAAAACGCTGTATATTGAATAGGCGTGTTTTTGTAACGTAAAAAAAAGCAAAAAAAAACAAAAAAACAAAAAAACATTTGGATCATTTCTGCTCTAATTATCAAACATCTAAAAGAGCATGTCAAAAACACAATACAACCGCTAATTATTGACAGCTCCATTTCCCACGAAGAAATACAATGTTTCTATTGTCACCATAGAAACCGTTATAATAGCACCCAAGAGTTTTCCATTGATTTTCTTGTAACATTTGATTTGTGTGACTCACCGGCCGCAGGGTACCCATTACATTTAATTAATCAATGATTTAAGCGACAGCTTTCAGCTGTTCGGGCGTGCGACCGTCGTTTGGAACCGTTGCCTGGCAACATGACTTCTGCGACAGTACTTGTGGTTTGTGATCCAATCAATATACACAGAAACAGATATTTGAATTGAGAAAGCGGGCGCTGTAAAACAGTAATTGTATCTGTTAATATTCTGTATTTATTGACAATTTACATTTTCCTTAGCACCTTTGCCCCGGTGGCTAATTTAGCCACAGGGGCTAAAGTGCTAAGGAAAATGCCGCTTTCGAATGTGACTTTAAATCGAGGCCCCGTCTTCGCATGACCGTAGCTGTTGAGCGAGACGTAAAACACGGAATTAAACAATCTACTTCAAATTGGGCCCCTATTCACCAGATCTTCAAGGAAATATATAACTTGCCGGAATGACCCTGGTCTCTACACACAGAAGTAGCAAATCAGCTTAATAGCAATTGGATAGCCCTTTAGAAGAGATTTTCCTGAACATTTTGGTATATAAATGTCTACAATTAATGTAAGGTACCCCTCCCATTCCCTTCAAAACGTAATGTCCTGAAGATCTATGGATACACAAGTTCATAGAGGCCCGAACTCGGCACGAGTGTCTTTTAGGGCTTTATCAATGTGTCACACCACTGAACATTATAATAGGCTGCGTGCACAGTTCGGCCACTGTTTCACCGAGAAAACTCATGTGCTGCCTTCGGTTTGAACGGAAGCCAGGGAAGAGTAAATCGATCGCCTTGTTTATCATGTTTATCCTGATTTTCCTATCTCTGATCTTTATTGAGGGGGAAGTAGGTTTAAATCTGCCCTCGGAGAAAGTCGGAACCCTGTGATAATGTTTTATGAGGTCATTGCGGTACAAGTTTAACAATATAACACGGGCTATTAAAGTACCTGTACCTACTACTGATGTTTACTGTACTGACTGCTTTGTCCCGCTAGTAACGCGGAACCAAGAGTCACCTTTGATACGACAATAAACATTTGAAGGAGTATACATTTAACAATTTGGAAGCGAAGCCAATCAAAACTTTATATACACATGTTCTCTCATCTGAATTATTGTCTGGAAACAGGTTCGAGAACGTTTGGGGCCTTGTAAAGTTGCAGGCAAAGATATGTTCCCTTTCACCTTTAATACTATTTAAGAGCAGGTTCTTAATACACAACGCTTGACATATGCAAGATCCCGCAATCGAAATATTATTCGATGCCAGATTGTGGCATTTATTTTCGTCACTTTCATGTCTTTTAATCTATTCACGATCAATTTGTTCATTGAGCAGTAGAACGTTGTTCCTTGTATATTTCTGAGATTTTAATTGATTTAGTTCAGGACAGCGTTTCAATGCCATCTGGCCCTCGTTTGAAATGTTACCACTAATCGAATTAGAAATCACAATTATCAAATGATCGGAACCACATGCGATCGAAGATACAACCATGTTCCGGACGATCGTGGATCACCTTTAGAATAAGAAACCACGTTCGCAATTTGTCCCGATAATATGGCGATAACACGATCAGATCGCAGATCGTGGAGCGTAGTTGCGTATTGGTAGAGCATCGGACCCCGAATCGAGAGGTACTAGGTTCAATCCCCTCTCGAGGCGATATTAACTCCTGACCCCAGAGTACTGATTAATACCCAGGAAGCCGTACCTCCGTCCCGACATGGCTGAAAAAATGTTGACTGGGACGTTAAACCTCAATACAAACAAACAAAGATCGCAGACCTTTGGGATTCTAATTGTTGGCAAATTGCAAAAGAAAAACGAATTTCATGCTTTTAATGGACCCATTTTAAATGGCTTTAAGTCATTTGATAAATGCATTTCGATTATCAGGACAGGGCGGTCCTTTTGAAACTGGTACACAGTATTGCAATGGTGGACCAAAACTGAAGTTTCTACATGCACATTTATACGTCTATTATGACCCATTATTAATTAACTTATTAGTATATAGTACTTGTACGGAGAATTTGGTCTGAGTGATACTGGTGACGTTTCTTTTTTCGTATAGTCTATACTGGATTTCACCTCGACCTAATACAGCTGACCTCGCACTAATACGGTTGACCTCGTATCTATACGGATTGACCTGCTATCTATATGGAAATCCCTACATCTGATTGGTCAAAATTCACGTGCGAGGTCACGTGCCGCGTTGAATGAGTTGAGAGAAAAAACAATGGCGGCGATTCAGCCGATCAGTAAAATAGTGAACAAACAAACAAAAATAATGTCAACATCTTTGAAAAGAATGTCAGACATTGGCGCTAAGAATGGCGAAGATATGTTTGATGTGATAGAGGATGATATGGACCAACATGGGCTTTTGACAGTTAATTAATAAAAATCTCATTAATCAAGTAATTTCGTATTGGACCAGTTACAGGTCCTCGGTCAGCTGTATTGGACCTCGGCCTCCGGCCTCGGTCCAATCGGTCCAATACAGATAACCTCGGACCTGTAACTGGTCCAATACGAAATAACTTGATTAATAACATAATATTATAAACATGGAACGACGAACAAGCCAGGTTTTCCCCGCTTGTGCCACACATTATCATAATAATAATGAGCCGCCTCGTGGGAAAACCAACAATCTGCATAGGCGAAAACAAAGACGCAGATCAGCTTCGCAGTAACTGCGAAGCTGATCAGCGCCTTTGTTTTCGCTACTCGGATAGTACAATTCCTCTTCTACTTAAATCCGAAATTTTAAGATTCTAGCTTTTTTCTGTGCTTGTACAGCCCGGTTTGTGTCGGATCTGTTCAGTAACCACATTGTTGGTTTTCCCGGCCACGAGGCGGCTCAATTGATTCAGACATCAACACCAATGCACACGTCTTCCTTTTGATGTGAAGTGCGGACCACACGAGTTTACGCCTCATTTCAACTGAATGCACCCAATGGGAATTGTAACGGAATCAAATTGAAAAGTTTATAATGTCAACCGTTTATAAGGGGTATAATTAGTGAAAGAGTTATTGCCCTTTTTATAGAGAGAGCTCGATCAGTAGCCAAAATTATGACTGTTTTGAAGGTTTAATATCTCGAGTGCAAAGCCCGTGATTCTTATTTTACTTAAATTTTCAGAACTTTGCCCATCACTACCCCTGTCCCCAGATATAGGGATCAGCACCTCTAACAGATCAGTAGGGACCTTGGTACAGTTCGTGTGTTCGAGTGCAGAGAGCGAGTTAGTGGGATCGAGTATTCTGTACTGCAGCGAAAGTAAGACGTGGAATGGGACGGCACCGGAGTGTGCCTCTCTAGGAGGTAAGACTGGTTATATTCTAGCTGTTTACGTCTCAGTCAACGATTTATTAGTCATGGTAGAACGGGACTTTGGTACAGTGTGTGCGTTCGAGTGCTAAGCGCAAGTTGATAGGACGTGGACTTGCATTTGATTGCGAAAAATAGTTTCTGTTTGTTTGATTTATTGCTTTATGCCCCAGTCAACAGCTATGGTCATGTCGGGACGTTAGCTGTTGAAAGAGATGTAAAGCAATAAACCAATAAACAAGAATTCATTTTGCAGTAAAACGCAAGTTTACGCAAGTGTAAGTCGAGGGATTTTCGCCTTTTGTGTGACGAGGCCATTAACTATTAAAATCTGATTCGAGGAGAAGGTAATCAAAATAACAAACTTCTGTTTTTATTCAGGTGGGTCACTGCCGACGTCAACAGCTAACGTCACAGAATATTCTGACGGTACTTTCGGCGGCCTTCAGGTTGACACGGTGGTCGTGGTGCTATGGTGCTGCGGTGGTGCTTTGTTACTAACGCTCATTGTGCTAATAGCATGTATACTGCAGACCCATAAGAAAGGCATCAGTGGGGTGAACAGGTATCTACATGTACATGTTGCTTTATACTTGATGAATGGGTTTTGTCATTATTATCATTTGGGTGAGTCCATTTTCATTTAAGGGACATCAGAGTGTGTTTTTAAATTTTTATCTCATTTTTCAATTAATGTACGTTTAGCAAACAGGATAGCCCCAGATGGGACTATGCTGTTTGCCTATAAATCTATTAAAATCAAGATGAAAATATTTAGTTCAATTCGAAGTCTTATTTATCTAAAATTGTAGATCTACTAGTATATAATCCTATATAGAAATTAAGTACATGTACCCCATGAGATACAACGAACCATTTACAGGGCTCTCATCGAAATGAATAAGTGATCATAAGTAAGATACATCTTTGTATCTTTATATTCCGGACTTACATGTAAGGTAGTGACTTTTCTTAGACAAAGAACAATAGGATGGTAAAATAAGGCAATGTTCAAATGGCGCAATCAGAAATCCCCACTCATAAAACCGTTCTCATTTCTCAAGACTTCATTCGTATTGCCAAGGAAGATAATCAAGGACCGTCGCTGGACGCTGCGATGTGACGCTGAGGGAGCGCGGTGGCGTAGTGGTAAAGCGTCGGACTCCGAATCGAGAGGTCCTGAGTTAGATCCCCACATGCGTCACCTTGTTGTATCTTTGAGCAAGACACATTAACTCCCCACAGTACTGAAGCGTTGGATCCGTTTCGACATGACTGAAAAATTGTTGACTGGGACGTTGAACCTCAATACAAACAAATTTATACAAACAGACGCTGACCACAGCATTACACTTATTAAATGATTTTGCGTTTTTCATTTTCAGAAGGACTTTATGCCCGGGGAGACAACCCAGACATGGCGGCGTAAATCCCACGTTTACGTCATATGACGAGATTTGGACCTGGATCCCGGTCGTAACAGACTCTCAGAATAACTGTAACTCACCACTAAATCCTTCCGCCAGACAAAGTAGTGCTACAAATGGAACAAACGTTTCAACCATTCAGTTGCCTTCATATGAACATGCAGTTCGAAATTCTCCCATTGTTCGTAATTCTTCCGCAGTGCCAAGAAACAGTGCTCAAATTACTCAGAATTCAACTCAAAGAGACAATGAAAATCATTACGATACGATACCGGTTGATTTGGCAGCCCGCTCACGAACATCCGGTGGCGCTACATCCGCGCCTGTGTCCCGTCCTAGCAACGCATTAAGTGCCTTGCAGTCACCATCACCTGAACGACGCGGGGAACCATCGACAAGAGTTACGTCACATCAACACAGGGGGAACAACCCTGAACGTCGAAATGAGAACAGGCAGCGGAGTAATCGACCACAAAGTAGTTCCAATGTCAGTCACGTGAATGAGGTGCGTGAAAGATCTCAACAGTTCTACAGACAGTATGGAGGGAGGAATCAGCGACAAAGAGTTGTCACAACAAATCCAGGTACTTCGACATTACGAAAACATGCCCATGCAATAAACAGAGATTTTTTTTTTAAATTGTGAAAAACGAAAATTTTCAGTAGATAATTTTTGATATTTTTCTTATTCTTCAAGTGCTCCAAAACATAGATTGTGGGTACTCGTTAGAACTGCCTCACCGAGGCGGACCGAGACGGTTCTAGCGAGTACCCACAATCTGTTTTGGAGCAAGAAAAATAGGTATACCCATGCATACCCCAGTTTTACTATAATAAAGTGGGGTTTGCCTGTTCCAAACCTGTCTGTTTAAAAGCTGAGACCAGGAAATCAACATGCTAGACAAACCACACTATGCTACATCATAAATTGAATAGCTGAATCTTGACAAAAACAAGCAAAGTAACGACTTTATTTTGAAACTAACAGTCATGTAATTTGGGCATGCCATTAGCTTTATCTTATTTAACAATTATATTTTACTGTTACGTACTTTGACGAGAATTCTAGGCGTGTCTTTTTCTGAGCCCCGACCACTTCGATAGACGAACATACCCACCCCTTTTCCTTGATAATATAAAGTTTCGACGTGTGTTAGGTTTTCCTCACTTTTGCAAGATTTCGTCACATTGAAGGAAGCATTGTCAGGCTCGTTCTTTGGCGAGACTGGTAGGCGTGTCTATCGCGACGCCCCGCCCACTTCAGTTGACTACAAGCCACTACTCTGGAATTTATGACAATAATTTTAGTTACTTGTTAACTTTTCTGTTGCATGTTTTCGTCACAGTGAAGGCAGTATGTTCTCGTACTTTGGTGAAACTGATAGGCGTGTCTATTGCGACGTCCCGCCAACTTTGATAGATGAACAAGCCCCGCCCCTTTTCCTTGATAACATAAACTCATCATTTGTTAGGTTTACGTTACTTTTGCAGGATTTCGTCACAGTGAAGGCAGTATGTTCGCGTACTTTGGTGAAAATGGCAGGCGTGTCTATTGTGACGTCCCGCCCACCTCGATAGACGAGCAAGCCCCGCCCCCTTACAATAATAACAACTACGAATCCCAAAATAGTAACAGGCCAGTTGCTTCAGCGCCTATTATGAGGTAATTTATTAACGTGTTCTGAGAATGCTTTAAAGTGCAGGTAAAGTGCACTGATCTCCATCACGTGCAAATCAGTTTGGAAACGACTCGTTAAGTTTATTCTCAGTATGCATGGCTATATACTGCAGCTTATCAATGATATCATCAGGAAAACATGTCCGTGAAACGTATACCCCCTTAAACCCCACTTTTATATAGTAAAACTGGGGTTTGCAGGGGTATACCTATTTTTCTTATTTTTGCTCCAAAACATAGATTGTGGGTACTCGTTAGAACCGCCTCGCCAAGGCGGTTCTAACGTGTACCCACAATCTATGTTTTGAGCAAAATTAAGAATTTTTTTTAAAAACATCCAATGAAATTTTCAATTTTACAGGTGAAAAAAATCTCTATATATTGCATGGGCAAGTTTTCATAATGTGAATAGTCATATTGTCGTAAGGTTTATCTCTTATCTGTGTAAATTCACTTAAGAGATCTAGGGCCTCGTCACACATTAGCGAAAATCCTAGACGTAGACTTGCGTTTGATTGCCAAAAAGAATTTTTGTTTATTTGATTTATTGCTTTTCGCCCCTTTCAACATCTAACATCCCGATATGACCATAGCTGTTGACTGGGGTATAAAACAATAAATAAAACAAACAAAAACCTATTTTTTGCAATTAAACGCAAGTCTACGTATGTTGAGAGATTTTCGCTAATGTGTAAAGTGTTGTTCGTCTTCTTTGTGAATAATAATTTAATTAAGACCAGTAAATAAGGATCTTCTTTTGTATGAATTTTATTTCTCTCTCGTTGTTTCAATTTTGCTTTTCTTTCATTCAGGCTGGAGTATGACTACTTCTAAAGTCACGTGACAGACACCAACCCACATGTTCGTCATTCTACTCTTTTTGACAGCCTTCAGTAACCGAACAGCCACAAAAGCTATCTAACTTTTATAATTAAATCACTGTTCTTGCATAATCTATGTTAAACTCATTTACATGTGCCTTGTATCAAAATGTTTTTGCTGGTAGTGTCACATTATCTAATAACTACGGTTATCGTCTCACTCTGTGCTATATATATATATATATATATATATATATATATATATATATATATATATATATATATATATATATATATATATATATATATATATATATATATCACCATAAATAAGTGAAATCAAAATAGCTTTTAGTATTAAATAAGTCTAGTCAAAGAAAGAATTTTTTCGACATTATAACATGGTTTTCTAAAAGGAATTTTTGGTGTTCATGAAAAGATTTAGTAGACTGGAAATACATTTAAGGCTCTCTTCCTTTGCTGCTCATGAGTTTCTAGTTGAAGTATTAATACATACATCTTTTCTAAAACATGTAAAATATTTTCTAAAGATGACTTAAATACTCAAATGTTAATTCTTGCCACAGATAATTAATATATAATGATATGAGTAATATATAAGTTGTCACATGCCTTATGTATGCCTTTGATATTTGTTGATCATGTCTTCCATAGTTTTGTCTATATATTTCACACTAGTTTTAGCTCACCTGGGTCAACGCCTCATAGATGAGCTTATAGGATATGCATGTTCCATCGTCGTCGATGTCGAGGTTGTCCGCAATGTTCAAACGTCTTCTCATCAGATACCGCTTTGCTAATTAAAACCAAACTTATCAAAGTTATTCCAATTACGAGTTTCATGTTGCATGGCTTTGTGACCACCCGAATATAATGGCTGTTCACTTCGCCCTCTGCATTTACTTGTTCTGTCCAAGCTAGCACTGTGACCACCTAATACCTTCAATAGCTGCTCACTCTGCTTTCCGTTATTCATGTTGAACGTTGGTATCTATGTTTAGTATATTCTTAATATGATTTCTTATTTCTTGTTTATTACTGAACCACTACAGAAGCTGAGGGTGAGGTTAGGTACCTGTAAAACCGGTTTAAGCCCGCCAGTAACTTTGTGTTACTGATCGTTCCAAGTCGATACTTCTGTAGTGGTTCTTTTTGTTTTATGTCTTGGTGTTTAAAATTTTTTGTGCTGTTGGCGCCTTATGTATGTTTTCATATTTTTAGTTAAGTTAAGGTAACTGAGTGGCCACCTATTGGGAAAATAGCTGCTCATTCGGCTTACGATATGTTTCATGGTATAAGTACCTGATTGTTAGTTTGGTTTTTTCCCACCTCGGTTTTTGGAGTGGGAATCTTTTTCTGATTGCGCCTTTTCCTGATCTTTGCCTACTTGTACCTTTTCTTATGGACCATTCTCAGGAAGGCGGAACCAAAGCTAGTATGAATAATTCATGTCACATGACCAAGATGGCTACCATGCGCATATATGGTAAAACATTTTTTTCCTTCCATAACCAGTGGGCTGGTTTTAATGAAACTTAGTAAGTGGCATCAGGGACTCTAGACCATTATACTTTGTATAAAACACAACCTTGGGTTGACATTGACCCTCTTAAGGCACTGTCAAATTTGGTGTATTAGGCTTTTCAATGGAAAAGGTGTAAGCAATGTTTATTTATTTATTTTTTTATTTTTTTTTTTCAGAAAGTTTGTAGCCTGTCACCTGAAAATTAATAGGTACAGAGTGCTTACTGGGTTATTGAAATAATGTAAGTATTCAAGGTCAGGATTATTTTTGACCTTGGTCAAAGGTCATTTTTCAAATACCAAACCTCAGGTGAGCGTTCTCAGGACCATCGGTCCTCTGTTTTATATCTACTCTTGCCTCAATTGTCTTTTTCATATTATAATCATGTCTTCCACATTTTTTCATATTTATGTATTTTTGTTGTAAATAACCATTGATGCCAAATCTTTTTTGTGCCAAATATGAAATGAGCCGCATCGTGAGAAAACCGGATTTTTGCCTATGCGAAAACAAAGGCGCAGATCAGCTTCGCGGTAACCGCGAAGCTGATCAGCGCCTTTGTTTTCGCTACTCGGATAGTACAATTCCTCTTCTACTTAAATCCGAAATTTCAAGCTTCTAGCTCTTTTCGGAGACTGCACACACCGGTTTATGTCGGACCTGGTCGGAAACCCCGAAGACCGGTTTTCTCGCGTCGAGGCTCAAATTTTGATTTAAACTGTTTCATAGTTTGATAGTATATAGAGCCATGTCATGAGAAAACTTAAGAATGACAAATGTTTATGATAAACTAAACTAGTTGCATTGGTCTTGAAATTTTGACATGTTTTCTCATGATGTTGCTCAATTTTCTGTTTTGCTTATCATGTTAACATTACCATGCAATATGTAAAAATAATAAATGCTTGGAGTTAAAAAGACAATTTTCAGGCCAAAACTCTAAAAAAAAAAACACAATCTTACGTGCAGTTTGTGGACACTTTTTAGAGTTGTCTCATCAGTATACATTACAAAAACACGCCAGTACAATATACAGTCATTTTTTCTGTTGTAAAAATGAAAATTTCTACTGGAAAAAAAATGATATTTTTCAAACATAGATTGTGTGTACACGTAAGAACCGCCTCGCCGAGGCGGTTCTAACGAGTACCCACAATCTATGTTTTGGAGCAAAAATAAGAAAATAGGTATACCCCTGCATACCCCAGTTTTGCTACATAAATGTTGGGTTCGATGGGGGGGGGGTATACATGTCACGGAAATGTTTTCCTGATGAATTGTTGATGTTACATGTAAAAGGCCTCGTAGGTTACACATAAGCGACAACCTCTTTGTGTAAACTTGTGTTAATTGCAAAAGAAAAGTATTTATTCCAACGTTTTATTTGTTGCTTTACGTAATAGTCAACAGCTATGGTCACGTCGAGATATTAGGTGTTGAAATGGACGTAAAGCAGTAAATCAAACAAACACGAATCCATTTTGCAATTAAACGCAAGTCTACGTCGAAGGACATTCGCTTATGGAACCAGATTAAGAACTGTAATAGATTCCTTTTTTAAAACTCTAGTTTTAATGAATATTCATGGGGTCTAAATTGCATAGGTCTGTTAGCATAATGGGGTCTCGCTTTTGATATTGTGAAAATAAACAATTACAAAAAGTCGCTTTTCTAGTTTTTCTTTATATCCTGCTTGTAGACACGCAACATAACTATCATTATGACATCGCTTACCAGTGAGTAACGTCATGTACAAGTATTGACATTTGCGGGAATACATGACGACATTGACGACGTCCGTAACAACGATGTGAAGTTTCATTGAAAATATGTCCACTTATAAGGCACTAAAATCCTATTTTAAAAGTCACATGATAAAACGAATCTTACACCCCTGGTCATTTCATATGAAATTTATTAGCTCGCTGTTGGCGTGTTTAATAGATTTCATATGAAATGACCACTCGTGTATGATCCTCTATTTATACCGTGTCTCTATTTTTCTCTGTTTTGCCAACCCACCTACTCCAAAAAGATAGGAAAACGAAATAGATTACGCTGTTAATAACGTAGCATGCAGGCTTCACATCAGCAAAGGCTGGTTTGCGTACTTGACGTTTTAAGCATTACATACATTTGAGCCGCCGCATCAGAAAACCATCAGTCATATACGAAAAAGGCGCCGATAAGCGCCATTGTTTTCACTACGCGGATAGTCTTCTACTTATATTCAAAATTTCAAGCTTCTAACCTGTACAGGCTGGTTTATATCAGAACTGGTCGGAAACCCAGATTGGTGTTTTTCCACGCGAAGAATTGAACCAATGTTTCGTAACTTTCCTTTGCAAATACCATTATTTGCTCATTTTAATATCATTTAAACATATTTAATATTCTAGAATTGTTTGGAAACATTAAATCAATTATTTTAACTGTTCTTGAAAAGTCAATCGAAAAGTAAAAGAAAACCAGGCTTTCTCATGCGAAAACCTATCTCTACATAGTGTCCAAACCGCAAGAATAAAAGACCAGCCAGCGAAAAGGAAGAAATGAAACTATTAATAGAAGAGAAAAGAACTTTGAAAGTCACCATTTCCAAGCAGAGAAAAATGACGGGCTTGCATTTCGAAGCACATCTTCGTTTTCTACTACTGAGCACGATGGATAATTTTTCATTACGAGGCTCATCTGTCCAAACAGAGTCCTAATTGAGGCATAAGTCAGCTTCCCGTGCTTGCTATAAAGCTCGGAATTGTGAACATATCCACTCAAACGCATGGAATTAAAAACATGGACTATACAGGTTTCTTCTTTCTTTTTCATTTCGAAAACACGCCCATGTAAATGTACAGAAAATTTGTTAGTTGTAAAAATGAAAAATTTCACTGGAAAATGTTGATATTTTTCTTATTTTTGCTCAAAACATAGATTGTGGGTACAAGTTAGAACCGCCTCGCCGAGGCGGTTCTAACGAGTACCCACAATTTATGTTTTGGAGCAAAAATAAGAAAAATAGGTATACCCCTGCATACCCCAGTTTTGCTATATAAAAGTGGGATTCAATGGGGTATACATTACACGGACATGTTTTCGTGATGTTCTCTTTTTGTTCATTTTTTCCATGAGATGCATAGCTTCATTTGTACCCTGGGACTTTGTCATTTCGCGTGGCGTTATTACGCAGCGAAAAGACGAAATAGCACTAGTAAACAAACCGCCATAACTGTGTGTCTCTTATCTACTAGTATTTAAAAGAAGGCAAGAAAGCTCCTAAGAGTCTGGATGTCTCAAAGCTGAATAAAGACAGCATGAGACAAGATTTCTTAACAGACATTTGCAACCAACTGGATGCAATGAATCTCAGTTCAGAGGACCCCGAAGAAAACTGGACAGTTTTCCATAAAACAGTTCTATCTTCAGCTGCAAGCACTCTAGGCCATCCATCTCGCAAACATCAAGACTGGTTTGATGAGAATGATGACGAAATTCAGAGGCTTCTTGAAGAAAAGCACCGATTGCACAAGGCACATCAAGATGATACTAGCTCAGTATCAAAGAAAGCAGCCTACAGCAACATTTGTAAGACAGTCCAGACCAAGCTTAGGGACATGCAAGATTCCTGGCTGAGGAAGAAAACAGAAGAAATTCAGTCTTTTGCGGATAGAAAGGACATGAAGAAATTTCATGATGCACTGAAAACCATTTATGGTCCAAAGAGTTCTGGAGCCACCACATTGCTCAGTGCAGATGGTAACACTCTTCTCACAGATAAAGAAGCTATCTTGGAAAGGTGGGCAGAACACTTCAATAGTGTGCTTAATCGACCATCAAGCATCAATGAGGATGCAATCGACAGACTTCCACAGATAGAGTGCAATGTTCTGTTAGATGAATTTCCTTCCGTTACGGAAACAAGAAAAGCAGTTCAACAACTATCATCTGGCAAAGCCTCAGGTGCAGATGCAATTCCTGCCGAAGTTTACAAGGCTGGGGGCCTACCCATGGCAGAGAAACTGACAGAGTTGTTTCACTGTATGTGGAGAAAGGAGGCTATCCCACAAGAATTTAAGGATGCATCCATAATCCACCTATACAAGCGGAAAGGAAATCCTCAAGTCTGTGACAATCACAGAGGCATCTCCCTCCTATCAATTGCTGGGAAGATACTTGCAAAAATTCTGTTGAATCGTCTGAATGTTCATCTTGATCAGACGGGACTTATCCCAGAAAGTCAATGTGGATTCAGAAAAGACAGAGGGACAATAGACATGATCTTCACAGCAAGACAGCTTCAGGAGAAATGCCAAGAACAGAATGTAGATCTATACATGACGTTTGTTGACCTCACCAAAGCTTTTGACACTGTTAGTCGTGATGGACTCTGGAAAATCATGGCCAAGTTTGGCTGTCCACCCAGATTCATAGCAATGGTGCGGCAGTTTCATGATGGCATGCAGGCACGTGTGCAAAATGATGGAGAGTTCTCTGAACCATTTGAAGTAACAAATGGGGTCAAACAAGGCTGTGTTCTGGCACCAACACTGTTCAGCATGATGTTTTCTGCCATGCTTATGGATGCTTTTCAGGACAGTGACACTGGTTTTCCAATCAGGTACCGTTTTGATGGCAACATATTCAACCTCAGAAGGTTGCAAGCCAAAACTAAGGTCGAGACTGATGTGCTAGATGAGCTCCTCTATGCAGATGATATGGATAAGAATGCCAGCACAGAGGCAAAAATGCAAAGAGCCATGGATCAAGTCTCACAGTCATGTGATAACTATGATCTCACAATCAGCACAAAAAAGACAGAGGTTGTACACCAACCAGCGCCCGGAAAGCCATATAATGAACCAACCATCACTGTGAATGGGCAAAAACTGAAAGTTGTTGACAAGTTCACCTACCTGGGAAGCACTCTCTCCAGAGCAGTGCATATTGATGATGAGATCACTGCCAGAATTGCAAAGGCTAGTGTGGCATTCGGACGACTCCGTGCAAATGTCTGGGAGCGAAATGGAATCAAGCTTGACACCAAGCTGAAAGTCTACAAGGCTGTGGTACTGCCAACCCTCTTGTATGCATGTGAGACCTGGACAGTATACCAACGCCATGCAAAGAGACTTAACCATTTCCACTTAAGCTGTTTGAGAAAGTTGTTAAAAATCAAGTGGCAGGACAAGATTCCAGACACAGAGGTCCTGACGAAAGCAGGGATGCAAAGCATGCATACAGTCTTAAAGCTAGCACAGCTAAGATGGACTGGCCATGTTATAAGAATGCCTGATGCGCGACTTCCAAAGAAAGTTTTCTATGGAGAACTACAGGAGGGAAAGCGCTCTCAAGGTGGCCAGAAGAAACGCTACAAAGACACCCTCAAAGCCTCTCTGAAGGATTTCGAAATACCAATGGGGTCCTGGGAACAGACTGCACAGGAGCGATCAAAGTGGCGAGGTCTCATCAACAAAGGAGCAGCTCTCTATGAAAAGAAGAGAATCTGTGAAGCTGAAAGAAAGCGAAGAGAGCGCAAAGCCAAAACAAATGTACCACCATCAGACTCTATGACATTGACTTGCTCTACTTGCAACCGACAGTTTAGAGCCAGAATTGGCCTAGTCAGCCATCAAAGAACTCACCAACACACATCAGCACTATTCAAGAAATAATGATGGTCTTTCTCATTAGTGAGAGACGAACTATCATTTAAAAGATCACACTTGGTGTTGATATGTCTCTATTGAGTTTGCCTGTCATTTGCTCAGCGACCTCAGTAAAGTGGCCCCAGTCTATCAAAAATTATATTACAAATCACTTGCCATTACGGGTATGATAGGTTGCGTTACTCACCACGTGAACATGCCCCTGTAATGATGTATCTTTATAAGGAACACAGATTCATACAACGGGGTACATTGTTGCCATTTTGGCTGCCCAGATAATAAAACTGTTGCTACTGAAATACTAAAACGTGAAATATTTGTAATGCCGACTCTCAACTGCTTAAGATATGTTCTAACATGTTGCAGCCCACTGAATATAAACTTAATGTCAAACTGTAATAACGTAATCTGAATTTCTATAATTTATCAATAAAATTGTGGCTTTTAAAGTCAGTCACCCGTATGATGCTATCTGATACAGATATTTTTTTTTCGGTGGCGTGTCACACGCGATCAAAAAGGTTAAAGCAATTATGGAAAACATTGTTTCACTTTTTGGATACATTGATTTGAGCTTCCGAAAAATAACCAGATCAAAATAAAAATTTTAATGTTTTCGTTCAAATATCCCTTTATCTCATATATATTTTAATATCTAAATTCGCGATTAGTTCAATTTCAAGAAAAACATGGGCTGCTTGTGCCTCCAGGAGAAAGCTTATACGTTACTTTTAAAAACGCTCTGGTCTGAGCCTGCCCAGGAAAAGAGGTCCAATTCAAACCATCCTTACGTACTTGGGTGGTTATATTTGAAACACGTTTTGGATGTCATGGCATTCTATGGTTAAATTCCAATAAAATGGAGACAACGTCCCGATATGACTGAAAAATTGTTGACCTGGGAGGTTAAACCTCAATACAAACGAACAATGTCCTAAATAGGATATTGAAAGTCAAAATACGAAATTCGGCCCCAAATAGGATTTTGAAAGTCAAAATACGAAATTCGGCCCCAGTTCGAATGTCAAAATAGGATTTTGAATGTCAAAATACGAAATTCGGTCCCAGTTCGAATGTCAAAATAGGATTTTGAATGTCAAAATACGAAATTCGGTCCCAGTTCGAATGCCAAAATACGAAATTCGGCCCCAGTTCGAATGTCAAAATAGGATTTTGAATCTAAAAAGACGAAATTCGGCCCCAGTTTGAATGTCAAAATAGGATTTTGAATGACAAAGTACGAAATTCGGCCCCAGTTCGAATGTCATAATAGGATTTTGAATGTCAAAATACGAAATTCGGTCCCAGTTTGAATGTCAAAATAGGATTTTGGATGTCAAAATACGAAATTCTGTCCCAGTTCGAATGTCAAAATAGGATGTTGAATGTCAAAATACGAAATTCGGTCCCAGTTCGAATGTCATAATAGGATTTTGAATGTCAAAATACGAAATTCGGTCCCAGTTCGAATGTCAAAATAGGATGTTGAATGTCAAAATACGAAATTCGGCCCCAGTTTGAATGTCAAAATAGGATTTTGAATGTCAAAATACGAAATTCGGCCCCAGTTCGAATGTCAATATAGGATTTTGAATGTCAAAATACGAAATTCGGCCCCAGTTCGAATGTCAATATAGGATTTTGAATGTCAAAATACGAAGTTCGGTCCCAGTTCGAATGTCGAAATAGGATTTTTAATGTCAAAAAACGAAATTCGGTCCCAGTTCGAATGTCAAAATAGGATTTTGAATGTCAAGATACGAAATTCGGTCCCAGTTCGAATGTCAAAATAAATGTCAAAATACGAAATTCGGCCCCAGTTCGAATGTCAAAATAGGATTTTGAATGGCAAAATACGAAATTCGGTCCCAGTTCGAATGTCAAAATAGGATTTTGAATGGCAAAATACAAAATTCAGTACCAGTTTGAATGTCAAAATACGATTTTGAATGGCAAAATACGAAATTCGGTCCCAGTTCGAATGTCAAAATAGGATTTTGAAAGTCAAGATACGAAATTCGGCCCCAGTTCGAATGTCAAAATAGGATTTTGAAAGTCAAAATACGAAATTCGGTCCCAGTTCGAATGTCAAAATAGGATTTTGAAAGTCAAAATACGAAATTCGGCCCCAGTTCGAATGTCAAAATACGATTTTGAAAGTCAAAATACGAAATTCGGTCCCAGCTTGAATGTCAAAATAGGATTTTGAAAGTCAAAATACGAAATTCGGCCCCAGTTCGAATGTCAAAATACGAAATTCGGCCCCAGTTCGAATGTCAAAATAGGATTTTGAAAGTCAAAATACGAAATTCGGCCCCAGTTCGAATGTCAAAATAGGATTTTGAAAGTCAAAATACGAAATTCGGCCCCAGCTCGAATGTCAAAATAGGATGTTGAATGTCAAAATACGAAATTCGGCCCCAGTTCGAATGTCAAAATAGGATTTTGAAAGTCAAAATACGAAATTCGGGCCCAGTTCGAATGTCAAAATAGGATGTTGAATGTCAAAATACGAAATTCGGCCCCAGTTTGAATGTCAAAATATATTTTGAATGTCAAAATACGAAATTCGGTCCCAGTTTGAATGTCAAAATAGGATTTTGATTGTCAAAATACGAAATTCGGTCCCAAAATGGGATTTTGGATTTTTGATTTTGGATGATTGTCAAAATAGGATTTTGGATGTCAAAATACGAAATTCGGTCCCAGTTCGAATGTCAAAATAGGATTTTGAATGTCAAAATACGAAATTCTGTCCCAGTTCAAATGTCAAAATAGGACTTTGAATGTCAAAATACGAAATTCGGCCCAAGTTTGAATGTCAAAATATGATTTTGAATGTCAAAATACGAAATTTGGCCCCAGTTCGAATGTCAAAATAGGATTTCGAATGATTTTCAAATTTTAGCATTCGCAAGGGATATCCGGTATATGGGAGAGCAGCATATATAAAGTGGCTATTATAAATCACTTCCCATTACGGGTATGATAGGTTACGTTACTCACCACGTGAACATAACCATGTAATGACTTTATAAGGAACACAGTTTGGTACTCGTACAACGGGGTGCGGTGTTGCCATTTTGGCTGCTCATATAATAAAAACGTTGCTACTTAGAATTCTAAACCGTGAAATATTCGTAATTTGCCGACTCTCAACTGCTTAAGATATGTTCTAACATGTTGCAGCCCACTGAATATAAACTTAATGTCATGGCATCCTATAATTTGGTCCAATTCCTATAAAATGGAGACAACGTCCCGATATGACTGAAAAAATGTTGACCTGGGATGTTAAACCTCAATACAAACGAACAATTTCGTATTTTGACATCCAAAATCCTATTTTGACAATCGAAATGGGACCGAATTTCGTATTTTGACAATCAAAATCCTATTTTGACATTCAAACTGGGACCGAATTTCGTATTTTGACATTCAAAATCCTATTCGAATCGTATTCGGCCCCAGTTCGAATGTCAAAATCGGATTTTGAAAGTCAAAATACGAAATTCGGGCCCAGTTTGTATGTCAAAATAGGATGTTGAATGTCAAAATATGAAATTCGGCCCCAGTTCGAATGTCAAAGTAGGATTTTGAATGTCAAAATACGAAATTCGGCCCCAGTTCGAATGTCAAAATAGGATTTTGAATGTCAAAATACGCAATTCGGCCCCAGTTCGAATGCCAAAATAGGATTTTGAAAAGTCAAAATACGAAATTCGGCCCCAGTTCGAATGTCAAAATAGGATTTTGAAAGACAAAATACGAAATTCGGTCCCAGCTTGAATGTCAAAATAGGATTTTGAAAGTCAAAATACGAAATTCTGCCCCAGTTCGATTGTCGAAAAACGAAAAACGAATAACGAAAAACGAAAAGCGAAAAACGAAAAACGAAAAACGAAAAACAAATTTACTTCACCTGAACTTGAATGTCGAAAAAACGAAAAACGAAAAACAAACTAACATTACTCTGCTCAGTACTTTGGGAAGTTAATGTCTTGCTCAAGGACACAGCACGGCCAGGACCTCTCGGTTCGGAGTCCAGGCCATTACGCTCTCCGAGTTCGTTTGAGTGTTCCCTACATGAACATGGCGGTAGACACAATGGTGTTGCGACGGACATTTTTCCCGATTCATGAATAGCATCCGCAATCCGGGATGGATAGGGCGTATTTAGTGTATCTTTAGAAGCGGATATCATGACCATTCATCGAACTTATATGATTGGTCATGTGTTTTATTGTGATTTTATGGGTATTTTTGTAATTTTATAACTTAAAGTTGTGCCTTTCACGATTTTTTTGGGTCAATGCGTCTTGCTCAAGGCACACTGACTCCCTAAAGTTCTGGTTAAACCCAGGAAGCGTTTGCTCCGTCCCGACAGGACTGAAAAATTGTTGACTGGGACGTTAAGCCTCAAAACAAACATACAAACAATTTTCCCCGGCTATGCTTTTTTTTTTATCAGATACTCTACTTTTTTTATCATACGGTTTCGCTCTATTTGTACAATATAATCCCCCCCCCCCCCCCCAAAAAAAAAAAGGTTTGTCATACCAACCCCAACTTTCGAATAGGTCAAGCTAAAATCGACGGACTAGCTCAGCTAGTGGGTACAAAGGCAAGTTGTATGGTCAGAAACACGTATACTGACATACTGTAAGCAGCGTACAAAAAGATTCTGGTCAAACTGCGTGGTTATACAGCTAGGATGATCTGCATGTGCTTTTTCTCTCTCTCTCATTGTAGAGAGTAAAGCACGTTTTCTAATGCCATCACTCAAATGTCAACAAAACATCTTTGTACCCACTTCTATAAGAGCCGCGACGCGAGAAAACCGGTCCTCGGGGTTTCCGACCAGGTCTGACACAAACCGACAAGTACTGAAGCTTGAAATTCCGGATTTAAGAAGAAGAGAAATTGTACTAACCGTGTAGCGAAAACAAAGACGCTGATCAGCTTCGCAGTGACTGCAAAGCTGATCTGCGCCTTTGTTTTCGCATAGGCAAAATTCCGGTTTTCTCACGGTGCGGCTCTAAAGCATCATCATCTTTCATTTTTTCGCTTTTCATCAAATTTAGTTTAACTATTATATCACTTGAAAGAGTCAAAATACATTATGTCAGATATAAGATATTTTTAAAGATAAAATTCAACTTTAACATGCAATCATGACACGCATGTTTATTACTCCCACAATCATTTATACAAAATCACAATTATTACACTTTTATCAAAATTTACCCATACAATATTTACAAAGTGGCTCAAGGTTAGTGGGACAAAGTTCATTGTTCTCAGAGAAAAACATTGCTGCATATTTGTAATAAGATTTGTTTTACTTTACATGTATTTTATGGACATGGTCTTGGTGCCCACATCTTTGTATTGTGGAACATCTTCAAGATCCACATTTAATTTGCCTTTGACTATAAATGGTGCATTGTTAATAGCGTCTATGAGAAAAAAAGTACCTCCGAAGCAGGAGTATTTGAGGGTCCGTCGGAAGAGCGTTCTGGTAAAGTACCAGGGCGCTTGCAAAAGTTTAAAATGTTCAGGTGCACATTAAAATATGTGTCTTGTACAGGTAACCGCGCCTGCTGAAGATTAACTTCTTAGTGACCAACTGAGAATTAAATGCAATAAAATGGCCGACATATGCTACGGAAATGACACGCTTAATGCCTTTAAATGATTTTGAGAATATGTTTCGATTTGCTCTTCTTGGAACGGCTTTGCCTGAGACTGATTTAAGCGAACACATCTTCCTTATCCCGCCAGTAAAATTGCCTTAAATTCGTATTTGCAAAGTGAGAAAAACACTGCTGACTCGTCAAGGGTAAAATGTAGGAAATAAGCAATGACAAGGAACCTGTGAAACCGAAGAACCGCCCCTAAAAGCAAGTAAAGACGCTTCAATTTAAAAATTCTTAGTAGAGATAGACGTTTCAATCAAACGTGTAAGTTGGAGCATGTTTTCTTAATAACGGAATGTGGGTGAGACGTACAGTCATGTAGGTTCCGGATAATCATTATTCATAGCAAAACTATTATCAGTCCAGACTGCGGTTACAGTCTAGAATGTTAATCAGCCACCCGTTTACATGCGGATACGAAAGCTTTAGATAATTATAACCATACATTTTAGACAGTACAGTGTGATACATGTGGTTTTGGGTCTTTCAACAATCATTGGACCCAACACCATGTCGTTCGCTATTACGTGGGAACGACGTCATGCTCACATACTCAGGCTCATGTTTTTGCAATGTATCAGTTCGATCAATGGTAATGATATCCGCTTCTAAATTAACACACACCCCTTTCATCCCGGATCGCGGATGAATCGAAAAAAAAAATAACATACGCGTCGTAACGCCGATCACGTAATTTACTGTTTTGTCCGTTACGTTCATGGAGGCAACGTCCCTACATGATCATAACTGTTGAATGAGGAGGAACAGCATCAAGCGAAATCGGGTGGCCCGTTGGCGGAGCATATGACTCTAAATCGAGAGGTCCTTGTCCCAAGGTTATAAAACTTTTTTCATGCTCAGCTCAGCTGAGACTAAAGTTTATTATGCTCATAAATGTTAAAATGCCAACAATTGTTGGCATTTTAACATTTAGCAAGATGCATTACAGGCTTTGATGATCTAAACCAGAAATGTCAATTTATTTGGGCTATTTTGGTATTTATGTGCTGCAGTTTTTTTTTTTGTCTTAGCTGAGCTGAGCACGAAAAAAAGTTTTATAACCTCGGGGCCTGGTCACGCCGTGTCCTTCAGCAAGGCAAGACATACACTCCCCAAAGTAATGATAAATATGCAGCAAACGGTGGTTCCGTCCCGACATGACTGACAATTGTTGACTTGGGCGTTAAACCTCATAACGAACAAATTTACTAATTAATGCACTGCGGTCCATGCACAATTGAGTTCGTCCAGAAAAGCATTTTTGCCGATCTTATGGGGAATTGAAATGCAACGAACTCTCCTTTATAATAAGGGCGCCGATACATGTACGTAATATTGAGGAAAAAATAATGAAAAGTTTTATTGATAAATGATTTTGTAATATGTATTAGTTAACTATTTGCGAAAATCTGCTCAACAATGGATAACTCGATCTTCTTAAAGTGTTTAATATCTTTTAAATCTTCAAATGCTATAGTGAATACAAGTGATTTATTTACATATATTTGCACAATTTTGTGCAAAATTATTACAAACCTATTGCTTTTCGCCAGGAAAGTATTAAACTTATGAGCCTTCGCGTGAGAAAACAACAATCTCAGATTCTGGGTTTCCGACCCGGTGCGACACAAACCAGCCTTTACAGTCAGAGATGAAATTTTGGATATAAGTAGAAGAGGTTTGGTACTGTCCGAGATGCGAAAACAAAGGCGCTGATCAGCTTTGCAGTTACTGCACAGCTGATCTGTGCCTTTGTTTTCGCATAGAAGAAAATCCGTTTTTCTCTTGATGCGGCTGATGTTATTGACGTGTCGACCTGGGCTTCGGGTATTTGGGCCATAACCTAGACCAGACCCCCACCCCAACCCTCCGAAGTGGTGCATTTTTTTTCGCCGAAGTTTTTTTTTCCCCCAGATTTTGCGAGTTCCAAAATGGTACGCAATCAGCCACGGAAATAAAACTTCAAATTTACGTCTAAGTTACGACGTCTTTTTTTCTCTTGACTAGACCTAATTATGGCTGATTTTGGTTTTATTCTTATAATATTACCCAAACTTTTCGGGATATAGTCAGGATAGAGACACGACATGATCGCAGTATAACTAACCCACATCCTTGCTATTCATAGGTACATAAAATTTTGTAATTTAAAATATTTTACTATATTTAAGATTTAACTGAAATGGAAAAAGTTGAATTATAATTTTAAACCTGATACTTTAAAATCTGGATCATGTAAGTTCAGTGAACTTATTTTTATTTTTGAACTGAATATCTTTCTTTCTTTCTTTCTTTCTTTCTTTCTTTCTTTCTTTCTTTCTTTCTTTACTATTAAACCATGATCATTGTCACACAAATTTCTATAAAAGAGTTAAGACTTATTTAACATATTTAAATCATAAAATGAAAGAATGAAGAACTTATTTAGCTAATTTTCTTTGACACGGTAACGGAATCTTTCAACCTCTAGCCATTTTAGTGACAACGGTCATACATGCATGTATATTTGAGCCGCCTCATGGGAAAACCAACAATCTGCATAGGCGAAAACAAAGACGCAGATCAGCTTCGCGGTAACCGCGAAGCTGATCAGCGCCTTTGTTTTCGCTACTCGGATAGTACAATTCCTCTTCTACATAAATCCGAAATTTCAAGCTTCTAGCTCTTTTCTGTGCTTGTACAGGCCGGTTTGTGTCGGACATGTTCGGACACCACATTGTTGGTTTTCCCACGAGGCGGCTCATTTATTTATTTTGCGAATGGACTTTCCATGTACGGTCGAATTGAAAACTACGAATTCCTTTTTACCTTATGGCTATTTCACAATAAGGGTTTCCAATATAATTGGCAATTACCTTGTCAAGTTCATGAAATACATAAGGTGTCCTTTTCACAACTTGACCTGAGGAGTTGGTAAATCAATTGAATTGGTCTAGAGATAATTCCCCAATAATATATTCCTAGTGTACAAGTTTACAATAGGAGGTGTGAAGAGATCATTGTCAATGGGGAGAAAATTGCCTAATATGAAAATAATTACACCAGGTACTACTTTCCATGATAATAATATACACCATGTATTGAAAAGCAACACTTTTTTGTCAATGTTAGCTCACCTGAGCAAATGCTTGTTAGCTCACCTGAGCTGAAGATGGATAAATCCCGTTGCATGTTGAAACCTTTTGTTTTCAGACAACTTTGTAAGAATACAAGTCATCATTCTTATGTATAATTTGCTCATGAAGCAAGACATCTGATTAGACACTTATGGCAAATTTACCATTTGAATAACCAATATACATGTAATACCCAATGATATTGGTCAACTTGATGAATTTATCAGGTGTCTTTTTCAGCAGCTGACTAATTAAATTGGCAAATAAATAATGTTCTCACTGATTATAATATACACATAATGTTCTCTCATTGTCAGCTCACCTGAGCAAAGTCTTGTTAGCTCACCTAATAAATTAGAAATGAGCTTATTGAATATAAATAAATCCAGCCTCCAAGGAGCAATTTGTGCAACATTCTCTTTATCAAATCGCTTTGCCCATGTAAAACGTATTGACGGGTTACATTATGAAATTATGCCCATGCAATATAAAGAGGCGGTTCCAACGAGCATGTATGTTTTGAATCAAAAATAAGAAAATTAGGTATACCCCTGCAAGCCCCAGATTTTCTATATAAAAGTGGAGTTTAAGGGGGTATACATTTCATTTTGTTGTCGCTTAATAGATTACACAAGTCAAACTGAGTACCAAGAGACAACCAACACAGCTGAGACAAACAAACACAGATGAAATCAATGCACAACATTAGGTAATAAATACCTGTATGGGAACAACTTTCCACAGACAGGTATTTGAATGCTATAGTCATAAATTGATTCCATCTGCGTTGGTTATTCTCAGTCATGTTGGTTGTCTCTGGATAACCAGCGCGCAAGTCCTCTTGTTAATAATTCTGAAATTTCAAGCTTGCAGCAATCTCCTGTTGTTGCACATTCAGGTTTGTTTCAGAACTGATAGTAAAACCTGAAGACAATTTTTTCATGGTGTAACTCAAAATACCTTGATTATGGGTCATTATCAGCTTTGCCCCTACACTAGGAAGACAGATTACACCATCAATTTGTAAGGCAGCAATTTAGATTTTAATGAATTTGAGAACATGGTTAGGAACTTCTTTTCTAACTTCCCCAGGTGGCAATCATGTTGACAATTGAGCTGGTCAAGACTAAAGTGAAACCGCAATAATTAGCGCAATTCATGTTTAATCTTGATTATATTATTCCCATGTTTGATCGTCGCTTTTTCCTCGAGAAACGGGAAATAATTCCGTCTTCCTTGGGTCAGACGTTACGGTTAGCAAGGAAAAGTGAATTCATTGAAGATACGTTTTCCTTGTTTTTCTGTAATTCATAAGTGTAAGCATATACATGTATTCTATTTTATATATCAATTTCTTATTTTTATTGAAGTTAATTGCTTTATTTTCGGAAGTTCCTGTCGTCTTGATTCAGATGTGTTTTGCACTATCTTGTAATGCTGTATCAAGCCACGTCTTTGACAACCTTCCGTTAGGAAAACATGCCTAGGCAATATACAGAATTTTCTGCAGCTGTAATTATACATAAATATATTTCTTTCTTTCTTTCTTTCTTTCTTTCTTTCTTTCTTTCTTTCTTTCTTTCTTTCTTTCTTTCTTTCTTTCTTTCTTTTTACTCAAATCGGACATATCTATAGATTGTGTGATTTAAATCGAAAATACAATTCTATTTCATTTTGCATGTTCGAAAACAAAAACAGAAGGTATTTATTACCTGATCTCTTTGACAGTCTTGAGCATATTTTGATGCAAGAATTAGTAATTTATGTCAATAATAGGTATGCTATATGTTCTCACTTTGTTAATACAAACAGAAGTTGTGAAACAATGAGACAAAATCATACTCAGAGTACCAATATGGCGACAGAAACTTTTTTGTTGTTGTTGTTGTTGTTTGTTTGTTTGTTTGTTTTCACAGTTTTTGTGAACTTGATCCGGAAAACTCATTGAGTTGAGAGGCGCGTTTCATGTTTACCACCATAACACCCTTTTTGCGTATCAGTCAGTCTCATGTTTTTGAACTGAGAGAGAACGTATAAACGGGGCAAATGTTCTTGCAGTTAGGATTTTCCAACTACATGCAAAAGTGACAAACAGGTAAGGCATAATGACGTATTTGTGGTGAGCATAAAGTTAGGTCGAAAGCCGTGTTCATATACAACATTTGCACCCGGGTGTATTTTTGCACCCGGGTGCAAATACTGCACATGAACACGGCTTAAATAGAAAGCACTGGAACTTTCGTCTGTGCTCAAGTCATTTTAATCGTTATGTGGAATAATATTATATCAAAGCATATATGAGTCGCACCGTGAGAAAACGGACTTCTGCCTACGCAAAAAAAAAAAAAAAAAAAAAAAAAAAAAAAAAAAAAAAAAAAAAGCCTTAGTTTTCGCTACACGTATTGTACAATCCATATTCTTCTTAAATCCGAAATTTCAAGCTTCTGGTCTGTTTCTGTGACTGTACAGGCCAGTGTGTGTCGGACCTGGTTGGAATCCCAAATTGTTGGCTTTCTCACGCAGCTGTTCACTAACTTGTTTCTCCGGGAATTTTTCAACGTGGACCAACTAATGATGTAATGGATATGGCTTAATTAGGTAAGAAATGTTAAAATATATATATATGAGCCGCCTCGTGGGAAAACCAACAATGTGGTTTTCAAACAGGTCCGACACAAACCGACATGTACAAGCACAGAAAAGAGCTAGAAGCTTGAAATTTCGGATTTAAGTAGAAGAGGAATCGTACTACCCGAAAACAAAGGCGCTGATCAGCTTCGCGGTTACCGCGAAGCTGATCTGCGTCTTTGTTTTCGCCTATGCAGATTGTTGGTTTTCCCATGAGGCGGCTCATATATCTTATTCGAATATGTGAAAACAAATACACGTAGCTTCTTGCTCTGTAATTGTTATACCACCATACAGGAGATGTGCTGTGCATTTAGCAAATGCCAAATGTGCTAAGTTAAACGTAAATCTGCAAAGCACATCGAGTACCGTTTTCAGGTCGAAAACGGGCCAATCTGTTAAGCATGACAGAGATTTTTAAGCCTGATATAAAGGATATACATTTATGTGTTTTATAAGCGGGCTCTAGAATAAAGGGGTATTCGAGAAAGAGTTAAAAGAACGCGATTTTTGCCACATTTTCATTGATTGTTATCTCGTCTTTGCAGCATCGGTGCTCGGGTTTGCAGTTTTACGGTAGCACATTTTCCGGCTTACATGGCACAGAACATGCAGGGTGATAAAGCTTAATACATGCACATTTAAAAATTTCAGAAGATCACAAGTCCTACACGACCAAGAAAGGACCATATTCAGTTACGATAACTCTTACCGGAGATTCTTCAGAAGTGTTAAACTACGTAACGCCAAGGCCAGATAAACAAGGATTACGTCCCCTAAGACCAAGAAAATTTGACGAACTCACGGGGCGAAACGTCTTTAATGAAACAACTGGAAACTGCTGCGGGTATCAAAACCGAGAAAGGGGGATAACCGGATTTTCTGTGAAGAGATTTCTTCCAAGGGAGACAAGCGGAGATTTTACAAATGCTTATTTGCTAGCTGGTTCCTCTAGTCTAGGAACGACAGGGAACTGGGGTAATCAAGAGCTCAACACTATTCAAAGGTACGTTTTATTCTATGTTTTTACGTTTTACGTCCCTCAACAGAGCTCTAAGGTGGCGTTGAGGCAGGTCCTCAGTGTAAAGTCTCACTTGAAAGAACCCATGACCCCATGATTTTTAGACCTCACCCGAGACGAGTCTGTGTTAACATTAATGTTTTCCATTTATTTTTCATTTGGGCTACTAGAGCGAAAATAAGGCATTCTTCTATTGAATTATATATAAATCGGCTTTTACACCTCATGATAAATAATAGACCGGTGTTTGTCTAGCTTTCGCTACAGTATCATAGGCATGTCTTTACAATTTTACAATACGGTTTAAATGGTAATAAAGTTGTGTGTGTGGTTTTTTTTTTTTTTTTAAAGAAATTAAGTAAAATCCATTTCAACAAATTAAAACGAATTTTAATTCAACTTTTTAAGAGGCTAAATAAATACTAAACATATCGAATAACGAGGAGTTACAAATGTAGCATAAAAATGAACAGATCACTGTAATCATTTTCGCAAAATCACTGTGCCGTAGACATAGCATCAAGAAAACTTGCCCGTGAAATGTACACCCCCTGAAACCCCGCTAATATATAGAAAATGTGGTGTTTTCAGGGGTATACCTATATTTTTTATTTGTGATCCAAAACTATATTTTGGGAACTCTTTAGAACCGTCTCGATCAAGGACACAGCTCTATTCTTGATCCGATGTCCGAAACATTAACCACTATGCTTCCGCGCTCTCGAAACCTATTCAATCAATGTTGATGAACAGTCGGTAAAATTGCAATACATTTTAATACAAAAATGGTATTCAAAACAAGATATGCACCACGCATAAATAAGTATTTTCGATACAATTGAAAATTCAAGATAAGTAATAATTGATAAAAATGACTTGCATCAGACGATTCAATACATACTGGAGAAAAGGATTTAAACATGGGTGTAAATCAGTATGCTCATAATTTTATGTTGATTGGCAAATAGGATTCAAGCCATCTAAAAAAGACAGGCCAGCCTCATTAAAACGCTACCTTTGGGTATAATGAGGTTGAACTGCACTTACAAACATTACCAACTTGAATCAGGATACATGATTTTATACCATTCCTATATACGATCATATTTCAGATCTCAGCAAAAAGCTTGTAATCGGCATTCAAACGACTCATTCATACATACCAAAGAAAAGGACAACCCTGTTATAAACCATACAAGTGATATCAGTGATATGTCAGGAGAAATAGCCGGAATGGAAAATCCGGCTTTTAGTGATGACCTTGAAAATACCGGGACTCCCGGGAAAACTAAGTCCAGTGACGTTAAAGAAGGTGAAACTCATGATAGTGAAACGAATGATTCCTCTAAAACTAACGGTCATGAAAAGAGCGTCCCCACGGCGCACGTTGCGCCTCGAGTACAAAAGGAACAAGGCCAAAACTTATCAGAAAGTTCTGAAGCAGCAAAGCGCGAACAAATTACTGATTTAGATAGTGTAGCAGTAGCGATGAATGCAGAAACTGGCAATACATATGAAAAGGACGATAAAGGGCCGAGCGTGGCGGTGAACATGGTGTTAGAAAGGGTCAAAGGTAGCGCAAAGAGAACCGGAAGTGTCAAGAAAAGTTTCGACAAAGTTAATGCACCTTCGAAAAAAGAATTAGACCCGAGGTAGGTGAATTACATTCTCCCATTATTCAGTACAATACCCTTACGGCTAGCCGTCCCTTTTATGTAACATAGGCAAACAGAATAGCCCCAGATGTGACGCCGCAAAATGCGGCGTCCCATCTGGGGCTATTCTGTTTGCTAAGAGGATTTTTATCAAAAATTGATTTAAAAATTGAAAATCACTCCTGCGGCCCCTAAAAATGAAAGTGGACTCGTCTAAATGATAATGATGGGAGAATCCATTCGTCAGATATGGGTTAAGGAAATTACGGCTAACCGTAGAAGAACTAGACTGTTATTTGTTCCTTCTACTTTCCTTCAATAATCTCTTCAATTATAATGATGGCTAGCCGTAACTTTTAAAGTAACGGTTTGTCGTAAGAGAAGTAGACTGTTATTTGTTCCTTCTACTTTTCTTCAATGGTCTCCTATGCATAGCCGTAACTTTTAAAGTTACGGTTTGTCGCAAGAGAAGTAGACTGTTATTTGTTCCTTCTACTTTTCTTCAATGGTCTCTTATGCATAGCCGTAACTTTTAAAGTTACGGTTTGTCGTAAGAGAAGTAGACTGTTATTTGTTCCTTCTACTTTTCTTCAATGGTCTCTTATGGCTTGCCGTAAGAGAAGTAGACTGTTATTTGTGTTATTAGAAATATAATAAAGAACTAAACGGGGAATTTTTGATACTTGTGTTTCTTCTTTTTGTCGGGTATACATGTACCTATATATGAATAAAAATAATTGTTAGATCCTTTGGAAGCAGTAAAAAATTCAAAGCGAGAAGATGGGCCATATTGTACAATTTCGGGTAATGAACCTTCATCAGTGACCCTTTACAAAACTGGCATCGAAAGCCATACATTTTGCTGAAATTTCAAGAATTTACATTGTGTGGTCTAAATCAAAGACTTATATTCCCAAAGGGGCCAAATAATCAAAATGTTGTTAAGAAGATGATTCTTTACGTACAATATTTTTGAAATACTCCAAATATATTCACTGATCCCAAAGGATCAAAAGAAAAAATATAATCTGCACTATGGATGATGTACGGGGAGACTTTTTAGGGCCGCCACACGTTTCATGCTTGGCTCATTTTATTTTGTCAGTTAATCATATGAGCAACAGACCTGTTTGTTGCCATTTAGTTATATGAACGACGCTCAACTTCTTTTATTCTGTCATTTAGTTAAATAAAAACACGCTTCATTTGAGCGAGAATGTGAACAGAGGTAAGCTTAAGGTGGACAAAGGAACTACAACTTTTTGTGATTTAGTGATATAGATTTAGCGCATTTTATTTTGTCATTTTATATTGTCATTAAGTTGTATGAAAACACACTTTATATGATCGAGAATTTGGTCAGAGGCATACTTTAGTTAAACGGAGGAGCTATCTTTTTGAGATTTTGTCATATGAATTTAACGCATTTCATTTTGTCATCTGGTTATATGAAAACACACTTCATATGATCAAGACTTTGGTCAGGGGTACGTTTTAGCTGAACGAAGGAACTTCATTTGTGTGAATTAGTCATATGAATGACGCTCATTTTCTTTTGTTTTGTTATTTAGTTATATTAAACACATTTCAAGCTTAAAGCTTTTCATTTTAGTTGGTTGGCCGGGCCGGAGCTTCTTGTCTGTTGCTTGGCCCACCGGGGTCCAACTGGTGTTTTTCTTTTGCTCCGGAATTAGTAAGTTATTCGGCGCCCAGGGATCTCCATCGTCGGGCAGCTTACTGTATCTGTTGAGTCCTCGTTTTTGATTCATCTTGATGCTTATCGTGATTTATCTGTTCGTTCTTGATGATTCTTTGACTAGTTAGAGATTCACCACGAGGACCGAAGAACTCAAATGTTATGAACCACTGCAGGTGAGGTTATGGCCATGTAAAATCGATTTAAGTCCGCCAGTAATTTTATATTACTGATCGTTCCAAGCGATACTTCAGTGGTGGTTATTTCGTTTTATGTCTTGGTGTTTTTTTTTTTTTGTGCTGTTGGCACCTTATGTATGTTTTCATATTTTTAGTTAAGTTTAGGTAACTGAGTGGCCACCTATTGGGAAAATAGCTGCCCATTCGGCTTACGATATGTTTTCATGGTATAAGTACTTGATTGTTAATTTAGCTTTTTCCCTTCTCGGTTTTTGGAGTGGGAATCTTTTTCTGATTGCGCCTTTTCCTGATCTTTGCCTACTTGTACCTTTTCATATGAGGGAAAATGTGTTCAGAGGTAGGCTTTCCACTTGAACAAAGAGAACTACAACTTTTTGCATATTTGTTTTGATTTTATATATGAATTTAACTCATTTTATCTTTGTCATTTTGTTTTGTCACTTAGTTATATGAAAAACACAGTTCATATGAGTGAAAATGTGGTCAGAGGTAGGCTTCACTTGAACAAAGACAACTCCAACTTTTTGCATATATTTTGTGATTTTATATATGAATATAACTCACTTTATTTTTGTCAATTTATTTTGTCATTTAGTTATATGAAAAACACACTTCATATGGGCGAAAATGTGGTCAGAGGTAGGCTTTACTTGAACAAAGAGAGCTACAACTTAAGGTAGAATTTGGTGACAGACCGAGGGTTCGGGTTGCTAAATAGTTGTCAATTTTGCTTATTCATTACGAAAACTGCAACATGCACAGACTTTTTCATAAGTAAAAATTGAGAAGTTGCATTAAGCTTGTTGGTTTTTTAATATATTTGCTCAAAATATTGAATATAGGTATACTTAAGAACTTTTTGTAGTAAACAAGAATGTTTCATCGCGGTTGACATATGTTTGCAAACCTGAACCCCAACCCACAGTTACATAATAAGCATATTCAAGGCAATAGTTGCATTTACTAAAATAGTATATGTACTAATATGTGCTTTCATTTATAGTATTAATTTTGCATGTGTAGATAGGAGAATGTATTAATTAATTTGTTTTACATACCGAAAACTGGTAAGGGGTACTATAACCAAACGTATTTTAGGATGTTGGATGTTGGAACATTAACATACATGTATGCACGCCTCTTCTACTTGCCAAATGGACATGGATATGATCAATGTTATACCAACCAAATGGGGATGGAAAATCTTTTGCAACATTAATATTGTGTGTCCATTTTGCAAGTTAATATGTTTATTTATTTGTGTTCATTTCATCACCGTTAACACTGTTAAAACACATTACAGCTTATAACTATTGTTTAGCACAATTCATGTATAATCTTATAGCAATATTCGCTTTTTTCAGCATCAAATCGTGTTTTGGCACCTGGCCTTTGACGTAGGTCTTATATTATATTTGAGTCTCCCCTTTGCTTCCAAACTAACCTAATTAACCACGATCTTTTCTTGCTGTTTGCTTTATCTTGAATAATCGTCCTTGTAACCCTTTTTGGATTCTCAGTAAACTTTCCAACGAATTATGTCAGTTTTCCTATATCATGTTGCGATTAGCGTGCTAGTTCGCTAGTTCGGCCACGTTTCTTGTTAGCGTTCTTTAAAAATTTAGAAACATAATCAGCAACATACATAAATATGTATATCCACCAAACTGAATGTACTTCGTTTTTCTATTTAGTTCAAGGCCCCTTTGAAGATTATTTCAGCTCACATGAGCCGGGCCAATAAGGTGTGGGGGGGGGGGGGCGAAAACGGGAGAACCCCGCGAAAAACCACCTGGTACACCCGCAAGCAAAACGTGGCTGTCCTCAATTGTGCCCCGTGCGGGGCTGGAATCCACATAATAGAAGTTAAATATGAGTTAAGTATGAAATATATAACGTGGTTTGTTGAGTGACTCACCTCGCTGATGTCAAATGCTTCAAGGCCTTCATTCACAGATTCTCAGATTTTCGCCGCTAAGAACGAGCACATGCTTTGTTTTGCTTAAATGTCCGTATACAATGACTGTGAGAACTGTATGCGCATTCCTTTTTATATGCTGACCGGAAAATTGTTAATCACTGCTTGATCTAAAACGCGACTATTGGCAATTTGAATTGAAGGATATCGTCAATGCAAATTGGATCTTTTCGGGCCGTCAATACCGTTGCGCATTACGTTTTACGAATATTATCGTTGCCCTTTGGACTAAGCAGCTCTCCACAGGCATTCCAAAGGTTGATGAACAATGCATTTGAGAAATAAATTTAAAAGACTTTCTCAAATATCTTGTCGATGTGACCATCTTCTCGTCAACAATCATCAAAAACACCTTCATGCGACCATTCCCCGCCAACACCCGTTGTGGACGCTGCTAGAGATGGACTTTAAATGTGGGATTGAATGAGTTGTGTCTAAATTGTTACAAAGATGTTTAATCTTGCATGCTTATAACATTATTGAACGAAATTCAATTAAAACAAATTAAAACCATTGATAACAGCAAATATTCTAAACTTGTACCGAGTCACTTCGATTTAGTACTTATAGCCTGTATTATCAACTTTCGGTTGTTGATCATGAATAGAAATGTTAATAAGGTGTGAGAGAAAAAGTATGCATTATTTCCAATAGAGCAGCGAATGAATGCAGTTTAAATGTGTTTGCGAGAATGACTGTATCATTAAATGAGCCTCCTCATGAGAAAACCAACAATCTGCATATGCGATTACAAAGACACAGATCAGCTTCGCGGTAACCGCGAAGCTGATCAACGTCTTTGTTTTCGCTACTCGGATAGTGCAGTTCCTCTTCTCCTTAAATCCGAAATTTCAAGCTTCTAGCCTGTTTCTGTGCTTGTACACCCCGTTTTGTGTCGGACCTGTTCGAAAACCACATTGTTGGTTTTCCCACGAGACGGCTCAAATGTATTTTTTTTTTTTTTTTTTTTTTTTTTTTTTTTTTTTAATTTCTTCAAAGATGTACCCTGTGATAAACTATTGTAGCCCATTTTGTAAAACATGACAGCACATCATTTTCGAGTTTGTGATGGTGTGTTAATTTTGTAGATATGCCACTCATTTAAACAAAAGTAATAGAAAATGATGTGAAACGAAGCAAAGTTTATGTTAATGACTATGGGAAAATGCAAAATATTAAGTCAAAGTAACTTGAAGATTAATATCTAGCGAATTAAATTTTATTTAACATAATGATTACTACATGTAAGACGTTACTGTTGCTTTTTCATCCTATTTAATTTGTTGATTTATGCTGATTTCAATGGTGAATATAGCGAATGCATCATTAAAGCTTTTGCTAGATATATTGTGAGCCTCGACGCGAGAAAACCGGTCTTCGGGGTTTCCGACCAGGTCCGACACAAACCGGCCTGTACAAGCCCAGAAAAGAGCTAATAGCTTGAAATTTCGGATTTAAGTAGAAGAGGAATTGTACTATCCGAGTAGCGAAAACAAAGGCGCTGATCAGCTTCGCAGTTACTGCGAAGCTGATCTGCGCCTTTGTTTTCGCATAGGCAATATTCCCGTTTTCTCACGATGCGGCTCTTGTGGAGTTTCGGCATACTGCTTGTTACATTTCGTTCAGATTCTTTAATGAATGGTAATGTTACACGAAAATTGTTTTGAAATTATAGTTAAACATAAGGTGTCATCAGCTTCTTGTGCACGTATAGTATTGAAAGTGTGAGAATTTGGATTAAATCTGTATTTATAAGGCAATACGTAATGCTAGTGCGCTGGTCGCAAATCTCTCTAAGATTCCTGAAAAATATTTTAGTGTAAATTTGAATATATTCAGTTTGAAATAATTTTTGTATTATAATAAGCCAAATATATTTATTTGGATTTTCAGGTTTGTATTAAAATTTTCATTAATATTGTGTATTAGTTTTTCTGAGTAGAATTAAAATGGACTGTTATAAGACTTGTTTTAAATGAAATTACCAGAGGGAATATATGATAACCCTTGAGAAGAATTTCGACCATTGTCATTCTTCATCAGGAAAAGAACATTTTGTCTTAAAAAACATATATACGGCTAGGTGACATCCATTTCGCCTTTGTAGAAATCAAACTTTTATCAAAATACTCATTTCTTTGTTTAGGCCCCGAGATTATATAAAAAAACTGTTTATGCTCAGTTCAGCTGAGACTAAAATTTATCCGCTGCTTATAAATGTTAAAATGCCATCAATTAGTGGCAATGCCAACAATTAGTGGCATTTAAACATTTTGAAATAAAGCAGGATAAATTACAGTTGTTGGTAATCAAAACATAAAATTTCAATTTATTTGCTTTACTTTGTCATATATGGGCAGTTTAAATTTTATGCTCAGCTGAGTTGTGCATGAAAAAAGTAACGTCGGAACCTGTTATAATCTATAGTGATGAAGACACCAAATGGTTGGAATGGATTGAGTTGAAGTTCAAGGACATTGCCGGGGACGACGGTGAAATCAGTCGAGACGAGTTTAAGGTAGCTCTAGGGGTTAAAAAGGTATGTTTTCTTTTCTTTTTTTTTTCAAGTACAAAATTTGCTTTGACAGCTTGTATACCGTACTTAGTATAAAACTGTTTTGAATATATACTTCGAGGTAACCGTACCTTTGACTTTGTATAAAAACTGCTTTGAAGTATCCGTATCTTCGACATAGTACAAAATCTGCATTTAGGTATACGTATCTTCGAGACGGGTACATGTTTTAGCTTTGGTCAGAATGCAATTAATATTTAGGAGATATACAAACCATTAGACTAATAACCTGTTAAGTCAAATGAACGTGATGGAACGCCATCTAGAGTTGCATGCACTTTAGACCAGGTGAATTAGGCAGTTGTATTTTAAATATTTTTGTTGTACAATGCAACAATGTATCATTGAAGAGTCAAACACTTATCTTGATATTCATATTTATGAGTTATACAAACACTTCTTTACGATTTTTGCCCGTTTTTTTTAGTCTTTCTTTGCTGAGAGATTCTTCGAGTTGTTTGACCAAGATTCCAGTGGAACTATCGAGCTATCTGAACTGATGGACGGACTGCGCATGCTTACAAAGGGGACGCCGGCTCAGAAACTCCAGTTTCTGTTTGACGTGTATGACGTAGATGGTAATAATACACCATTACGAAGACATGCCCATGCAATATACAGAGAAAGGCTGAAAAAAGAAAAAATGATTATTTTCATTGGGAAAAAAAAATATTTTTAATATTTTTGCTTAAAACATTGATTGTATTGATTGTGGGTACACGCTAGAAAATGTTATATGAAAGTTGACTAGCACTTTCCGTAACTGTGCAAGGAAAGCCTCTGTATCTAAAGATCAGCGTTCAAGTCTTAGTTTATCTTTTGTTTCAGTTCACTCGCTTTTTGTCGAACCTGAGCCAAACCTAGGCAAAAGCCCCCATAACATGATTTTGCTTATTAGTAAAAAATATTCGCCACGCCAAGTTTCCGTTTCTAGGGAGTGGTTCCATCGATCGCGATGAACTGAAGGAAGTCCTGAAGGCGTGTATGGAAGAAAGCTCCCTTTCCCTGACAGAAGATAACCTAGTCGATTTGACTGACGTACTATTTGAAGCGGCGGACGCGGATGGTAGTGGTTCGGTCACGTTCGACGAGCTGCGCGCGGAGCTTGAAAAACATCCGGGGGTTATTGAAAATCTAACAATCAGGTACTAGTATTCTGAGGCTTAATTTGACAATAATTGTATATGGTTTACGACCGTAAAATAAAACTTCCAGATGACAGAGGTTACTTTGTTTTTAAAATAAATTCTGCTTAATTATAAGACATTAATAACGGACAACATAAAACCAGTGAAACATGATGAATACGGTCACCACGCCATGCAATTCTAACCATCATTGTAAATAAAATGTTTATCGTTGAACAACTGAAAATGTTTTATATTTAACAAAAGTAAAACATTTCAACTGGATAAGCATCATTATATTTCCAGTGTTCGCTTATTCTTTTTTTTCATCCCGGGCCCTGAAATAGAACCTGCACCGGCATACAGTTTTGCATCATATTGTCACAATTTCTAACGTGTCATTTCTCTCTTTATTCTAGTGCTGCACAATGGCTGAAAGGACCAGCAAAATCCAAATCAAAGTTGAAGCTCCCACGCCACTTCACCAAGAAATACATTCTTAACAACCTCCGTAAAGTCGTCTACTTTGTCATCTATTGGATTGTTAACATCGTTCTCTTCGCCTACGCGGCAGCGTGGCAATACCGGGACTCCAACAACTGGATCAAGATAGCCCGGGGTTGCGGACTGTGCCTCAACTTCAACTGCATGTGGGTCGTGGTTTTGATGCTAAGGAAATGTCTGACATTCCTAAGAATGACAAAGTTGTGTCATATTCTGCCGCTGGACCAGAGTATTATGTTTCATAAGATGACGGGATTAGCCATAGCGGGGTTTAGTTTGGTGCACTCTGTGGCACATGTTGGGAATGCTGGTAAATATTGCATATCAAACATTATCTATTTTGCTTCAATTACACAAAAAGCTCATGGAACTTATTTATATACGCGTTCTTGAAGGCGCGGATGTTGGTGTAATTTGGTCAGACATGGTTAGGACTGCATAGGTGACAGGCGTGTGTTTTACACAGGACCCAATCAAATATTGCATATTTATTTTTTATGTTCTTCAACATATTGAATGTCATCTGCGTTTAGAGCTTCTTCGTTTCGTGCTTCTTCTTCTTCTTCTTTGTTGAACATTTAGAAAAAGAAATCAGTTGAAATCAGTTGTTTCTCCTTCTGTACGATTGCTTAAAATTGCATTGGAAGCTAAATCGACAACAAACGACAGCGAAGAGTTCCTTGATTCGCTGAAGGCTGCTGCCGAATCGATATAGCTTATGTTTTCCGCACTCCATATGGCCGCGGAACGTGTGTTGTTGCATCAATTTGTGTAGTAAGAAATTTGGTTGCATCGCGGGTATTACAATATAATTTTATAGAGTGTTCTAACTAACCAACATATCTATATTTGAATTTCAGCGGTTGTATCCAACACAACCCCTCTAGAAATGTGGGAAGTTTTATTCACCACAAAAGCGGAAGTTGGGTATGTGGCCGGAAGTGCGTTCATTACTGGTTGGATCCTAGACGTCATATTGATTATCATGGTGATATTCTCTATGCCCTTTGTGAGAAGAACGGGCTACTTTCAGGTAACTTATAAATGAATAAAATCAATCAATCAATCAATCAATCAATCAATCAATGGCATTTCTCAATCCGCCAGTCGTACAATTAAAGCAATCAAACAATCAGTTAACTGGCAGACCATTCAGTTGTTGGCATGTTGGCCTGCATAGGAAATAGTTTTAAAGAAGACTAAAGAACACACACATCTTTATTACTTTTTTTTCTCTAGGTTTTCTACTGGACCCATATGCTGTACGTTCCGTTTTGGATCCTGGTCATTCTACACGGGCCACATTTCTGGAAGTGGTTTGTGGCCCCCGGGGCGATGTTCATTCTGGAGAAAATATTCCGGTCCAAACTGATCAAGTTGGCCAGATACGGAGAGACATTTGTGGAGGAAGTGAATTTGTTACCGTCCGGAGTGAGTTTTGAGTATAGTATCCTACTTCTTTGTTCTCCATCATCATCTTCTTCTTCTTCTTCTTCTTTGTTACCATATGACATTAATGATCTTCTTCTTCTTCGTCACCATAATATGACGTCACCGAAGCCAAAGCGTTTAAGAAGTGGAATCGGAGTGAAATCGGATATTCACTTTTTTCACCATCTGAGACAAGTTAAACCTTTTTTATTTTATACTTTACAGTGAAAACCAATGTATATCAAAACTTGATAAAATTGGTATTTTCATTGATATGAAATTTCACTGATATCAAATCTCACTGATATCAAAAGTCACTAGTGACTGATATCAGCCTATATCTTCACTGCAGATTTTG
The DNA here is from genome assembly GCA_964017185.1 of Rugalucina vietnamica. Lineage (NCBI taxonomy): Eukaryota > Metazoa > Mollusca > Bivalvia > Lucinida > Lucinidae > Rugalucina > Rugalucina vietnamica. The sequence continues at coordinate 12,484,633 of OZ024885.1, forward strand.
GATTACTTCTGACGTTTCCATTTTCTTGACGTCATTGAATTTGTCTCACTTCAGATATTCAAACGCCTATAACTCCGTTATTTATGAACGAAAACATAAAGTGTGGGTATTCATTTTCTTAGTTAGAACGCAAGGAACAATGTGGTACCAAAATTATTTGTGTTTTCAAAAATATTTGATTTTTGCATTTTCACCACCTGCCTTGTGAATTGGAAAATGCCCGTGTATTGTATAAAATAAAAAGAAAATTTGCTTTTTTTCTGGTGAATACCAAATATATTTCATCTCGTGTGTTGAAAACATAAAATTTTCACTCGTGCTGCGCACTCGTGAAAATTCTGATGTTTTCAACTCACTCGATGAAATATATGTGGTATTCACCTCAAAAAAGCAAATATCCTCTATAACTCGATACTTCCGACTCGACATTATTCATATGTATTTTACCAACGCGGTTGAAAACGCTTCTTCTTATCATTATTGAATGTCATTGAAAACTCATAACGTTATGAGCCGCATTATGAGAAAACCGACTTTTTGCATATGCGAAAACAAAGGCGCAGATCAGCTGTGCAGTGACTGCACAGCTGATCAGCGTCTTTGTTTTCGCTGCATGGATAGTACAATTCCTTTACTTTCTGAATCCAAAATTTCTAGCCTCTAGCCATGTATTCTGTGCTTATACAGCTCGGTTTATGTCGGACCTGTTTGGCAACCACATTGTTGGTTTTCTCATGACGTGGCTCATATTATTGTAGGTTACCCACCTGATCATTACAAGACCAGTTAACTTCAAGTATAAGCCTGGGGACTACGTGTTCCTGCAGATTCCTGTTATAGCGGCCCACGAGTGGCATCCCTTTACCATCAGTAGTGCACCTGAGATGGAAGGTAAAATGAATAAATTTGTTAACCTGTTGTTGATTGGTTGAATTGGTATAGAGTAAACAATGCCAGTGATTTCATTGGCTGGTTAGATATCCTGAGTGCCATCCCTTTACCATCAGTAGTGCTCCAGAGATGGAAGGTAAAATGAATAAATTTGTTAACCTGTTGTTGATTGGTTGAGTTGGTATAGAGTAAACAGTACCAGTGATTTCATTGACTGGTTAAATATCCTGAGTGCCATCCCTTTACCATCAGTAGTGCACCTGAGATGGAAGGTAAAATGAATAAATTTGTTAACCTGTTGTTGATTGGTTGAATTGGTATAGAGTAAACAATACCAGTGATTTCATTGGCTGGTTACATATTGCCCTGAGTGGCATCCCTTTACCATCAGCAGTGCACCAGAGATGGAAGGTAAAATGAATAAATTTGTTAACCTGTTGTTGATTGGTCCAATTGGTATAGAGTAAACAATACCAGTGATTTCATTGGCTGGTTAGATATCCTGAGTGCCATCCCTTTACCATCAGTAGTGCTCCAGAGATGGAAGGTAAAATGAATAAATTTGTTAACCTGTTGTTGATTGGTTGAGTTGGTATAGAGTAAACAGTACCAGTGATTTCATTGGCTGGTTAAATATCCTGAGTGGCATCCCTTTACCATCAGTAGTGCTCCAGAGATGGAAGGTAACTGGATGCATTTGTTAACCTGTTGTTGATTGGTTGAATTGGTATAGAGTAAGCAGTACCAGTGATCTTATTGGCTGATTAAATATTGCCCTGAGTGGCATCCCTTTACCATCAGATGGAAGGTAACCATTACGAATGCACATCCATGCAACATACAAACTTATGAGCCGCAATGTGAGAAAACTAACAATGTGGTTTTTGAACAGGTCCGACGCAAACCGAGCTGTACAGTCACAAAAGCAAGCTAGAAGCTCAAAATTTCGGTTGTAAGAAGAAGAGGGATTGTACTATATGTGTAGCAAAAACAAAGTCGCTGATCAGCTTTGTAGTTACTGCGAAGCTGGTCTGCGCCTTTGTTTTCGCATATGCGGAATGCTGATTTTCTCAATATGCGGCTCTTATGTCAAGCTGTACAACTTGAACTTGAAATTTCAGTTTATTTTCAAACATTTTTCTTGTTTTTGTTTAAAACATAAATCGGAGATACACATTAGAACATTCTGGAATACGGGGGTCCGGGAGTAGGGTATAATGAGGACCCACAATGTATGGTTAATATAAAATGTTCACTAAAACATAAAAAAAAAAATTGGAGTGTAAAGGGTACATAGCACAACCAGTTTTCAGGACATATTAATGGGTTTTACGTGAGATCGGCGGAGCATTGAACTTATAAGTTGTACAAATATTATAATGACATGAAAGTTAATCAAAATCCTGAATGTAAAATTCACAGCAAAATGCTCCATGCAGATTCGACCTTTGGTATTTTAACAAATTATCTTAAAACCATAAGTTCACACCTTGTGTATTTCAAGGCCATATTTGGTTCCACGCGAGATCGGCAGGCCACTGGATAAATAAGCTGTACGCATATTTTGATGAACTTGAAGTCAAACAAATAACTGAACGTACTACGCACAGCCAAATGCACCACGAAAACCTTCCCTTTTGTATTTTATCATTAATCTTAAAATATATTTATGTAATCACACCTCTATTTTCAGGCCATATTTGGCTACACGTCAGATCAGCTGGACACTGGACTAATAAGCTGTACAAATACTTTGATGAACTGGAGGTCAAAGAACCAATCAAGGGACGAGGTGAGGATCACGTGACAAACCACATGCAACAATTCGCATTCTTCTCTCTCTTTAAATGGGACAGCTTCGATGGAATAATGATGGGCTAATCTTGAAAGGGACGTTAAACTTAATAATACCGGACAGTCAATACAGGAGGACCTAGAGCGACTGAACGATTTCAAATGAATCAAAATATTTTACATTGACCTCAATAGGAGATCAATGTGAAAATTACCGGGGATGGAAAATGAATGTTCAATTTTCAACAATACTTTTTTGTTCTTATTTTCAGCTGAAAGAAAGATGTCCCATTTCAGTGGATTTGAGAGGGTAAGTGACGTTACACATACATGATAAAATACGAGTCGGAATGTCTGACTCAAACTGATCTGTGCAGTCACAGAAATAAGCAATACAATACAATACAATACAATACAATACAATACAATACAATACAATACAATACAATACAATACAATACAATACAATACAATATGCATTGCATTATGCAATGCAATGCAATACATTGCAATGCGATGCAATACATTGCAGTGCAACGCATTGAGTTGCAATGCAACACAGTGGAATACAATACAATACAATACAATACAATACAATACAATACAATACAATACAATACAATACAATACAATACAATACAATACAATACAATACAATACAATACAATATGCATGTTACAATGCAGTACAATACATTAAATACAAAACAGTAGTTAGCCATTTGACCCTGTAAAAGCAATGCAGTTGCAATATTTTAAAGTAACAGAATTTAATTTGAAATGAGCCGCCTCGTGGGAAAACCAACAATCTGCATAGGCGAAAACAAAGACGCAGATCAGCTTCGCGGTAACCGCGAAGCTGATCAGCGCCTTTGTTTTCGCTACTCGGATAGTACAATTCCTCTTCTTCTTAAATCCAAAATTTCAAGCTTCTAGCCTGCTTCTGTAGCTGTACAGGCCGGTTTGTGTCAGACCTGTTCGGAAACCACATTGTTGGTTTTCCCACGAGGCGGCTCAAATGGGTCTGGGTGTTTCCATTGAATAATTGTAATGGCAATTACACCTAAATTACACATTTTTTGATAATTTTCTTATTTGTATTGTTGGTACTCGGTAGAACCGCCTCTCCCGCCTCGGTGAGGCGGTTCTACCGTGTACCCACAATCAATGTTTTGAACAAAAAATGTTAAAAATATCAAAATTTTTCTGAAGAAATTTTTAATTTTCACAGGCTTGTGCAAGTTTTCGTAATGGTTAACATTTAGTACATTTTCCTTTTTTGCAGGCATTTTCCAGGAAAGACACCAAAAATCATCGAGCTTTGTCCAAGAAAAAGTCGGAAACAGTAAAGAAAAGACAAACGAACAAAGTAGTGAAAGTAAAGGTATGCACAAAAACAATGTCCTTGTTTTAGATTACATTAAGCACAGACCTTAGTGTATTAAATAAATCTCCAGACGCCGGTTTTCAACTGAAGGAAATACTGGCAGTATGGCGAATATGATTCTTAGACATAGAGGCAAAACACTTTTTCTTTCTATTTCAAATAATATCTGCAACGATAAGTGTTGTCATATGATAATTTGATTGTTTGTATTTTCTTAAAAAAATGTCTTTATTTCACATATGTATTATAGATAACCCATACCGTACTGACACAAGCGAAGCTTTATTGCAGAGCACGCGGCCCTGATTGGATTAGCTGAGACTATCATCAGTAAGTTTTACAACACGCGAGGGTCGTTAAATGTATTGTCAGACTGACATTATTTTCTTTTATTTCACAGTGTTTCATTGACGGCCCCTACGGCACAGGCACCCGTGAAGTCTTCAACGCCGAGCACGCGGTCCTGATTGGTTCAGGGATCGGTGTTACCCCTATGGCGAGTATTCTACAGAGTGTCTGGTATAGGTTTAACGCCTCGCGCCAAGTCTGTCCCAGCTGTGCTCATACATGGTACAGGGAGGAAGATATAACTCATATGAATTTAAATAAGGTATGATATACTAGTATTCACATATGAATTTAATAAAGTCGCAAATAAGCTGTACCCAGCATTTTGGTATAGGCTTAACTCATTTAAGCCTGGCGTCCCTTTTATGGGACATAGACAAACAGCATAGCCCCAGATGAGACGCCACAGAATGCGGCGTCCCATCTGGGGCTATTCTGTTTGCTTTGGGAAATATATCGAAAAAATTAGATAATAATTTAAAATCACTCCTAACACCCCTAAAATGAAAGTGGACTAACCCAATTGATAATGATGGGAAAGCCATTCGTCAAATATGGGTTAACGCAACACGCCAGGTATGTCCCAGTTGTGTTTACTTGTGGTGCCGGGAAAAAGATATTACTCATATGAACTTGAATAATCTATGAGCATTATCTATTTCATATGAAATTAGATAAGGAATCACAAATTAATTATCTCCAAGCTTTAGGCGCTGGTTTTATGCCTCACGTCAAGTCTGTCCCAGTTGTGCTTGCACTCGGTAAAGGGAGGAAGATATAAGTATAAGAACATAAATTAGGTATGATATATTCATATGAACTTAATTAATTGATTGGGATATCAATTTGGTTCCAAAATGGCTGGTACAGGTCTATCGCTTCATGTCAAGCGAAGAAGAAGATATCACGCACATGAAGAAGGTATCACTCACATGAACTTGAATAAGGTATGATATATTCATATGAAATTAAATAAGGTATCAAAAATAATTGTCGCAAGAGGTTTAATGTCTCACGTCAAGTCTACCCTAGCTGTGCTCATACATGGTATAGGGAAGAAGATATATATTACCCATATTAACTTGAATAAGGTATGATATATTATATTAAAATGAATTTGAAATAATGTATCAGATTAATCGTCTGATCTGTCAAAGTTGTGCTCATACTTCATACAGGGAAGAGGATATAAATCGTTTGTATTTACATAAAATATGGTATCAGTAATAAAGAATACACTTATAAATGTAATTTCAGGTCGATTTCATTTGGATAAATCGAGACCAAAAGGCGTTTGAATGGTTTTTAGCAATTCTTAACCAACTCGAAGTAGAACAGAGTGCCCACCATGGTGCACGAGAGAAATGTATACATATACACCTCTACATGACAGCCGCACAGAAAAAATATAATAAAAATGCGTCATGTATTTAAATTAAATTTAGTAACGTATTTTCAGGTCGATTTCATTTGGATAAACCGTGACCAAAAGGCATTTGAATGGTTTTTAACAATTCTTAACCAACTCGAAGTGGAACAGAGTGCCCATCCCGGTGCGTTGGAGAAATGTATGATACACCTCTACATGACGGCCGCACAGAATAATATGATAAAAATGCGTGATGTATATGTAATGTATTTTCAGGTCGATTTCATATGGATAAACCGTGACCAAAAGGCTTTTGAATGGTTTTTAACAATACTTAATCAACTCGAAGTAGAACAGAGTGCCCACCAAGGTGCACTAGAGAAATGACACATATGACGGCCGCACAGAAAAAATATAATAAAAATGCGTCATGTATTTAAGTTAAATTTAGTAATGTATTTTCAGGTCGATTTCATTTGGATAAACCGTGATCAAAAGGCGTTTGAATGGTTTTTAACAATTCTTAACCAACTCGAAGTGGAACAGAGTGCCCACCACGGTGCTCTAGAGAAATGTATACAAATACATCTCTACATGACGGCTGCACAGAAAAAGACTGACATGAAAGGGATTGGCTTACAGGTAAAATTATTTCAGAAATAAATGATTAGCTCTATAAAAGTAAGCATGATGATGATGATGATGATGATGATGATGATGATGATGATGATGATGATGATGATGATGATGATGATAATAATAATGTTACTGTGGTTGTTTATGCTGCTGCTGCTGCCACTGATGATGATACATGCGTTACATTACTGTGACGTCAAACACGACATAAAACACTGAACATCATAGGCCCAACTGTCGTAGTTGTGACATTATCAACGACATCAAAACAAGGTCAGATCAACCTAGATGTGACGTCACCTTTACGAAAACTTGCCCATGCAATATACAGAGATTTTTTGTGCTTTAAAAATTTGGAAATTTTCAGCTGAAAATTTTGATATTTTTCTTATTTTTGCTCAAAACATAGATTGTGGGTACACGTTAGAACCGCCTCGCCGAGGCGGTTCTAACGAGTACCCACAATCTATGTTTTGGAGCAAAAATAAGAAAAATAGGTATACCCCTGTATACCCCAGTTTCGCTATGTAAAAGTGGGGTTCAAGGGGGTATACATTACACGGACATGTTTTCATGATGTGACAGCAACGTTTTTCCCTTTTTTCGTAAACGCCATGTGCTTGAAACATCATGGTCGATGCTAGTGCATGACGTAACAGTGACGTAGATGTGAAACTGTTATGACAGAAAGCTTCATCTTGTATGTACCTCTGTTTCAGATTGCCCTGGAGCTGATGTATGAAAAAAGTAACGTTGATCTTATCACCGGGTTGAAAACAAAAACTGAGCCAGGCAGACCTGATTTTGACCAGGTAACTTTTTTTCTTTGTTAGAAATATTTCATTCTACTTTTATAAAGTCCAATTCGCATGCGCAAAAAATACACGCGTGTAAATATACTCCGGTGTGTAAATATACTCCGGTGTGCAAATCAGCCTGTGAGTAAATTTAAATTGCATTCGCATGAGTTTTATCACCAGGAGTATTTTTGTATGTAATTTTTTTATTTCTGGATTAAAACCTGTTCATTTAAGTTTTCTGTATTTGCAAAACAAGAAGAGGCAGCTTCAAGGTGTTCTTGTGGACTTTGGCAGCAGAGGAGGATCATGTAATGGTCAGGCATAACCTAAGCAGTTATACAGTTCCCTTTTATCATCCTTTCACAAGGAATTACTGTTAAAATGCCACAAATCCTCACCAAGAATGATGAAGAAATAGTGAGGCTGTTTGCACTCCATATGATCAAAAATGTGGTGAATTATTTAGCAACAATGTCCACAGTTTCAGCAACTGTATAATAATTTATGAACAAAACGTGAAAATTTGTTATCTAAAAGCAGATTATTGACTGATTGACTTGAAATAAAAATACTCATGGGTAATTTTTACTTTGCGTTCGCATGGGACAAAATAGTAAATTTACACGTGTGTATTTGTAAAAATAATGTTTGCACCTGGTCAGACCCAGGAGTAAATTTACCCATATGTAAATATACTCCGGTGTGTATTTGCGTTCGCATGCGCCAGTTGCTTACCCTGAGTAAAATATACACACCGGAGTACATTTACACGCGTGTGCGTTTTCTTTATATATGTATTTTTTTATGAATGTCTTCTAAATTGATAGAGTGTGTCTACAGAGGGAGAGGTCTTGAGTTCGATGCTTACATCTATTACGTAGTTTTATTTTCATCAAGTTTCTCAGAAGAACGAAATGAGCAGAAAGAGTTGATTTGATGGGTACATGATGATATCCATTATATATGTCTTTCTCTGTTCTTGAACAAGACATAATAAAGTCCCACAGTACTGGCTAACATCCAGGAATCGGTGACACCGTCCCGACATGACTGAAAAAATGTTGACTGGGACGTTTAACTATAACCAAACCAAACCAAAACGAAACGAAACAAACTTTTTGTTCTTCTTCTAATTTCAGTTGTTCAAAGCCATCAAGGCCGAGAATCATGGCAAGGTTAAAGTATTCTTTTGTGGTGCGCCGCAATTGGGAAGAACAGTGAAAGATGCAGCACAACGATATGGGTTTGCTTTTTGCAAGGAAAATTTCTAGACTGTGGAATTTTGTGTATTTTATTTTCTGTTTGCTATGATGCAGTATACTGACGCATAGCGGAGTGAAGGTTGGCAAGATCAAAGGCATAAAGTGAAGGTGGTAGTGCAACGATATGCGTTTCCTTTGACATGATCTTTTCTACAGTTTGAATTGTGCATGTATCTGAAAATATTCTATAAAAACGTAGACAGAGAAGACATAATTTAGCTTTCTGAACGAAATATTCCGTCTATCTGTCAGTCTACAAATAATTAGAATGCACAAAGTAAACATTGTGGAATATTCACTACTGTCCCCGTCATTGCCATTATAAAAAGAGAAAAAAATGGCGATTTTTTTTTTTTACCTTTGTCATAGGTTTGCATTTTGGTCAGACTGCTTCAAATGGGTATGTTTTCAACAATGCGATACTAATATGGTAAATAAGTTATACCCACTTGTTTCAAGTGGCACTGGAAAAAATATCTAAAACAAGTAGGTACCCCTACCTTTTGTTTACAAAACGACAACCCGAGCCCAAACGTACGGTCAAGGTGTTTTAACTTTATTTACGTGTATATTTGTTTGTAGACGTTACTATTGAGATCCTAAGTTGTAAATTTAGATGTATACAGTTCATACATGTATGTTGTTACTAATGATTTTATATAAAATTTTGTTTTTACGATTTTAGCATTTTGTACATTTTGTACATAGACCCGGTTGCATTGTTTTTTTTTTGTTTTTTTTTTATAATGCTTCTTGTTTGTACAATTTTTAATGGAATGTCCCTTTTACTTTTCATTTTTAGTTTAATTTTACACTTTTTTTACAATTTTATACGCCTGTTTTGTTTTAAACAACGCTTTTGGCCATTCTAAGTATTTCATATTTAAGTTTTAATGGTGTCCCATTTTAATTTTAAAATTTATACAATTTTTAGAGCGTTTAATGGCATTTTAATCGGTTAGAGTGTCCGCTTTGAGAGCGGCTGTTCGTGTGTCTGTTCACGAGCCAAAGACGTTAAAAATGATACACATTACGAAAACATGCCCATGTAATATACAGAGATTTTGTAAGTTGTAAAAATTGAAATTTTTCAGTAGAAAATTTTTGATATTTTTCTTATTTTTGCTCAAAACATAGATTGTGGGTACACCGAGTACCCACAATCTATGTTTTGGAGCAAAAATAAGAAAAATAGGTGCACCCCTGCATACCCCAGTTTTGCTATATAAAAGTGGGGTTCAAGGGGGTATACATTGCACGAACATGTTTTCCTGATGAGTGGCTGCCTTGTTTGGCTCTCAGCATTAAAAAGGCATGTACTGGTTTGTCTTCTTCACAAAGCACAGCATTAAAGATGACTATGTAACACGTACTCGCGATGTTTAGATGACAATTTGCCTAAAAAAATATTAAGAGAGAGAGTGAGAGAGAGAGACAGAGAGAGAATCTAATGCACATACTAAACTGGGTACTTTCGACGGCCGCTTCACTGTTTTGTTGAAAGATTTTTTCTAAATGTGCCTCTTTGTCATTTGAGTCGCGTTATGAGAAAAGTTCAGAAAACCAACATATTTACATATTCATTTGATGTATATATTTTCTTTTGTTAGTACCATATGTGCATATTGTATATAAAATGCAATAATAAATATATTTCAAGTTAGATTTGTTCTTTCGTACTTTGTATCCCGAAATATTGTATTATATATTTCTAATAAAACCATCAGAAAAATGAAGGAAACAAGTTTAGATGAATATCAATATAAAATGTGATCTTTTGAAAGCAGTAAAAACATTGCAAAATCGAAAGGAAGAAAGTGGCGGGCTAGGAAGTAAGTGGCGGGCTAGGAAGAAATAAAAATAATTGTTAGATCCTTTGGAAGCAGTAAAACATTGAAAGCGAGAAGATGGGCCATATTGTACAATTTCGGGTAATGAACCTTCGTCAGTGACCCTTTACAAAACTGGCAGCGAAAGCCAGACATTTTTGCTGCAATTTCAAAAATTTACATCGGTGTAGTCTAAATCAAAGACTCGTATTCCCAAAGGGGCCAAATAATCAAAATACTGTTAAGAAGATGATTCTTAACGTACAATATATTTGAAACACTCCAAATATATTCACTGATCCCAAAGGATCAAAAGAAAAATATAATCTGCACTATGGATGATGTACGGGGAGACTTTTTAGGGCCGCCACACGGCACAACACCAGCTGCAGTAATAGCAAATAAAAATAATTGTTAGATCCTTTGGAAGCAGTAAAACATTGAAAGCGAGAAGATGGGCCATATTGTACAATTTCGGGTAATGAACCTTCGTCAGTGACCCTTTACAAAACTGGCAGCGAAAGCCAGACATTTTTGCTGCAATTTCAAAAATTTACATCGGTGTAGTCTAAATCAAAGACTCGTATTCCCAAAGGGGCCAAATAATCAAAATACTGTTAAGAAGATGATTCTTAACGTACAATATATTTGAAACACTCCAAATATATTCACTGATCCCAAAGGATTTAAAAAAAAAACAAAAAAAAAAAAAACAAAAACAACAAAAAAAAAAACAAAAAAAACATGAAATTTCATTAGAAAAAAAAATGTTTCGTTCAAAACATTGATTGTGGATACACGTTAGAACCGCCTCACCGCGGACTCTGTTCTAACGAGTACCCACAATCTATATTTTGGCAGACAAATTAAAGCCCGTGAAATTTTGGTTTGTCCAGTAAAATTGTCTGTTTTATTTTGTAAAGTCGCAATTTGCAAGAAGTAGTCCAATGGCGGCGACAATGCCTGATCTGTGATTGGACAAGGAGTTCCGATTTTATAGGAAGGGAGAAACAAAGTGTTTATAATAATCCGGTTCACATGGCAAAAATGGCCGCCATGCCCATATATGGTAAAAACTTTCATCATCTCCGGAACCGGTGGACCGATGTCAACGAAACTTGCCATGTAGCATCTGTGACAAGAATACTACATTTTTTTTTTTTATAAATCATGACCCTTGAATGGCCTTGGCCTATTTTACGACAAGGTCACCATAGGTCGACTATGTAGGCTAATGCATTTGAATGGGGGTAACTAAAGTGTCGTTTTAAGACGAAATATGCATGAGATAGTCAAATGGATTGAAGATACATGGTTCCGAAAATTGAGTTAGTCTGTATATTACCTTAGTATTAAAAAATCTTCTTGGCCAATCAAAGCCAAATTTAATATGAAGTTTTCATAGGAAGGGAAAACATGTGTTTATAAAAGATCCAAGTCACGTGACCAAGATGGCCGCAATGTCCTTGCATGATAAAATCCTTCAAAAATCTTCTCCAGAACCGATGGAACGATTTAAACGAAACTTGGCATGTAGAGTACTGTAATGCGTTTATAAATCATGACCATGTGGTGACCTTGACCTTGTTTACGACGAAATATACATGTACATGTATCGCCTGTGCATTTGATGAAGGATAAACCGTTAAAAGTCGGTCATTTGAAAAGAAAAAAAAATGCAGGATATTGGCAAATGGACAGAATATTGAAAATGACCTCAGAGTTTCATTTGCCCCTGCATTGAGTCTATATACCATAATATTCAAACATTGTTGAAGGTATATGTAGCAGATCCCAGATGAACGTTAACAAGACCATTGGTCCTCTGATTTTAATCATTCAAAGGGTGTCTGAAAATGAATCCTCTGGAACAATTTGGGTATAACAAATTTGATGACGTATATCTGACATCACAACTAAGAAGTCATGTTTGTTCTCTAAAAACTGTACGGTGATTAAGGGATCCCTACCGGACTATCGGGACAGTGAAAGATCGACGCCGATCGGATCAACGAAAACTTACACTTCATTGCGCTAATGTTGTTAGAGACTCGACGACTCAAGACACCAAGTATTAGCTTTTCTAAAAAAAGCTGGTGGGCGTTTAGCTAAATTTCGGTGTAAAAAGACTTGCAGTGTTGTGACTAGATACCTTGTTGAGTTTAACGTTGTTGTCAACATTATCTGAAATATCATGATGGCGCCTGGTTGTGACAGGGAGCTCAGTGCTCACTTTTACATTGACCTTACTTTTGTATCAGATCCCAGACACTTTACCTGATATCACCCATAGTCACATTATATTGACACAAAGAAATCATAGTGCAAAAGGGAGAGCAACTAATGCCGTTGCTATCGACTTTGGTATGTCGCGGCCCGGGATAGAACCCGGTACCTACCGATCCTGGAGCTGTTATTCTACCTACTGAGTTTGAGCAGATACTTCAATTTATGTCCATTTGGGTTTGAGGAATGATGTTTGTGTTGGACACTTTGCAACAGTCATTTTGATAATACCCGTACATGAGTCCGAATGATAATTCAAAGGGTCCGAGTTGATCCGGGTCAGAGTTGACCCGGTTTCGAGTTGACAAGGGTGTGAGTTGACCTGGGTCCGAATTGACCCGCGTCCGAGTTGACCCGGGTCCGAGTTACAACGACATAAAATATATATTTCATAGAGGCCTGTACTGTTTTCAAAGCAAATCTATTGCAGCCGACACACATGACAGTTTTGTGTCAGATTGCACAAAAAATAGTTCGGCCAGCATTCAAGCAAGAAGAAACCATTGGACTTCGTCCAAATTGTTTAAGTGATCCAGCAAACCTATTCTTTGTGAAGATTGTATGCGTATCAAACAGGAGATATCAACCCCTAAATGTCACTTATCTAAAACAGAAGCGCAAATGTCCCTTTCAAGAAATCAAACTGCAAATTATAGATAATTTGGCGCTATATCGTGTTGTGAGAGGTATACCTAACAAAGATCAGGAAGATCCCATCGGCACGCCATACACAGTGTCACTAGTTTGCATTAAAACTCATTTCCAGCTTAGAAATGATCAATATAGGAAATACATGTAAACAAATACACAAATTATAGATAATTTGGTGCTATATCATGTTGTGAGAGGTATCCCTAACAAAGATCAGGCAGATCCTATCGGCACGCCATACACAGTGTCACTATTTTGCATTAAAACTCATTTCCAGCTTAGAAATGATCAATATAGGAAATACATGTAAACAAATACACTCTTTATCTTAAAAATCAATAAGGTCACGATTGCCTAATAACCTGTATCGTCAATATTGAAAATTTATTAGCTGGAAATAAGCAGAATGATAATTCAAAGAAGAAGGTGAATTGATCTTAATCAATCCGATCTGGTGCTATTTTATACTTAATATACACTTTTGTTTTCGAATATAACCCTATATACTTTGGATCACTCGATTAACAAAATTAATTGTACATCTAATGGAAACATCCCGTCGGTTTGACGGTATGCTATTACTGATACCACCCGATTCTATTTCGTATTTTATGTAGACCTTTGATTACTGAATGCTGCATACCGCGAATCAATAGGTTACCCCATGACAACAAGTCACAAATACATGCAAGACATGAAAATTTTTACTTAATGAAAGTAAAAATTTTCATGTCTTGCATGATTTGTCCCATAAATATCGAAAACACGAGAAATATGGTTTTCACGACCAAACTGTGTGGTGTACCTAAATTGATATACGCTGTTATACTGAGGTGACCCCAACTTGTGGTGCGCTACTAATGACTAGACAGCGGTAAATAGTTGAACCAGATCCCAAGAGTAGACCGGAAGTAGCAAGAATAAAGTATGAACAAACACTCATGGTCAAAATTGTGTAAGAGCTCCAGCGTACATATGACTTATAGGGAATTAGGGCGCCTAGGCGCCCACAATAAGTCGAGACTAGCATTGGTCCAGAAAACCTGACTTCAAGTAAGACTCAGTAGAAAGTGGTTCATTATAAAAAAAATCGTTATTCGGACCAGCTACATGTACATATAACGCAGAAACGATCCCATTTCCCCTCTTACGTGCAGTGTATTCAGCCCACCTATCCGATGTCAAGTCCGATTGTGACCCCATGCATGTGCTGTATATATGAGCCGCCACATGGGAAAACCAACAATCTGCCTAGGCAAAACAAAGACGCAGATCAGCTTCGCAGTAACTGCGAAGCTGATCAGCGCCTTTGTTTTCGCTACTCGAATAGTACAATTCCTCTTCTACTTAAATCCGAAATTTCAAGCTTCTAGCCCTTTTCTGTAACTGTACAGGTCGGTTTGTGTTGGACCTGGTCGGAAACCACATTGCTGGTTTTCCCACGAGGGGGCTCATATGTTGACTCATGTGTCAGTTTTTGTGATCTGAGTTTCTGAATAAATAGTTTTGACTTGACTTGACTTGACTTGAAGTAACAGTCAAGGCAGACATATCAGTATCAAACTGACTTCCTGGTGTTTGAATATTAATGACAACTCTGTATATTAGAAAAAAATCACAGAAATGGTGTATACCAGCATAATTGCTTATATCTTGTCAACCAAAAGCCCTAAAGAGCTTAAATTGGTATCAAATGATTGGTATGACAATGATCTATAACCACGTAATAAGATATATAAACAAACTGGCTATCTTAATGATCAGTATTAAAGAGAACTTCAGATATTAGAGAAAAATAACAGATAAACGAAGGGGGTCTACCAACAAAATTGCTTATATCTCAGCAACCAAAAATCTAGAGAGCTGAAATTTATATCAAATGATTGGTATGATAATTGTTTATAATTATGTGATAAGATGCAGAAAGAATTCGACTTTCTTTGGGTTCAAATCTTGATGAGAAATTTCAATATTAGATAAAAATCACAGAACAATGGAGGGGGTATACCTACAGAAATGTTTATAGCTCAGCCACCAAAAGCCATAGGGTGCAGAAATTGGTATCAAATAATTGCTTTGACAACATTCTAAAACCATGAAATAAGATATATAAATAATCAGACTTTCGTGTTGTTCGAATATTGATGAATTGTTTAATATGATATTAGAGAAAATCACAGCAAATAGAGGGGTATACCTACAAAAACGTTTATATCTCAGCAACCAAAAGCCATAGAGAGAAGAAATTGGTATCAAATGATTGCTATGACAATACTCTACAACTAAGTAATAAGGTATACAAACAAGCTAACTTTCTTGTTTTTCAAATATTTAAGAAAACTTAAGATATAGGAGTAAAATCACTGGCAAACGAAGGTGGTATACCAATAAAATTGTTAATATCTCAGTGACCAAAAGCTCTAGAGAGCTGAAATAGGTATCACATGATTGCTATAATAATGTTCTATAATACTATGATAAGATGCATAAATAATCTGACGTTCTTGTTGTTTGAATAGCGATAAGAACTTTAAATATTAGATAATAATCTCAGAAAAATAGAGGGGGTATACCAATGGAAACGTATATATCTCAGCAGCCAAAGGTCGTACAGAGCTGAAATTGGCATCAAATGATTGCTATGACAATATTCTTTAACCATGTGACAAGTTAAATAAACAAGCTTACTTTCTTATTTCTCAAATATTTGTGGAAATTTAAGATATAGGAGAAAGATTCTTGGCATACGAAGGGGGTTTACTAATAAAACTGCTAATATCTCAGTGACCAATAGCTCTAGAGAACTGAAATTGGTATCAAATGATTGCTAAGATAATATTCTATAACCATGTTGTAAGGCACACAAACAATCTGACTTTCTTGTTTTTCGACTATTGATAAAACTTTAAATTTTAGTGAAAAAAAAAAAAAAAAAAAAAATGGATGGTGTATACCGACAAAATGTTTTATAACTTAGCATCCAAATGTCCTAGACAGCTGAAATTGATATCAAATGCTTGTTATGATAATGTTCTATAAACATGTGATAAGATAAATGAATAGTTCGACTTTTTTGTTGTTTAAATATTGATGAAAACTTAAAATATTTGATAAAAATCACAGAAAAATAGAGGGGGTATACCAACGGAAGCGTTAATATCTCAGCAATCATAAGTCTTAGAGATCTGAAATTCATAACAAATGATTGTTATGACAATAATGTATTATCATGTAATACTATATGACCAAGCTGACTATCCCGTTGCAAAAATTTAAGAAAACTTAAGATATAAGAGAAAATACACAGACAAATGCAGAGGACTATACCAATAAAAATGGCAATAATTCAGCAACAAAAAGCTGTAGAGGGCTGAAATTGGTATCAAATGATTGCTACGATCATATTTCATACAACACTGATACAAAAAGTACCTAAAAGAACTTTATCCCCATCAGAATACCAATAACACTGATGTTTATACAGACAATTGTAAAAGGGCATGGAAATATGCATTTTTGCACTAAAGTGACATTTGACCTAAGTCTGCATTACTTTGTTGTAACAATTGTAACTGATTACACCAAACAAATTTATAAGATGTAATTTGGGGTGTTTTTTACAAAAAAAAAAGAAGAAACTATTCATAAGATACTGCTACGAGGGGAAAGCAAAAAGTTCGTGGACTGTCTTAATAACTTTTATAATTGACGTCCGATTGTTTTCGTATTTTTACAAGAGTAATAATGGTCTATTGTCGACATTCATGTAAAATGATGTTTGTCGAATCTTATTTTTGATTGGTCAAATTACATCGACAAACACGTGAGGTTTGCTACCCCGGAGCACGCCGTAAAATCTCTGTTTACGTGTTTATAAATATAAAAATATTTTTAAAAATGTCATTTCTAAATCTCCTTAAATTATGGAAATATTGATAATAATGTAATTCGGCTTGAAATGTGAAATTGCAGTTCTCACATTCGAAAGACAACGCTACAGCGACACTTTTTGAAAGACAAGTCTAAGCAAAAAAATAGTAAAAAATGACGTTACTGGTAAATGGCGGAAACTTGCAAATCGATAAAATTTGTGCGAGACTTCCGAATAAAACCTACAGAAACGTCTGATTTGTTACAAACAGCTAGAGACACATCAGAACTGAAGCATACAACAGTGTTCAATGATGTGCAAAGTGTTAGTCACAACGAAATAGCTGTTAAAAACAACAAGTAAGCACAAAAATCTACGCGAACAACTTTAACGTCATGGCATGCCCCGTATAATCCTAGCGTCTGTCGCAGAAATTGTCATAAAAAAACTAAATTTTTCTAGCGATTTGCCTTAAACTTTCTACTGTAATCCTTCACGGATGGGGAATAAATATATGAAAATTTGCTTGAAGTCGAATGAGAAATAATGTTTTTATAGAAACCTTTGTCTCGGCCAGCGAATACAGAAAACCCGTTGGCAAATGACGTTAACGTCTTGGCGTGCTCCGGGTAGCGCTAACAAGCATCAAACAAATTGCCATAGAAACGACGTTTATCAAGCGATTTGTCTGAAACTTTCTATGCTTGTTTGTATTAAATTGATCGCAAACATACGGTAATTTAAGAGAAATCGCATATGTACTTTTGATTTTATTGACAAAGTCCACGAACTTTTTGCTTTCCCCTCGTATAATGTTGAAATATCTTAAATTTTGCACTTAGTTGACCTTTGACCTATTTTGGGACTCTGGGGCATTTTCAGACTTGGCATCCACCCTAGCGTGTATTGTTACACATTAAGGTACACATTGGGCATGGATGCAAAAATGTACTCAAAAATGCCAACAGAAAAATATTTGGGGGGTTTGGGAGGCCAACTATTGTTAGAAAGGGCAACATTTCTCCTTTATAATGATACCAAACCCATGCCCAAAAGAAATAAATAGTTTAAATTATCTGTCTTGAAAGACAGGTGGGGTAAAACCACTGGCATGTTTTCTTGAAATTGTGAACCTTGTATTGTGTCTTTCATGTGTTGTATATTTATAACTACTAGTCATATTTTCTTCAAATTTTCATTGATAAATTCTGTGATATTTAGAAAAGCAATCCGGTAAAAATAAATGTGACAAGTGCGCTACTGACTGTATAATGAAGCGATAAGCGATTCATTGGAATATGTACCCCTGTAACTGCTTAATGCCACCATGTCATTATAATTGCTGGCATTATTATGATTTCACTTCAGAGCAGACTAAGATGATACAGTTAAATGGTTAAATGCATTTAAAGCTTCGAAGTTCATGTCTAGATATCATTTTTACTTTGACTTTAAACTGCAGTTTTAAAAAATGCCAGAACAGGCCGATTTCAACATTTCGTTGTGCTATAAAACAATTAGATTAAGTTGAAGAAGTTTGAGTTTTGCAGGGTATAATCACTCATATTCGAAGAGTATATAGCACTTATTACTTTTTTTTTCGATATCATTTTACTGTATATTTTTGCATTGTTTTCTTGGCCAGTGCCAGGGAAACAACGCTTTAAAAGTGATTTATAACATTTGATTCATGAAGAGCCACAAACAATTTTATCACAGGTCATAGCTAAAGAAATGGTCTTTCAGATGATACTATTTTAGAATATTTTGCAATGAGAGATGCCGAGAAATATATGGAGTGACAGAACTTTTTGACCGATCCTCGTATCTGAAAATTCTATAAAGACGTACACAGAAAAGGCGTGTATAGGCCTCTATTTTTGTAAACAGCTCTTTGCTTAACTGATGGTACATGACCGCAGGAGAAGGTCAATATAGTACCATTCGAAAAAATAAAGCGATTCGGAGAACCAGCTGATTTGACTTATTTTCCCTACAAGACCAGCTCGGTCAAATTAGCAGCCAATTCTCTGCATCAAAAACGGTCAAGTCAGCAGCAATTTTACTGCAGCAAAATCGGTCATGTTACATGTAGCAGCAATTTTGCTACAGCAAAAGCAGTCAAGTTAACGGCAATTTTGCTTGCAGCGTTAGAATTAAATTTGCAGCAGCAAAATACAGTCAAGTTAGCGGAAATTTTGCTACAGCGAAATTGGCCAAGTAAGCAGCTATTTTGCTACAGCGAAAAACAGTCAAGTAAGCAGCAATTTCGCTTGCAGCGAACATATTTTGTTGCAGAATGTTTTGGCTTTAATCTAGGTGATAACAAATAAGAAAGTGACATTTTTTGCCACAATCACATCTTTTCGACGTCACCTACGAAAAAAGTACCATGTAAGTGGAAATGTTTGTCACCATTTTTTTTATTATTTTATTCTTATTATTTTTTTTTCTTTTTCGTCTGGCTGTGATCGCTATGTAGAAAATGATGATGAGTGCTGCAACATAACTTTTCTAGACCGCATATTACCAACTTTATGGAAAATGTTGCTGATTTTTTACAGTTTCGTCTGGCTGTGAGTGCTATAGGAAACGAATACTTATGCTGCAAACAAGACTTTTCTATCCCACCCATAACATAGCTTAAGAACAAAAGGTCCCTGCCAACAGTAAAAGTGTCCATAGACTGGGTAATAGGTGGGATAAAAAAACGTCTGTTTGTGATGACATTCATCATCTTATAGCGCTCATAGAAAGACTTAAACGAAAACGAGAGACCGAATTGTGCCGTAGCTCACCTTAGTGATTTGCTCATCAGTGTAAGCTTGAAGATAGACGATGATACTCTGGAGCCTTGTCTGTATGAACAATAGACAATGGGTGGCAAAAAGTTTCGCTGCAGCTAACTTGACCGTTTTTTTTATTTATTTTTTATCTTATTTATTTATTTTTTTTTATTTATTTATTTTTTTTTGTTGCTGCTGCAACAGATTCACTGCTAACTTTACTGAGCTGTCAGAAGCACTTTACAGATCCGTACTGTAGTTATTGCACTTTTTTTCTGCCGCCTTCATTAGTAAATTAGTAATGTAAAGTATGCCTGCATCATTTGATATTTAATTGTATCAGGATTAAAGTTTTAAACTTGAAACGAAAAACAGAGAGTCATACAACAAGAATGTTTACCAGGCATTTACTAAGGGAATTTTCAATATCATGGTCATACATAAATACAGTCATGTAGTACAGAATATTTTTTCTATGATGGTATGTGTTTACCCATCATTTTCAGTGCATGAGGTTTAATTTTGACACTGATTGGTTCAACAATAACAAGTGGGTCAAAGTAACAGTCAAAGTGAGAACTACCTATTTTTAAATGTAATGGTCAACTTTGTCATTGTCAATCAAAAATTGACAGGCTCCGCCCTGCACATTGAAAAAAAACAAAAACAGACTATACATATTAGATTTAATTTTTTGGTATGACTGCTTCAAATGGGTATGTTTTCAACAATGCAATGCGATTCTAATATGGTAAACAAGACATCTCAATGTGCTTCACATGGCACTGGGAAAATGTCTGAAGCAATTAGGTACTATACCCCTTTTCTATCGTTTACAAAATTTTATCACGTGAGGAAAACCGGAACAGTCAAAGTGTTTTACTATACTGTAGCTCGATTTTGACCACAGGTGCGTCAAAAGATCGATAAGTCTGCTTAGTAGCATGTGAAAGGCAAATGCTGCATATTTTCCTTTATACTTTAGTTGCACGCACGGTATAGTACGATTTTGACACCTGAGCCATGACCTCCAGGACGAATCCACTGTTATCGGTAAAGCGCGTTTAAAGTCGGTTTTTACGAAAGTAGTAACCTACCTTTGTAACAGAGTATCGCTAAAACATTTATTAATCTGTCCTCAAATATAGAGGCCATCCCAGGGGTTTTTGGGATTCAGAGAGAAGGGCTATTTATTTTCAGGGATTTGGGGAGAAGGGTCATTTATTTTCAGGGATTTGGGCAGAAAACATAATTTTGGGGGGTTTTAGGGAGCAGGCAGCAGGGGGCTGAAGAAAAACATTTCGGGAGCTGGGGAGAAAGGTCATTTTTCTTTCAAGGAGCAGGGAGCAAAGACCGCCCCCCTGGGGGGCCTCAATATATGCAGCCATTGCGCAGTTGATGTGATACTGGATTGCAAAGACGAAGGTCCAAGGTTCCAATCCCATCAATCTAACTTTTTGTTTTGGTTGAAGAAAGCCATTCTTTGAATCACATTATTGCTTTCGATTTTTCTACAGCATTATTATATTTTGGATTATATTATTATTGTTTTACCTTTTTTTTACATTTTATTCATTTTACAATATTTTATTCATTTCATTTCGGCAGATACAAATCAGCAAAACTTAGTCGCCCCTTGCAGTGTCTGACTCGCTGGATTCGGCCTCGGAGTCTTTTTATTTTTTTATATACATGATCTCTTTCTAATACTTCAATGTATATTCTATGAGTTACGTCTCAAAGGATATGTAGTATTTAAACCATACAAGAACACGCAACACCGATTATGCAAAAGCGGGGTTGGCAATAGAACCAGGCTTGATTTCGTTAAGCAGTACAGACCTATGGGGGTCATGACAATATGCTCATTTACAAAATGCTAAATTGCAAAATGCTAAATATTAATTGCCAATAATTTATTTTGCAGAGGGTCGATGACTTTCAATATTGATGATCATATTTTGCGAAACTGAAGCAGTTTTAGCGATTAGTATTTAACAATATGCATTTAACAAAAACAGTTGACATTAAATTGGCATGGCATTACGTTTTTGCTAAGTTTTTAATCCTCACACCCTGCTTGTGTGCAAAACAAAATATGGTCTATCGTAATTTGAAATTATCATATAGCAAATGATATTTGAAATTTAGCAAAAAGCATTAGCATATCGCCAAGATTTTCCATACACTCCAGGTCGGTCACTTTGTATCGACTATCGAGTTAAAACATTCAGAGATGTGTCATTAGAAACACGCCTTCTATACTGTGCAAGTTTAATAGGTGCATGTCAGCATGCAAACTTGCCAATGTAATTATGGCATTAATAGTTTGATGCCTTATCAACACGATGATTCCCTTTATATACACTAAACAAACACGTCTAGACAGATTCTAGCTACTTTATTTTGATTCAATGCTTTACGTCTACGGTAAACAGCGGTGTCTTTTAGAAATGATATGTTATCCAAACCGCCTCTACATGCTCAGTTTCGAGGCGGATTTCCACCAGTAAAGGATTAATTTCTGGTCACTTTTAATACGACTAGGTATGGTTCCTCGTGACGAATTTATCATATATCCATACTGTTGTTTGACTGGTTGGTCTCCTTTCAGTGCGACATTGGCACCTTCGAAGTTGAATGTTTTTTCTTCTTTATTGTTTTTCGCCCTAGCCTGTTTGTCGAAGCAGTAATCTCTGAAAAAAAAAAAAAAAAAAAAAAAAAAAAAAAAAAAAAAAAAAAAAAAGAAAAAAAAAAAACAACAACAACAACAAAAAAACTGATATTATAAATACTGAACAAAAGTGAAAATGCAACACACATATTCAAATTTGAATACACAAGTACGTGAATTTGTTTGAAATCATAAGGCCCGACATGGCGCATTGTTTTTGAATAGCATGCCGCAAAATAGACCTGAAATTACTGAAACGATCGGTTTAATTGGCATTGAAATACAAAGTCTCATTTAGCACCACCGATCTCCTTTTTCACCACCGATCTCCTTTATCGCAAACTCCAATACAGCAGTCGTTTTTTAGGCTGAAGGGAGGTATCGAATATATTTAGGGTGGTAAATAACATTGATATGGAAGACCTTTAATGTACCGATGATAGATGCAAACAATAATGTTCGGCGACCTCAGCAATGCAAAGTCAAAATGTTTGAACGTCAACAAAACCACCAACTCACTATGGTAGAAAATGGATATCTTTCGTATTATTCAAGATTTGGCTACAAATGAGACATGTATCAATCAAAAAACTATTAGAGGGTTGCAGGACATTCTCGGATTCTTTTGTTTTGGGCTGGGAAATATAAAATTCACGAGGACCGAATAACTAACTAAATGTTATGTACCACTGCAGAAGCTGAGGGTGAGGTTATGGCCATGTAAAACCGGTTTAAGCCCGCCAGTAACTTTGTGTTACTGATCGTTCCAAGTCGATACTTCTGTGGTGGTTCTTTTTGTTTTATGTCTTGGTGTTTAAAAATTTTTTGTGCTGTTGGCGCCTTATGTATGTTTTCATATTTTTAGTTAAGTTAAGGTAACTGAGTGGCCACCTATTGGGAAAATAGCTGCCCATTCGGCTTACGATTGTTTCATGGTATAAGTACCTGATTGTTAGTTTGGTTTTTTCCCGCCTCGTTTTTTGGAGTGGGAATCTTTTTCTGATTGCGCCTTTTCCTGATCTTTGCCTACTTGTACCTTTTTTTCAGATAAACTGACACACTTACCTTTTGTGTATACAACTTTCGCATTCAGAACCACCGGAAATCTTCTTCACTTTTTACAATACACAACACGGTGTTGTGCGAAAGGAGATAAGCGGCCGTGTAATAGTGACCCTGTTTTCATTCTTATCGTTTTTTTTATCCAAACAAGATTAAAGCAGCCGCATCATGGGAGCACCAGTTTTTCGCAAATTTGAAAATAAAGACGCGGATCAGATGTGCAGTAATTGCACAGCTGATCAGCGCCTGTATTTGCTCTACACGGATAGTACAATCCCTCCTCTTGTTAAACCCGAAATCTCAATCTTCTAGCATTCTTCTAAGACTGCACAAGGCCGGTTTGTATAGGAGCTGCAAAAAAATCGCAGTCAAAGATAAATGAGCCACCGCAACAGAAAACCAACAATCTGCATATGCGAAAACAAAGACGAAGATCAGCTTCGCAGTAACTGCGAAGATGATCAGCGTCTTTGTTTTCGCTACGCAGATAGTACGACCCATATTAAATTTAAATCATGCTAACCTGCTTCTGAGACTGTACAGCTCGGTTTGTGTCAGACCTGGTCGGATTAACCGAATTGTTGGTTTTCTCATGCAAAGGCTCAAATTGCAAAACAGAATGCCACCATTTGATCATAAGGATTGTAAAAATGTTTTACAGATGGTTCGCGTCGTCTTGCGCCATTGTATATTTTGGTGAGTGTTTGAATTAACAGTAAACATGATGAAAGTAGAGGAACCATGGTTCTCTAATCGCTCACCTGAAATCTGCTTACCAATATACATGTTTGAATATTATGGAAAATAGCCGCAGTAAAGGGGCAGATGAAGCCCTGTGCCATTTTTTTTAGAATCATTTATTTCAGTCCTACTGCTCATTTTTAACAGTTTCCCCATTCAAATGCATAGGCAGCCGATGTTGACTTTGCCGGTCAAGGTCATCACATGGTCATATATACACATTGTAGTACTTGAGCCATCAATGTGACCTGCAACAATTGAGCCACCTCGTGGGAAAACCAATAATGTGGTTTTCGAACAGGTCCGACACAAACCGGGCTGTACAAGCATAGAAAAGAGCTAGAAGCTTGACATTTCGGATTTAAGTAGCAGATGAATTGTACTATCCGAGTAGCGAAAACAAAGGCGCTAATCAGCTTCGCGGTTACCGCGAAGCTGATCTGCGTCTTTGTTTTCGCCTATGCAGATTGTTCGTTTTCCCACGAGGTGGCTCAATTATTTACACATTGGTCTCCCCTTCCAATAAACGGTTCATGTAAAATTTGGCTTTGATTGGCCAAGCGGTTTTAGAGAAGATCTTTGAAAATAGTGGACGACGGACGGACGACGGGCGGACGGACGCATGACGCCTGCCTATCCTATACTGACGTCAACAAAAAACGCCTCAATCAACTTTGACACGTCTGCTTGAAAAATGACATGCTGTTGAAAACGCACACCTATTCTGTTCATGAACCGGTCTGTCAGGCATCCCTTCTTTCGATTACTGAAAGTCTCTGTTGCAATACCAACACATATGCCATCGAGTGGGATATCCACACGTGACCATTTGTTGTTGAAACAAATTTTTGAAAACCGAATGTAGTTCTCTAGCGTTATTGACGTCACTGCAGCTAATGAATGGTAATCATCGTCAAAATGGTCAAAAAGATTTCAAAAAGCTGTCCTGGCATGGCTATTTGACAAAGAATAGTTTCTATTGTTATTTCTCCTGCCTTTCAGCATGAAACGAACCTCCTTACGGATAACGTGTATTTGACGTGTAGTGAAATAAGCGTCCGAATACCATTGCTTCATTCTTGGCTATTCATTTAGAATAATGCGAATACGTTAGAAAAATTAATTCAAGGTGTGCAACCGAATATAACGACGTCGTTTCTGAAATGTTTCATCATTAGAATTCGTAAGCATAAGAGACGTCGACGTCAAAAGGATTTTGCTACAGAAGCGTCGGCGAAAGAGGTATGGTCACAAAAATCGATAGAGGGAATTTTATATCAAAGTGAACGATGGTCCCGGACTTTGGAGTCACTCCGAACGCCAGAAACCGAACAGGATCATTTTTTCGTTCCGTCTCTTTCTTTTCTTGCGAAAAGTCCCAATGTTATTTTCAGCATTTCACATTCACGTAGTCCAGTAATGTTACGTTTCAAAATTTTGATGTTCTTAAGTTTGTAAATCGACTTTGCACGGCTTTCAAGAATTTTCACGTCAAAAACATCTGTATAATGACGTCGGGATGAATTTTTAAAAATGGTGCATCCACGCAAGTTTTGAGAAAAGTGTGCATTTTAACCAAATTAAGTTTATGCTTTACCATGAGAGGGAACGTAAAAATAAGGAAAATGCAAATTTCGTTTATATTGTTTATCTACTGACCAGGTTATGAAACATTTTCGATGAGGCGTTTTTATTGACGTCAATATATATAAGCTAACATGTGAGCCTTCGGCTAAGGTGAGCAAAACCCTTCCCAAACACTTGAAAGCTTTTTTATATATCCGAGCTAGCTGAACAGTGCCTTTGTTTTCGCTTCACTGTCTTCATTTACGATATTTGCCTCTAGCCTTCGTCTCTGACTGCACAGGTAGGTAAGGACCTACCAAACCGTGTCGAACCTGGTCGGAAACCACGAACACAGGCTGTTCTCGTGATGGGACTCATATTGTAATTTACATTACAGTTGTAGTCCAATGTCAAGGTCAAGACTGTGGCTGTCCCGATTTATGGTTACCTTACAACAAGTCCTGTTACCTATTTAGCAACGTACGTCCTATGCATTACGTAGAAGCGGAACATTACTGTCTACACCACCATAACAGCCATCTTGTAACCATCGAGAACGCAAAGGAAAACGCATTCTTGAGGGATTATGTCAGCCGACTTAAAGGCGATGACTACTGGATCGGATTATCTGATGAACTTTTGGAAGGTGATTGGAAATGGGAAAGTACCGGTAATACCGTCGTTTATACCGACTGGGGGCCGGGGCAACCGTCAAATGGTGGCGGAAGCGGCGAGGACTGCGCTTGTCTGTATGCCGACATTAATTACCATTGGAACGACGCGCCATGCAATTTTAACCATAGACCACTGTGTGAAAAGAGTAGGAATTACCCAGAAGAAATAATTGGGTAGAGATATAGTGCGAAACATTACCAACTTACATTCAAGAAATCAATTTTGGTAATTTAAAAATGTATTTTTTCTTTTGGTACATGTATCACATACAATAATATTTGCCGGAAGTTGTCTAAGAGTGTGTAACATTAAAACAATTTTTAAAATCTTAAATATTTTGTGTCGTGAGATGACCTTCAATTTTTCCTTTTTTAAAAAAAAGTTACAACAAAGTTTCCCATTCCACATAGACAGTGCATACATGTACAAACTAAAAATCATTACGAAAACCTGCCTATGCAATAAAGGCCTACATAGATTTTTTGAACTGTAAAAATTGAAAATTTCAGTAGAATTTATTGATATTTTTCTTATTTTTGCTCAAAACATAGATTGTGGGTACGCCTCGCCGAGGCGGTTTTTACGAGTACCCATAATATATGTTTTGGAACAAAAATAAGAAAAAATATGATAACCACTGCATACCTCAGTTTTGCTATGTAAATTGAGGTATAAGGATTATAAAATGGGTCTATCTTGTCAATTGCCTATAGATTTGGCAAGGAGTGCTAAGCAGGCAGAATTTGATGTAAATGTCTGGTAAACCTTGAATCATCTGCTTAAGGCAAATGAAATTTTTCTAGGACGATGCGCCATGCAATGATTCTAATAATCCAGTGAATTACCCAGAAGAAATAATATGGCAGTTCAAAACATTTACTTCAAGAAATCATTTTACGTAACTACATCTGATTTCTCCCTTTCACATACATCTATATTTGCCGGATGTTGTATTAGAGGGTGCAACTTCAAAACTATGTATTCGTTAAAGTACATTAGTCATGGGGTGGCCTGCATTTATTTTTTGTTCATTTATGAAAACAAAAATGCAGGTTACATGTACAATTAAACTGTGAGTGACACATACAGTGTATGCACAGGCTCCAAATAAAATTCGTTTCAAACAGTATTCTTTGGTGGTATGTATCAATTTGTGCCTGATCAGGCTGTTAACCGAAAACAAGCTTTACCATAAGGATGCTCAAAATTCGACTCTTAAAATAAAACGTTTAAAGTAAATGCTCGAAGCGGGACACGTTAAAAGCATAACAAGATACTGTTTGATAAACAATTTGTTCATAAAGCCATTTAAAACATTTAGAAACAATGCGCCAAAACACACCAAAAGGTGTTCTTGAAAACATAAAGATTGATAAGGTACTTTGACCTCCCAACAGAACACACAGAAAATGTTAAAACCCTTATTTTGTTGACCCCATAACTTTTCTTTTCGTCCAGTCAGCGTGATAAAAACGCTAATATCAAAAGTTGACGTCGGAAAAAATGTTTTCCCATACTACACCAATACTTCGTAAACCATTACAAAACTAATTGTCTCTTCTCAAAATGATTATATCAGTGCCCATCTAACCATTACAAAAATCATTAATTTCGTAACTTTCTTCAAAGTATCAGAGTGACATGTTGTTAGCTCGATTTCATTTTCTGGAATTGAATGTATAAAGACAAGGTAATATTTACAAAAACAAGCCTATGTAATATACAGAGATTTTTAAAGCTGTAAAACCTGAAAATTTCAAGATGCTTTCATTCAAAAGGTTTTGATATTTTCAATATTTTTGCCCAAAACATTAATTAAGGATACACGTTAGAACCGCCTCGCCGAGGCGGTTCTAACGAGTACCCACAATCTATGTTTTGGATCAAAAATAAGAAAAGAAGGTATACCTCTGTATAGAAGTGTTGTTATATAAAAGTGGGGTATAAGGGGATATTTATAACATTGCCATGTTTTCCTGATCATTTTAAAATCAACATCACATTTTACACATATGAGCCACCGCAAGAGAAAACCAACAAAATGCTTAGGCGAAAACAGCTGATCAGCGCCTTTTTTTCGCTACACAGATAAAACAATATCTCTTCTACTTCCACCTAAAATTTGAAGCTTCTAGCCTGCTTCTGTGATTCTGATGACCGGTTTGTGTCGGACCTGATCTTAAACCCAAATTGTTAGTTTTCTCATGCGAAGGTCCATATGTAAATTGATCGTGTCCATTTCGGTGTTTTTGCATGTTATTTTATTAACAAGAGACATCAAACACCTTCAAATAGCGAGGAAATTTACAAAACTGATACATGTATTAAAGATCATCGCCGTGTTCTCAGTATAAACCGTGTATAGCCACCAAAATAAGTCCTTCAAAATATGCTGGAAATTACAAGAAACGATACACATACCTCCGTACACGTATAGACCAAGGATGACACATTTTTGAATTCTTCCAAAAAATAATATGTAGAGATTTCCGAACTAGCTTCCTACAGTTCCGTTTCAAAAATTACATACCCCTGCGAGGGGAAAAGGGGTATGTTATAGAGTTTTGTTAATTTTGAAACGCACCTGTATTTTGTAATTGAAAATGTTAGCATCTAAAATGTTTATTTATCACCCAAAATGAAAACATACATAAAATACAACATACATACATGTAAATAAATAAATAAATAAATAAATAAATAAATAAATAAATAAATAAATAAATAAATAATGGAAGAGGACAAACTTTGTACGCATTACAGTTTCTGCAGACACCTTTATTTCCAACCTTATTGAATTTACAACCTGATACACACACATATATAGAAAAACTAAATGGAACTACTGGATGTTGACTCCGGCTATTTCCCCCCGCTATATTGGCGGGAAGTTAAAACCCCGGTACATCCCTGGCACTGCCGGGAAACATCGCAGGTTAAATCCCGGCACTTAAGCCCCGCTATACCCCCGCTATTCCCGGTCCGGGGGGGGGGGATACAAATGCTTGGTGCATTAGGATGCCATGACATCCAAAATGTGTCTGGTTATGCTGTGTTTTAATTTTGTTTTCTGTTGATGTTTTTATTTTTCTGTGTACCTGTTTGTAATACCCGTCACTTTTGTATTTTGTTGATGCTAGCCGGTCATCATGCTTTTTATTTTGTGATATCTTGTTATGTCCTCTTTCTCGCCTGGTGTCTGGGATAGGATTTTAAATTTAATGGTGCCGATTTCTGTATCCTCCATGACGAAAAGTTGCCTATGCAATAAACAGAGATTTTTTTCAGAAGCAAAAATTAAAAATTTCATTGGAAAAAAATGGATTTTTTCTTTTTATATTTTAGCTGAGGCGGTTCTAAAGAGTACCCACAATGTATGTTTTGGATCAAAAATAAGAAAATTGGATTTTTTTTATATTTTAGCTCAAAACATACATCGTGGGTACACGCTGAGGCGGTTCTAAAGAGAACCCACAATGTATGTTTTGGATCAAAAATAAGAAAATTAGGTATACCCCGGCAAACCCCAGTTTTGCTATATAAAAGTGGGGTTTGAGGGGGTATACATTTCACGGACATTTTTTCCTGATGTATATTTCTACTCACTTTAGATAAGAAAAAAAATGTTTGTAAAAAATGTTTGCATTTCTTTTCTCAGAAAATGACCCTTCTCCGTTTGGTGATATTTATTGTCACAGCCGAAGTCACGCTTGCGCAATTCAACCCTACAGGTACGTATATATTTTATATCATTTAATATAGATAATATCAGAAAATATCATGTACCCCGAGCGATGCAATGCATTATTTGGTTCGCGAGAAAGCCCGTCGAAGTCCTAGTCTTCCGACTAGGCGCGATACAAATTAGTCTGTACAGTCACAGAAGATGGCTAGATTTTTGAGCTTTCGAATTTAAGACAATGAAGATACATGTATGTTCTGATCATGATAAGCAAAAGCAAAGGCGTTACGTATTTGTGCTCTTACTGCAACAGCTGATCAGCGGCTTTGCTGTAGTATTTGTAAAACCGTTTTAATCATGATTGATTTACGCATGATGCGGCACATTTTGTACCATTAGTCATTAGGGCACATGCAACAAGCTTTTTCTTTCAATAAAATGAGCTGCATCGTGAGAAAACCGGATGTTTGCCTGTGCGAAAACAAAGGCGCAGATCAGCTTCGCATTAACTGCGAAGCTGATCAGCGCCTTTATTTTCGCTACACGGATTGTACAATTTCTCAACTTCTTAAATCCGAAATTTCAAGCTTCTAGCCTGCTTCTGTGACTGTAAAGACCGGTTTGTGTCGGACCTTGTCGGAAACCATGAAGACCGGTTTTCTCGCAGCGCGGCTCAAATCATGATGAACATAAAGATACTTTTGTCATAAATTTGCAAAACTGTGTGTGATATGGATAGTTGGGTATTGGTTGAAACCAAAAATTCCATTGTATCTAGTCCCAGCTATATTTAAGTTGCTAAACTAAAAACGATAAACAACAACAACAACATTTTGCTTCCTAACCGTAAAAGCGTAAAAGATAACATAACATTCAGTTGCAGAATTAACTCAGTCTGGTGAAACGCAAAAAAAGACAATACCACACCAGACGAGAGTTGCATAAGGCTAGCGCTTTTTCGTAGCGCTTTTCTACGTTTTGTTCAGTTGTTACGTTAGAGCGCTTTCCAAAATGGCGGCGACTAGCGATACCAAAAACGTGCAACAAATCACTGTTTTTCTCCGTTCAGAAGGCTAGAAAATTGTTTTCTGGACTACACAGATGATTATTGTCACATTTTCATCACATAAAACGTCATAATTCATGCGGTCGAATATTGACGACGCCATTCTGTTTCTTGTAGTAAGCATTTGTTCCTTAGCAACGGCAGGCTGCTTTCTGAGAGGCAGCTCGGAGGAACGTAACGAAGCGCTCGCGAGCGCTTTCTTGTAACGTAACGTTGCATAGCAAATTGTTACGAAGCTCGATAGCGATATGCTTATGCAACTCTCGCCTGTTCTATATCTTTTCATATTTTTCAATCTACATGCATCTTCCGTTTTCATTTGATTGTTGATTTAATACACTGTAGTGATTATTTTACCATCTGGTTTTACTGCCCGTGGAACTGTTCACTCATTACGAAAACTTGCCCATGCAATAAACAGAGAATTTTCGAGCTTTAAAATTGAAAATTTTCAGCTGAAAAAGTTTGATATTTTTCTTATTTTTGCTCAAAATATAGATTGTGGGTACAAGTTAGAACCGCCTCGCCGAGGCGGTTCTAACGAGTACCCACAATCTATGTTTTGGAGCAAAAATAAGAAAAAAAGGTATACCCCTGCATACCGCAGTTTTACTATATAAAAGTGGGGTTCAAGGGGGTTTACATTACACGGACATGTTTTCATGATGTATTTGTGGACTCGTTTAGAGATGATGCATTTTATAACTACAAAAGCTCATTTTGATGACGCCTTTAAAATAACTTTTTTAATTCTTCAGTGACAATATATTGCCTGAATGGGAATGGTGACGTCAGCGTTAGCGTCACAAGTGCTTCGACGTCGGGGAAAGTTTCTCTCTACGTCGGGAACTCTTTGTGTGCCGAACAGAACACGACGACTACGTCAATAGTCGTGAATTTCACGAGTTCGGCTGGTTGCACGACAAGTACGACATACCCATCTACAGTAAGTAACTTCAAAGGT
Organism: Rugalucina vietnamica; assembly: GCA_964017185.1. Lineage (NCBI taxonomy): Eukaryota > Metazoa > Mollusca > Bivalvia > Lucinida > Lucinidae > Rugalucina > Rugalucina vietnamica. The sequence goes on from OZ024885.1 coordinate 12,516,972, forward strand.
TTTTCGACGATGTCACGTGACGCAGAAATATGTCTTTTTAACTTCACAGACATTACAAAAGCCGAATGTATTTCATCATCCAGTGAAAGCTAAAAATCTGAATTTCAGTCCTATCCACTGAAAACCTCGAGAGTACCGGACTAAACAGTGTTTTTATCACTTCTGTTCTACTTCCGTAGCAATTCTAACGGATTCCCATAATCAAGAAAAATGATAGCAAACTGAAAATATACTCCTCCTCAAAAATCCGGTCACCAAAAGTCGTAAGCATTGAAAATCTTTTTCGCATTCTCTATATTTTGTTACAAACTTGTTTGTTGTGCTCATACCTTTAACTATCCTATTCCCAGCCCAAAACTGTGATAAATCTTGCTTTTACGTTCTATTAACATGTAATGTCATATGGAGATAGAGCATGCTGAAAATGCTATCCGAATGGCTGTAGGGGCCCTGGATCGAAACCACGACCCCTGAATACAAAAAAAAAAAAAAAAAAAAAAAAAAAAAAAAAGCGGTGAGAAGCTATAGACACCACAGAGGCTTCTACACTGTATTTGTATCATGAGGAAGCTAGCATGGGCTAGTCGCTAGCATTGAGTGACCTTCCAGATTCCTCACCCTTTTGTACCCTACAACTACCACATAAAATCTACTTTTTAAACTGAGCATGCGCAATAGACATACACTGCATGCAAAATGGCTGTTTATATCCTCGATTTTGTCAGTGTTTTCATTCAAATTTATAGGCAATAATATTAAACATATTTTTCGTTTATTTGTTGGGAGGTTGCAACACTATTGGCCGACCGGATTTTTTGAGGAGGTGTATATTATTACAACCACCGAAACAAAGCTATTTCATTATATTGCATACTCCAATATGTCCGTAAAGATTATCACAAAACAGCTAAGGACCTTGTGCATAGAGAAATAAAAACTTACACGTGTAATGATTGCCAAACTCAATATGGTACAACAGAGCAGCTTGACAGCCACAAGCGAAATTGTGCATTAACAATAACATATACGAAATTGTGCATTCTGTCCTTTGTGTCGTTTTATCATATGACGTCGCTGTTTTCCAGTGGATAACGTCATGTCATAAAAATCGTATGACCACACGTGTAATAACACTTTTGTGGGAATACGTAACGTCATTGACGACGTCCGTAACAACAATGTAAATTTTCATTGAAAATATGTCCACTTCAAAGGCGATAAAATCCTTTTTTAAAAGTCATATGATAAAATGAATCACACACTTGTGGTCATTTCATATGAAATTTATTAAACTCGCCAAAGGCTCGTTTAATAAATTTCATATGAAATGACCACTCGTGTAAGATCCTCTATTTGTATAATATTTTGATGCAAAATGTAACCATGTTTCAATCCATCGCTTATATTCAAGTTGCTACCACCAATATATCTTAAGATTCAGTCAAAACGCGATCCCAGCAGGCACCTGACGTCTGTTTGACGTCAGATATTGGTTATATTTGGGTCGCGACGTCATTTAACCAATTTCCAACGTCTATCAGACGTCATTTCCTGACGTCTTTTGGACGTCTGGATTGGACGTTGTTTTGACGTCAAACTAGTTCGTCAGTTAGACGTCGTAATCAAGACGTGATTTAGACCTTGTGTTTTTCATACTTCTGACCATGTGTGGTGTGCAAATTAATGAAACTTCACTTTGGGTAAAAATCAGATCATTCGTTTCGTGTGTTTCTTTTGCTTTCTTTCTTTCTTTTTTTCTATGTTACTTCCAGCAGACATTTGACGTCCGTTGGACGTCAGATTGACGTCAGACTCCAACGTCATAATAACGTTGGAGTAGGTTGATTTTGAAAGTTTGTCTGTTGTCAAAACTAGACGTCAATCTGACGTGCTAAAGCCAACGTCGGTTTAACGTCTGAAAGCTGACGTCAATCTGACGTCCTAAAAACGACGTTTGAATTCATGTCATATAAATAGTTTAAGGTGTATATTTTTTCGCATTTTTGAATAACAGTGGATTCAGAAGAGCAGTGATGCACTTTTGATAGTCCCTTTCACTCCTTTGATAGAGTTTTTCGGAACATACAAAATGTTCAAGATATTAATTCAGCCTGATGTTGGTACATCTTATTTAAGCAAAATTTTATTGCTTTATGGTGCTAAAACCAATAAGACATTAGTGTGAGAAATAAGATTATTCTGAACAATGGTGAAATAAATATTAAAATATACAAATTTTATTTTCATCTTAATTGAAAGTTTGATAATTTAGTGAAAGACTTTATTTTGATTAATAGATAATCATTTTTTCTACATTAATTAAGCATGAGGGCGAAATATGGGATTTCCCTTACGAGACTCAGATATGACTTTTAAGTGGCAAGGTTGAAATTATTATTTGAATTGGATATTATATAGAGGATCTTACACGAGTGGTCATTTCATATGAAATTTATTAAACGAGCCTTCAGCGAGTTTAATAAATTTCATATGAAATGACCACTAGTGTAAGATTCGTTTTATCATATGACATCTAAAATAGGATTTTATCGCCTTCGAAGTGGACATATTTTCAATGAAAATTTACATTGTTGTTACGGACGTCGTCAATGACGTTACGTATTCCCGCAAAAGTGTTATTACACGTGTGGTCATACGATTTTTATGACATGACGTTATCCACTGGAAAACAGCGACGTCATATGATAATACATAATATATGTAAGAAATTATGTCAGTTTAAGGGCAGCTAACTCTGTCGACATATATGAAAAACACGTCCCCAGCAGGCATCTGACGTCAACTTGACGTCGGATATTGGTTGTATTTTGGTCACGACGTCATACAACCAATAACCAACGCCTCCTGACGTCAGTGGACGTATTGATATGACGTCGAAATGACGCCGGATTCAAACGTAAGTCTAACGTCATATGTCGACAGAGTTAGCTGCCCTTGAATTGACATAATTTCTTGCGCAAAAGTAACAACATCAAATTCAAATAATAATTTCAACATAGCCACTTTTAAAAAAGCCATATCTAGGTCTCGTATCGGAAATCACCATGCTTAATTAATTTAGAAAAAAAAAAAATAATTATTTGTTAATCAAAATAATGTCTTTCACTAAATTATTAAACCTTCTATTAAGACGAAAATGAAATTTGTATATTTAAATACTTATTTCACCATTTTAAATTATTGATTGTTCACAATAGTCTTATTATTTACACTAATGTCTTATTTGTTTTAGCACCATATAGCAATAAAATTTGACATGAATAAACCAACATCAGAGTGATTTAACATCTTAAACATTTTGTATATCCCGAATAACTCTATCATAGGAGTGAAAGGGAATAACAATAGTGCATCACCGCACTACTGAATCCACTTCAGGATTTCAGAATGTTAATTTAACCGCGAACAAACATTCACGATATCGGTTTTAGCACGTCAGATTGACGTCCATTTTTGACGTCAAACAAACTTTCAAAATCAACCTAACCACAACGTCATTATGACGTCACATTTGAGACATCAAACCAACGTTGTTTTTCTGACGTCAGAATGACGTCTGTTTTTGACGTCAGAATGACGTCTGTTTTTGACGTCAAACAAACTTTCAAAATCAACCTAAATCCAACGTCATTACGACGTCGGAGTCTGACGTCAATCTGACGTCCAACTGACGTCAAATGTCTGCTGGGATAATTCCTCGACCTCATGTTTACACCACGGATGTATGAATATGTAAGACACTGTACACAATTCCCGGATTTTTTATTTTCGTCCTGGAAAAAAAGTTATTAATCAAACAACAAAGAGCATGCAACAATTGTTTACCTTTCTGGCTACTTCGATGCTCAACCGGAAACTTCTCCTATCGATTTTCTGTCTCAACCAACGGTTGAGCACCGGAACGCTTGGTAGGCGTGATATAGGTGGGATTTCATGATAATGCATGTAGTTATTTTTCTCATTTCAAAGAAATTAACCCTTTATTATTTTCCAGGGAACAGTGTTTTATATCTATGTAACTGAGGGGCAGCGTCTCCAGGCAGGTCACCCGGACGAGCTCTACAATGTCACGTGCAATGCAGATAATTCCGAATCCGCGATACAGGTGTAAGTATTCACTGTTCACAAAATGAGTCAGCTACACACGGCGCTACAAATAACGTCGCTCCAAAAATGTGGAAATAGAAGGATTTCGGCCTTTTGATTCTATCGATGAATGCCCTATAAAGTTTTGAAGAATCTACGATTGCCTTTACGACGTCATGGTTACATCATTAATGACGTAATTTTCTTTCTCTTAACAACGAAAACAACATTTTCAGTGAAGTCACGATTCAATCTCCAGTGTTGTATTGACATCACTGTGTTGATATAACTAACGTCACGGTGACGTGTTTCTTTCTTTCAGAAACTTGTCTAACATTGATACTGGCTTCACGAGACGATCTTCAATAAACCTGAATGATCCTGTTGAAATCTCTGACATCATGATGACGTTATGATGACGTCATAGATGACACAATTGTTTTTCTTTCAGGAACGTGTCTCACATTAACTCCGGCTTCACGATACAATCTCCCGTGAGACCCAGTGCTACAATTGATATAACGGATTCGAGTGACAACATTGTGACGTCATTGGTGATTGGCAATAGCTACAAATTCAAGATAAGCTGCCGTAATGTTTTTTTTTTTTTTTTTTTTTTTTTTTTTTTTTTGGGGGGGGGGGGAGGGGGAGGGGGTGAAGCTGGGGAGAAATGCTGTTTATTTTAGTGGAGCTTGGGAACACGGCCATTTATCTTCAGGGAAATGGGTAGCAGGCCAAAACTTTTGGGGTTTAAGGGAGCAGGGATCTGAAGGAAAACATTAAGGGAGCTGGGGGTAAATGCTATTTTACAGGAGTGGGTGTTATATTTGAAGCACGTTTAGGATTTCATGACATCCTGATTTTGGATAAAAGTTCCATAAAGCGAGATAACGTCCCGATATCACCATAGCTGTTGACTAGGACGTAAAACATTTATTCAAACATACAAACAAACAAGAAATTCAAACGACTATATCTTTGTTATTTATGAACAATAACATACAGTGTGATTATTCATTTTTAGTTAGAAAGTAAGGAACAATATGGTACCAAAACTCATGAAAATTCTGATGTTGTCAACGCACTCGGTGAATTATATTTGGTATCCTTCTCAAAAAATTGTAAATATCCTCTATATTCTGTATGTTATATTTCAGTAAATATCCTTTATATTCTGTATGTTATATTTCAGTAAATATCCTTTATATTCTGTATGTTATATTTCAGTAAATATCCTTTATATTCTGTATGTTATATTTCAGTAAATATCCTTTATATTCTGTATGTTATATTTCAGTAAATATCCTTTATATTCTGTTTGTTATATTTCAGTCGATGGGTGGGACCTTGAGCTAATAACTATCACTGCTGATTCTGACCTCACGCTCGTTGCGAACGGGTAAGCCATTACGAAAACTTGCCCATGCATTACGAAAACACGCACATGCATTACGAAAACACGCCCATGCATTACGAAAACACGCCCATGCATTACGAAAACACGCCCATGCATTACGAAAACACGCACATGCATTACGAAAACACGCCCCATGCATTACGAAAACACGCCCATGCATTACGAAAACACACCCATGCATTACGAAAACACGCACATGCATTACGAAAACACACCCATGCATTACGAAAACACGCCCATGCATTACGACAACACGCCCATGTATTACGAAAACACGCCCATGCATTACGAAAACACGACCATGCATTACGAAAACACGCCCATGCATTACGAAAACACGCCCATGCATTACGACAACACGCCCATGCATTACGACAACACGCCCATGCATTACGAAAACACGCCCATGCATTACGAAAACACACCCATGCATTACGAAAACTTGCCCATGCATTACGAAAACACGCACATGCATTACGAAAACACGCCCATGCATTACGACAACACGCCCATGCATTACGAAAACACGCACATGCATTACGAAAACACGCACATGCATTACGAAAACACGCCCATGCATTACGAAAACACGCCCATGCATTACGAAAACACGCACATGCATTACGAAAACACGCACATGCATTACGAAAACACGCCCATGCATTACGAAAACACGCCCATGCATTACGAAAAACACGCCCATGCATTACGAAAACACGCCCATGCATTACGAAAACACACCCATGCATTACGAAAACACACCCATGCATTACGAAAACTTGCCCATGCAATGTACAAAGATTTTTTGAGCTTTAAAATTCAAATATTTTCAGCTGAAAATTGTTGATATTTTTCTTATTTTTGCTCAAAACATAGATTGTGGGTACACGTTAGAACCGCATCGGCGAGTTATGATGCGGTCAATATTGGTATATCACATCATATTCATCAACAATTGTTTTAATGTATAACACTTTCTTGTAACACAAAGAATGAGCAGAAACTAGAAATGTGTGTTTGTAAAACACTATGCCCCCAACTGTATGCTTGTCCCTAAACTGGCAGTTTGTATGATTCATTTATTTCATTCGAATGCAGTCAAATTTAATTTCCTGAAGAAGCTGTCGGTTGCGTCTGTTTTGACCAAGATCCAGAAACAGAATGTAAGCTTTTTTGCAGGCGAGTTAGAAATGAAGTAAAAATTAAAAAATGGAGTAATTTTTTCAAAATTTGACAGAGAGTCCTCAAAAGTTAATCAGGTGATCTTCTTCTCAGTCCCAACCATCATACCAAATATGAAGGCTCTAGCTAGCTAGCTCAAATACGTTTTGAGATATCTTGCACACAAGATTTTCAAAATTTGTTTTCAAAGGGACATTATTCCAAAAAGGGGCATAACACGTACATGAAAAAATACAGGCCAACTATTTTTTCAAGAGGAATCTGTATATGAAATTTCAAAACCCTATCATTCACCGTTCAAAGGTTTCAAATTTCACCGAAAAGTGGAAAAATCAATCAAAATTTCAAAATTCTGTATTTTTGTAAATATTTGACGGAAAGTTCTCAAAAGTTAATCATGTCATCTACTTCTCAGCCCCAACAAGTGTACCAAATATGAAGGCTCTAGCTTTAATACTTTTTGAGGTATCTTGCACACAAGATTTTCAAATTTTGTTTTCAAAGGGACATAACTCAAAAAGGGGCATAATTTGGCCATACAAAAAATACGGGTCAACTATATTATCATGAGGAATGTGTATATGAAATTTCAAAACCCTAGCATTCACCGTTCAAAAGTTTCAAATTTCACCGAAAAGTGGAAAAATCAATCAAAATTTCAAAATTCCGTATTTTTGTAAAAATTTGACAGAAAGTTCTCAAAAGTTAATCAGGTCATCTACTTCTCAGCCCCAACAAGTGTACTAAATATGAAGGCTCTAGCTTTAATACTTTTTGAGATATCTTGCACACAAGATTTTCAAATTTTGTTTTCATAGGGACATAACTCAAAAAAGGGGCATAACTTGGCCATACAAAAAAATACGGGTCAACTATTTTATCATGAGGAATGTGTATATGAAATTTCAAAACCCTAGCATTCACCGTTCAAAATTTTCAAATTTCACCGAAAAGTGGAAAACTCAATCAAAATTTCAAAATTCCGTAATTTTGTAAAAATTTGACGGAAAGTTCTCAAAAGTTAATCAGGTCATCTACTCCTCAGCCCCAACAAGTGTACCAAATATGAAGGCTCTAGCTTAAATACTTTTTGAGATATCTTGCACACAAGATTTTCAAATTTTGTTTTCAAAGGGACATAACTCAGAAAAGGGGCGTAACTCGGACATGAAAAAAAAAATACGGGTCAACTATTTTTTCATGAGGAATGTGCATATGAAATTTCAAAACCCTAGCATTCACCATTCAAAAGTTAACACACACACACACACAGACAGACAGACACACACACACACACAGACAGACAAGCCAAAAGCAATATGCCCTTCCAACTTTTTCAAAGTTGGGGGCATAAAAATATTTTTCATCTGAAAATGGATTGTTTTCAACAGCTTACATGTATATAGTCCCAGCATGACGGAAAAAAATATTCATTCGGACATAAAGTCTTAATTCAAATAAATTAAACAGTACTTAGTAAATATAATCTGTAGTTCACCAGCAGGACTGCAAGACATCAATGAATGTACATTTCCATGATAGATACAGTGTTTTAAATTTATCAACATGGGGAAAAAATTTGCAATGGGCTGAAAGCATTGTCTGTCTATTTATAGTTATATAATAAACGGGAATGTTTTAAAGATGTAAAACTAGACATATCCTGTCATATGCATTATACATTCTGTATAAACAACTTTCAATGTCTTTATCTGGTTGTTGAGACCACTTTGAGAAACGTTTATTGTTGCGAAGTGGGCTAAATGTAGACAAATGCTTTAAAGAAGCACATATTGCTAAAGTATGACCAAATTACTCTGCGTATGGACGTTGTGCAAAACATTTTAATACGAAACCAATATGTGATTTCCGAAGCTAGGTGCAGTTCGAACGCGCTGTATTGCATGCCGTATACACAGGTTAGCAAGCATGGGCTTTGTTTCCCGATACAGCTAAGCCTGGTTTTCATGGACAATTAACATGAAAACGGAAAGCATATACTCGTGTATAAAACTAAAATCTTCGGCGAAGTGCCATTGTCAAATATCTGTGACAAAGGTGAGCGAGCTAAGTTAAAGCTGGTTTCCATGGATAATTTTTCTTTGACGAAGATTATTTGTCACAGGAACTTTGGCAATGAGTTTGCGTTCACACACAGCAAAGTTTACTTGTTCACATTTGTCACAGATTTTTGACAATGACACCTCTCCACAGACTTGTGTTTACATGAGCATATTTTTCTGCCAAAGACCTACTTGGTCAAAGAAAAATTGTGTTCTTTGCTGTGTGTTGAACGCAAACTCATTACCAAAGTTTCTGTGACAAATAATCTTCGTCAAAGAAAAAAGTTTCTGTGACAAATAATCTTCGTCAAAAAAAAATATATCCGTGGAAACCAGGCTTTAACGAATCCAAGATTCGCACATTGACGTTATCAAAACTGGTTGATGTTACTTGAGGTTCATGGTAAGCAGTCAATGATATCACGTCCGGGGCGGGCAGTTATCCTAGGCGCATTGTTCCTTAACAACACCCTCCCCCCATCGCGAGGCAGATTTCCAGTGCACATTCGTTCGTCACCTACTAGAACAAGAAAACTAAGCCTTCATGATGATGATGATGATGCTGATGAAGAAGAAGAAGAACAAGAAGAAGAACAAGAAGAAGAAGAAGAACAAGAAGAAGAAGAAGAAGAAATGCCGAATGTTGAAATCAATCACAGTTCCGCTTTTTGATGATATAAAACAGCAGCTCAAACGGTCGCACTACCCTACCGGTTTTGCTTTTTTGCTTGTGAAAAGGTTTTTTAAGCAAGGATTAAGCTAAGTCATCAACCTAACAGGCATGCATTTTCCAGGGTTCGAACTCGCAACATATTGGTTTCATGAGGCAAATACGCTATCGGATAGACTGCTGCAGCTTGTACTGACTTGTCAAAGTATTCCCAGTTATCATATTTTTATATATTTTCTGTCTTTTTTTATTAAACACGATAAATATTTCAGATGCACCAACGACCCATCGGTGTTTAACAACCCAACATACCCGAGTCAGTGTCACATGGAGGCTGTATTCTCGGGCTTCATGGTTGCCGGCTCAGCCCCACCTCATACATTGAGGTTAGACGCTGAGGTACAGATATGTGTCGGGAATTGCACACGGGTAAGATTATGATGATGATGATGATGATGGTGGTGGTGGTGGTGGTTATGGTGGTGTTGGTGGTTATGGTGGTGTTGATTGTGGTGGTGGTGATGATGGTTGTGATGGTGGTGATGATGATGATGATGATGATGATGATGATGATGATGATGATGATGATGATGATGACGGTGGTGACGGTGGTGATGGTGGTTATGGTGATGTCGGTGGTGGTGGTGATTATGTTTGAGGTTTAACGCTGATACTTTGGGGTTAGACGCTGATACTTTGAGGTTAGACGCTGATACTTTTAGGTTAGACGCTGAGGTACAGATATATGTAGGAAATTGCACACGGGTAAGATAATGATGATGATGGTAATGGTGGTGATGATGATAATAATAATAGTGTAGGTGATGTTGATTATGATTGAGGTTAGACGCTGATACTTTGAGGTAAGACGCTGAGGTACAGATATGTGTAGGGAATTACACACGGGTAAGATTATGATGATGATGATGGTGGTGGTGGTGATGACGAAGATGATGGTTGTAGTGGTGGTGATGATGGTGGTGGAGATGATGGTGATGATGATGAGTATGATGATGATAATGATGATAAAGAAGAAGAAGAAGAAGAAGAAGAAGAAGAAGAAGAAGAAGAAGAAGATGATGATGATGACGAGGATTATGATGATGATGATGATGATGATGATGATGATGAAGATGATGATGATAATGATGATGATGAATGGGGATAGTGATGATGATGATGATGATGATGATGATGATGATGATAATGATGATGATGATGATGATGATGATGCTGATGATGATGATGATGATAATGATTATGATGATGATGATGATGATGCCAGATGATGATGATGATTATTATTATTATTATGATGATGATGATGATGATGATGATGATGATGATGATGATGATGATGATGGTGGTGGTGGTGGTGGTGGTGGTGGTGATGATGATGATGATGATGATGATGATGATGATGATGATGATGTGTTTTTTTATTGATAATGATACTGGTCATCATCATCATCATCATCATCATCATCATCATCATCATCATCATCATCATCATCATCATCATCATCATCATCATCATCATCCTTTTAAGAATCAATCAGATTCAGTTGGTACTAAGAAAATCTTTCACACCATGCACTGAAATGCAGCATGCCCGTCGAATGATGGAAAAGTGAGATAAAACCAGAAACACAAATGAGCCGCCTCGTGGGAAAACCAAGAATGTGGTTTCCGACAAGGTCCGACACAGACCGGGTTGTACAGTCACAGAAGATGGCTAGAAGCATGAAATTTCGTATTTAAGAAGTAGAGGGATTGTACTATCCGTGTAGCGAAAACAAAGGCGCTGATCAGCTTCGCAGTTACTGCGAAACTGATCTGCGCCTTTATTTTACCGCTTGTAAGCATTTGAGCCGCAGCACCAGCAAACCAACAATCTGCAAAGGCACAGATCAGATGCGCAGATCTCTGATATCGCTACACGAATAGTACAATCCCTCTTCTTCTCAAATCCAACATTGTAAATTTGTACCGATTTCAGACTTCTTGTCCCGGTAGAAGGAAACGTCGAGGTGTTACCAGAGAGGAGGAAAGCATTGTGGAGACCATTCACATTTTCAAAGAGATTGTGGTGTATCCCAAGAATGAAACCCAACAAAGTTAGTAAAATAATCTCTTTTTAATGAAATATTGTTTTGTTTCTGTCTTTTTTAATTAAAGTAAGTTTCCTTCCCTTAATTTCTCCATATTAGCATATTCGATAGAATATTTCAACTGTTGGCAAGATCTTTCTTTCTTTCTTTCTTTCTTTCTTTCTTTCTTTCTTTCTTTCTTTCTTTCTTTCTTTCTTTCTTTCTTTCTTCAGTAAGCAGCAAACAAAACCGCCATATTATTGAATAGGATATGACAACATGAAAGCAAAAAAAGACTCAGCTGACTGACCTCTAAACCTACTTTCCTTACAGTGATAACTCTAGTGTTATTCTTCAGCCATCCAGAAATCCACACAGCCACAACCGTCAACCACAGCCCCACCCGCTGAGAAATGTTTTTCCAACCCCCTCGTTTACGGCCTCATTGCACTGCTCCTGGTCCTGACCATGGTTTCGGTATCACTCGGAGTTCTGCTGTGCTTGTCTCGAAGGTCAAGGTCAAACGAGTCACAGGTGTCACGTGACTCACAGGAATGGCGGGAAAAGAAATGGCGCCCTAATGCGGCAATCCTGAGAGAATCGTCTGATATGGCGGCAAGAAAATACTGAACATTGTTGAATTGTCTGACTTTGTAAAAAGCAAATACGATACTTTAGCATATTTAATCATATTCTAACGTGACGATGTGATCTAAAAAGATACTTGAAGGTTGCGCTCATATCGCACGCGCATGTTTATACCTTAAAATGAGCTTTTAAGATCGCTAAAAATGCAATTTATCAAAATTACACTTAGAGTCACGTCTTTGTCGCAGATAAATTACTAGAATATGGAGAACATATAAGAAGACTTGTGAATAAAAATAATATATTTTAATCTAATCCTAAATCTGAAGCGTGTTTTGATTTTGAAAGACGCTGATCATGTACATGTACATACATTAATGAGAGGTTAGACTGATAATGTTATCTTTTGTGAAAAGATTGTGTTTCCAAGATCTAAATCAACACAGGAAATAAGAAAAAGTGATATCATTTTTCATTTATTGACTAAATGACGATTGGTCAATGTTTTTAGACGTTGAGGAGCCAATAGACCCTGGTGCACCATGCCGGGGATTTTTGTAGGGTATAATTTTCTGAAAGCCCATCAAATTCCCTTCAAAATGACACTTGTTAGCACTCTGGCTGTTGGGGCGTTTGGACGTAACGGCCTTTTGAATGCGTTACGTACGTGACATGTTGCCAATTTCTTGGGAATCGCCATAAAATCAACATTTGTTATATTTTTATGAAGTTTAGTGTTAAAACAAACACACAAATTAGCAAATAGGAAAAATATCCAAAAACAGATGCTTTTCTATGAACATAATTCATTGTACCACGTATGGTAACGTATGTAACAAAATATGCAGTAGACATTCCAAATGAACAAACAGCACATCGAATTTCTAATGCAAATAAACAAACTGATTGTGTGGAAATATTTTGAATAAAGTCTGTTATCCGAATTAGTTCACTCAAAAGTTTGCACATGTACTTTGTTTGCAGCTGTATGTCATATATATTGAAACTTGTGTCGTCCCCACTTGCCAATATACATATACTAAGCAAATTAAATTTAGCAATTTTTGTAACATACGCCAGTCTCTGCAGATAATGAACAAAGGTCATATTTTGGAATATAGAAGTAAGTGGTAACCTTTCGGCAAGAACTTGCAAGCGAAAAATTTCGAAAAAATCAAACCTTACGGCGATACTGACGTGACGTCACAATTTAAGACTCATTATCAAAACTTGCAGGTCTGGTTAAAGTGGGAAACCAAAATCATGCTAAAGCAACTGTTTAGTCATCAAAGCAAAGAAAAACATTTAAAACGTTTGGGAACGAAATTTCATCGCCGAGAAATAAAGATCGGTAGTTTTTGAATTTGACGCTTTTCCCTTGCTCCTACATTATGGCCTTACGGGTTCATTTCTAATTGGAATTTCCCAAAAATCGGCAATGAGTTGAAATGCCTGATGGATACCGATATGTTACAATAAAGAGTGTTTGCAAAATTCCCTGTCCTGGCTTCACAACGTGAGCTTAAATAATGTGTTTAACGTCAGCGTTATCTCACTAACATGACGCGTTACGGCTCTGAAACTTTCAAGTGTTACTGACCACGTTATTGGCTACATTGTGCTTCGTCTGTCTTGTTTTGTTCTTTGAAAATCCACGGAAACCAAGTAACCCGAAATTAAGGCAATTTCGACCATTTGACGGCGCGTTGACGTCGTTTTTTCGGCAGGTGTTGTTTGTACCGAAAACCCCAATCCCATTTGTCACATAATCAACAACGTTGATATACAAGGGATGAAAATGATGGGTCTAATGAACTTAACAAAAGTCAGCTGTTTGCATTGTGTTCAATGGTTGAGAATTTTGCATTCATACCCTTTCTGTATTTCTTGGTTGTTCCAAAAGCCTCGTTAAAGGATGGCGTCTTTAAATTCATCATATCATGTGCCTAAAACCCTGTTCTTGTCAGTTAAAATAAAAAAAAATCCAAGCTTTCTCTAAGATGATCAAAAATATATGTAACATCAAAAATTGCTAAATTTATTTTGCCTAGTGTATATTTACGAGTATAACTAAATCATACTTAGTCATTCTCAAAGGGACACTGACTGGGGAATAGTACAATTTAACAATGCATTCTAGTTAAAATGTATCGTCTAAATGGTAAACTTGCCATCAACCAATGACATCTTATTGATTGTTACCGAGTGGTTTGACATTGGTAACGTAGACAACGGCAAGATACCGTAAGAACATTCCCTTCATACAAAGGGCTGAGGTGAAATAAATTGTGAGGATTTGCTTCGAAATAATAAATTTAGTGTTTGCAAGTAAGTCTGCTGTCCAAATTATTTAACCAACAATGTTTTGGACTTTGTTTGCAACTGTATCCCATCCCTTTAAGCGAAGCTTGTATCGTTCTTGTTTGACTATATACATGTATTTGACAAACAATGTACGTATTTGAAAATACAACCTATATTTTCTTGAAGGGTCATTGGGGGAAAACTGTATTCAGTGACGCATTTTCAGTTTAAATTTGCCATTGTTTTAATGGTTACAAGCTTAATACTAACACAACGCCACCTTAATGCATGTCGCCTAGTGTCTTGTTATATGGTAACGTAGATAACGATTAGTGTGGTAAAGTCATTTCCACTCATACAAAATAGGGCTGAGATTCCTGGACGCTTATAAATGAATCTGAACAAAAATAAAACACATCTTAGATTTCAGAATTTGGCTCTAAAACGGTTTCAGTGCTTTTTTGGTCATCATTATATATTCTAATCAGTCTTTCAATCAATCAATCAATCATGAAATTCACTAGATATTACAATAGAACAATCAATCTTCGTCATATTTATGCAAGCAAAATGTAAAGGTGGATTGATTAACTTTAGCCATGGTTATGTGACATATCCTTACAGCTGGTGTGTAACAAGGCACTATAGGGCTAAACTTGTTAAAGCTACATAAAAATGAGACTTGCAGATCTATATGTCTATTGACGTCAAGATTGGTGTCATCAAGGCTTTTGAGTAAGTGAACTATAGCTAATTCAAACGTCATACCTTAATCCAAGGGATAGACAAAAATGGTGGATTTTTGTGGAGTTGGCAAGATATCTTTATTTACTTCTATTATGTCAAAACTGCTGCATTCTAAATTGGTATTTTCTGCAGGAAACTACACATGATGTTGTAATGTTAAACCTTAATGTGTTTTGTATTACCACACAGAAAAGAAACTCTCGTATGTTTTCTTAAATGTGACAGCTGAAAAAAATGGCAAAATGTATTTTGTTAGTGAAATTATATATGATTATACATGTAATTATACCGAACCGATGTGGTAAGACGGAGAGTGGCAGTGCTAAGTGAGCGCTCTTCTCCAGTGAGAACAACATTAAGCGTGACTCCTTGAGGTTGTGTTCCTTTTGATAGGTTAAACACCTAACATGCATTGGATGGTTAGTGAAAGATGGATATTTGCATGAAATCTGCAAAAACCAACATAATCAGTTTGCTAATGATGATAATGCTATAATGTAGTCACTACTCAATTCTGAATCAAGATACACAGTGGGGAGCGTGTTGGCCTAGTGGTACAGTGTCGAGCCCAGGAGTGAGAACTTGGTTGTTCGAAACTTTCTTTTCCGTGAATTTTCTACAAGTACACGGCCAAAAACAAAAACGGCAACGAAGGAAATATATTATATCTACTCCATCTAACATCAAGTAAGAATTTAATCCAAACCATCACTTTAAGACAATCAGTAGCAAGCAACAATACTGGTTATGGGACAGAAAACACTTAATAGCTGCCCTCTTTATCACGCAAATTTGTCATTTTGCGCATTTACTGTCTGCGATACCGCAAACTACATGAATTTTATTTTGACGGATACAGTTCTGCAGTTTAAATGCATAAGGAAGAACCAGATCAAAACAGAACTCCGGTTTCCATGACAATATATAATATTAATGAGTGAAAAGCACTATGGTCACTCTAGCGGTTATATCTTTGATCGCCTCTCCTTTGAACTACGGCATAAGCTGCCCTTGAGAACTAGACAAAACATGTTACACGCAAGATGGTGAATTTGTAAGTGTGGCGATTCTATAGCACCTTCAATATCATATAGAAGTACAAGTATGTTCATATGTAAGTCAGGGATACTGGCGTGTCTGGAAATATTGTTTAAGTAGGCTGGGCTGGGGCCAGACCCTTCGTGTGTCTTGCTCAGTCCACTGAGGTTCATATGGCAGTTTTCTTTTGCTCCGAAGTTTCTTTGTTTGTTTCAATTCATGCTTAGCGTCCCAGTCAACAGCTATGGTCATGTCGGGACGTTGCCTCCATTTTATGGGACTTATACCCAAAATTAGGACGTAATGACATCCAAAAATTGCTTCAAAATATAACAACCTAACTAAACCATTGAGACTTATATGTATGAATCAGAATGGCTTGACTTAACCACTTTTCCTAGACAGGCTCAGACCTGAGCGGTTAACCAGTAATCAGATCGTCAGTCAGTCAGTAGTTTCAGTTGCGTTACCCGTGATCCTAAAAAAGGTACAAGTAGGCAATGGTCAGGAAAAGGAGCAATCAGAAAGAAATTCACACTCCAAAAAATGAGGTTGGAAAAAAAAATAAATTGACAATTAGGCACTAATACTTAGAAAACATATAGCAGGCTGTATCTGTGGTGTAGTTTTCGTTTTTTTTTTTTTTTTTTTTTTTTTTTTTTTTTTTTTTTTTTTTTTTGTGTGTGTGTGTGTGTGTGTGTGTGTGTGTGTGTGTGTGTGAAAGAATGGATGCATTTTATAAGCGAATCCACATAACTACACAAGTTTACGTTGCTTCACAAACATCCCAAGGTTGTATTTCTTTTGTGGTCCTATATGTATTTGTTTTAGGTTTTGGTGACGATTTCTGAAGTCACACGGAAGTAGTTAAGTTCAGGTAGTTGC